>OZ025290.1:23532500-24793333 GCA_964019185.1 Maratus speculifer | reverse complement strand
CATGTGTATTGCAATAGTAAAATATAATAAAGTTCAGTAATTATGATAAAGTTATCAATTGAGGCTCTTGTGTTTGGTATAAATGAGAATGAAAATAAAAATTATTCCGAATTGGCACGATCACAGACGCTATATTTGACAGTATAAGCATTTTTTTTTTTTTTTTCAATTTTAAGAGAAAATGGAGTGATTCTGTTACCGCAATTACAAAATTTGTACTAAAAACTATAAAGAAAAAAAAATATATCAAAAACAAATTGAGATACAGCTTTCAAACAAATTGCATTTAAAAGTATATTTTTTTCTCCATACGACGGTGTAAAAATTTAAAATGTGCGATATTCAGCAATGTAAAATTTGCAGTAGCAAAAATTGCAAAATTGAAACTGCATGGGAAACTTTTGCCATTAACAAAATGACGTATGCGTTACGCACATAGACACGTTTGACCTTTATAATTTAGATTACGAAATCTAACTTCTTATACGGTCCTCCAGTCCCTATAGTTATATTTAGTAAAAGTTTACATTTATCATAACAGATGTAACACAAAAAGTTTGACTTCTGTACTACAAAAATTGAAAGAGTTATTAATTTTCAAAATTTGAGGTTTTTTGCACATCATTTTGCGTTTTATCAATTAATAAATAAATTAAAGTACTTGGAGAGCAAAATCAAGGAGCATTGTCTTTCTTTTTTACGGCGAAACCACCTATACCCGGTATTGCCAAATCAGGGTATCACCCAAAGTGATCAGTTAAAATGTATAGATGAAATAACACTCTCTTGGATAACCTGATTTTGCGAAACCAGTTAAAGGTGGTTTCGCTATAAAAAGGACATTGCACTCTGATTTCGATCTGCAAGTACCTTAATTCATTTCTTAACTGGTCCCTCAATAAAAGGTAAAATCATTCGCAAAAAACTCAAATTTTGAAATTTAATAAATTTTTGTAGTCCAAAAGAAAAACTTTTTGTCTTATATCTGTTATGATATGCGTAAACTTTTACTAAATGTAACTATAGAGACTGGGGCACCCTATAAAAAATTAGATTTCATATTTTTTATAAAATTGATTTTTTATATTAAACAATCCCCCGGCATGAATATTTACCTTATTTGAAACATTTTTATAATATAAACTATATGTCTATGACCAACAATTTAAGAATTAAAAGTCGACAATAGATAACCTATTACACCCTGTATATACAGGGTGATTCTAAATTCATGATACAAAGTTTAAGGTTGGTACAATACACTGAAACAATCGATTATTATATAGAAATGTAGGTCCGCAAGTAGCGCGTTAAGGTACAAACACAACAGGGACAATTTGATCCCTTTACTTTATTTCAAAATTTCCCATTCTTACCTAAAAATACTTATTCTATTTTTTTCTTTATTTAAAACACACCATTTCATGATTACATAAACAAACTAGACAGATGTGACAATCCCAAAACTTTCTACTATTTTATGCATGTTAATACTTCCTGAAAAATGCAGGATAGCAGCGACACCATTTAAGTGGTTTAAACCAAAATCTAGTCAGCAACAACTTATTTCAACTTATAACTGAATCTGAAGATGAAAATCCGTGATGAAAATCCGTGCATTGGTTTCTGAGATAAAGCTATTGCAAAACCTAAAAAACTTCATAACAGCGCCACATGTTGGATGATGTACATCAAAAATTAATCAGGATCAATTTTTTATCAGGTATACTAACTGAATCTGAAGTTTGATGAAAATCCATGCATTAATTCTTAAGATACAGTTATTGTGAGATCGTGAAAAATGCAGCATAGAAGCGCCATCTTTTGTCCGAGTTACGCAAAAAACTAAACACACTAATCTATATCAGGGAGTAGCTAAATCTGAAATTTTAGAAAATTTCATGCTTTAGTTCATGAGATTGAGCTATTGCAATAATCACAAATGATGTTCCATGGCAACGCCACCTGTTGTGCGATGTACACCAAAGCATAATCAAATCCGTTAATACCAAGTACTAACTAAATATAAAATTTTAAGAAAACCCATGCACTAGTCCTTGAGATATGGATATTCTGGAAATTGTAAATAATGCAGCATAGCAGCACCACCTGCTGAGTGATATACACCAAAAACTAATCGGATGTAGATTGTATCAAGGTCTAACAGAAAATAAAGTTTTGTGAAATTCTGTACATTAGTTCTTGAGATAGAGTGCCCACAAAATTTTTATTACATACAAACTCACAGACTTGCAGACAGACGTTTTGTAAAATTATGTTTTCTGGTTACTTGACCCCTAAAACGTATAAATCCGTCGAAAACTGGATTTCGAAAATTTTCAGGAATCCAATACTTTCTTCTTATAGATACTTTACTTTCTTAAGATAGAAGAAAGTAAAAAATCTTCCATGAAAATTTCCGCTGTGAAATCGAGGATTTTGAAGTAAGAAAACATTTCATTTCTATTTCTCTTCATGCATTTCTTGTATTTGGCAGATTTGTTAGCTTTGATTTTTTTACATTTAAAATTTTTGATTTCATAAAGAAATTTTTCAAAAAAGAATTTTTTCTTTATGTAATCATGAAATGTCTATTTTATATAATGAAAAGGACAATATAGGAATTTTCTGCTGTGAATGAGAAATTTTTAAGTTAAACAAGTTGGAAATTGCACATCAATCCTAGCAAATGAGGTGCGTTCGTACTATAACAAAGTTTTTTTTTTTTTTTTTTTTTTTTTTTTTAAGTATTCATATCTTGGTGTAATAGTAGTATACAATATATCAGATACAGTAAAGTGGCTTTTGTGTGTCCCTGTAAGTACTATCTTCTTTCTATTATAAGGAAGTAATTTGTAGTAAATCTCAGCAAAGTATATTAGTTTCATAAAATTTAAAACAGTTTAATAGTATTAAAATGCGCTCCAAACAGTGTCCTCCAATAGCATTGTGTAATGGAATAAATACTTTTGTGTGGCCCTGTAAATTAATAACAAATATTCTTTGCACCACACATTGTACAGAATGCATATTTTAGTATTTAATTTCATAAATGCATATCAATTTTATTGGGTTCGAAAAAATTTAACATCATGAAAGTGCACTTGGGATTTTTTTTCCCATTGACGTAATATAACAAAATACTTTTGATTGTCCCTGTAATTGAACCGTGCATCCTATTTTCACAAAATTTGAAATGACTTTACAAAATTCTGCAAAAACTATGTATTTTAAATTTCAAACGATTCGGTTGGGTAGTTTTTGCATTGTTACATGTGAATGGTGCACAGACGGACATACAGACGGACGGACTGAACGACGACTATAAGTGCTACGTATTTATATAATTACGAATGCACCTAGAAACATTAAAACCAATAAAACAAACTCCAAAAATACATTATGACTATTTTTGATAGAAGACGAACACCGACTATCTTTGATAAAATCCTCTTTTGATATCGTCCGACTTGATTTCCTGACACCTCCATTTTTTCAGTAAGAAGCAAATAGCATTTTATATAAAGAAAAAAATTATTGAATTTGAAGCCCCGAGGCACCACAATTAATACTTTTCTGATTATCCATAGTGTCACTCCCCCATATTGAGTCTCATTATGCGATCTCACGTTTCTGCACACCCATATAAACCCCCGAGGGTGGAAGAAACAACAGCTGTGACCCCCCACCCCTCACGGGCAATTGTAGTTGTTGCAACAGAGGGTTCACATTTCTCACCTGAAATTGGAGGTACACACATGGTGTCTGAATCGCAAGTTTTTATATGGTGATTAAGCTAGAGATAGATTTGCAACGCAACGCAGGTGGGGACTCCAAGCAGATTATGCCATTTTAATCCTGCAAAAACATTCGCAACCTAAAGGAAGTGAAGCTTGTCAGTGGATTTGGAAGTAGTTTTGTTTTACAAAGTTAGGAATTAATTTTGGAGTCAGACAAGCGTTTAAAGAGTGAAGTAGCTAGCAGTCTTTCACAATCGTATTTGCCTTTAGAAGAATGGAAAATGGGATGTATTTGTCTTTATGGGTTTTGTCATACAGGAGTGAATTAGTTTTTATGGGGTACTTATGGAGAGAAGCAATGAAAAAAAATGTGTTTTGTGGGGTAGGGATTCCCCTAGCAGTGTAATTTGAAAGAACCAATAAATTAAATCTATCGCTGCACATAGTAATTCAAACAGCATTGTTGGATTACAGATTTATAGGCTATTTTAATAATGCAGGACTCTTTGCCAATGCTGAATGCAAATGAGCATTTACAGGGATTTTTTATTGTTTCTGAGAATTACAGTTGTATCATTCTTTGAGGAAAGATATTTTACAATTTTATATCTTCTTTTAGAGATCGGTTTCTTAAGAACATGGGAAATCCCTCTCATTATATGTATATTGATCAGTTGCAGATGAACACTACATATTTAACTTAGGATATATAATTTCATAAAACTTTTATATGCGTTTGTCGTTCAACGAAATAATTATGTAATAGAATAAATTCTTTAACGAAAATTGCTTTTTAATAATAGTATTTTTCTTTTTAGAAAAAAAAATGATTTACTTCACCTTTTTTCAATAATCATATGTATATGAGAAACAAATGAATAAGTATGTACAGAAGTAGATCCTCTGCTTTGGGTTAGATTAGTTTTGACACTTTAGAGGATGGATAAAGATTTTTTCCAAATGATCTTGTTTTTATTCATCATTAGAAGGAACTGGAGAACGTACTTCTTTGTATTTTTTCTATCTCTATTTAATTAATAATCACTGAATAAATAAGTTTTTAAAAGAAGTATATATACATATATTGGTGTACAAAATTAAGAAAATTCCCAGGTTCGATAAATATTATCCAAAGGCAATGCTGGGCAGATCTTAATAAAATTTGGTATGAACACAGATTGATATAATTCAAATAAAATAGCCCTCCAACAGTTAAAATGCGCACATGTAATCGTACATAAGACTCATCAGCGTCAGAGAGTATAAAACAGAGCTTATGATGATGGCCAAAAAATGGTTTAATAGGGCCTATGATCGATTTTTATAGTTATACAGCTCTCTCCACGTGAATTCAGACTGGAAATCAGGCATTTCCTCAATCCCTATGGAAAATTGCCTCACTTTTCGAGCAAAGCTGTTTTCAGACCCTGGTGGTTGGTTCTGGGAGGCAGAAACAGGATTCCAATCGTACCCTCCAGAACGTCCCAGATATGCTTTATAAGGAAGGGCTTATGTCTGTTCAAGCAAATATCCTCGTTTTCCAGAAATTATCGATCAGATGAGCTCTTTTGGGGAGTGCATTGTAGTCTTTTAAATGTAAATCAGCGCCAATTGTGTTCATGCAAAAGTAATTATAGGGTACTAAGATATCATCTCTACACCTCACAACCAGTGATACACTAATGGACAGAGATGGATGTGGGCCCATCCAATAGCGTGCCTGCACAAACCATGCCAGAGTGGTATCTTTCTCAGAAGTTAGAACGCAGGTAGCTATCCCTAGTTTTATTCAGAATGGCTATTAGTCGAAAATTAGTGTTTAAGCTGAATACAGACTTATCAATGAACAGAATGGTCCCCAATTGATCCCTGGTCCACATTCGGTGATCTCTGCGTCATGTTAAAAGAACAACTGTGTACAGAAGTCAACAAAAGGCAAACAATAGGTCTAATTGCAAAGAGCAAACTGTCACTTTTAGCCTTCTTCAAACAGAATCCTTGATACTCGACTTCGTATGGCCACACAAAGCTGTTGCACTCCTGCCCTTCTCCTTACTGTAATGAACAAATAAGATCTTCGCTAGCCATCATGGCTCTAGGACGACCTTGCTGAGATTTTCTCTATATGGATCTTAAATTGTTTCCATAAGTTGGACACGACGCTGTGAGTTAAATTGAAATCTCTGGGAATCTGCACTTGACATTGTCCTGTTTCTTGTTTCTCCGTCATTTTATCGCCTCATTAAATTATCTAAACGTTGGTGTTACTCATTTTTTACGATTTTCTTTTCAATTTCATCGAATGTTGCAAAAGCACTTCAAGATATATGTCGAGGTCTGCGAACGGACAAAACGCGAAAATTGCTGCGTTCGCTTGTAAAGCTTGTTTTTCTACCCACGTGAACGAATAAGTATTCGACAATAAAGACTTTATCTTTGTTTCGAAGCATGAGTTTTATACTTCGTTCAATATTTTTCACAAAATTTTACTAACTATGGAAATTTCCTTAACTTTGTACACCGGTGTATACATAAATTATTTTGCAAATTTATTTATAATTCGAAACACATTATTTAAAATTTTGCTGTGCATAAACTACTTATATATATATATTAATTAAGAGGCTCATTCAAAAGTTTATGTCCTAAAAACATTTCAGAATTTCTTGATTTAATGAAATTCAATCAGAAATCTGAAAATATATGTCCAGTTTTTCATTGTATTTTGTATTTGTCGTACTTTTTTCCACTGCGAGTATGTGGGAATATGTCAATTTCTGTGCAATATTTATTAAATTACTCCATAACACTACATTCCAAATAAATAAGTTATTAGAGGTCGACATATTACAAAATTGATTTCCAAAAATATCAATAAAAACTTTTAAGTAACATAACTAATCTCATGAAATAATATAAAATGGCCCCTATATCTTCCAAAATTTACCCCCAATTTCAATATGCAATGTAGTTAGTGATATTTTAATATTTTCAAAGGCGGAATTACAACTTAATGTATTATGTAATATTAAGTGTGTGCATCCCTAAAATGTTGATAACTTTAATATTTGAACATTCAATCTAAAAACTTTGATAGTTTATATACCAATATGTTGATTATAAAAATCCATATGTGTTTACTTACTTACCATCCTGCAAAAGCAAGCATTTAGCATTTCTATAAAATCTAAATAAATGGCACAACATAGCATAAAACTTTATCATACTAGTTTCTACTAATCAAAAAATTTCCTTGTTTACGACATCATTAATTTTCCCTTTGCTTACCAAACGCGTATATCAAGAATCCTTGAATAAGGTTGGTGATACCAATCTTTTTATTTTCCAGTTAATAACTATGACATTATATAGAGATAATCAAGTAAGATAAGAAATTTTATTTCGTAAAATACATCTTTTCCTTTAAAAATTACTTTTCTTTGCTCAGGATAAGGAGCTATACAAATATAATATTATCAATTGTTTCTTACGATATAATACGTTATCATTCCTTGAACATCCCTCCGCCTCCCCTGTAATAATATCGTTATCAACGTCTAAAAATTAAACTTTCTAATTTTTTTTTTTTTTTTTTTTTTTTTTTTTTTTTTTTTTTTTTTTTTGTAGTGATCAACAGATATGGTTATGCATTTTTTATTTGCATACTTTATTGATTCATATAAAAAGAAAGAAGTCAGTCAATAAAACATCACTTTGGATATATGAAAATCTTTATATAAAATAACACTTAAAAGAAACAGTTAGTATTTAAAGGTATTTTGTTTCGTAATGCACTTGCCCCGCACGGATAGAGAACTTCTTATCAACTGAACATGTGGACAACATTCTTTCTCATTTATTTACCAGTAAATACAAGTGTCATTTTAAGCATGCGTCGCAGTTGATTTCATCAACTGCAAACTACATATTTATACACATATTACAGCAGAATAGGAATTCCAAACTTTATAGTATTCCATATTTTGGATTTAAATAATTTTATTGTCATTTAATGCTTTTAATATTCACTTTGTATTTCCAATAAATAACCGACTAAAAAATGTATTATTTTGATGTAAAGATCAACTTACAAATAAAAAAAAAAATTCTTGGACAAAAGATGATAACGATATCAAAAGACTTTTCCCCTGACCCCTAAAACGATAACATTATGTATGAACATCTTCTACTCAAATTGGAATTCAGAGTTTAAATCATCATTTAACGCAATTGTTTTAAAATATTTGAGTTAAGAAAGTTTTATGAATGCCAACATTTCAGAAATCAGTCCATATTCAAAATGATTATCTGGAAACGAAATACTTTCAGAAATGTTTTATTCCTTACTTACCTCAGACCTCTAAATAAGGCGTTCGATTTCTTTATATAAAAAAAAAATAAACTTTATTGAATAAAGCATCAAAGCGTCCTATTAACAATCATATTAAAATATTTTAATGCTTTGAACGGATGTTTTCGGTAGTAAATGACGTCAATTTGGTACCAAAATTTTTTTGACATTGAGAGCTTGGGTTATCATTTAACACTACCGTTTTAAAATCAATGAGTTTTATAAATGTCAAAAGATATTGCTTTTACGGTGACATAATTTTTGCAGGTGAAAGTATGCTTCTAACCAAAAAAAATTAATTTTATGCCTTAGAAAAAAATCTAATGTTCTAAGCTCAATTTATATTAAGTTTTATTCGCATATTAATCTAATCTTCTGCAAAATATGGTAAAATAAGTATGTTTACTGTAAACTAAAAATAAATATTCCGTAATAAATTATTTATAATATAGTGTTCAAGCTCCATTACCGCAACTTACTCAATATTAAATGTCCCATATCGGATATTGCCAGCCATCATAGATAAATATATAAGTGCTGACGAACTGTTGAGTATAATGGAAATATATTAAGGAAATTGCCCTATTCTCAATGATATCATCAAGTCGAAAGTTTTATACAACCTGATTTAATATCTTACTTCGCCAGTTCCTTTTTATTGCAGAGAATTTGAACGTGAGTTCAAAAAATCATGATATCGGATTTAAATTCCCGCTTTCTAGTCTATCCCTAGATTTATTAGCGCTCTAAAGGATATTTCAGTGTGTTTAGACTGATATATTGGTCTTTCTCTTCGGTCTGTATTGGGGGTTTCTTTTAATGGCGGAGGAAGGCTACATACAGTTTTACAGAGTGCCGGACTTTTTACCGCCAATGGTCAGCTATTTGTCAGGATTTCATGTTTCGGAAAACACATTCCAGGAAGTGATATAGTTTTCTGAAGCTTTGGCGATATGTAAATCGGAAGAATATTGCTTATAATTCTTCGAATTTTAGAACTGCTATGTTTGGAATAAAAGTGATGAAATTAATTTTTATTTATTTGTTTGGTGAGATTTTGTTAAAAATTTGATTGTTTATCTTATCTATTTTTGTTTTCTTGTTCACATTGCAAAACCCCAAAAGCATTTGCAATACATTATCCAAATTTAATGTATAATACTTAGAATTCTCCGAATCTTGAAAATCCAAGAACTCTTCGAATCTCCAAGAACTTCTCCAACGACTCCAGCTATGTTTGGAATAAAAAGGATAAAATTAATTTTTATTTATTTGTTTTGAAATTTTTGTTAAAGATTTTATTATTTATTTTATTTTATTTGTTTTAGTTTTCACATCTCGAAAACATAAACAAAAGCATTTGCAATGCGTTATCCAAATTTAATGTATATTATTTCAAATTTAATGTCTTTTTTTTTTTTTTTTTTCAAATTTTTGAACAACTATGGATGAATAAAAGCGATGAAATCAATTTAGGCTTATTTATATCATGAAATGAGTAGTTAAAATTTAATTATTTATAGGGTCATTCCATGGTAACTTACGTTATATTATATTTTCAGTAATTTTAGTAATGTAACACACACACACACACACAAAAAAAAAAAAAAAAAAAAAAAAAAAAAAAAAAAAAAATTCAAAATGTAAATGTGACATGGTTTGCTAATTAAACAAAACTTAATCAAACTAATAAAACAAAACTAATTAACAAAACTTATTCAAAGCTCAATTTAGATAAAAATTACCTGATTTTAATGTCATTTCTTAAAATTTGGTAGTTTTATTTACTATAGTAACTGCCATTACTGAAAAAGGAACGTACGTTATCATATAAATTGTAATTTTCATTCTCATTTTTTAGACACTTTTCACTCAAATCGACCCATAGACAGATTTCATTGACAAATTATGTTAATTTCACATTTGAATATTTTTTAGTGTTATATTACTAAAATTATTGCTGTAAATTGTTCTAAATGTAACGTAAGTTATCATGGTATGGCCCTATATTTATTGACTGTTATTTAGCTTAATTTGTTTTTTACATGCAAAGATAGATTTTTGTATTCGTTTTTTCACTGTTATGGTGGTATTTTGATGTGATACCCTGGAACAATGCTACTGCACTCTCTGTGGATCGACTACGTTTGATAGACTACGTGTTTATCACAACATAGAGAAGCCATGATTGTAAGTCTAACCATAATACATGCATATGCTAAAATATAATCATAGGAAAGAAAAAATGAAAATAAAGCTGAAAATTTTTTAATGGGTAGTCCGAGAGTAAGAGAAGTTAAAGTTTAATATACATAATTGTAAGTATGAAAGGTAAACAAAAAAAGTAAAGTAGAATTGAGTTTAAGAATAAATGGCTTACAGATTTACACTGTTCATTACCCATCATAAATAGACTAAGCAAAACAATTAGATGTTAAAATAGCTGCCCATTCCCTGAAATTAAAAGACCGTTTCACTGCCATGCATAGTATTTATAAAGATAATTTATGTTTAACAAACTTTGTCAATCAAAACTAATAACAACAATACATTTTGTATCATTTTATTTTAAACCAAAGAAAGTAAAGACGAAACGAGTAAGTTGTCACTCACTTCAGTGAACAGTGAACAGTATATCTTGATGATGGGATACGCAGTATCAGAGCTACTCCACTCCCTGTATATGAGTAGATTGTTTAGCATGTCATAGGGGAGCCATGAAAAAGACTAACAATAGTACATAAAGTACTAATATATAAAAAAGAAGAAAAAAGGCTGAAAATTTATGTCTGGATACTTACTAGACTTTAAAAAATAATTAAAAAAGAAATAAAGTATTATTAATAAGTAAGATCATAAGAGAATTTATGAAAAATTAAGTTCTTACACTGTTCATATGCAAACCAGAAGCAAAAAGCTAGATGCTAAGCTGCCTAAATCCTTCAACAAAAAAAGGCTGTTTTCAGTGTCATACACTTAAACTATAAAGCTGTAGTAATTTTAGCTAACATTACCACAGTAATGTTATAATATATATATATATGTATGTATGTATATATATATATATATATATATAAAAATGTGGGTATAAAGGATGAAGTATTAAGCAATAAAAGATAATATACTCAATGATTTAATGAACGTGATATCCCAATTGAGACTCGTGTGATGATGCGTGGAAAGAACGAGGTGTTCTATAGATTTCAGCAATGGCGAGTTGGATGGATTTTTAATCAAAAGCTCAGGGAAGCTTATTTCTTTTAAATATTATTCAGTTCTACTGTTATCATTGAATGTTACTTGCATATTTTATGTCTATTAAACCTTTCAAGAATTTTCCTTTTTTTTTCAAGAATGTTAGTTTTTCTTAAATCATAAGCTAATCACTCAATATTCCCACAAGTTTTGGGGGCTCGGCCGGGATTTGAATGATTTCGCTGATTTATATTTGAATTTGAATTTCACGATGAAAGCTATTTTACACTAAGAAGATCTAAGTCTAAGAAAAATGTTTTGTTTTTAAACTAATACGTATTATGTAAAAAAGGAACTGTTTGTTATATGTGTAATGATTAGAAATTATCCGTAATCAAGCCTGCAAGATAGTGCACTATATTGTTTTGTTGAAGTGTAAACAAAAATTATAATGTCTGTTCTGAATAAAGCTAGAAAGGCGGACTTGTTAACATTGTGTGATGACCTAGGTATAGTTGTGCCTCAGAGTCCAAGAATCATTGATTTGATAAAGTTGGTGACTGAATCGAAGGATTATGAAGAAAATTTTGTAAAAGTTCGACTTGAAGTCATTGCCGCGGAGAGAATAGAAAAAGAAAGACTAGAAGCAGAAAAAGAAGAAAGAAGATTAGAAGCAGAAAAAGAAGAAAGAAGACTAGAGGCAGAAAAAGAAGAAAGACGATTAAGGCTGGAAGCAGAAAAAGAAGAAAGAAGACTAGAGGCAGAAAAAGAAGAAAGACGATTAAGGCTGGAAGCAGAAAAAGAAGAAAAAAGACTAGAAGCAGAAAAAGAAGAAAAAAGACTAGAAGCAGAAAAAGAAGAAAGACGGTTACGGTTAGAAGCAGAAAGAAGATTAGAGGAAAAGAAGATGGAAATGGAGTACGAATTACGAAAAATTGAACTTCAAGGAAATATGATAAATACAAGTGACGGTTCGGCTGTAACTGGTACAGGTAAGCAACTAGATTTGTCTAAATTAATGTCACACTTTGATGGGAAGGGTGATATTAGTATCTACTTAGCTCTATTCGAGAGACAGATTTCTAGGATGAATATAACAAAAGAGAATTGGGTCATGCACTTATTAAGTTTAATGCCGCTAGAAATTGCTAATGTTATAACTAGAGAACCAGAAACATTAACAAATAACTACGATTATGTAAAAAACTTGCTGCTCAAAAGATTCAAATTGACGCCAGAAGAGTTTAGGCAAAAATTAATGTCGCATAAGAAAGAAAACTCAGCCACTTGGCGCGATCTAGCATTTGAGTTAAGGAATTATTTAGAAGAATGGATTACCGGTCTTGATGTATCCAATTTTGAAGATTTAAAAGAATTAATATTAGTCGATCAAATCAAGAGAAGGTTACCGATAGAAATGAAAGAACATTTTATCGATGATCTTCCAAAAATTAAAAGTGTTGATACATTAGTTTGTAAACTAGATGATTACGAAACAGCAAGACGTAATATTAAAACCCTGAATAGAAATTTACACCGCATTGAAGAAAGAGAGCCAAAAATGCGCGAAAACAACAACACAAAACCATGGTTACCATATCAACGTTATAATACTTTAAGAAGACAACAATTTAAAGATAATACAGATAATGTAAATGAATTTTCTTATTTAAATGAAAAGAACAGGGCACAAATTATGTGTTTCAAAAGTAATCGTCTTAGCCACGTAATATCGCAGTGTAATAATGGGAATAATAAACAAATAAAAAATGACAGCCAAAATCGGAGCCAAAATCCGCGATTATCCAACTACAAAGAGATGAATTCCGCAGTAATCAAGCAAACTAACAGTGCCAAATCAGATTACATGAAAAATATTGATATTAACGGTGAAAAGACACAGATCTTCTTCGACACTGGAAGTGATATCAGTTTGGTGAGTTACGAATATTATACGAAAATAGGCTCGCCAAGATTATTTTCAAATAATATCTTTTTGTCCGGCATAAATAAAATAGTTGTTTATCCAAAAGGATACTTCCCATATGAATTTAATATTGATGGTTTTCTAATCAGAACAAATTTGTACGTGCTAGAATCTCTTGAATATGATATTTTACTGGGATATGATGTCATTAGCAAATTAAATTTGGCGATAGACGAGAATGGAATTAAGATCGTTGGCAAACGCAATAGTATTCAAGTAGGTTACACTAAAGTTCAGAAGAATTCTGATATAAAATTGAATCATGCTGCCAAAAATAATAATGAAATGAAAACGTCTACGTTAGATAATTCACGCGATGAAAATGTTATACTTGCAAATGATAATAATGCAGGAGGTAATCACTTGATTAATTTCGCGAGAGTCATAGAAGAAAATGAAATTGATTTGAATCACGTGAGAAATTTGAAAATTAGAAAAGAAATAAATGAGAAAGAAGAAAATTTAATTAGTAAGAAAAGATTGAATGAAAGAAACGAGACATCACAAACAGGACGAATGAATGACCTAAAAGAAAAACGCAATTTATGTGCACGCGCCAATGAAAATAAAAATGAAACGAGGAAAATTAAAAAATATTATAAACGGAAAAATACGAGGGAAGAAAGGAATATTGAAGGAGTTAATGCAAATAAACAGAAATTTATCAGAAATTACAAGAAGCGTGATTACAATGATAGAGATGAAGAAAAGAAATATTATTCGAGAAATAATTTTGATGGAAAACGTCACACATATGAAAATTGGAGAAACAGCAAACAGAAATATTTAGAGGTACAGCAAACAGAAAGAAAATATGAAATTTTTGAAAAAGAAAGGGCTGAACCGTGTGAAAAGGATACTTTTAAATTTAAAGGCAAAAGAAGCATAAAAACAAATTTTAATGGTCCGTGTAGAAATCTATATTTTTGGAGTAATGGTAATTATAGAAAGCAATTTAACATGATGAGAAAAGTACCTAACAGATATGAATTAAATGATACCAAGTTAATCCAAGAAATGCAGTATGGAACAGGAATGAAAAGGAGAAAATTCCATGGACCTAATAAAAACATTATAGAAAAATCACATGATCATTATGATGCAAAGAGGATTGGAGACCATGGTGGACAAGATATCCACTATTGCAAAATACGTCAAGCCGTGGGGTAATGCATCTGCATAATGTTAGATGTTTTTGTTTTATGTTTACTTGTAACGATAGATGTTGTTGTTTTATATTTACCTGTTTTATTTCTATAAATTTGTGTCTAAATTTTAATAGGCAGCTGGCGAGGTCGCCAGGAACGTCAGGATGACCGAAAATGTGGGTATAAAGGATGAAGTATTAAGCAATAAAAGATAATATACTCAATGATTTAATGAACGTGATATCCCAATTGAGACTCGTGTGATGATGCGTGGAAAGAACGAGGTGTTCTATAGATTTCAGCAATGGCGAGTTGGATGGATTTTTAATCAAAAGCTCAGGGAAGCTTATTTCTTTTAAATATTATTCAGTTCTACTGTTATCATTGAATGTTACTTGCATATTTTATGTCTATTAAACCTTTCAAGAATTTTCCTTTTTTTTTCAAGAATGTTAGTTTTTCTTAAATCATAAGCTAATCACTCAATATTCCCACATATATATATATATATATATATATATATATACTGCTCAAAACAATTAAAGGATATTGCAGTTTCAGGTGGATTTTGTATCTGGGAAACTTTTTAGCTGATTGATACATGGTCGACAGACATAGTAGGTTGTATGAGAATAAATTACACATGTTTGGCAGAAAAAAATGCATTTTATTGCGCATTTGTGTACAAAAGGAAAAAAACACAATTTGTGCATATGAGAAAAAAAAAAGAATAAGAAAACGTGTTTTCTTCAAAAAAAATCATTTTCAGTAGGGGGTATGGTTTCCACGGGCGGCCAGCAACGTTGACCACCTTTGAGGCATGGACTCAATGAGGCTATTAATGACGAGTTGGGGTATTCTGCCCCACTCTCCCAGAAGAGCTCTTTCCAGTTCTTGGAGAGTTTGTGGGGGTTGTTCGCGGCCACAAACTCGTCTTCCTAGAGCGTCCCAAACGTGCTCGATTGGATTCATGTCTGGAGAACACGCTGGCCATTCCATTCGAACGATTCCTTCCTCGAAAAGGAAATCCTCCCCCAGGTTTGCACGATGAGGCCTGCAGTTATCGTCCATTAAAATGAAGTTATCTCCGATTGCTGCAGCGTAAGGGACTACAATAGGTCTGAGGATCTCATCCCTATATCGGCGACCAGTCAGAGCTCCATCTCGAATGATGTAGAGGTCAGTGCGCCCGTCAATGGAGATGCCACCATACACCAACACTCCTCCACCACCAAATCTGACACTTTCGTGCACGAACGCAGATTATTCCTACTGCCACTATTTTGCTTTTAATTTTTTAGTTTAACTTGTAATTTTTAGTTTAGCTGCAAACACTACCGAAATTTTGCTTCATTTGGAATTTGAGTACTATCACCAGAGACTAAATAGGTGAATATTAAGTATAATACTCTTGTATAAAAAGTTTAGTACAAAAACACAATCCTATGAGTTATTCCCGCCTTTTATTCATCTTTCAATTTTGTGGTTTCACAAACCGCATCACATTCATATGTTACAATTTCTGTCACATCAGTTAAAGGTTAAATTTATAAAGTTATGAAAAACCGAACGCTGAGAAAGCGGACAGTTAAAATTTCGAACTCAATTGAACAATCCAGTGGAAATTTAATAGAAACCTGATTTTGCAGATGTTCGAATTTGAATCTCGAAAACATTTTGATATAGTTTTATTTACAAGAGTTAAAAATTATTTTTTACATTAGTAAAAAAAAAAAAAAAATAATAATAATATAATAAAAAATAAAATAGAGAGATTATTTTTAAGCATTGCCCCCCCCCCCCTTAATCTTACCATTTCAACAATGATGATAATGCTGTCCCATATTAATATATAAACCCCCTTCGGATATAGTTCGGCCACTGTTGGGAATCAACCGGGGTAATAAAGCCAAAACCTGGCTATTTCGTATATTTCCGGGATACTTATTGCGCAGTAAATCCCTCTAGATGAAAATACGCCTATTATCCGGATGCGCAGAAAAACGGGACTCGACAGAAAACAGAATATTGCTCCATTCATTTCTCCTTTAGTTGATATGCTCGGTTGCCCACTCCCTGCGGTCGCGACGATGCCTTGATTTTAATCTAACACATACCATCGGTCGGCGAGCATACAGACCTACAGCATGGAGCCGGTTTCGGACAGTCTGAGTTGAAATCGTGATGCCTGTAGCCGAGCGAAGGTGTTGTTGGAGAAGAGTAGCGTTCATGTTTCGGTGTCTCCGAGCTGTTAACGCTAAATACCGATCTTCATTGGGCGTTGTTGTCCGTCTACGACCTTGCCCTGGTCTTCGGCTTGCACATCCACTCTCCAAAAAACGGTTCCAGATCCTGGAAATGACACTTTGTGACACTCCAATGGCTTGCGCTACTTCGGCTTGAGTTTGGCCCCCTTATAACCTACCAACAATTCTCCAAGCTTCTGAATCTGTCAAATGACTTCGTTGAGACATCGTACTCATCGAAACAAAGGAATCACTGAATGCCGATCATCCTTGTCTTCATTCTCTTTTATCCAGTTGAAAGTCAAATTTCATTCGCTGCCGCTGAAGCGACGTTTTTGACGTCGAACTCAAAATTTGCATACTCCACAGTTTGAAAACCAGAAAAATTTGCATTTGTGATTCTCTTCTTCTATTTTCGGCAAAAAAAATTTGGTTTATATCTTTATTTTACATAAAACTTCAAGTATCCTTTAATTGTTTTGAGCAGTTTATCTATATATATATTACTATTATAAAACGAAAAGGAAAGACAAAAAACATAGAAAGTATAAAGGAAATATTAGCCGCAGAGTGACTACTCTTTTTTTGATATACTGGAATTATAAAAGTTACATAAATGAATATTTTATACAACAATAGCAATACAACATTTTAGAACTAAATTATAAAATAATAAATATTTTAATCTTTTTCCCGCTGTCGCCATTTGTTTAGTCAAACGAATAATCCATTTGCTGAAAAATCTCGCAAACATAAATATTTTGCATAATATTAATATAACAATAGCATAGAAATGTATTTTCGAAGAAGTTTTGGAAAATGCCCTTTGAAAAAAGTACAGCTTTGAAACTTTACCCCTACTTTCAAAAATATGTTAATATAGTAGCTGCTGTTCTGAAATTAGGCATATAGGCATCTAAGACATTAATTAGACTTTGATATTCCACGTCAACCATCGCAGTTCAAATATTTTATATACACCAGGGACAATAACTATTGAACCACCCACGTATTTTTATGACTTAACAGGACAGTTTACTTATTTTAGCGTTCAAGAAAAAGTGTATTTTGAAAAAAAAATAACTGCATATTTAAATAATAAAAAGTTTATATATAAGGTACCCTGGGTTAATAACGCCAGGCAGGGTAATAACGCCAAATGCTTATATTTTACATAATTATGAAATAATCAGGTAAGTGACACCCATGTGCTCTGCGCAGAAGGGTTTTGAGTCATATAAATCGCAAAAAACAGCTTCAAGTTAATTTGTTTCATTTTTAGGTCTTATTGTTTTTACAAGCAACTAAAATTAACGCTTGATCTAAAATTTGCGAGATAAGGTTTTTGATCTGAAGACTATATTTTTTATCCAGAAATAATTTGTTTATTATATGAATTTGTAGTGTATTTCATGTACTTTCAAATTGTTGTAGAAGATTTTGGATATCTTCTCGAGATAATTTGTAGTTTAGGATTTACTGCGCAATAAGTATCCCGGAAATATACGAAATAGCCAGGTTTTGGCGTTATTACCCCGGTTGATTCCCAACAGTGGCCGAACTATATCCGAAGGGGGTTTATATATTAATATGGGACAGCATTATCATCATTGTTGAAATGGTAAGATTAAGGGGGGGGGGGGGCAATGCTTAAAAATAATCTCTCTATTTTATTTTTTATTATATTATTATTATTTTTTTTTTTTTACTAATGTAAAAAATAATTTTTAACTCTTGTAAATAAAACTATATCAAAATGTTTTCGAGATTCAAATTCGAACATCTGCAAAATCAGGTTTCTATTAAATTTCCACTGGATTGTTCAATTGAGTTCGAAATTTTAACTGTCCGCTTTCTCAGCGTTCGGTTTTTCAAAACTTTATAAATTTAACCTTTAACTGATGTGACAGAAATTGTAACATATGAATGTGATGCGGTTTGTGAAACCACAAAATTGAAAGATGAATAAAAGGCGGGATTAACTCATAGGATTGTGTTTTTGTACTAAACTTTTTATACAAGAGTATTATACTTAATATTCACCTATTTAGTCTCTGGTGATAGTACTCAAATTCCAAATGAAACAAAATTTCGGTAGTGTTTGCAGTTAAACTAAAAATTACAAGTTAAACTAAAAAATTAAAAGCAAAATAGTGGTCTACGAGATCGGTAACATTAGTTAAAGGTTAAAATGCGATCCATGTTTAAAAATCTTGAATACTGTTCCTGCGCAAAACTTTTTGTACAGAATTAATTCTAATTAAATTTAATCTATTCAAATATTTCTAACAATATTACGAGAACTCCAAACGAAAGAGAATTTCAGTTGTAACTATAGTTAAACTGGAAAATACAAGTTAAACGCTATTTTGGGGGGGGGGGGGAGGGGGGGGGGTACAGTGTTCAGTCTGATTGCTAACAGCAGTTAAAAGTTAATTTTATTGCTAATATAGAGATAATGATATATAACCATATGAATTATGTATAAAATTAAATAAGAGATCTCTCTGGGATAATATTTTTTAATAAAAAAATTTATTCAATTTATTAAAAATTTATTAAAGCATGCTCTTTAAAACGTCGACAATTTAACTGTAGGTTTGGAGAATCCGTATTAGTATGGAGTTATGGGTTAAAAACTATTTACTAGATTACTAATATAGTATTAACCCTTAACTGCTGTGACAAAAATTGTCGCATAACTTACTGTGAGCGGCCTGTCAGACCGCTTAATCTAACGATGAATAAAATGTTAAATTAACTTTTAGAATATTATTTTTGTATTGAACTTTATATACAGGACTATTATAAATAAAATTCAGCTACTCAAAAGTTTCTAGAGATAGTAATAGGACTCCAAATGAAACAAAATTTTCCCGGTATTTATAGTTAAACTAAAAATTGCAAGTTAAACTCTGAAACTTTAAAAACTGAGCGGTATGTGAGACGCTAACAGCAGTTAAGGTTTAACAAAAATATTTATTACATATAACTCTAGTTATTATAAAACTTCACATGATTAAATATTACATTATGAATGGTTAAAACCATGCAATGTTTCTTATAATCATAAAGCGGGATTTTTTAAGCGGGATTTAAGCGGGATTTTTTAAGCAAAGATAGACACAGGGTGTTATATTTTGTTGAAACTCCCCCTCACTCCTTTTTCTTTCACTTTCACAAAAAAATCAATATTTTCTATCGCATAGAATGCATACATGGGAATATAAATACTGATTCAAATAATCCGTGCAATGTTTCTAATAATTCTATTTAAATGGCGATTTTTAAACAAAACGTAGCTTAGAATCTGATATTCTTTTGCCTCCTCCCCCGCCACCACCATAGCTTTCTTTTTCTTTTAGTGTCACAAAAAAATGTACATTTTCAATAGCTTAGATTGCAATTTGTCAATTTTTAGAGCTGTAGAGTTTGTATTTTTAGAATTGGGCAATCTACATGCCATTATTCCATCTTATTTTATAGTTTTGTTTGCATGGCGTTATTACCCATATAGGTGGGTATTAACGCCAAATAGCATTGGTCAAAAAAAAACGCCATTACATTTTATGAATACATATCTGTTAAATTATTTTATTTTATATAGATAGTCAATGAGTTGCTGTATCAGATCCTATATTTGTTTGAAAAATACAATCTAAAACTAAGCCGTGAAAATTGGTAGAACCTTAACGTGGCGTTATTACCCCAGGGTACCTTATATATATATATATATATTTAAATGTATATTTTTGTTCAATTTTTTAAAAGATTTTCAACGTGCATTACGCAAGACTAATGGATTTTCAGATTCATCTAATATAATATTTAATGCAATTTTTTTGCTGCTATTATAATGTAAAACAATGAAATCTAACACGTCTTCCTAAACATTTATTATTATTATTATTATTATTTTTTTTTTTTTTTTTTTTTTTTTAACAAAAAATCTGAATACTAATTCCATGGGCAGATGTATTACATGTTTAATAAAGTTTGTGTACTAAAAAGTTTAAATCTCGACTTCAATACAAAAAAAAAGTAAATAAATAAAGCCTTAGCATTTTTAAAACAGAAAATGAAGAAAATATGAACATGGGAAAAGAGTCATTTAAAGGTTAAATTTGTATGGGTAATTGCACTGAGTGTATTAACAAAATAGCCTATATCTCGCGATATACGTAATTACCATATGGGTAAACACTACGTGTCGAAAAATTTAGAAAATTAATAAAAACTAGGTGTCAAAAAATTTAGAATTAAACAATTTTCATTAACCTTTTCAGTTCCGATTTTTTTTTTTTTTTTTTTTTTTTTTTTTTTTTTTTTTTTTTTTTTGCGTTAATAACATTAATACTAGCTATCCAAAATTAATGTTTAAAGACTATTCCATTGCCTGAAAGATAACAAATATTGTTGTTTTGCCTACTATTAAATTAATATTCATATCACAATAGACTAAGGTAGAAATTTCGGTGATTTTAGAAAATATTGTATTATAATAAGATTTAATTTATATTACAACTTTCTAACGCTCTTTGCGCTTTATAACATATGATTTTTCCGGAAAAGTAACTTTTATTATAAATTTAATGAGTGAAACAGACGTCTAAAAAAAGAATCCTAAACGACGCAAAGAGAATTAAGCAAATAATAATAATTATTATTATTATTACTAAATGCCTAAGCAAAAATTAAATCATATAGCAAATGCATAGACATATACTAGCATTACTACATATATCTAGTAGCAAAAGTATTTCCTAAAACAAACAAAAAAAACCTTAATTAAAAGCCATGTACTATTAGTAGTACACCAGATCCGAAAGAATTAAATGTTTAACCCGACGGAAAGCGCATGGGATGTATTATACCCCACCCCTACGCGTCCTCTGTAGTAACTTTTCTTGACTCGCCTTCCGCCAGGTTAAAAAGGAAAATCGATTTTTTGACCAGTTTTAACCTCCTGACTGCCGCCGGCTGATTTTTTCACACACTAAGCTGCAGGTTTCACTGCAACATAAGCAATATTTAAATTAGTATAATTCCACAAATAAAACCCAGTTCTGAAAAATTAAGTTAGGATTGATGCTATCAAAGATTATACACCGATACTAATAACGTATTTTGCATCAGGTTGGAAAAAACATCTTTTTTTATATATTTTTAATAAATTACAGAAAAAACAACATTACAATATTACCCTTTGGCTGGGCAGTCAGGGGGTTGGTAAACTGCTCCATTAAATATTTAACCATAATCAAGTTAAAACATGCAAACGTTAACGAAATACTTTTAAAATAAATTGGAAAGTGCATTACAATAAATGCGCAACCTATGCTTCTTTTTCCCGTTTTTAGTTGCTCAGTTTAATTTCGAAGGGAACCCTCTTATCATCCGTTTTCAAAGTGGTCGTTCATTTGAACAGTCAGCTGGCTACACCGCAAGAGGACTCCGGGGACTCGGATTTAATTCCGGGCTGTTCATATGAAAGATCTCCCTGCAGTTTATAGAGCTCGATTATTTCCCTTCGCTTGCGTATTTGTTTAAAAAGAAATGGCCAAAAAAAGTCATTTTCTGTTCTCCCTGTATATCCGCTCTTTGTTTTAGAGAGGGTATGGCGGCTATCAAGCCCCACTCCTCTTTAACTACCTATTCTTTGTGAATGATTCAACAGATTTCATTTCTTTTTTTTTCCTCTATCCGCGATATCTTTTTAGGTGCTATAAAGGAGGTTTTCGTGGTTGGGGGGTTATATATAATTTAACATATTATACATGTTTTCGTTTTTATAGTATTTTTCAAATGAAACTTCCATAAGAACTGCCATTTATAATAAAAATGCACTAGTTTTTGATAATTTCCGTAAATTCTTACTTAATTATTTACCTAAAAATGACTTCACATCCATGGTTATCTTCTTTAATATCCGTAGATTACTGTAATCTTTAAGTAATAATAAGAATGTCAAATTTAAATAAGTTTTTTCATCAAAACTGATGAAATAAATCGATAGTTATAACCCTTTTATTGTAAAAGATTTATGGGAATAATTCAGATTAATTAAACAAAAAAACTCTTTCCAAAGAAACAGACTTTTTTTCTTTGCCACAACTAAAAATAATATGAAATAATCTTTTACATTAAATTTTTACTGTATGTCCATACATACTCCTCCAAAAATAGGGTGGATTTCGGATTGAAAAAGACCCCAGTTATTCGTTAGGATTCGAGGATGCCATAATAAATTTTAAAATTTAAATAAGTTTTCAAAGTATAATTTTTTTAAAGAATTTTTCGCAATATTGGTAAGTAAATAATTCCATATTTGTATATAAAAGGTGGAAATTAGAAAATAATAGGTATTATTAGATTTTTTTTTACGTCATTTTCTCATTAAAGTTTTTTTTTTTTTTTTTTTTTTTTTTTACAGTTTTAAAAGAAGAGGAAATTTTCCTGGTTGAATTTAATTTTTCAACAAAATTAGAAGAAATAAAAACATATTTTAGCATATTTAACCTTCGTGAATCAGTATATTCTACAGAACGAAAAATCCCCTTCCGAGAAAATGACATGTAGATATTATTTCATCGTAGTTTTTTTAAGTTTAGAGAGTTTTAGATGCAATCAAAGAGTTTAAATATGATGTAGCTTGCATTACATTATTTTTCCCTGTATTTAAATGGACATTTTTACATCCCCTAATTCACAAGTACTGGATTTAAAGGAAAAACACAGATTGTCTGCTAATTATTTCTCAAAGTTGACGGCAAAACTTTTCAGAATCGTTACAAAAAAAAGCTTTTACTTTAACCATAAAATTGAAACATGCAAATGGTATTATTTTTATTCCGCCAGTTTTAAAATTAGCTGCAAAGTAAATCTTGAATAAACGGCATGCGTTTGGCAACGACGTCATTAAAAACATGTATTTTATTGAGAAAACTTCTAACTTCCACTACAAATAGGATTTCGTATTTCAAATTTAATACTTAATAAAATTAGTATCATATGTAATGTAAAAAATAAATAATAAGGTAAATAACAATTAATATTAAATGTAAGATAAAATAAAATTTCTCTTCATCCTAAACAAGCTAAAATTCTTACGCAAATTAAATGCAACACATGAGGTTGTGTGCAGCTAGTAGTTTGATTTAGTTATTAAATTGCTGAATACAAATTTCTATAGATGGGTGAAATCAATTCAACATTTTCACTGAATAGATAACCCCCAGAAACACCCCTATTCCTTAGCTTCTATAAGGGAAGATTACGATAAATGTGTTACCTAGACAAACTTAAGTGCGTGATCGAGAACATACCCCGCGCGATTTCAAAGTATATGCGTTGACAAATAGGAAAAGAAAATCCTTCTATAAACATAAAAATCTATATATCTTTGAGTCATTCTGTGCTTTTTGAATTTTTTACAATCAACATTAGCATAAAGGAGGATCAGAAATAATAACCGAGAAATCAAAATACAATCACAAAATTCATACTTATTATGGAAAAAATGGAGCCAACACTGGGGATGGGGGATCTTTGCTTTTGTGTATTATTGACTTAAACAAAACATTTAACCCTACATACCTTCCTTTTTCGGGTTATCACGTCGGACCACCCCTGTAGATTGTACGAATATCGCGGGAAAAAAAAAGAATAATTTTATATAAATATATAATAATAGATTAATTTTATATTAAATATTAAATAAATGTTTTTTTCTTTTAATTTTTCATTTTTGATAGTATATCCCTATTTTGAAACTGGATTTATTACAAAAGTTACAACGCCAAATGTAGCACCGCCAAATGAACCATTAATCGTGCATACTTCATGTACAATACCATACATACTTTGGTAACCCTAAATATGTTTTATCAATTTCATGAAAATTGGAGTACATTTACGGGAGTGAGAGCGTGAACAGACAGACAGACAAACCGAATGCATAAACACTTTTCAACTTTCTTGGAAAGTGCTAAAAATAGAAGAAAACAATGGAAAAAAATAAATGGAAGCAAAATAAATGAAATCAATGTAAAAACAAAACTCCTTTTGTTGCCACTAGTTTTCGGAAGCTTTTCCATGTAGTTTCCATAGTGTATTAGTCATTTTTCTCAAACTGGAATATGTTTTACATGTAAGTATTATGCAAGTATTGTGATTATGTTAAACTCCATCGATTAAATTAGATTTTATACTAGAACCCAAATTATAATATTGTTTCTCTTAATAGTGCTATTAACAACATTAGCAAATATTGTGGTTATGTCAAACTAAGTTATAAATATCCATCACCATAATCAGTTCCAGTACTGATTGGATAACTATGTAAAATCTAAATGCAATTTATGACAAACTAAATATCATCGTTTCTATTGCATGAAATATTAAGTATCTAGAGGCATTTAATAATTACGTCATAGAATCTAAGTAAGCCGTTAAACCTTAAATGCATAATGTAATTCAAGTGTTACGTGATATTTTTTTTGTCTTTTGGCGCTTTCTATTGGTCTTTTGGGGAGGTCTATTGGTCTATTGTATTATTTAGATGTGATAACATGTATTTAAGGTCGTAAAGTTTCTCTTTGTTCTGATTTTTTATCACTTCAAGGTTATAATACCTTTTATTGGTACTGATCGCAGTGTTGCTCGACTGGCGTTTTCTCTTTATCTTTATAAGGCAGTCTTTATGAATTCTCCAAACTATTAAAAATATTATAAGTATTACTATATCTTCGAATAATGGTTATAGTGCAGTTTTAATGTCAATATATAATTTAAAATTATCGTTTCTTGAGCAATCTTTGTTATGTAACTCAGAAGTGATATTATGACATCATGTTTAATAGAAACATAAAAAAAAATACTTTCACTAATTTTCTAATGGATAATTAGAATATATAGACTCAAATGTAATCTTTTCTGAACAAAGTAAAGAATTAAGAATAAAGGATTTAAGTTTTTGAAAATTTCTGACTTTCCTGGTCAAACTGTAAAAGCTTTTTTCAAACTTGGTTGAATAATATTTAATAATATTTATTTATTAAATAATATTTGTTTTATGAAGAAATAAGCATCAATGATACCGTTTGTTGGTTTCATCCCAAAGCAAAAAACATTTATCTATATTATATAATATTTTATGAATGCAATATCAGACGATTATATTTCGCTTTTACTGCATTTTTTTTTTTTTTTTTTTTTTTTTTTTTTTGCATCGCGCATTTTTAGTTTTTACACTTTGAAATACAGAAAGAAAAATGTACTTACAAATACAATTTAGTTCAAATCTATACTGTCATCTCTTTGAAAATTGCATCGCAATTTAGAAGGTTTTTTTCTTTTTGCGGTGTTTTATAATAATTTTAAGTACCATTATTTTTAAATCTAATCTCTCACATGCAGACGATGGACAGAAAAGAAATGTCCTGTAAATCTCATTGCATTAAATTCACAGGCTATTTACAATAATTGTATATTACATTCCTATTTCGAAGAATAATGTCACTCGAAAATTGATTGTCATTAGTACATCAAAATGAATTTATATCCAAAATTTGAGGCTAATCAAATAATTCTGTATAAAGACCCATTTACTAAATTTAAGGAGGAATTATCTCCCCCCCCCCCCTGTTCCCCACACTTTATATTTAACCAATGAACCTCCAAATCTAATCAGGAAAACCCAATATCAGAATAAAAACTATATTCAAAATTCGAAGCAACTTGTAAAATTCTTTATGAAAACCTATTTATATAAATTAAAGGGGGGTGGGGGTGGTCTCACGTTCTGCAATTTATACTTAACCAATGAATCCGTGAAACTAATCAGGAAAGCATATTATTGGAGTAAACCTATATCCAAAATTTGAAGCAAATCTGATATTTTTTTCGAGAGTTATCACTTCACCTACTTACGTATATACGTACATACAGAAACTACAGGCACATTAGTTCTCAGGATTTTATAGTCTGTGAGATAAAAAACTAAGATGCTAGGTGTAGAATAATGGAGTTTCAGGTGGTAAGTAGAATAACTGCAATCAAAGTCGAAAAATCATGTAGGCACTCCATAAGACGCCGACTTCAGATACCGTATGCAAAAAAAAAAAAAAAAAAAAAAAAAAAAGAAAGAAAGAAAGAAAGAAAAAGAAGAGTGCCCAGTTCGACTGATGACATTGAGTTCACAGGCTGTTAACACTAATTGTATATTATATCCCCGTTTCCCAATCCTATATACTTAAACAATGTCCCTCCAAATCTAATCAAGGATGTACATTATCAAAAAACATGTATAGCAAATTGAAGCAAATCAGATAATTCTTCTCATGAAAACCCATTTCGCCAAATTAAACGGATGTTAGCTTCCCCATTTCCTCTTTTATACCCAACTAATGAACCTCAGAAAAGCTCCTTATAAGAATGAACCTAAAAAAAAATTGAAGCGAATTGGATAATTCTGCATGAAAACCCATTTATTTAAATAAGGGGAAATTTGTTCCCTTTTCCCTTTTATACTTAATCAATGAACCTCCAAACATAATCAAGAAAGTTATTTTACATAATATACCGGTATACCAAATTGAAGCAAATCGAATAATTCAGTATGAAAAACCCATTTATTTAAAGAAAAAGGGAGTGTGATTTGCCTCTCTTTCCCCCTTTTATATTTAACCAATGAACATCCAAACTTAATTAAGGACGCTCCTTATTAGAATAAACAAGTACATAAAATGGGTGTTTCCCCCCTTTCCCCCTTTTACATTTAACCAATGAACCTCAAGATCTAATCAGGGAGCTCCTTATCAGAATAAACAGGTATATTAATTATTAATATTAATTTAAATGCAAACTACTAAAGATCTGAAAATATGTGTATGTTTAAAAATTAAATATTCAGTATTGAATTCGTTTTCCATTTTTAACTGTGTCTTTAATTAATTATTGATAAATGCTTCTGATTATTAGTTGTGATAAAGCAAAACAAATAAAAAAATTGAATTATTATTACTTTTATTTGTTTGAAATTTATACACACACATACATATATCTGTTTGTTTGTTAAAAATGTATATTTATATGCGTATAATTAGTAACTAATTATTTATGTATTTATTAATTACTATAATTTTTGGGGGGAAAGTTTAGCTTTTGTTTTCGTTTTCCGCTAAAACTAGGAAGATTACCGATATCAGTATCGCTTTCATTCTTAAAATCCTGTTTCAGTCGAACACTAGGTTAAAGCGGGTATGTAGAATATATACCCGCTTATACCCGCTTTGCACTAGGTACAGTAACTTCTTCAATATTCAATAACCTTTTAACATAGTCACAGGCAGGCCCTGATTACCGAATACGCACAAGAAGTGCGTGCTTCCCTTAGAAATTTTTGAATGGTCCCGAAATTGAGATAACAGGAGGTCCCAAATTTTATATTGAATTAATTCCATTCCAAAATGCTAAATTCTTTTCAGATTACCAATCGTATAACATATATTAAGAAGTGTTTCATAAAAATATCTTTCATAACAAATTCATTCTTTATGTAATAAACCAAATCCAACAATCTGATCGCAATTCTTCAGTTTGTTCATTATTTTAAATGTGTGTTTATTTTATATACTAGGTTTATTTAGTATATTACATACTGAGTTGTATACTGAGTATTACAAAATTTGGCCTGCATGAACAACATAAAATATTAATAATTTATTGCCAAAATTGATAGAAGTATTTCAAAATATTGACATTTTATATTGTACATAAGATACCCTGGGTTAATGACGCCACGTTAAGGTTCTACCAATTTTCACGGCTCAGTTTTAGTTTGTATTTTTCAAACAAATATATGATTTGATACAGCAACTCATTGACTATCTATATAAAAAAAATTATTTAACAGATATGTATTCATAAAATGTAATGGCGTGATTTCTTGACCAATGCTATTTGGCGTTATTACCCACCTATATGCAGGCCTAGGACCGCTGAGTCACTCTTAAAAAAGAGAGAAAAGAGACTAAATCGCAAGAAAAAGAGACTAAAAGAGACCAAAATTTAAAAAAAAGAGACTAAAAGAAGACCAAATAAAAAACATTTTTTTCTCTTCACTTAAATGTTTTTGGTAATATAGACAAGCACTAAGATTTAACACAATATGCGGAATTCTTGAAATGCATTTCAGTCGGTTTTGAAATAATTTAAAATATTGTTGATTGGTTGCAGAAAAATATCTCAAATCGCAACAATTCATCATGAAAGAAAATCAGAAATTCACCAAATGACCACGGGGACAAAATCATGAAATTCCAGGAAATATAGTGAAATTCATCAAATTGTCTCAAAAAACAAATCATAAAATTTGTCGCATGATCTCGGGAAAAAAATTCTCAAAATTAGTCAAATGTTCTTAGGATAAAAACAATCACGAAAATTATCAGATGGCCTTGAAAAAAAATCACGATATTAGTCAAATGGATCTTGTGTTAAACATCGTAAAATTCATCAAATGGGTCTCTAAGAGAGGGATGAATCACAAAATTCATTAAATGATTGCGAAATTCCATACAAATAATTGCTAATTTTGTCGAAGGTCACGGAAATAAATAGTGAAATTTATCAACTAGTCGCCAGAAAAATAAAGAATTTCATAGAATAAAGCCATAAAAAAAAATCAAGGATGCCTGTCAATGGGTTACATTAAAATGTGCGAAAATCAGTTACAGTATAAAACAGTGAAGTTTGTCAAATTATCTCAGGAAAAGAATGGCGAAATTTATCAAATAGTGTTGGTGAAAAAAGTAAAATCAGGGGTTGTACTGGTGCCAAGTAATATTTCACACAAACTTTTTTGGATATTTTAGGGCACATTTAACTGGCATACTACATTTCCTTCCAAGACCATTTGACGAAATTAACGATCCCCCCCCCCCCCTGGCTACCAATTGCCGCATATTAATATGAAAATTGTGATTTTTCCACACTATTGCTTACGGAAGTACACGATTTTTCTTCCACGATTGTTCGCTGACATTTGCAATTTTTTTTCAATAAAACTTGTGATTTTTTTTTTTTTTTGGTTTTATTTGCCAAAATTTGCAATTTTTTTTTCCTGCGATCATTTGCAAAATCGCACGGAAAAAAATCGTGATTGCAAAGAAAAAAAATCACGAATTTTGAAAAATGATCGACTGTCAAAATTCGCGATTTTTTTCTGCGATCACGGAAAAGATGAATTTCGGCAAATAAATGCGAATTTTGAATTTCGCCAATTGATCGCCGAAAAATCGCAAATTTCGGCAAATGATAGTGGTAAATATGACGAATTTTGTCATATAAATGCAGTAAAAAGCAAATTTCTAAAACAATGGCCCAAAAAATTATCATTTACTGTATTTTGATAAACGATCACTGAAAAAAAAATCGCAATTTTTTTTTACTACCGATCGCGTAAAGAAATCGCAAATTTTTTCGGCGATCCTTTCACAAAATTTGCATTTCTCTGCGATTATTTTTTCCGCATGCAAAATCGTACAATCGTATTGTTCATTAGTATAACCGTACACTGTACTCTTCTGTGCATTGTACTACTGACCATACCGTACTCTATGGCATCTATGAATATCCTTTTCGATTTTACGATCATTTGACGAAAGCTCGGTCTTATTTCGGGATCGTTTGACATAAATCTTGAGAGTTTTTTCCCCCCGCAATCGTATGGCAGAAATCACAAGTTTATTTCGGGATTGTTTGGAAATAGCGATTTTATTTCGGGATCATCTGGTGAAAATCGCGGCTTGATTTTGTGATTGTTTAATGAAAATAGTCTTTTTTCCGGTGATCAATTAATTCAAATCGCAGTTTTGCCAGTGATTATTTTATGAAAATCGCAGATTCTTAAAAATTAAAAAACATGAAATTCTGCCGTTTGTCGAAAAAGTGATCCCTATATGTAACGACCGAAATAAGAATTTTGAGATTCCTTCCTGCAATCCTCTGACGGAATTTCTCAATTGTTTTTCACAAGATCGACTGACAAATTTTGCAATGATTTTGCCACTGATTGACGGATTATATGCTTTTTTTTCTCGTGAAAATGACAAAATCGTGATATTCTTCCTGCGACCGAATGACGAAGTTTATGATTTTTACCCCTCGAATGATTATTGAATTTCGCGTTTTTATCTTGCCACAGATTGACCAAATTCACTTTCTTTTCAGTGTCCGACAGAAAAGTTTTGCGATTCTTGCCTGCAAACGATATACTAATTTCGTAATGGTTTTCCGCGATAGAGTGACGAAATTTAGAATTTTTTCCCCTGCAAAAGAGAGGCAAATTTGGCCATGCAGCAGAATTTTTTTCTGCAGTCTGCAACACATATAAAAACTTAAACAGTCTGCAGGCCAATCCCTCGCATTAAATTATTTGCACTCAAACCTTCAAGTATTTGTGATAGACATAAAAGAAAAATATACATTAAAAAAGAAGTTGCCTTTGTTCTCGGAGTTTTTAACGTCTCATACATTGTCCTAAAGAGGGGGGGGGGCTCCTCTTTGACAAAATTTGCGTTTTTTTACATTTTGCGAAATTTGCATTTTTTTCGCGATCTATTGACGAAAACTGCCATTTTCTTGCGATCTCTTGAAGAAATTTGCTGTTTTTTCGCGATCTCTTATAGAAATTTACCGTTTTTTCGCGATATCTTGAAGAAATTTGCCGTTTTTTCGTGATTTTTTGATGAAATTTGCCGTTTTTTCGCGATTTTTCGGAGAAATTCGCTGTTGTTTCGTGATCATTTTACGAAACTGCCGTTTTTTCGCTTTTTTTTTTTGAAGAAATTTGCCTTTTTTCACGATCTTTTGAAGAAATTTGCTATTTTTTCGTGATTTTTTGAAGAAAATGACTTTTTTTTTTCGTGATCTTTTGAAGAAATTTGCCATTTTTTTCGGGTTTTTTTAACGAAATTTGCCGTTTTCCGCAATTTATTCAGAAAATTAGCCATTTTTTTCGTGATTTTTTGACGAAAATTGCCGTTCTTTCGTGATCTTTTGAAGAAATTTGCCGTTTTTTTGCGATGTTTTGAAGAAACTTGCCGGTTTTTTCGCGATGTTTTGAATGATTTTTTTGAAGAAATTTGTCGTTTTTTCGCGATCTTTTGAATAATTCGCGTGTTTTTCGCGATCTATGACGAAATAGATTTCTTTTCGAAGACTGTTTGTCGAAATTCGCGATACACTTTTATGTCCGAATTTTTGGATTTAGGACCGAAATTTTTGCTTAATTTTTAACAGTTGGAAAATAGCCTGTGGACCTTCTAAGAGTCTGCGACGTGCGTCGCAGCGTTGCGCCGATTCTGCTCCCGGGAAATTTGGTATACTTTTTTCCGCAACTAAGTTTCACTATAGTTCCACGGAATTTCAAGGTTTCATCCTAAGACAGATTAACATAATCCACGATTTTCCGCCCGTTTCCGACTGAAAAATTTTGCGATTTTTACCCGCGAACAGTTAACAAATTTAGAGATTTTCCTGCGACAAACTGACAAGTTTTCCGATATTTCCTCACAACAAATTGTTGAATTTCGCGATGTTTTTTTTCGCTATCAACTGAGGAAAGTTACGATCTTTTTCCTGCGATCGATCGATGGGTAAGATTACATTAAAGAAGAAAAAAAAAAAAAAAAAAAAAAAAAAAAGTGAAAAAAGAGACTAAATTTGAAAAATATAGACAAAAAGAGACAAATGGAAAAAAAAAAGCGAAAAAATCGAGTTTAGCGACTCGCTCCGAGGCCTGCTATATGGGTAATAACGCCATGCAAACAAAACTATGAAATAAGATGGAATAATTGCATGTACATTGCCCAATTCTAAAAATACAAACTCGACAAACTTAGAAATTGACAAATTGCATTCTAAACTATTGAAAATGTTCAATTTTTTGTGAAAGTGTAAGAAAAATAAAGGTGTGGTGTGGGGGGGGGGGGGGGGGAGAGAATATCAGACCGTGAGCTTCTTTTTGCTTAAAAAGGACCGCTTAAATAGAATTATTAGAAACATTGCACAGTTTTAACTGTGTTTATTTGAATCAGTATTTAGGATGTAGCTCGGCCACTGTAGGGAATCAACCTGGGTATTATTGCCAAGGATTGGCGTTATTACCCCGTTATAGTTATTGCGCTGTACATTTTAAATTACAAATTATCTCGAGAAGATATCCAAAATCTTCAACAACATTTTGAAAGTCCATGAAATGTACTACAAATTTATGTAATTAACAAAGTATTTCTGGATTTAAAAAAAAAAATAGTCTTCACATCACAAAACGTATCTCGCAAATTTTAGATCAAGCGTTCATTTTAGTTGCTTGTAAAAACAATAAGACCTAAAAATAAAACAAGTTAACTTGAAGCTGTTTTTTTTTTTTTTTTTTTTTTTTTTTTTTTTTTTTTTCGATTTATATGACTCAAAACGCTTCTGCGCAGAGCACATGGGTGTCATTTACCAGATTATTTCATAATTATGCAAAATATTAGCACTTGGCGTTATTACCCCGCTTGGCGTTATTACACCAGACCTCTGAATCCAACCTTTTTATCAAAGTTACATTTTTATGCTCATATCATGCAAAATCTTTTGTGCGTATTTTTCTTGATTGTATCCAATTTTTTGTGCAAAGAGAACATTTTACATTTTACAACATTTAACATCATTTTTTAAAATGTTGCTTGATAAAATGTATGTGTATTCAATTGAGCGACACTTTGGAATAATATTCGTAATAATTGGTAAGTTTCTGGGTATACTGAATTTAGAAAACCATTTTCGAATGAAGGGGGACCTGAAATGACACTTGCTTCCCATAGCTTCAGAGGTTAATCAAGCCCTGTTCACAGGCAGGCTTGATCTCTCAAAGTTACATTAAAATTTCTTTCGAAAACAATAAACAAATAAATAAATAAAGTAAAATAACGTTGCAGAGACAATTTTTATTCTACTTGGTCTGCTTGTAAAAAAAATATCCACATAATCCTGTTCACTTAAAGCGATGTCTTCAAAATTAAATGCAAATAGGAAAAGATAAGGAAAATAATATTGCTCTCATTTAATGATGTGTATGTCTTAACTGGAGACGCTCTAAATAGTGTTCACTGTACAACACAGATTTTGTTTAGTACTTTGCTGCAATTGTGTTAACGAGAAGTAAAGTTAAGTAAAAAAAAACTCTTGTATTTTCTTTAATAAAAAAAAAAATGGAAAACATTTTTTAAATTGTGCATTTTTATTTATTTTATTTAGAGATGAATTATAAATTTACATGTATCACATGCAAAGAAAGTTTTAATGCTGTTGCCTCTGGACTATATTAATTGAAGCAATATGTATATGTATATATATATGAAATTGTCTTCATATAATATAGTTTAACTCTTTTTTTCACGACATAAAAACATAGAAAATTGAAAATTTCAGTTGAAAATTTCATATTGGCTACGGTTTTCTTTTTTTCTCCGTTGAAAACTTTCTGAATATTCCTCTTTCACGAAAAAGTATCTATCGTTTACAGAAAATCTGCAAAACGATAGGCGAGCCCTGAAAATAAGATAAGTACCCATAACTTTAAATTATGGTCTTGGTCGTAGAGCGATGAATCAATCGATATCATGCACCGTTTTCCGATACGATAGACTTATCTACCATACCATCGGTAATCGATATTATCTTCGGAAGTGTGTATAGCTCTTCGTTTATACACACCGCTTTATCAGTAAAGGATAATTCCGGATTTTTTCCCCCTCTTCTTTTTATTATTATTCTTCATCTCCGGTAAATATTTGTGAACGTCAAAACTATAGGTGCTATATTCCGATTAGAACCATTAAGTATTTTCTTTTCTCTTAAAAATTTCAGACACTATCCCCCTGCACTTAAAAAGCATTTTAGAAATTTTGATAAATGAGGGAAATATCCGATTTTGCTCTTAACATCGGATATTAGACCTGTCGATATAAAGGCTCATTCCGAGAAAATTTTCTTAAATGGTTTTTCTCTAGTTTTGAAGAGTTACGGGATGATGCATAGAACACGTTTTTGTGACAGCGTTAGATATGCAAGGGGCGTTGTCTTTAAATTATCTTTTGCCTAAAGGCATTCATAATGATGCCTCCAGATTTGCGTTCCGTTTTCTGTGTTAGGAATGGCGTGCGTCCAAGAAGGCGGAATAATTTTTTTTTTTTTTTTTTTTTTTTTTTTTTTTTCCGAACAATATTTTTCTTGAATAATAGGTTAAAGAAAAGGGATTATTTGCTCGGATAGATAATCGTTCGACAAGCTTTATAGACAGGTATCGCTTTTGGAAAGGGTTCCAATTGTGATATCTTATCAATTTTAAATATTTTTAAAAAATCTGTAGGAGAGAGCTGTTTATAAATTACAACACAGGATATCGTGAAAAATGCTTAATGTTTATTTTACAGGAAATGATAAACAGATAACATTATTATCGTTTATGTTTAGTCGCGCTAACTAAACAAGATGATGCTTTGGATAATTGATTTATTGTAGTTCTAACGGATTTTAAATGAATTATTCGCAAATGTGCTTCGTGTAGAGTGTTAAGTAAATATGAGTTACTTTGAATTTTTACTTTCTTCTATCTTTACAAGAATAAAGTATTGGATTCGTAAAAATTTTCGAAATTTGATTTTCTACGGATTTACGCGGTTTAGGGGTCAGACATTCCGAAAATCATTTTAAAAAAATGACTGTCTGTGAGTCTGTCAGTCTGTCTGTCAGTCTATCTCTTCTGTCTACATGTGACAAAAAATTTCTGGGCGCTGTATCTCAAGATTTAATGCACGGAATTTCACAAAACTTTAGATCCTGTTAGACCTTGATATAAGCTAGATCTAATAAGCTTTTTGTGTATATCGCTCAACAGGTAGCGCTGCTATGCTAGATTATTTACAATTTCTACAATAGCCATATCTCAAGAACTAGTGCATGGATTTTCATAAAACCGGATATTTAGTTGGTACTTGATATAACACGATGCTTTTTCCGTTTTTGTGCAAATCGCTTAACAGATGGCGCTGCCATGGTGCATTATTCCTTATTACTGGAATAGCTCTATCTCAAAAACTAATGCACGAAATTTTCTAAAACTTCAGATGCAGTTAGTCCCTGATATAGATTAGGGTTGTAAGCTTTTGGTGCAAATCGCCCTACTGATGATGCTGCTATGCTGCATTTTTTACAATTTTGCAATAAATGCATCTCAAGAATTAATGCATGAATTTTCATCAAACTTCAGATTAAGTTAGTAACTGACAAAAAAATGATCCTGATTAGTTTTTGGTGCATATCACTCAACTGTTACTGTTTTTTGCTGCTGTTGTTGTTGTTGTTGTTTTTTAGATTTTGCAATAGCTCTATCTCAAAAACTAATAAGCGAATTTTTAACAAACTTCAGATATTTTAATAAGTTGATATAAGTTGTTGCTGACTAGATTTTGGTTTAAATAACCTAACCGATGGCGCTGCTATGCTGCATTTTTCAGGAAGTGTTAACATGCATAAGATGGAAGAAAGTTACGGAATTGCCAACATCTGACTATTTTTTTTTTTTTTTTTTTTTTTTTTTTTTTTTTTTTTTTTATCACATCGTACAGTGAAAGCAAAAAGTATATTTAGAAATTAGAAGAATAGCAGTATGTAATTTTTAGAGAGAACATTTATAAAACATTGCACTTAAATATTTTTAACTCAGTCATATTGATGGATAAAGGTATCATACGAATTAATATTTTTCCGAGTGGATGAAAAAATATTTAAGTTGAGAATCGAATCTAAAGCTGCTAATCTCTCAGTTTTCGAATTCCTCTCGGTAATATTAAGTCATTGGGCGCTTGATTGATTCTTAATATTAATTCTTAATTTAAAATATCTCCTCGGAAAATTAATAGTTTTAAATTCTTTTTCCTCTATGTTCTTCTTTGATGTTTCTTTTTACTTTATTATATTAAAAGAAGAAAATATTTTATTCGTGAAAAATTTTGATCTTAAGTTTTCGATAGATTTATACGTTTTAGAAAATCCTGAACACGATTTGGTGATTTTTAGAAAATGTTTGTCTGTGGGTCACAGTCACTCTGTGAGTCTGTACGCGACAAAAATTTCGTGGGCGCTCTATCTCAAGAATTAATGCACGGAATTTCATAAAACTTTACATTCAGTTACACCGTGATATAAACTGAAGCTGATTATTTTTTGTTGTATATCGCTCAACAGGTAACGCTGCTATGCCGCGCTATTCGCGATTTCCACAATAGCATTATAGCACGGATTTTCATAAAACTTCAGATTCAATTAGTCCGTGATATAATTTGGTATTGATTACTTTTTGGTATGTATCGCTCATCAGGTGGCGCTTCCATGTTGCATTATTCATGATTATCGCAATAGCTCTATCTCAAAAGTAAATGCATGGATTTTCATCAAACTTCAGAATCAGTTAGCTCCTAATATAGATAAATGATGTTAAGTTTTGGGAGCAAATTGCCCAACAGGTGGTGTTGCTATGCTGTATTTTTCAAGGTTTCGCAATAGCAGTATCTCAAGAACTAATACATAGATTTTCATCAAACAGTACATTCAGAAATTTTCTAATAAAAAAATGGTCCTGATTAGTTTTTCACTTACATCGCCTAATACAGTGGCGCTTTTAAGCTGATTATTTTTAACATTTCCGCAGTAGCTCTAGCACAGAAACTAATGCACGGATTGTCATCAAACTTCATTCACAAGTTATTGCTATTTAGATTTTGGTGTAAATCACCTAACCGGCGACGTGGATATGCTGAATTTTTGTGTTAACATGTATGGGATAGAAGAAAGTTTCGAGATTGCCACATCCGACTACTTTTCTTTAGTTGTCTAAATATTTCTAAAATACATATATCATTTACGATTTTATGTGTCAAAAGCTGACGAATATGGAGACAACTTTAACATTTCATATAAAATTAAGAATAGATTTTAGAAATATTTAGACAACTAAAGAAAAAAGAGATAGCATTTAAGAAAAGAACGCAGCAAATAGAAGCTAAAAATGTTATTAACATAAGGAGATATTTTAATATAAGTATACATCAATTGCCCATGGACTTAGTATTAACAGAGGGAACTGTGCAACTTAGCAGTATTATAGGCTCCTCTGCTCTGAAATTTCCCTTTCGTGAAAATCCTTGTTAGCCTGTAGAAAAATTTTGAAGCGTGATGATTCACTCTTTATTTAATATAATTATTAAAATACCCTTTTTACCCTCAAAAAATAGATGTCAGATGCTGATGATGCACGTTTTTAATTTTTTTTTTCTCCGTAAATTTTAAGCACATGAAAAATCCCAATAAATTTAAATTTCCATTTGATTGAATTTTATCATCTTCTTAAAAATACTTACATTTTATAAACATGTAATGGACAATTGCATCATAAAATTTAACTACTAAGAATGTACTTATAAAAAATACAGAACATTGCTCAATGGTGCACAAGACAAGAACTTTAATATGAACTTGTACAATCACAATAAAATAAAATTATCAACGTTTCGCGCCGTCTTCAAAAAAATATGATATTGAAATGACTAAAAGGTTGCTTCCTGATCGAGCAATAATATTTCTAATAAAATAATTTTTTTTATATATATTTTTTTATTTTAATTGTACAAGTTCATATTAAAGTTCTTGTTTTGTGCACCATTGAGCAATGTTTTGTATTTTTAATAAAAACATTCTTAGTACTCACATTTCATGTAGACAATTTTTAAAAACGCACATCATCAACATCTGACGGTTCCACTTCCAATCAGAAAAGTTGGGAACATTTCCCAATTGGAAAGTTCTTCGTGGTTTTTTTCTTTCTTGTTTAATTTAACTTAGTTTTTTTTTTTTTTTTTTTTTTTTTTTTTAATGTAAGTATGAAATATAAAATATTATTCGCTCATTTCCTGATATTCTAGAATTTTCAAAAAAAATATGCATACAGATGTATTTTAATGGCAAAACAACATTTTAATTGTTTTGCAATTTAATTATGCATTAATAAATTAATTTTAAAGTCATTTTTCCAACATTCAGCAAAAAATGAATTTTTTTAAATAAACTGTATGATTGCAATATATGTTGCAATGTTAGAACCACACACGGTTAAATATGCCAACTAGTTGTGAAGCTGCAAGAGAAAAATATTTTAAACACTAAAAAATTTTAAATATAAATAAATAATAGAGGGTGTACTTTAAAAAAAATTTCTCATCATTTAATATTTTAAAATTACTAAAATTATGATTATACATCGAGAAAACAATTTAGATTTTTTTTCTACTTTCCTGTTGCCATATCCTAAGAAAGAAAGAGGGCAAAAATTCTACACATAAATTCGCTTTGTTCGCTCTTTCTATCAAGAGTAATTTAAATCTGTGAAATTTTAATAACCGGAGCTTAATACAAATTAACGGATTGTACCTGAAATGTTTCGGAACTACTTGAATCAGTGTTAATCTCAGATACTTTTCTCTGGGAGGGATTTCTGCGACTCCGCGGGTGGGGGGGGGGGGGATTATAGAGTTTCGAGTTGGAGAAATTGCACTCTAATGAAAAAAACAAAATCTCAAGTCTTCCATGTGGGAGGGGATCTCATACACCTCCCCCATTTCCCGTCTAAATTCAACACTGACTTGAATTGCCAACCAGCTATTGAACGTGCAATTTAAAAGAAACATTAAATCTATATTATAAAGGCCAAACGTATCTGTGCACTGTAAAAAAAAAAGATCTGTAAAAGTACTATACTTTATCTATGAAACTGGGATTCCAAGAACTTTTCCTGCAACGGTAACAACAAAAACTCAAGTTTTAGAATCGGTTACATAGATTTTTCCTGTTATCGTTACATGAAAAGTTCTTGGAATCCCAGTTTCCTAGAAAATATTTAGTACCTTTACAGATTTTTTTTTACAGTGTGCGTAACGCATACGTCATTTTGCGAATGGCAACACTTTCAAATTTTAAATGAAACTAAGGTATTGCAATTTTTGCTACTAGAAATTTTTATGCTTCGAAATATCGTACATTTTCAATTTTTATACCATCGCGTAGGGTAAAAATGTACTTTTAAATGAAATTTGTTTGAAAGATGTATCTTAATTTGTTTTTTGGAATATTAATTTTTTAGAAGTTTTTAATACTGCTTTTCTAATCGTGGCAACAGGATTACTCCTTTTCTATTAAAAGCAAAGAAAAAAAGGGAAGAAATTGAATACTATTTATATATATGTTGCCATTTTCTCATTAAAAGTGAAAAAATTGAAATTTAAATATCTTCTATCATAAAACCCGGTGACTTTTGATTTAATTCAGAAAATTTGATTTACACGTAAAAGAATATCAACAGTTTAATAGCTGTTTCAGCTAATAGCATTGAGACTTCAAGTTTTGAATCAAATGATCAAATTAAAATGCCAATTTTTTCTGAAAAGGTGAATACAGATACGAAATGGGCATTTGTAAATTTTGATAGGATGAAAATAATGCCGGATTTAGATACAGGGCCGTAGCTATGCGGGCGCTATGTGCGGCTCAGCCCCCCCCCCCCCCCTAAAATATTTTGAGCCCCCTCTGGAAAAGATTCCAAGGTCACTAAATGAATTTCTGTTCTGAAAATTCAAATGAAATTCTGTTCAAAAATCTAATTTAGTTTTGATATCCTTTCACAGTTTTACAGAGTTACTAAAATGTATCTAAAATAAGTGTTTCAACACTCCCTCATCCTATTTGTATGTATGAAGATAACATTATGTTTAATTTTGCACCAGTTATACACTCAAAATTTTCATCATCATATACTTTTCTTAGCATAAATGAAGTTATTACAGCAGTTTAATAAGAAACATAGTACCTACAATGTGAATATGCACTAATTTATCTTTCTGCGTCAGAGAGAGAGAAAAAAAAATTATGAGCCTCCCCCCTACATTCTCTTCACCCCCCCCCCCCCTCCCCCTATGGTTCACTTCTAGCTATGGCCTGGCCATGTTTAGATATCACGGGAAATAAATTCTATAATGGAGTCAAAGTGGATTTTTTTTTTTTTTTTTTTTTCATTTTGGAATACTACCATAAGAACCCAAATTTATAACTTTATCATAATAACAGATCTTTATTATTTTTTACTGCTTACATGTACGATTAAAATTTAATTTTAACAATTTCTACAACTGAGTTTTAAAGATATAGTAATTTGCTAATTTGACGTTAAATATCGTTTGTTTAAGAGTTAGACTTACTTTTAGCTGCATTTTTTACTATAACTAATTTTATAGGTTTATTATAAATTAATGAAACTGTTCCTTTTTTTAAACATTTTTTTTCGTCGAGATTCGACGGGTTCTACCTTGTAATTATAAAAGAGTAAAAAGATTAAATAATTATAAAATTATTTTCACTTTTAATATTTTTTACTTAAATTTTCCTATTTTAATTATCCTAGGACCAGGAAAATTGGAGGGGTTTTATTCCAGGTAAAATATTTAATAACTGATAAAAAAAAAAAAAAAACATATATTTTCATAAACGTGTATCCATTAAAAACATTATACGACTATTAAAGACTGACACATGAGTACCTCGCTAGAACACCCACGAAAACATGTCCTATGCAAAGAACAGATTTTAAAAAATGCACTATTTAGGAATTATTTTTAATTTAATTAGACAAGGAAAGTCTCCCAAGAAACTTAAAATTTGAACAAATTATCAACATGGTAGCGCCATCTATGAAGTAAAGTCGAAAATTAAACATAGCGTAAACGGTATATATTATGAAGTTCCTGTTTTTCAATGTTTTGGTGTCCGAAGAAATTGATATGAAAAACATTTCAGAGATCAGATCAGCAAACTTTGTGGATTAGTATGAGCAGGGCCGTAGCTAGTAGTGTATAATAGGGGGGGGGGGGGGGAGGGGTAAATATAGTGAATATAGGGGGGTTGCTCATATATCTCACTCTCTCTGTGTGTGACGCATAAAGATAAATTAGCTCATCATATTGACACACTGTAGATACTATGTTTCTTATTAAACTGTTGTAATAACTTCATTCATAGGCGTAACCAACCTTTTGAACGGGGGGGGGGGGGGCCCAAATTTTTAACCTGAACATGTTGGGTACAAACAATATCTTATTAAATAAAACCTAATAAAATGGAACCCCATAATACCTATCAAATTTCCGTTTTAGACAGGTTTTCATACGCTGACGGTATAATTGTACAGTACTTCTTTTAATAAGGGCCCAAACCAACGCAAATTTTTCGATGCGCGAAGAAGGATAAGAAGTTGCTCAAAACTAAATCTAATGGATTAGAAAAAGATAAATAAACATAGATAAAACATGGTAGATATAAAACAAAGATATCCGTAAACATAAATCTGTAATTATCACAAATTTTCATTTCAAGGCGTAGCAAGCGAGGGGGCGGAAGGAGCGACCGCCCCGGGTGCCACCCTTTAAAGGGTGACACCCAATCTTTATTTGCAAATATATTCATATATATAATCTTATGAGATTTTGGAAAGGAATTTTGAAATAAAATTAAATTTTTAGAGCACGAAGCCATACTTTTAGTTTTCTTTTCTTTGAGAATGTGAAATTTTATACAGAATGATGCATTTAAATAAGAAATACACCAGGAAACAAAAACCTACCTATCAAATGAGTGGGTAGCAAAAGAAAAATTTTAAAGGAAGTTTAAAAGGAAATTTAAAAGGACTTATGCGGACTATGGGTTAAGTGATAAGTCGATCCTAATTTTTTTTCTTTTATGCAGAAGGATAAAAGGTATATGAGGAATGGTATGGTCATTTTTTATAATAAGGTAGAATTATGATTGAAAAAATATGACGGATCGGCAGGGGAAAGTGACACCATGATGACTGTGGGTGACATCATTTACATCCGCCCCGAGTGTCATCCATCCTAGCTACGCCACTGCAAACAGCAATGAAATACTAAAATAAATAAACACGACTTTAGTTCCCCAGTCATTTTGATCAAAGTAGCATTAAAATAACTTTTAGTACGCAATTTAAAGTGGAAAAGAGTTCTTTCAATCTTTTCTACACATGAATAAATAAAATTTTCCGGTTAAAAAAAAAAAAAAAAAAAGCCCGTCTTATCAACTAACCAACAGACCATTCCCCATTAGAGATGAGTTGGGCTAATTTTCTGGGGCCATGCCGGGCGCATTTTCAGAAAGAATCACGTATTGAGCACCTTATCGCCAGAACAATGATTGGCGCGGAGATGAAGTCAATGCTACGCACCCTTTCTTGTTTGTGACGTCAAACGCCTAGCGAATAGCAACCCTTCCTTCTGCAAAGAGATCGCGCTTATTGCTCATTTGTTTTTCCGCAAATGTTATCAAGCAAAGACTATAATATGAGGAAATGTTATTCACCGTTGTATACGATTAAAACATAGTTTAAAACAAAGCATCTAAAGCATAAAACATCTAAGCATAGGTTTTTTTTTTTTTTCTTTTTTTTCTCAATTCAAAAATATTATTTCCTTAACTCGCTATGTTCGAAGAAATTGAGAAGTTAATTAAAAACAATAGTAAAGATTCTCTTGTAATAAATATAATTCAATTAATCATATGCTTTATGACACATTTCACATTTGAACTTAGTTTATTTTGTGTTTGGCGATGCAGCTAGCTGAAAATTCCCGCTTTCGCCAACTCGCTAAGGCTGGTGCTCAAAACGTGATTATTTCTGAAAATGCTGCCCCCCCCTGGTTACGCGCATGTCATTTTATACTAAGAAATGGATAGAATGATGCAAAATTCGAGTGTATAAAAAGTGGAATGTTAAATATCATGTTAGCTTCATATGTCCAAATAGGATAAGCAGCGCCCTGCGAAAGAGGGGGCGAAGGGAAAGTCGCCCCAGGTGCGGAAACTTAGGGGGCGCCAAATTTATACTACCAACGTCATTTTTTAGCTTGTCACAAGAAAAATTCTGGGTGGGGGCGCCAAATTCAATCTTTGCCCCGAGAGCAGCTTTTTCTTCGCACGCCCCTGAGGATAAGCAAATGTTGAAACACTTATTTTAGTTGCAGTTTAGTATTTTTGCAAAACTGTGAAAGATCCTAAAACTAAATTAGATTTTTGAACAGGATTTTAGGTTGGACAGGAAAGGTTGCGCCTGTCAGCCTAATAGTTCGGAGTTTTCTCCAAACCTTCGGTAAATACGGGTTCAAATCCAAATAAACGTATCATTGAACTCGCAATGTCTTTCTTGTGATCGCGCGGTGCTTTTCTTAATTAGTAGTTTTAGAATGAAACAGACTGACATTCTGCGGGATGAAAAACTTTCTTTCGATGTTTATCCATTTCATTCTAAAACTATTAAACAAGAAAAGCACCGCGCGATCACAAGAAAGATATCGCGAGTTCAATGATATGTCTATTTAGACCTTATCCCGTATTTATCAAAGATTTGGAGAAAACTCCGAACGATTAAGCTGACAGGCGCAACCTGGGTTTAAACTAAACCTAGCACCTTCCATTTACCAGCTTTTAGAACAGAATCTCTCAGTTGCTGAGATAGAGAAACTGGATGCATAATGTTGTGTGATAAATGCGATAAAGAAAATTTAGCATCTATTTATTTCGTGTATTTAACCCTTTCTTCCAATTCTGTTTGTAAAATGATGAAATGATGGACTAATACCAGAATTTACAAACGAATTTATCAGAAAATAAAAACTTGCTATTTTTTTCTTAACTTTATAAATGAAAATTTTAATTAAATATTATTAGTGCTAGCATTCTTAAAATTATGTCCTTTTTTGTTGACACCATCCGCTAAAGAGTTAAATGGGAGAGGGGTTACTGTCCATGGGGGGATACATTTTTCGAATCCCCACCAGTTGGTAAATGTGATCGCAGATCGCATAGAGGGTTTCGTTTAATATCGCCTTCAAAACACTTTATCATTAAGTTAACAAACTAAAAACTTTTTTTTTTTTTTCGCTACTTTGGATTTTTTTGCCAGTTGCGTCAACCTTCTTCTAAATGCTGCCTTGATCGCATATATTCGTTGCTTTCTGTATCAGAACCTGCAGATTTAGTGATGGTATGCAAGTAAATTATGAATAAAAGTAAAATATTGCAAAGGTTAGCAGAAATTTAAGAGAGACCAAACTGGTCACCAGAGGCGGCTGGTAATTTAAATGAAGAGGAATTTAATAAATAATATATATATATGTATATTTCCCTTCGCATGTCAAAATAGATGATAAATATGATACAACACGATAAAATAAAATAAAATAAGCACGTTTTTTGCGTGATTTATTAAATCCATTAATTTATTTATGTTAGATACATACTAATTTTATTTAAACTTGCGTGCAACAATTAGAAGAAATGAAAATTCAATCTTGAATTCTTTATGTTACTACAAATTTTTAAACTTCTAAATATCGCACATTTTCAATTTTTACATCATCGTATAGGGAAAAAATGTACTTTTAAATGAAATTTGTTTAAAAGCTGTATCTCAATTTATTTTTGAGATATTAATTTTTTTGTAGTTTTTAATACCAATTTTGTATTTGTGGCAACAGAAGTACTCCATTTATTTTAAAAGTAAAGGGTAAAAAAGAAATAATTTTTATATCTATTTAAATTTCCATGCAACAACTAGACGAAAAAAAAATTCTCTATTATTTTAATGTTAGTAACATAATATTTTAATTAAAATAATAGTCTTTTTCAAAATTTTGTGATTTGTTTTGTAACAAAAGGTATTCAGCTGTAAGTACACGAAATTTGAACTGTCTGACATATATAGTTTTTGTGTACGGATTCTGTGACATACAGAGGACAGAGACGAATAGGGTTTCGTCAGATGAACGAAACCCTATCCAAATTTCAAGTGGGTAAGTGTGATCACAGATCGCACAGAGGGTTTTGTTTAATATCGCTTTCAAAAAACTTTATCCTTATTCTTATTATGTATTATAAACTATATGTCAAAGTTTAAAGCGATCAATTCTTTAGTTTTCCCAAACAACAATAAAAAACAGCGTGTAGAAAAATCTTTTTCAATCGTTAGTTGAAATTCGAAATATGTAACAAGTTACATAGTCAATTGAAAGAGAGCGAGCGAACCTTAAAAACAGACATACGAGACCCGGAGGGACATAAGCTACGCACGCGTTGAATTCTTTGCTTCCTAGGTGTAAATCCTTGAATCACAGATAAGCTGTATTATTATTATTATTATTATTATTATTATTATTATTATTATTATTATTATTATTATTATTATTATCATCATCATCATCATCATCATCATTATCGTCGTCGTCGTCGTCGTCGTCGTCATCACTATTACTATTACTATTTACAATGCTTTTATTATGTGATTTTGGTGTACTTTCGATATCTTTGTTTGGTAAATATAACGGAAGAAATTCATTGCTTAAATTTTTATTATATATATATATATATATATATATATATATATATATATATATATACCTGTCCTATTTGATTGGATTTCATCTAAAAAATGCGTAAATTAAGACAACGTTATCAAACGCTATTCAAGATAACGTTAATCGACATAATTGAGTGAACTAATTGTAATTTATCACTTTTAATATGCAGATTGTTTCTGAAGAAAACATTTTTAATGAATTTTTAAATAATTAATTGCGCTCATCTTTGTTCAATATCATTTCAAAATTACATTAAAAAAAGAAACAATGCTCGTAAAAAAAAAACTTTTTAAAAGTATTATCGCAGAAAAATAGTTTCCAGGCACACGCCCTGTTTGTAAAAGTTTGAAATAAATTACAAAAGGTTTTCACAGGAATTAAATTTTTAAATAGATATAAAAAATAAAATAAAATACGTGTTCTAATCGTCACGTAAAGCACAGAAAATCCCTACGTTTCTTTAACCCTTTTTATACTATGTAAATCCCTCTGCCTGAGTCTACGCCCCTACTATTACTTTCAAAAAGCATTTTCCTTTTTGTCAGTGCAATAATTTCATTTTTCGACGAATGACAAATTGTTGCCAAAATGCAATGAGAAATTTTTCTAGAAGGGAGATTTGAACAAAACTTGCTAATGATAAATTTATTTATACGAACGATTTTTTATTGCACAGCATTTCGAACTTCGCCTTTTCCCTTTTCCAAACCATCATATTATTTTTTTGTTCTATTCCGCCATTTTCATTTTTCACATTCCCGATTTAAATTCTCTCTTCCACCTTCAAAACTGCAATTAATATCAATCAAATCATCGAAAAGGTGGGAGAATTTTGTCATTGGATTTCTAGATCCAAATTAATCATAATTACTTTATTATTAATTTAAGAAAGAAAGCAAATGGAAAGAAGGTTGAAAAAAATTAAGTAATGAGAGAACGTCAAAAAGTATTTAAATTAATAACCAAACCTTTCTCTCTTTGGAAACAATTGGTGGGTTTTTTCTATCACAATTTCTTTCATCTCGGATGGCAACATGCATTCAGACAAAGGCGCCGCCTAACGACTAATTAAGAGGATATAAAAGGCTGAAAATAAAAATTAATTTTGACCCTTTAAGAAAAGGTGTTAAAAGTTTTCAATTGGTAATTGGAATTTGTTGCTTCGCAATAGGTAACTTAATCGCCTGTTTTAAGGCCTGTTTAAATGCTTTTTTGTAAAATTCCGCACCTGACACTTCTTGTTAAATAACACCTAAATATGTGTTTAGTTTTTTATATTCCTTTGAACTCTTCTTGTGCTGTCTAGGTTTTCATAATCTCTCAAAGTACCTCTTTGTTCTTTTTAGAATAGAATTTAAAATTCATTAAAATAAAGAAAAAAATACATTTTGTGTTTTAATTGTGAAGTGTTTAATATCAGAAAAGGTATTTTATCGTTAAGTAGTTACGGAAAATACATTGCAAAATAGCTTGTGCAACTCAAATAAATTAACTAAATCGTTAAAATACCTTTTTTTTTTTTTTTTTTTTTTTTTTTTGTAAATTGCAATGCAAAGTAGTTGGTAAGCAAAATAAATATTTATTTGAAGAAAAAATCAATGAAAGAAGTTCGCTAAATGAGACTTGTTACTGTTCTAGTTAAAATGTAGAAAAGTAATTCAGATAATACGGAAGATCATTTTTTTTTTGCTTTTTACTACTTTTCTTTAAATAAAATAAACTTTGTCAGCAAACCTATGTCAAATTGTGTCACTATTTCAAATCCTGCGCTAAATAAAATATCTTATTAATACTTATTTTTAATAACTTCTTATATTTTTTTACATTGCTAACAAAGCGACAAAGTGAAAAATGTCCAAGCAGGGAATCGAACCCGGATCCTTGGACTAACACTCCAATGCTCCATTACGACAAAAGAGTGAAAGATGACCAAGCCGTGTATTGAACCTGTATCCTTAGAATAATTCAAATGGCAATGTTATTTCAAGGATCCGTGTTCGATTCCCAGCTTGGACATTTTTCACTTCGTCGGTTTACGCTTTGTTAGCAATGAAAAAAAAATTTGGACATTTTTCACTTACTAGGGAACGTTCCCAGGTGTAAGATCTGGATTTGGACGAATGTGGTTTCAAATGAAAGATCTCGTCATGTACTTTAAAAAGTGCAACCCATTCGAATCTAACCGTCTTCGAGATATCAGCACTTGAAGTGTGAAAAATCACCCATTTCCATGAGAATAACAAAGTTATTATAACATAACCGCCAGCCTAAGAAAAGCATTCTATTTTACACACTATATTTACATACAGTTTATACATTACGTCACACCACATATTTGCCGAAAATTTTACATAAAACAAAGTGGTGGGAATAACAAAAACATATCGAAAAACTCTCCGAATGCAGCCGTAAGCGAAAACTTCGTAGAATGCGAAGTGCCTGTCAAAAAGAGGGGAAATAACAGGCAATGTGTGGGTGTAAAGGATTTTGACATAGCTCGGGAAAAGTTATAGGCAGGAGGATTAAAAACAAAGCAAATAAACTTTTAACCTGCGAACAATTTATATACCTGTCTGTCTATTTATTTATTTATTCATTCACACTTGAAGTGCTGATATCTCGAAAACGGTTGGATTCGGACGGGTAGTTCCATTGCACTTTTTAACGTACATGAAGAGATCTTTCTTTTGATATCACACTCGTCTAAATCCACAACTTACACCTGGGAACGTTCCCTAGTTAGCTGATTTAATGCTAATTTTTGTCAAAAACAAAAACAAAAAAAAAAACATATTTAACATTCAATAATTTCCAGCATTAATTGAAAAAAATAATTATACGTTTACTTTTTCTGTACGAGAGAGATTGCTCAGACTAGGAATAATGTCTGTAGAGCATAAATTTCCCTCCTGGTAAACTTTATTAAGGTCTTTAAAAAAAAGTACGAAATTCAATCAAAGCTGAGCACGCTGATAAGCACAACAGGGGGAAAAAGGATATATATACAATAGGTAAATAAACGTTATAGTAGCAAGTTTGCAAAACGACAATAAAGACATTAAGTAATGCAATATTTTACAAAGTATGACATATTATAAAGCTGCCGCGACCCGACATTGAACACTGAATAAGGAGAAGCAAAGTCCCTGTTTCCATGATAGAGTAAAATTGAAACCTTAAATAGGAAATTTAAAATGTTTTTAAGCTTTAAGAGCAAAGTCGGGAACGAAACAAAATATTTGCCAGCATTTTGGACAGTTGTGTTTTTTATAATGTTAATTTTTAATTAATAAGACAATGATTAAAAATTCATAAATAGAAACGCTTTTCAATTTAGAATAAACATAATCGATTCCCCCTGCCCTTCTGGCAAATAAATAAATAAATCTATGTTAATAAAAGAAAGATGATTGCGTATGCGTTTGCTTGTTTGCGATGACTAGGAAAATCTATCGCGTGGACAAGTCTGAAATCTTGGATGAAAATATACTGAGATACGTCCTAATGCACCTGAGGTTCATACTTTTCATTTTTTGTTAACTAACAGGTATATTAATTAAAAACAATAATGAACATTGTAAAGTAGCTTTGTGAAAAGTAGGAGCGATGGCGCCGAAAGCCCGTTACGAAGATAAATGCTCGAGGGTAGGAAAATGCTTTTTTTCCGAGTCTTTCAAATTGAATACCGGCTTAACTATTCGAAATATGATTTTAAAAACTAGACGCTTAAATTTCGTACTTAAATTTTTTAACTGAGCAGTGCGTTTGATCCTTTGCGGAACAAATCATTTCTGTTGCTAAAATGGTGAAATTAATGAATGACGCCGGAATTTGAAAAGAAATTTATTTGTAAATAAGAAAAAGCTATGTTTCACACATATAATAAACCGAAATTTCTTTTATCGAAAATTCCAATGAAAATGTGGCCTTTGGGAGCTAAAATTAAATGGTTTCGTAGCTATACCAGCACCCCTCAAGGAGCTAAAAAAATATATTAATTCTTTCAAAAATTCTGTTTTCGTCTTTTTGCACCCCGTTTTTCAAAGCCCGCATCTATTAACTACTTACAATATGAGCAAACCGAATATGTCCATTTATTTGCATTTCAATAAAAATACCAGTTTATATCTATGTAATTTTACCTTCAAAACAGTGCAGTCTGTTTGAAAAGTATCCGTATTGACTCTTTCAAAAACATTTTCGAGGAGATTATTGATCTTCTGAATATTTTAAAATCTGTATGCGTTTTCATGAACAAAACTTTAAAAAATAAAAATATTCATTTATAGATTGTACCTTTTCCTTTTTTATTATGTCTTTAAAAGAATCTTATTATTTACTAGGTTTTAAAAAAATAATTTCTGGAAATCTCTTCTAGAATTGCTTTATCAAAGGCTATACTTTCCTGGAATATAAACCAAAAACAAATTCTGGATCATTTATATTATTTTAACTGCAAGCAGATTTATTCTTCGTAACCCTCTGTATGCAATAAATATAGATTTTATTTTTTATTTTTATTTTTTATTTTTTTTTTTTTTTTTTTTTTAGCATGAAAAATAACTTGAAAATATTTTAAAAACCATAAAATATGAGTAGAAAATTTTCAAAGAAATTGCGTTTGAAAGTGACTTTAGTTTTTACTGTTGGATCATGGAAAATTTTTAATGTGCAACCTGCATTGCTTAGAAGATTTTAAAACATATATTAAAAGTGAAATTCAATCGTCTAATGTTGCTAACATAAAAAAAGGCAGCATTATAAACGGACATGTTCTTTTTTTTTTTTAATATAGATTGAAATACTAAAAAGTTAATAATTTAATTATATATAAAAATATATTATTATTATTTATTACATTATTATTGTCTTATTATACTACATTATCAAACATTAAATGAAGATACTATAACATAATATTAATTACTATAATATAGTTAATACATTATTAATATTTAAATTTATATTAAACTGTTATTTGTTTTAGAAGTTTTAATAACATTAGATTTTTTATTAAAATATGTCATAGAGGATATAACAGATGTATTTATTAAAATAAATCGGTTATTCACCTCAATGGCACACATAGGTACGATGAACATTAACCAATATTACAGTTTAAAATTTGATACATTGTAAATATCAAAATTATCTTCAAGATTACTTTACCCGATTATTTTCAGATTTTTTTTTTCAATCACTAACATAATCCTATAATCCTTTAATTAAATGTTAATGTAATTCTTTTTCAACCAGGTACAGTAAAATATTTATACATATTCCAAAATATTTACATGACAGACTTGTGTTCTAAAACAAGATTATAACAACATTATCGCTTTAGTTAAACATCAACTTTTTTTCTAATTGGTGAAGCATTTAAAAAAAAATGTATTTTTTAAAAGGCTATAATCCGTTTGAAAAGAGCTTTTTGACTTTTTTTTTAATCCTAAATCTTTGATGTTTGAAATTATGATCAACCTTTAAAACTACGAAAGCTTGAAGAATGAAGGTGAAAAAAAAAAAAAGAGAAGAAAATTTATTCATATTTCATAATACTTATCTCATTATGCTTAATTGGTTCGCTGATATTTTGACGAATATAAATTAATATCCATCAGCAAACTAATTAATAAAATTTTCCTGAAGTTTTTTTTTTTTTTTTCATAAACAGGAGGTAATATGAATCTCTAATATTTAACTTTTTTTTAATATGTAAGGATAAGAATATTTTTTTCTTATAATTAAAAACGAAAAAAGTTTTGTACAACAAGTGTTGTAAACAAAGTTTCTTTTATAAAGATGTTGGCACAGATAACAACTTAAAATGTTTAGACACTGATATAAAACTTGTAAAAATTTTGTGTATTTTATTTCAGTGCGACATTATATAAAAGTCAAATGTTTCTTTATCTATGCTGTGTTTTTAATCTACAAAAGTGTACTACAATCAAGAACGAAAATGTACTATATATCCTCTTCCAAGTCACCGAAGAATCCGAATATTGTTCTTTAGTGTTTAAACCTTTCGGGTACAGTGTACTATTAGCAGTACATATCTTTTAGTGGAATATTATTTTGGTTTAAGAAGTACTTTTGCTACTATTTACATATAGTAATGTTATTAAATGTCTGTATATTTAGTGTATGACTTCATTTATATTTAGGCAGTTAGAATAACAATTATTATAATTATTTGCTTAATTCTTTTTGCGCCGTTAATGACTCTTTTATTTTAAACATATATTTCACTCTTTAAATTTATAATAAAAGTTACTTTCCTGAAAGAGTCATATGTAATAAAGTGCAAAAAGTATTAGAAAGTTGTAAATCTCAATGTAATACATTATTTTCTAGACATCTCGAAGAATTTTTCCTTAGCCTAATGTCATTTAAATATTAATTGAATAGTTTGCAAAACAACAACATTCGTTACATTTCAGACAATGAAATATCCGTTAAACACTAATTAATCTATTTAGATAGCTAGTGTTAATGTTATTATTGTAAAAGTAATTTTTTCTAAAAACTGAAAAGTAAATTCGGACCCGAAAGGGTTAAAAATCTCAAAAAAATATTTATTTTTGAAATTTGAAGAGGAATTTATAAAAATAAACTTTAGATGACCGCCATTTTTGGATACATTTCTGGGGAGCTTTTACAGTGTCATAATCAGTTTTCTCTAATTGTAATATCCATTTTTTAGGATACTATCAAGTTTCGGGTAAATATTTTGATATTCAAGAAATATGTTTAACAGACAAACATATAATATTGGTAGCATCAGCATTGATATGAAAATTAACATTCCATGCACAAATTCAGTTAAATAGTTGAAAATATTTACTTGAGAATTGATGAAGTCCGAAAAACAAATTTTCCGGGTACAGAGAATTGGTTTAAGGTTGTTCTCAATTGCTCCGCTCAACAAGCGCAAAACGTTTTGATGCATTTACAATTCAATTTTCAACAAAATGATATAAAATTGGAATGCCTGACTTTGGAAGCGATTTCTTATCGAGCTTAGTTTTCCATTTTATGATATTTAAATTACCTATCTAATTCTAAGCTGTTTCGATCACGTCATCATCCGTTTTTCTCCTGCTTTTCGGCCGGTTTTTTGCTTTCGTCGGGAAATGTGTTCAAAAACGTCAACTTTGAAGGCTTGTTATGAAAGATTTATTGTGTTTTTTAAAAACAGAAAACTGAGTGCAATTAGACAGTTTCTGAATAACAACACCTGCTATTTTTATGCATTTCCCAAGAAAAATAAATTAAAGCATATGTCACAAAGTTGCCCTTTTTGTTTTAAGAACAACCTTAACGCAATGCAAAAGCTATTAGGAAATGTTTCCAAAAATTACGGGCAGCTCATAAAAAATTATTTTTGTAAATTCTTCTTTAAATTTCGAAGTTATGTTGTTTTTTGAGGTCTCTAAAAATAAAGAAACACTTTTCAGAATCTTGGATGATTCGGAAAAGGTTCTTATATATTTACGCTGATGATTATTTTACATTTTCGGGGATTAAGAAAAATCTGTCATTTTTTACAGTGTAGGAAAAAATACTATATATCCACAAAGGAAACGCACAATGATCTCCTCTGAGTTACATACAATTCGAAAAACAGGTATTTATCTTTGAAAGCCTCAGAAAACAATGTATTTAGAAAACTTAAAGACGCTTAAAAAATATATCTTTTGGTATGCCTGATTTTCAGAAACGTTTCAGTGTAGTATTTATAGTACATTAGTCATTTTCTCATTCCTGATTATAGGTTTTTAGTATGCTACCGATTTTCAAATGAACATTTTCATGTACAATAAACATGTTTTACAAATGAGTATGATAAATTAATAGCATTAACATTAACGTTGCGATTAATATTACGAGGTAGAGCCCATCGAATTTCGACGAAAGAAAATCTTTTAGAAAGAAATGTTGCATTGATTTATAATAAATCTACAAAATTAGTTACAATAAAAAATACATCTTATGTTGGTCAGTCTAACTCTCAAACAAATGTCATTTTAAGCAAAAATTGACAAAATCAATAAAACTCAATTATCCAAATTATTAAACGAAATAAAACCGAAAGTCACCGGATTTTGTAACAGACAATATTTTTGAAATGGTATACGCATTTTATTTTCTATTTTTTAATAAATGAAGTAAGAAAATGAATTGATTCTGTTGCCATAATTACAAAATTGGTACTAAAAATTATAAAATAATTATATCTAAAAAATAAATTAAGATACAGCTTTGAAACAAATTGCATTTAAAAGTATATTCTTTTCTCTATACGACTGTGTAAAAATTAAAAATGTACGATGTTTAGAAGTGTAAAATTTGTAGTACCGAAAATTGCAAAACCGAAATTGCGTGAAAAGGTGTTGCGATTTTTTTTTTCTATATTAACCACTTAAACGTCGAGACCGAGACATTCACGGGCTGCAAGCTTTACGGCTTTTAATCAGAATTGTTTGATTTTCACCAGTTTTATAAAATAGTGTAATTGATTTTATTCTGGTATCATTTTACTTGTCATTAAATACGATGAATTTTTTTTTCAAAAAGTGGTGGCAATAATGAATTTGAATTTTTAAATCGTAATTTAATGCGACCCTTAAGGGGTTAAGAGAAAATGGAGTGATTGTGATGCCCCAATTATAAAATTGGTACTAAAAGCTATAAAAAAATTAATATCTCAAAAATAAATTGAGATACAGCTTTCAAACAAATTGTATTTAAAAGTACATTTTTTGTCTCTATACGGCGGTGTAAAAATTTAAAATGTGCGATGTTTAGAAGTGTAAAATTTGCAGTAGCGAAAATTGCAACACCGAAATTGCAGGGGAAAGTGTTGCCATTCGCAAAATGAAGTATGCGTTACGCAGAGATACGTTTGACCTTTATATTATGGATTTTATGTGATTATAGCGTCGATCAATTTCGCTAAATTATATGAATCGCCAAACTACTCACCAAATTATACAGATTCACATAATTTTTATTTAAATAAAAAGAAAAAATAAATTAGTAAATCATTTTAATAAAAATATAAATAAAACGTCGAATTAAAATTAACTTCACGACGTAACAAACACTTGTATATTGTTTAATGTAAAGTGAATCTGACATTTACGATCAACCATTACTGGTATTTAATCTTATTGTTTGATGAATAGTTTTTTGGTCGACGGGATAATCAAGTATTACCTTATTTTGTTAATTTTGTATCTATGAATTACATTATGAAGCTGAAAATATTTAATAGGTAATTGATAGTCTGGTATTGTATCGTATACGTTGATAGATTAGTAATTGGTACTTGCAATTGATAACAGTAAAATATTCTAAGACAAAGGCCAGCCACCCGAAGATGACTTTAAAAATAAAGTTCAAAGCGCCGGAGATTTACGCTATGCAACCCTCCTTTTTATTTATTTATTTATTTTTCAAAATTAAATAAACATAATTTCAAACAGAAATCAAATATGTACGGCACACAACTGCTTGCCGTACGTATACTTTTATCAAGCAAATTTCCTGTTTCAAAGTTGTTGCTTTTACTTTAAAAAAAGAAAGGTTGGCAACTATGAACTGTATACTCCTTAAATTGTTTTTAACTGTTATTTTGTCAATACTTAATGACGGTTATTTTTTCAATATACTTTCTTGTGAATACTATATTCTTAAAATTAAAGAAATAAAACAAGATTAAGTTATAAATTATCGATTCCAAAATATCCAGCATCCCACCGCAAAAAAGATACGTATTAGCACAGTAAAAAAACAGCCCTTCAAAGCACATATTCTATTATCCCTTCTACGAATACGCCCTAACATAATTATATACTTCTTATATCCTTAATTAACACCCCGATTACGAAAAAAAGGGAATGAATTTAATTAGCCATAGAAACTTTAATATAAGTTAGCGGCTAACGGGGGGGAAAACTAAAATCATGAAAATATACACCGTAATTTCATGAAATTTTTTCATGCGTTTTCTTCTAATGAATCAGAAAGTTGCACGTTAAACAGTTTATAGAGCTCTATCATCTGCCCCTCACTGCATATTAACCTATTGACTGCATGAGGAACCCAACCGTGGCTTCAATTAGAAAGGTGTGTTCTTAAAAAACTTGATCTATTTTTAATGGAAATTTTTCTTTGTTAAAAGCGAAAAAAAAACATTCTCTGCTGACGATATGAATATTTAAATCGCGAAGTTGTCTGCTGAAGTTTAATTTCTTATTAATATGTTTAGAAAAAGTGGGACATAAGAGCATAGCAGGTTGCAGTTGTGGTTAATTGAAATTATGTAGTGTTCATTGTTAGTTAATTAAGATTATCTGGTTAATTGGATTTTAAATGCAGATGGAGCATTTATACAAAATTTAGAAAAAAAAGTATTTTTATAAATTATTTATCAACCTGCAGGTCTATTTTGGAACATTTCACATTACTGTCGTGAAATAGTGAAATTTTTATTAAGAACTAACAAAAATATTTAGTTTCTTCTTATTGAAAATGAGGGGGGTAGATTCAGAGATATGAAAGTTTTTCGAGTTGAAAGATAAACATATATCTTTGCGTCTAGGAATGATGTAGATAGAAATATTTAAGTTTTTACACAAAACAGCTATATATTTTGACTAATTTTAATTTTAATTTTTAATCTTCCCTTTAATGAAATCTCTATTTAACGAAATTTTATACTTAACGAAATTTTCAGCTGAACCTTGACTTTGACCACCATTAACAGGTAAATTAATCTCCATATTGCGAAAAATATATTCTATAAAACGAAATTTATTCTACTTTCGTGAACGTGTAACATTTAAACGGAGGGGTTAGTGTTGTGATGTATGTATGGGTTTATTTCAGTGGACTATCATTTAGGAAATAAATTTTTCAAAATCCGATTTGAAAAGAAATTGATCTTCATATGTTTTTACAGTAAAATTTTACTGTAATTTCAGATTTTAAGAACATTATACTGTTAACCTGTCACTTTATTTTATGAGTATAAGGAAATTAATTTAGGACCTATTGATCATAAATTGGCATTTAAACTTATTCAACAGCTAAATACTTAAATATCTGATTTCAAAAATAACAAATTGCAATATATGGTCACGGGACAATTATAACTTGTTTAACGCAAACCATTAAAAAATCCGATTTCAAAAGCAATAAATTTCGATATGTGTCCAGGAATTCTTTTCATAGTGGTTACAAAAAAGCCTATAGCAAAGCATTATCCGTTATATATTCAAAAGTTCGATTTCAAAAGTAACGGATTTTAATGCATGGTCATAGAAAAATTCATGAAATCCCTATAGCTGGTTTAACAAATAAATATTTAAAAATCAGATTTCAAAAGCAATAGATTTCCATATCTGTATACACAAATTCTTTTCACGGTGGTTGCAGGAAAACCCATTAAAGCATGAGCCACTAAATATTAAAAATTCTAAAGTAACGAATTTTAATACATGGTCTAAAGAAAATACGTATAGTTTCTTTTACAGCTAAATATTTAAATATCAAATCAAAAACAAAAAATTTTCGTGCATATTTACACCCCAACAATGGTTAAGAGGTTCTATTCTCGAAACTGGTAAATGTCAGGTGCTGGGTTCGCACCCAATCGCTGCCATCGGAATAATCGTTCGGAGTTTTCCGTGGTTTTCTTCGAACCTTGGATTTCCTTGCGTAAATACGGGTTAGGCTCCCTTAGAAAGACTGTCCACCAGGGCAGCTTCCCCCCCCCCCTTTTAAATCTTACATCCTTCATGCAGATAACTGGCCGTCAGAAATACAACCAATCGTATATGTTCACAGAAATTATTTTCACAGTGCATACAGACAGGTCCATAAAAAATATCGGCCCCCTAAATATTTTAAAAGAAAAGCTCCAATCAAAAGCAACAGAAAAGTCAAAAGCAACAGAATCTAAAATGTGTTTAAAAAAATTTATTGTAATTTTAGAATTCAAGAACAGCCGGCTGATAATTCACCACTTTATTTTCCTGGGCTAATGAAATTAATTTGGAGCATGGTGATCATAAAGCAAACGGTGCGGTTCCCCTGTTAAAATTCCCCGGTCTCCCTTTTGTCAGATTCTTTATAATTAAATTACTTCAACCCCCTCACTCAGGCATTTTGTACGGAAAGGGTTATTTGCTTAGGGGGCATCATGAGATTCTAGCCTGCCCAAGAGATTCGGGTTAATTTGCCTATTGTCATCTGAAACAATCAAACGGTATCGTTTGTATCGTTCGGTTTGCTCATATCGTGGCTCCTCCTTGGAGGAAAGAATATAAATGAGTTTTATGGGGTCTGACAGAGGAAAGGAAACTTGTACTTATTGGAAAAGTTAAAGATATTTCATGTGCACTTAGCATTTATTTATTAATTTTCTTGCTGTTGACATTTTTAGGTATGGGATATCAATGTTATTCTAGCCGCAAAACAGTATTGGTCACTAGTGTTTGTACTGGCCCTGTCTTGGCCAATATTGGTATAATCACTTCAACATTGGTTTGTTTACATTTCGTCTATCCCCCCCCCCCCCAATCACGACCAAATATTTGACGTTTTATTGTCAATTTTCACAATTTGAACCATTTCATTCTTGATATTTCCAACGGAAGGCTGCCATTTCTGTCATAGGGGGGTTTCATTGCAAATATTTTCATTTTAAAGCTAATATTTAACCAATATTTATACTTCGTTCGACGTACATCCGAATCCGATGAATGTCATATTAGTGCAACATGACTCACTGACATAACAATTATGACGAAAACTGACCTGCACAAGAGATTCTGTTTAATTTGTCTATTGGCATCTGAAAGAATCAAACGATATCATTTCAATCGTTCTTCTCTTGCCATTTCATCCGCTATCAACACATTAAAAAAATATAAACTTTTATGGCTGTCTAACAGAGAAAAGAAAACTCTTATTTATTGGAAAAGTAAACGGTATTTCAATTACATTTCATATGCGTTACTGTATTATATATTCGTAAAGAGAAAAGGTTGTATTTGTATTTGTATTTTTTTTTTTTTTTTATAGATTTTTATCGTCCTATCCTAAATGCGATTTGACTATTTTTGTGTGAATTTTGTCACTTTGTCACTTTGCCACTCTGATAAGTGAAAATACATATTTTTTATACTGGAAAGCATTGAGAATTCAAAGTATCATAACTTCGTAAGTTTTGGCCATGAAAGGATGGACTATCAGATAATGGTTTTCTTAGCTGTAGGATATTGTACTGGTTATCGGGACGCCAGTACAATTTATTGTTTTTTAACGAAAAAGTTCCCTTAAATTCCAGGAAAAAAACGGTTTTTTTTTTTTATTTACGTTGTTATCCCATTACCAGTACAATCTCCGTAAAATCATTCGTTTTAAAAAACAAAAATCCCAATTTAAAATCATAAAGCAACTGGTAAAACAAATATCTTATCTAAAAGCTATGCTTGATTTGTATATTTTATTATTGAAATTATGTTTAGAACACCAACGATTTAAAAGATCACCGGAATTATCTCTATTGCATGCGTTAGTTTCTTAAACTTTACATGTTCGAACATACTATATTTACAAATAAATAAATAAAATAATAACAATAATATACGTATACATTGAAACGAAAAATATATTTCATCTTTTGTACCGCAGATTTTTATTAATAGTTTTTTTATATGTATATTCCGTGTAAACTAGTTTAAATAAAAGACATTTTTTTTTTTAAATTATTCTCACTCACAATATAAATGACGGAAATAAAAATGCCACGAGTGTATTAACAAAATTTACGACAAAGCAAATATTTTCTCATTGATAAATTTCTGAGATTTCTAAAACCATTTTGACCGAATGAAACTCATTACAACCCATCAAGATTTAGCGTTATTCGGTAAATAATTCTAAATTAATTGAAGATGACCGTATCTGGCTTTAATTGCCTGAAGAGACAAATGTCCGGATTTCATCATCCGCCGATACTTTAGAAAACTACCAATTAAAATCGAGAATTGCTCAAATTAAAGAGTATACGAAACGTGATATGGATTATTCTGCGATCATACTGTCATTTTACGAAGATTTAAAACAGTTCGCGAAAGTAAACGTAAGTTTATACATTGTAGGATTTCATAATAACAACCTTGTTGAGTTTGAAATATTGCTATTCGCAAGTCGCCATTTCAAAGGCATTTTTAAATCTCTTTTAAGTCATATTTTAAAATGACATTTGGATGGAATTAAACAAAGAACAATCACAATCTAAAATGTTCTGGAAAATTTAGGAATATCTTTAATAAGAATTTACTTTTCATCAAAAACTCTTCATAAACTTAAAGTTTTTCTTTTTTTTAATTAATTTCAGGGTGTGAAATAATTATATTAAATATATTTTATTAATGTTCTGTTAAAATAAAACATTCTGTTCTTGTTCCAATAGTCCTTCTCTTAAAAATAACGACTTTACGTACGATTCATATTGGATATTGTAGGATTTCATAAAACTGCCTTGTTTACTTTAAAATATTGTCATTTACAAAAGCCGTAATTTGAGCATAAATCCTGTCTTTACAAATAAATAAATAAATAAAATAATAACAATAATATAAATACACATTGAATTGGAAAATATCTTTCATTTTTTGTGTCATATTAGGGTGGGTCGAAAAAAACTTTTTTTTTTTTCGATTTTTGATGATGGGTAGTGCGGAAAATTTGCCACTGGTGGCACAAAGTTTACACAAAAAAATTTTATTATTTGGACAAATCCTTCATTTGCTGCAAATATCTCAAAGTATAATTAAATGCTGATTTTTGAATATTTTTAGCAAAAATTTTAGAAATGTTAAATTAAACTTATTTTAGCTGAATTTACTTGAAATGCCATGTTTAGTGTACGAAATATTTAACCTATTAGTGCCTGAATTATTTTCTCAGTTAAAATTCAAATTTTGCATTTTCCCACCACTTTTAAAGAAAGAATAACTTTTATCTTAATTTATCGAGGACTTTGTCTCGTGAAATGAAGTATTTATTAGTCCTCTTTTTTACTGGTGGGAAATGCGCTTACTTGAATTTTTTAAAACTGTCCCAAAAATTTGACGCTAAGCACTAATGGGTTAAATAAGCACTGATTATGTACTATTTAATAGTTATGTGTATTTTAAATTAGGTGGTTTATAGTCTTTTAGGCGTATAAGCAAAAATTGTAGGCATTGTTTGGTTCGTTCGTAGGTTTTGCTCTTTTGTCTTTATTATGTTCCTGCTCTTCCTTTTGTTTATAGATGTGTTCAGACGTTCAGAATCACACATTTGGATGACGGACCACAGCATGTCTGGACAGTAGTTCTGAAAGGAGAGGATGTTATGGAGCAGAAACCAAGAAAATTGGAAAGAAATATACTCTAATGCATGATTTCGTTTCTTAAACTTTACATGTCCGTACATCCTGTCTTTACAAATAAATAAAATAGTAACTATAATACATATACACATTGAATTGAAAAATATATTTCATCTTTTGTATCACAGATTTCTATAAAAAGTTTTTTTTTTCTTGCATAATATATTCCATGAAAATTACATTAAATAAAAACACAATTTAACTTTTTTTTATTATTATTTGCTCGCAGTCACATTGTAAATGACGGAAATAAAAATACCACGAGTGTATTAACAAAACTTACGACGAAGCAAATATTTTTTCATTGATAAATTACTGAGATTTCTAAAACTATTTTGACCGAGTGAAACTCATTACAGCCCATCAAGATTTAATTTATTCGGTAAATAATTCTAAATTAATTGAAGATGACCGTATCTGGCCTTAATTGCCTGAAGAGACAAATGTCCGGATTTCATCATCCGCTGATACTTTAGAAAACTACCAATTAAAATCGAGAATTGCTCAAATTAAAGAGTATACGAAACGTGATATGGATTATTCTGCGATCATACTGTCATTTTACGAAGATTTAAAATAGTTCGCGAAAGTAAACGTATGTTTGTACATTGTAGGATTTCATAATAACTGCCTTGTTGAGTTTGAAATATTGCCATTTGCAAAAGTCGCCATTTCAAAGGCATTTCTAAATCTCTTTCAAAAGATGTTTTAAAATAACATTTGGATGGAATTAAACAAAGAACTATTATAATCTAAAATGTTCTGGAAAATTTGGAAATATCTTTAATAAGAATTTACTTTTCTTCATAAATGCTTCATAAGCATAAATATTTTTTTCTCTTTTTTTTTAAATAAAGTTTAGGGTATGAAAATTTAATATATTTTATTAATGTTTAAATAAAATACAACATTTTGTTCCTGTTCCAATGTTTGTTCTCTTAAAAATAACGATTTTCTGTACGATTTCATTGGCTATTATACTAGGATTTTATAAAAAATGCCTTGTTTACTTTAAAGTGGGGCCGGTACAGAAAAATCTTAAAATAATTATATATATATATATATATATATTACATTAAAAATTTCATTTTTTCTGCTTAAAATGACGTTCAAATCATGTTTCTATCTTAATTAAAACAGAAAATATTAATTTTTTATGTTTTAGTTTGTTTTCAAAATCTAGCTTTCAAGCAATTATTGTTATGGAAACGACTTTTTTTGAAAATGCGTTTTTCTTCATGATGAGTTTTTTAACTATTTCTCCTATTTAAATTGTTATAGCTCACGAACCGTTTAAAAGATATGGTTCAAACTTGAAACGTATCTTTTTCAATTGTTTTATTTTAATTTTGATAACAGCAAATTTAAAAAGATAATGTTTACTTTTAAAAAGATTATTTTTTTAGTTACATTTTTTAAATTTTTTTTTTCTTTAAGTATTTTTAATTTTTATTTAAATTAATATTTTTAAAAATACTGAATTAAAATTAAGAGTTATATATTTCTATTTATTTATATGAAAAAAAATTCAAATTCTGAAATAATATTTCAAATATTAGCGATTTTAATTTACCCCCACTTTTTTAATAAATTTTAAATTGAACTTAAAAAAAAAATTCTACTAAGTTTTATCGTGTGATTTTTTTTCTAATAATATGGTCAACCAGTACAAAATTTTAACTCAATAAATAAAAAATACGGATTTACACGTTTTAGGGGGTCAAATATTCCAAAAACATGTTTTTACAAAATGTCTGCATTTCCGTGTGTCTGTCTGGTATGTCCGTATGTCGCCATTCTACCATCAAAAAGTGTATGAAGATATACATAGAATTGAACCAAAATTTTTGTGAATGTTTTTGGCAGTGGCAAGCAGGTCCTCCTTCAATTTTGAAATATTTCGCCTGAAGGGAGTACTTTAATTGCGATTTTTGTGCCATTTTCAATACTGTACCGACCAAAAATGTATGAATTTATGCATGGAATTGAATCAAAATTTTTGTGTAAGTGTTTGGCTATGGCTAGTTAACATTATTTATATGCGTGAAAAAAAAAATTCAAGAATGTGTATCCTATAGGATACATCAGGTCTGAAGAGGATATTGCGAAATTTTTCTATTATTTATGTCTATTACATTAGATTGCCTGATGTGTATGATAGCTCAGATTTATCGAAAATTTATATGTAATATGGAATTTTTTATTTCTTCACTACTACCAAAGTATACTTTAAGATTCAACAGTGCCACTTGTGATTACACTAATTTAATTTCAATAACTTTTTATTTATTTTTTATTTTATTATTATTTTTTATATATTTTTATTTATATATTTTTATAGTTGTCAATTTAGCTAATTTTATGTTTAATGCTAATTTGTTATACACGTATATCATAATTGTTAAATAATGCACAGTTTTTCTTCAATTGTTTCGTACAAGAGGCATTAGCACTTTTGCCTCTTATATAAAATAAGCTTAAAATAAAAGCCTTATATTAATATCGTTATAGGTTGTTCATTGCTACTTTTAGCAAAAAAGTAAGCATTAAATTTCCACCGTATTTTTTTATTATTTACTTTTTTTTTCATCCTCTGAACGTTGAAAACAATAACACGTCGACGCTTATAACTTACCACACTTTTCATTTAGAAAGAACAGACAGAGTTTTAATCATTAATGTCGCTAACACCAATTTCAATTTTAATCCCCTACATATGAAGAGCCTTGACCCATTATTTTCTCATAATTAAAATCAATCATTTTTCAAGTTTCTTATATATTGCATTTATGTGGCAATTTTCTTTTGATAACTGTTTGTACAATAAATAAATATATATATATATAACTTTATTATAGGCTCAGTATTTAACAAATAAAAAATCATTTTGTAAAAAGCGGGTCAACTTTCCCTAGTCTCCCCTACAACGTAGTTGATAAATAATGCGCGATTTTTCTTCAACTATTCTGCGCAAAAAGTCTTAGCAATTTTTATTCACCTTTAGGCTGGAGTTAAAATTAAAATCCTACATTAACCGCTTCCCTGTTTTGCCCGTACGTCGCACGGGCAACATGCTTTTGCCAATCATGATTTGCTTGTACCACGTACGGGCAGCATTTTCAAAAAGAATCACGTTTTGAGCACCTTATCGCCAAAACAACGATTGGCGCGGAGATGAAGTCAATGCTACGCACCCTTTCTTGTTTGTGACGTCAAACGCCTAGCGAATAGCAACCCTTCCTTCTGCAAAGATATCGTGCTTATTGTTCATTTGTTTTTTCGTAAATGTTATCAAACAAAGACAAGAGGAAATGTTATTCACCGTTGTCTACGATTATAACATAGTTTAAAACAAAGAGCCTTTTCAGATTAAAATGTTTTAAATTTCACAAAACATCTAAACAGTTTTTTTTTTTTTTTTTTTTTTTTTTTTTTTTTTTTTCGCAATTTAAAAGTATTATTTCCTTAACTTGCTATGTTCGAAGAAATCGAGAAGTTAATTAAAAACAGTAGTAAATATTCTCTTGTAATAAATATTATTCTATTAATCATATGTTTTATGACACATTTGAACTTAGTTTATTTTGTGTTTGGCGATGCAGCTAGCTGAACGTTCTCGCTTTCGCCAACTCGCCAAGGCTGGTGCTCAAAACGTGATTCTTTCTGAAAATGCGTACGGGCATCCATGTTCCAATCATAGTTTATTATTATTTCCAGTAAAATTTTATTATAAATTTCGTATTATTTAATCCGAACATTTTTCTGATTCAATTAAGCAAAAATTTCTGTTTTAAGAAACCGGTGATATAAGATTTACAATTCTGTAAAAGATATGAAATATTAAAATATCCTTTAAAAAAATATTAACCGACTTCAAAAAAAGAGTCAAGCTTGGCGACAACTTGGCGCTAACGCATATGAATGCATAGTTTTAATATGCTTATGATTTGAAAATGGTTGCAACAATGGAAGATGATTTGCGGCAAATCATTATTATCTTTTTTATCAAATACACATCTTTTATTTTAAAAAATTCTAATCATCAGAATTTAATGAAATTAAAATGGGACCACATGGGTATCTTATACTTTCAAACAAAAAAAGAATTATTAAAATCGGTTCATATTTAGGGAAGTTTATGAGTGAACAAGAAATACATACAGGTCGAAATCATAACCACCTCCTTGAAGTCGGTTAAAAAATAGACATTATTCAAAAGTTTTTTTTTTTTTTTTTTTTTTTTTTTTCAAGAATATTGATCAGTTAAGTAGTTAATATCTTTACAGGTTGTTCTTTGTTACTTTTAGCAAAAAAGTAAGCATTAATTTTCGACCGTAACTTTTTTTTCTTTACTTTTTTTTTCATCCTCTGAACACCGAGAACAATAACGTGCCAACGCTAATAACTTTGCAGACATTTCGTTTAGGAAGAACAGATAGAATTTTAATCATTAATGTCGCTAATACCAATTTTAATCTTCCAAAATTTTCTGGTTTGAAACTATAGTTTTGTGAAGAATAAATAGAAAATATGGAAAAGTTTTGTCAAAACTTTTTAAAGCCCTAGCAGATTGGAAGTGTTTAAGCTTCTACTTATTTCTTGAGTTTTAATTATTCGAAGAGAAAATTCGAAAACTTTATATTTACAGAAACCTTCCAACAGTAAAACAGAAAAAGAGAAAAGAAATTAAAGTTTTTGATGGATTTTTCATAAAAGTTGACTTGTTAGACTTAATTTATTAAAAGTAATCACGAAGAAGTTTTCCATAAAGTGTTTTTCAAACTTACATTTGAACAACAATGCAATGCAGCATTGAATAAAAAAAAATAATTATAAATGCATAAATCATAACGTTTCGTATAGGCTTACGTAAATATAAACGAAGTTTAGATTGGACTTTGATAAAATGTAATTTTTATACGTAAAACTTTAGATTGGATTAATATTTATTTTTAGCTTCTCTGGCTTTGATATAATGCAACAAATTCAGCAAACTGTTACAAAATCCTTTCTTCTTCTAAGGAAAAACTGCAAAAGCCGTTCTCCAAGAAGTGTGCAAAGGGATACCATGAAATATTTACAAGATAAATAAATAATAAAAATTTCAATGGAAACTATCTGTTTATGAAAATAATATAATTTTAAAATAATAGTGCAACAATAATATAATTATAAAATACATGTAATTAATTAAATAATAAAGTGGAATTTTTTTTTATAACAATAATGTATTTGTAGAGCCTCATGTCCGTCCGCTGTCAAAGCTCAAGTTTTTACAGCTTATTGAGTCAATAAAATTAACTCTTGGCACTCCGTTGTCTCCGCTGTGGAGACATCATCTTTCCTTCCAAAATTTGTTTTTGGCACCAGTAATAAAGGAAAATAAATTTTTCCTTATTTAACCAGAGAATTTTTGAAATTGTCTACTTCAAGGAAAGTTCTGTTTAAAAAGTGGTGCTAATCGAATAAAATTTGTGTAAAGGGCTCTTGTGGAAAGAGTCCGAAGGGCTAACTTCATTTTCTCTTCGTCATAAATTATTTATCTTTAATTCAGTGCCTTTTAAAACTAATTTCAAATTAAATTTAAAAGAAAAATTGATTGAATTATTGTTTATTTTTGGTTTCTCTGGCGGTGGTATAAAACAACAAATTTAGCAATCTGTTACAAAACCATTTATCCTTCTAAGAAAACACGGTAAAAGCCATTCTCGGAGAAGGGTGCAAAGAGATACCGTTAAATATTTTCAAAATAAATAAATAATAAAAAATTTCAAAAGAAAATACAAAAATAATATGATTTAAAAATAATAATGCAACAATAATATAATTATAAAATAATAATGCAACAATAATATAATTATAAAATACATGTAATCAATTAAATAATTCAATATTTTTTTCATAACAATAATGTGTTTGTAGAGGACTCAAAGTTCAAGGTTTTACCGATTATTGAGTCAATGAAGTTAACTTAATTTTCTCTTCAGGATAAATTATTTATTTTTAATTCGGTGCCTTTTAAAACTTATTTCAAATTAAATTTTAAAAAGTAATTTTGAAAAATTTAAAATTTATTTCAGAACTAAACAATGTCACAAAAAATTCACTCAGGTGCAATCGGAAAATAGATGGATACGTATTATCACAGATCGCACAGAAGGTTTCGTTTAATATTTCTTTCAAAACAAGATATCCTTTAATTAATAAATCCAAATTATTGTTTTTTATCTACTTGTGTTATTTTTTTTTTCATATAATATCGTGTACCGATTAATTGAACTCTTGTGTTTATTATGTTGCATTGTTGAGGCTTTTCATTATTCCACTCTTCCAAATAGTATTTTAAAATTGTTATTTTGAATTAAAGAACGGAATTTTTTTTTTATAAAGTATTTAATTACCTGTACTATAAATTTATTCTGCCTATTTTTGACTTTTCTTTCTTTTGTTTCATTACTTTGCTTATAAATAACATATGCATCATACCACGAAAATTTTCTATTGACTTTATCAACTTTTAGTACTAAGAGTGGATTCTTAACCTGCTCAACTTCCCTCCCCCCCCCCTCTCCTCAAACTCCATTGCAGCCGTGAAAGAACCGTATTATTAAAAAAAAAATACTGATAAAATGAGCTTTTCAGAAAATTTACCAAAAATATTAACAGTAGACAACGTCACGGCATACACGACATACATTATCTATTGAAACCTTTAAATTATGCTGAAGTATCTTAAAATATTAAAAAAATATTCACATATTTTGAGGCTAGAAGTTTATGCTGAGGAAATATCACGTTACTGACACGTCATAACGGAAGCTGTGATAAAAGAATGTTCTTTACACGTGTGATTCTATTTGACGGCATGAGAAGGATGTTAAGTCTTTTAGAAATATATAGATAACATGTAATAGTTGTGGAATACAAAAATAGCCTATTTTTTAAATTATATTAAAACATAGAGTTTTATTTTATAGATGCAGTTGTTTCCGAATTTCTTCTGAAACTATTCTCTAATTCATCAGAAAAAATATTCCGAAATGTATGAGATCTTTAAGTATAAATTGTAATATATAATAAATAAATAAATAAAATATTCCAAAACAAAATGCATGTAAATGTACGCTTAAAAGGTCTAAGAATAAACCAATAATAAACTTTTTCTAAAACTTATAATAAACTATTTTTAAAACTAATAACAAACTGTTTTATTATTATTCTGTAAAAAAAAAAAATCGCGCCTTAATAAATTTGCGAACGGTCCACGCTCCTTGTGTTATTTTGCTTTCTTTCCATATGATATCGTGAACCGATTAATTCAACGCTTGCGTTTATTATGTTGCATTTTAGAGGCTTTTTATTATTCTATTCTTCTAAATAGTATTTTAAAATTTTTATTTTGTATTAAAGAACGGACATTTTTTTAATAAAGTATTAAATTATCTGCACTATAAATTTATTCTACCTGCTTTTAACTTTTAATTTTTTTGTATTTCTTTATTTTACTCGTAAATCAGGTATTTATCGTACCACAAAGATTTTCTATTTATTTTATTGACTTATAGAGCTCTGAACGGAGTTTTAACCCTCTCAACCTCCCTCCCCCCTTTCAATCTCCTGTGCACCCGTGAATAAACATGTTGTATTAAAAAAAAAAAAAAAGATTTACAAAAAAGACTGATAAAGTTAGCTTTTCAGAAAATTCACCAAAAAATATAAACAGCAGACAACGTCACGACATGCATTATCTACTGAGACCTTTAAATGCTGCAGTATCTCAAAATATTGCACAATATTGACATATTTTGAGGGTAAAAGTTTATGCTGAGAAAATATCAAGTTACAGTCACGTCTTAACGGAAGTTGTGATAAAATAATAGTCTTTCAACATGTGATTCTACTTGACGGCTTGAGAATGATGTTAAGCCTTTTAGAAATATACAGATAACAGATAATACTTGTGGAATATAAAAATTGCCTACTTTTTAAATTATATTAAAAAATAGAACTTTATTTATAGATGCAGTTGTTTCCGAATTTTTTTCTGAAACTATTCCCTAATTCAATAGAAAAAATATTCCGAAATGCATGAAATCTTTCAATAGAAATTGTAATATTTATTTATAAAATAAATGAAGAAATAAATAAATAAAATTCCCCCAAAACATAATGTATGTAAAATGTATTCTTAAAAAATCTAAGAATAAAACCAATAATAAACTGTTTCTAAAATTAATAATAAATTGTTTCTAAAACCAATAATAAGCTATTTTTAAAACTAATAATAGACTGTTTTATTATTCTGTAAAAGAAATTCGCGAATTCTCCACGTTCCTCGTGTTATACTTTTTGTTTCCATGTGATATCTTGTACTGATTAATTGAACCCGTGCGTTTATTATGTTGCATTGTTGAGGCTTTTTCTTATTCAATTATTCTAAACAGTATTTTTAAACTATTATTTTGCATTAAAGAATAAAGTATTAAATTGTATAAAGTATTAAACTGTCTGTACAATAAATTTATTCTAGCAATTTTTGACTTTTCTTTCCTTTGTTTCTTTATTTTACTTATAAGTCACGTATTCATCGTGCCACAAAGGTTTTCTGTTTATTTTATCAACTTTTAGTGATGTGAAACGCAGCTTTAACGTGCTCAACCTCTCCTCCTCCCCCTCAATATCCATTGCAGCCGTGAATGAACCGAATTTCATGTTGTTAAAAAAAAAAAAAATCTAAAAATACTGATAAAATGAACTTTTCAGAAAATTCGCCATAAAATATTAACAGCAGACAACGTCACGACATACACGGCATACATTATCTATTGAAACCCTTAAATTCTCCTGCAGTACCTTAAAATATTGCAAAATATTGACATATTTTGAGGGTAAAAGTTTATGCTGAGGAAATATCACGTTACTGTCACGTCGTAACGGAAGCTATGATAAAAGAATATTCTTTCAGCATGTGATTCTACTTGACGGCAATAGAATGATGTTATGCCTCTTAGAATACTGATAGCATATACAGATAGCATATAATACTTGTGGAGAATGAAATCTTAAAGTATAAATTGTAGTATTTACTTATAAAAATAAATAAATAAATAAAATACCCCAAGACAAAATGCATGTAAATGTATTCTTAAAAGGTCTAGGAATAAAACCAATAACAAACTGTTTCTAAAACCAATAATAAACTATTTCTAAAACTAATAATAAAGTATTTTAAAACTAATAATAGCCAGTTTTATTATTATGTATTTAAAAGACGTTCCATAACCAACTTGTGAATTCTTCATGCTCCTCGTATTATAATATTTTTTTTTCCATATATCGTGTACCGATTAATTGAACCCTTGTGTGTATTATCTTACATTGTTGATGCTTTTTATTATTCCATTCTTCTAAATAGTATTTAAATACTTTAAAATACGTCTATAATATTTTAAAATTGTAATTTTGCATTAAAGAACGGACTTTTTTATATATAAAGTATTGGTAGAATAAATTATCTGTACTATAAATTTATTCTACCTATTTTTGACTTTTTCTTCTTTTTTATTTTGCTTTTAAGTCACGTATTCGTCGTACCACGAAGATTTTCTATTTATTTTATTAACTTTTAGTATTCTCAACGGATTTTTAACCCGCTCAATGCCCCCCCCCCCCTCCTACAATGTCTATCGTACTCGTGAATGAACAATGTTGCTTTTAAAATAAGATTTACAAAAAAGACTGATAAAATGAGCTTTTCAGAAAATTCACCAAAAAAATATATTAACAGCAGACAACATCACGACATACATTATCTATTGAAACCTGTAAATTCGGCTGCAGTATCTTAAAATATTACAAAATATTGACATATTTTAAGGGTAAAAGTTTATGCTGGGGAAATATCAAGTTACTATCACGTCATAACAGAAGCTATGATAAAAGAACATTCTTTCAACATGTGATTCTACTTGACGGCATGAGATTGACGTTAAGTCTTTTAGAAATATACAGATAGCATAAAATACTTGTGGAATACAAAAATAGCCTTTGTTTTAAATTATATTAAAAAATAGAGCTTTATTTTATAGATGTAGTTGCTTCTGAATTTCTCTTGAAACTATTCTCTAATTAATCGAGAAAAAACATTCCAAAATGTATGATATCTTTAAATATAAATTGTAATATTTATTTATTTATTTTATTGCACAACATACATCTGACTTGTATTCTTTACATGAAAGCCTGCTTATAAGTCATCGTCGAGAAACGAGGTAGCACAAGGAAACTTCACAGTACGAGAGAAATATAACCGTGAGCTCCACACAAAGAGTGCGTGCAGTGGAGCCAGCGGGAGTCGAACCCACAACCTTCTATGCTCGCAAGCCATTTGCGGCGTAATGCCTTAACTACTCTTTAAAAAGCTTACTATATACACTACTATAAGTATTACTATAAGAAAATGCTATAAAAGAAAGTGGGATAGAATAGGAATAAAGATATGATTAGTTAAAAGCTAATGTGTCAATAATATCTAATATTTTAGCCCATTTTAAACTATAAATTATTTTTTCTGAAAAAAAGTCTTAGATTTTTATGAGTACTTCAAAGGAAAGGTTGTTTTTTTAAATATATATGGTTAAAATCATGATAACAGTATAAACTAATAATAATTTAAAAGAACAACTAATTTTAGAATTTGTGTTTTAATATTTTTCAATATTTAATTAGGATGATTTTTTCCCCTGTTTCTTTTTATTATTCTTATCTCTTGTTATTAACCACCTTCTTCAAACGAAAAAAATATCAAAATTTTGATTAAATTTCGTAAATCTTCTTCAGTATACAATCAGCAATAACCCGTTCCTCTGCGAAAGCAATTTATATCATGTTCTTTTCCCACAAGTTCCGATATCAAATTTTCCTGTTTCGATCTGCCCACAGTCGTCCGTTATTATCTTATATTTAGGACGCGAAGGATTCTTCTGGGACGGAAAACTATGCCAGAAATGCACACTTTTAATTGGAAAACTGCTAATAAAGAATTTCCCCTCCATTGATTAAACAAGTCTGGTATTGAATTTCGTTTGTTAACGTTGAGACACTGTGAATAATTTTCATTGGATTAAATTTAAGTAATGGATGAAAACAACAGGAAAAGTGTGAGATATTTAAACAGGTTTCAAATTATTTCGGCCGTTAGGTAGCTGCTGATTATACATTATCTATTTTTGTTGAATATCGTAATTAATAAGTAAAGTAACAACATTCACGAAATTTTTGAAAATTTTATACAATCACAGCAAAAAAAATCTTGACATTTGCGATTTCAGATGTTTTGTTAAGTATCTAGAAATATACATGAGGAATGACTCTGAAATTCTAGATGTTTAAATAAAATAGTACAGGTCATATATTTTCGAGATGATTTTTTTTCCCCGAAATCCAATAGGAAACCGTCAACAAACTGAAAAAGAAAGGATATCTTTTGAATTACCCTGTCAAAACTAATGTAAAAAAAGCGTTCAAACTGAGATTTTGATTAAGTAGCTTATGGCGATAAACTGGGTTCATTTTTATGCGGATAGCACATATACTCGTAGAGAAATTAAGGTTTTTATAAAAACGGTCCCAAATTTTGCCAAGATTTTTGCTTTTAATTTGCAGAGTTCTTAATAAATAACAATGTTCTTTTCAGAAAATATGAGAAACGACGTTGTGCATAATACTCTGTAATCAAAATTAAAAATTTTTAATAATTCTATGAAAAATGAGCAGGTTTACTAAATAAATTTTCACTGCGCATGCGTCAAATCTATAAAAATTTCATTAGCATCTTGTGTTAGCTAAATGTATAGAGCAACTTTCGTTAAAGTTTCAAAATCATAGCTTGAAAATTCTGAAAATTATCGTCTAAAGAATAAGATCAAAATCCGATATTCCCAAAATGAAACAAAAAAAATGAGGGGCTGTATCCATATTCCATTGATTAGCGTCTACAGAGTATTGCATGTATTACTATATTTGGATACAGCTCCTTACTTTTTTGCTTCATTTTGAGAATAATGGATTTTGATCTTCTTCTATCAACGATAACTTTCAGAATTTTCAAGCTATGATTTTGAAACTTTAACAAAAGGTGCTCTATATATTTAGCTAACACACTATGAAAATGAAATTTTAATAGAGTTGACGCATGCGCAGTGAAAATTTATTTAGTAAACCTATTCATTTTTCATAAAATTATTAATATTTTTTAATTTTCATTACAGGATATTATGCACAATGTCGTTTCTCATATTTTCTGAAAAGAACATTGTTATTGTTTTTTATGAAGAAGTCTGCAAATTACAAGCAAAAAACTTAACAAATTTTGGGATCGATTTTATAAAAAACCTTAATTTCTCTACGAGTACACATGCTATCCGCATAAAAAGGAACACAGTTTATTACCTTTAGTTACTTAATCATAATCTGCAGTTTGAACGTTTTTGCTACATTAGTTTTGACAGGGTTATTCAAAATATATTCGCTCTTTTTCAATTTATTGACGGTCCCCTATTGGATTTTGGAAAAAAAAATCTTCTTGAAAATATATAACCTGTACTATTTTGTTTATACGTCTGGAGTTCGAGTTATTCCTTATGTATATTTTTAGATATTTAAAAACACGTGTAAAATCACAAGTGTCAAGATTTTTTTTTTTTGCGGTGACTGTACTTTTGTAAATTTTTGTTTGTAATTTGAATGTATGCTTATTTTACATGTTATTTAAAGAAAGTGCATATTTGTGTATGTCGTTTTTATTTTATGTTTCATATTTTACGAAGGGAATATCGTGTTACTTAGGTATATCCATATTATATTTAGTTATTAGCATTTAGAAAAAAAATAGCTCAGACTATAGAGAATATTTAAACTTTTCTTTAAGTTTTTAATCCATACATATTTATCAAAATGAAAATATCTAAATTCCAGTATCGAAATACACGTATTGAAATAACTGCTTTTAACCTAAGTGATAAAATGACAAGTCTAACTTTTCATTAATTTTTCGTGCCAAAATCTACATTGACGAATTGCTCTCGTCATGCGCCTAGAATTAGTATTAAAGTATTTATTATCACAAAATTATGCTGTTTTTAATGAAAAATAAATTGGCATACTTGATACCTGTATACAAAGTTAAATGGATCATTTTCTCTAAACAGCGATGTTTTTGTCCCTGCTTCAAAAATAATGAATAAACTTGTATGAAAATTAAATAAATTCTAGAATACTTTAATTACGTGTTTTTGTGTATGTTTAACAGGATAAAACATACTATTAATAAATAAAAGCCAGTTAAATAATTTTATATGTTATAAAAATGCCATTCCCTTGTGTGTCCCTGTCACCGCCTTAACACAAAAGTAGTTCCCAAAACTGACTATCCGAATATATTTGTAATTTTTTTGTTGGTTAAATTATTAAACAATATCATAAAATACTAAAATTTGAAAAAATAAAAACTTTTCATTTTTTGTATTTTTTAAAAAAATAATAAAAAATGTCCCTTGGTTTTGTTGTCATTCCCCTGTCATAAAATGAAAGTAATGATTCCCAGCTGTGGCAACACTTATATTAATACAGAATTTCATCTGTGAACAATGACATCATCAGAGAAGATATCCTAAATTGTTCTTTTTTGCAGTATTAATTTTTACAAGTAAAACTTGGTGATTTCTAGTTACACATTGGTAAGTATTTTTATTGACTGTCATTACCTTGTCTCTCTTATTTACATAAATTTTGTAAAGAATGCTGAATCAACGATTTAGCCTTATTTGTATTAAGTTTTTAAAGTTTACTTTAAGTGCAATTTAATTTTATGTATACAGTTAAGATAATATACAAGCTAACCTTAATTTTTGTCATTCCCCTGTGGTCATTCCCTTGTCATATGTAAGGTAGGGGAGTGACTACAGTCTCTAATTTTCACAAATTATGAATATTTATTAGAAAATTAATTAGAAAATTAAATATTTTATGTAATCGTCACACACTATTTTCTGTTTTAAAAGTAAAAAATGCATGTTTTTGTTAGTTTTATTCATCAAAAGATGAAAATTGCTATTTAAAAATTTGGATTTTTTTTTCTTTTTTTCTTTTTTATAAGTACATAATTTGAATAAAAATAAACACTCACTGCTCTAAAAAAGCAAATGAATCGGACAAAGCAGGATAATTACATAGTTGTCAAGCATAAACTCAATAAAATGATTTGTGCTTATTATAATTTATCAATTTTTAAAAAGTATTCGCCGGCTTAGTTAAAAACATTGTAAGCTCAATAAAATATAAAATTTTTATGGCTTTTATGAGTGTTCTTGATAAAAATAACTGTTAGATTTATAATACCCTCTAAAAAAGGAACAAATAACCAGAAAATATTGTATGAGAAAGCAGCTGGAAACATCAGTATCCAAATTATTATCTAAAGGGCAGAGAATTCAAAGGAAACGATGGAAGATATATCACAGAAATAGTTGTTCAAAAAAGAAAAATATCACTGAACATTAAGATTTCTACCTTACTGAAGATATTGTCTCAGTTGAACATGATGAAATCCAGTAGTTATAGCCATCAAAAAGCAAAGACTGCTCTAGCCAAATAAGCCAAAACAACAGTCTTACTACCAGGCAAAACTCGGGAAAAGGTAATAAGGTTATTAAAACTACTTTAGTTGAAACTAAATTATTCCAAGAAACAGAAAAAAAGTTCCAAAACATAGTCAGATGGAAGAAAAAAAGTTGGTCATAGTTGGCGAGTAAGTAGGGATCGAGCAAAATTAGCTAAACAAATTGGAAAAGTTGAGAAAGAAACTATTAAAGACTCGTCAAACTTCTGAAACGTACAAGAAGTTTTATAGACTTCGAGACAAATATTCCAATCAAGAATCGATTGGAAAATACATTAGAATTATCTCAAAAAAGATTATTGCAGCGCCTGAATTTCAAAAAAATGATGTTTGAAGAAATATTGACAAAGTATTTGGCAAATGGAAATAGCAATTCAAAAAAAGAAAAAGCAAAACATTTTTTAAAGGAATAATGCAAGGAGACCTTTTTAAAAAATACAAGGTAGTAAGTGAAACAAAGTTCTTACCTTCCAAAATACACATAACACACAAGATAAGAGTTTTATAGTTTGCAATATTTGCGGAAACAGCGAACTGGATTTTTTGTTACAATTCTAAAGGTACGTTTGAAGATATAAGAGCCAAAATCTCTCAACCCAAACCATATAGATCTCAGACAAATACATTTTATTTTACTGACTTTCTCCATAAAAAAAATTCAAAATAAAATTGGCTTTGAGCTTTTGTATATAATAATGTTTTCTTATTTACTATAAAATTTTGTGTAAAAAAAATAATAATTTGTAGTTATACCTGTTTGTCATTTCCCTGTGCCTGTTTGTCATTCCCCTGTCTAGTTGAAATTTAAAAATTTATTTTTGTGTATTTAACGTAGTAAAAGATTACTGCTGACTCTATTTCATTAGTTAGAGACATTGTCTAAACACAATGGAAACCAATTTTAAAGAAAAAATTAACATTATTTTTTAAAAATTTATGATGTCCAAATTGACCAGTTAAGAGAAAATGACCCAAATACGATAATGTTAACACTTCCATGGGAAGTCCAGTCGTAAGATTATGGTTCCAACACTCGACAGTATTTAGTATGCAAAAGTAGCAAGATTTCAGCCGTTCCTTAGCGCGTATAGCCTTTCCATATAAAGAAGAAAATTTTGCCAAGGTCAACATTTAAGGAACATTTCCCAAACACAAATGTTACATAACACAACATTTCAGTTTGCTTTTCTTCCTAATCGTAATCTTTGTGTTTCATAGAAAATCGCTTCAAATGATTACTAAAATTTACTAAAGTAAAAATATACAAATAAATACTTAAAAGGTGTTGCAAAAATAGATATTATTTATTTATTATTTACCTTAGATCTTTTGAAATGCCCTCGCATCCAATTTCAAAGGAATATAAAAGAAGATAATTGATTAGAAATAGAAAACGTATAAAGAAAACAAAAACAAAAACAGTCCGCGTGTACAAATAACATCACGATGAATTCATCGAAACACCAAAGATATTGTACCAGAGTGCGGGAATATTATAAGAAATGACGTCATTACAAACAGTATCATTGTTAAGCAAAATTTCAAGGGATTCACGGATAATTGAAGAGTAGTGGTCCGATATGGGAAAGATTATTTTAGCTTTGTAGAAATTTATCAAAATATTTTCTCTTTGTTGCATTCTAGATAAGGCTGTACTTGGTTTGTTATACTGTATATCAGGAAAATGCATTACAGGTCGCATTTTTTTATCTATAGTATAACAAGCCAAGTACAGCTTTATCTAGAATGAAGCAAAAAGAAAATATTTTGATAAATTTCTATAAAGCTAAAATAATCTTTTTCTAATCAGTTATCTTCTTTTATATTCCTTTGAAATTGGATGCGAGGGCATCCGAAAGATCTAAGGTAAGTAATAAATAAATAATATATATTTTTGCAACACCTTTTAAGTGGAAGCAGGACGTTTCGGTCCCGCCATTTCGGTTCCGCCGTTTCGGTCCCGCCGTTTCGGTCCCGAGACATTTCGGTCCCGAGACGTTTCGGTCCCAAGACATTTCGGTCCCGAGACGTTTCGGTCCCAAGACATTTCGGTCCCTGGCCATTTCGGTCCCGAGACGTTTCGGTCCCGAGACATTTCGGTCCATGGCCATTTCGGTCCCGAGACGTTTCGGTCCCTGGACTTTTCGGTCCCTTCTCCAGCAAGCTGAAATTTTGTGCACGGGAAATATCTGACATAATTTTATAAGGAACATTTTAGAGTGTTGAATTCAGGGGCAGGTCATTCCCCCCGGAGCTATCAATTAACCCCCCCCCGGAAAATTTGGAATTTTGTGTTTTCAGTGGTAAAAAAGTGTAATCCCCTCGGAGCCACAGAAGTCCCTCCCGGAGAAAAGTGTCTGAATTCAACACTGTTTTTTTAACTGAAAGTCGCATAAAATTTTAGTGTAATGCGATTAATTAGAAGTAACAAGTACCCCAAAACTTGATCAATTATTTAGAAATCGATGGAGATTTCGAAAAAAATTCACAGATGAATGGCATTTTTAAAAATTGCCAGAATGTTTTGAAATCTTGAAAGAGGAAACGGGGAAGTTAACTTGGAAACTAATAACTAAATTTATAAAAGAACCCAATTAACTTATGATATTAACACACACCATAATAGTTGTAGAATTTTAACTTCTGAGATGCATGTTTCTTCTTCAGGGAGACAAAGGTTTTTAAATTGCCAGGAGAAAAGAAAGAGTTATTGTTATATGGAATTTATATTCTGACACTTAGCATATTATAGGATTTCATCGCTGAAGCCAATTTTCAGAATTATAAGTGTTTCATTATTTTGCACCCCCGCTACTTCCCGCATAGGAGCAAAAATGTTGAAATAAATAAAAAACATCTGCATCTGATGGTATTTTACCCTTTGTGCCAAATTATAATTGAATCCTCTTTTTGTTTATGGCATTTTTTATATATTGTTTTTGGTTACTAGCATTTATTTTCCTTTTAAACTTTTCCATTTTTAAATTAAGAAAAGAGTTTCCAGATTGCAACACGTGGAGGTACTTAACATTGCAATTATTTTATTACATAAATATATGACACGAGCAGAAATAATTATTAAAATAATTTGTAACCTAATTTTTTTTTTTTTTTTTTTTTTTTTTTTTTTTTTTTTTTACATTTTAGAAAAATGAATTACATCTTGAATTATTAGCAATTATTTTTTCATGACAACAGTTCTTTTTTTATTGTTATTATTACAATCTAGAATGTTTATTATATTGACGCTTCCCTGTTTTTATTAATGTTTTCCAAAATAACGGCAACAGCAAAAAAATTATATTGCCATACTTTTATGCATATATCACATTTATACAACACCTGTTAAATTTTCTAAAACCAGCTTAAGGAAACTAATTACAAAATTATTAATGTAATGCGTATTGAAATTTGTCATTTCATTTAAAGCTGATATTATTATATAAAATAATTATTTTTAACATTAAAATATAAAAACCCTCATAAAAAATATGAAAAAAAAAGCCTTCTGTCAAACTAAGTTAAATTAAAAAAGGTAACTTAAAATATTATGTCTAGGTGGTAAATATCTTATCTAACAGTCTTATTTAGTTATGTTATAAGTTTTGAATATTTCAATGTCATTCATAAGCTGTAATAATAAGGATAAAAAATATTCCATTCTACTTTTTATACTGGTTTAATTGATACTAAAAGGGTTTGGAATGAAGATAACAGCAAGAGGAATAAAAAACATCGAGAAATGCTGTTCTTTTCAAAACATTCATATTTCTTCTAAAAAATGCCAGCGATTATGTGGGAGGTCCGTCCGCATTTGAACTCCAGAGTATAAAGGGCATTGTAAAGAATAAGGGTTTCATCTGACACGTGTATAAAGATCAAGATACGTAAAGCTAACTACCTAGCTCTTCTAGCTATCTTGTATAAAGATGGACTATTTGTTCAGATGGGCATTGACAATTGATTGACATGCAGAATTTTTGCTTAAAAGAGGTTAATCGTAGTACTTAGCTGATACTTATATGCATACATTTCCAATTTTATAGGAACACCAACATAAAAAAAAGTGTTTAAAAATTCTCGGCACATGGTTTTGATTTGTATTTACTTAATGTTATACATTATTTTATTAAATGATTAACATCATCTTAGAAAATTTGAAAGCATTAATAATTATGTTGTTAAATTAAAAAATTCTTAAAAATTAAATTATTTTTATCAAACATATTTATTAATAAGGATTCAAAATTATTTTAACTATTAATTGTTTAATTGACTTATTTATCAATTACTTGTTTAAAATCTAGTACAAGAACTATATAGAAGTTATAGCAAAAATGAAAAAAACATTTTTTTTAATTTTCAGCTACTATAATGTTATTAACTTCATTAGGATGTATAAAAATGATAAGGATTCTCAAAATAAATATGTTATTTATTCATTTATTGGTTAGTTTATCATATTTTTCTTACTCTTTAAATATAATAATTAATATATGATTGATTTTTGCGAACTGTAAACTATAACTTTGTTTCAAAAAATTTAAATCTGCATCTGGATAATAATGTTACTTAAACCTGTTAAGAAATATTTTTACACATTGTTACAGTGTTGCATTATTATGTTTAATTAACTATTACGTTACGTTACTAATTGATTTTTCAAAATAGTAATAATAATAATAATAATAATTTCCTTTTTTGAAATAAATAACAATTTTTTAATAATAACTTATGGTGTTGAATAATTGCTATAAAATAATTATAATAATTTCCTTTTTTGAAATAAATAAAATTTTTTAATAATAACTTATGGTGTTGAATAATTGCTATAAATTAAATCTCAAAAGAGTTAGTGATTTTAAAATGAAAATCAAATTAATATTTTATTAAATTTATGTATTTTTAATTTAATGAATCTTTATATAATTAAATTGATAAAATTATTAATATGCATTTCGAATTTTACTTTACATAAACTCAATAAATAATCTGTTTTATATTCAATTTATCATTATGTTTTGTAGTAGGGTGGTTTTCAAATGTATTGCCGTATTAGGTGAAACAAAATTTGAAAAAATAGTTTTGTTTAAATGTAAAAATTTACTCAGGTATGAGTTGCTTATAGCTTACAACATTCTAAGCAGTAGATTATTTGCGAGTTTTTTTTATTTATGCTTCAGAAATTTCAAGAAATGTCTTGCCCAGTCACTATTTTTCTCATTAGTGTGACCTCTATAAAACATTCTGATTTTTTTTTGTATCAATAATTAATTAAAAAATTGCTTAAGGTTCTTACATACGTATTAATAAATCAAAAATGTATTAGTATTTATTTATTTCATAAATTTAAAGCATTTTAATAGTTGTTTATGCCATGAGTGTTGCTTTGCTTCTTAAATAAAGGGTATAACTTCTGATTAAAAACAAATTTAATTAAAAATTAATTATTTTCATTGCAGTTATAATAAAGAACTAGAAAGTTCTAATAGACAAAACAATTAATTTAAATGAAGTAACAAATGCATTAATAAAATTCTGATTCTTAGTTACAGTAACGTTCATGAAAAGTGGTAACACTCATGACAAGCGATAAGACTCATCTTGCAGCAAACAACTTTTTTGTAACAATATATATAAAAAAAGATTTTTAAAAGTTTAAACTATGATTTTTGTAAAATAGATAGTCCTTTGAAAATTATTTATTAAGAATTAAAATTTGAATCTGAAATAGCACTTACAAAACACGTATGCAGACATGAAAATCCTGTTACAGTTTTTTAATAATTATAAATATATATAATATGATAAAATATATCCCTGAATCATGAATCTATTATAATCATAACTTAAATCTTACACATGATTTATAGTTTTAGAATTACTTAACTTCTTTTCTCATGAGTGTTACTTTTTCCAAGTAACACTCATGTAAGGTAACACTCATGTACGGTAACACTCATGACATTTATTAAGGAATTCTTCACTAAAACAAATTCTAACTGTTTTATTGAAATTTTAGTTGGGCCTATTGATTCCTGAACAAAAAATTCAGCATTCCCTAACTTAACATTTTTATACGTTAAAAAATAATAATAAATAAATGGGTAACACTCCTGTAAGAAAATAAAAATACTCACCATGTTGAAATGAACATTCTGATAAATAGCAATTATAGAACAAAATTTTCGCGTTCTAAATAAGCGCACTGTAAAGAAGAAACAACATTGTTTTCTTAATACCGCTGCTAATTGCAATAAACAAATATTTTGAAAACAAATAATATTAACTTCCCTAAAGTAACACTCATGTTCTGCATATGCGGACACAAAATACATTTAAATTTTTAACTCTTAGATACTAATTTTAAATATATAAACTATCTATTTGTTTAATTAACACAGGTTATTTTACTTTTAATCCATATATAAAAATTTTAAAATGTTTGGAAGCATAAAAAAAGATTTAAATTTTACGAGTTTTTTATTCAGGACAAGTAAATTCCCATTACTTGCTAACTAAAGTACAAAAAAAAGATCACTATTTCACAACTCTGAAAAAATCTCATGAATGCATTGAATTAAGCATAAAAAGATGTGCTACTACCTGATTTTAGAATATCAAAAAATTAATTTAATAATATGAAATTTAGATTTAAACATCAGGACATCAAACTGGCAGTTCATGTGAAATTCACCCAGTAGTTATAAACTGAAGCTTATCGTTTACCTGTTTATTTATTTTATATTTAAAGTTACTGAAATTTAAAAACTATTTATTCAATTAATAATAAAATTAAAATAAAAATTGTCAATTTTTTTCTGTGAAAGTGGGAGCGAAAAGGTAATGGAAATAAATAAATAAACGATAAATTAAAAAAGCTTAGTTTTTTCAGTTAAAAATCGAAAATAAAATTATTTAAAATAATAGTTACATTATTATATAAAATTTAAAAATAATCATTTTATTACAAAGTAATAGGCCTACTTTCAATAAAATTAACTCACAAAAATTGTCTTCATAAAGTAAGAAAACTGTTAAAAAAAAAAAAAAAAAAAATGCAAGCAATAATTATTACATAAAAAAGGTCGTTGGAGCATTTTTATTTTTTTAACAAAATTTTTTTATAGCACGCCTAGTTACGAAATCACTAATTTAAAGATTCTAAGAAAGTGTGCGAAAACAATCAATAAAAATAAAAGTTAATCAATAAAAATAATAGTTTATTGTATAGATAAAATACCTAATACAAAAAATATATGATAAAACTTAAAATATTTATTCTGTTAAATAATAATAATAAAGACAGTGTAAAATTATATAACATTGTTTAATCAAATTTACAACTCGCTGTGATTTTATTATCACGAGTTACAATAGATTAAACTTATTGGACTATTATAATCAGCTTTGTATAAAATTTGAGGGAAGGGGGGCAGGAGAATAAAAATATTAAAAAAGGCCAGAACAATGTTGAGATTACAGCGTTTAGTGGGCCTTCATCAATCAGAAACCAAGTTATAAAGTGGCCGGTAAAGAAATAGCAATGGACCGAAATGGCAAGAGACCAAAATGATTAAGGACCGAAATGTCCAGGGACCGAAATGTCTCGGGACCGAAATGTCTCGGGACCGAAATGTCCAGGGACCGAAATGTCCAGGGACCGAAATGTCTCGGGACCGAAATGTCTCGGGACCGAAATGTCCAGGGACCGAAATGTCTCAGGACCGAAATGTCCAGGGACCGAAATGTCTCGGGACCGAAACGGCGGGACCGAAATGGCGGGACCGAAATGTCGTGTACCCCTTTTAAGTATTTATTTGTGTATTTTAAGTTTAATAACAAGGTGTAAAATTCCATCAAGACGCTGGTATTAATACTGTGATTTGACCCATTAAAATTTACTAGTTAGGAATACTGAAATCGAAAACTTAAGAAATGTGCTGTTCAATGAAAATACGAACTCCAGCCACTACGACCGCGTCGCACTCCTTAAATCGTTAACACAACAAAAATTATACCAAAGGCAACTTTGTTAATACGTGAAATCGAAATGTTTATATAGAGAGTGAGGAGAAGAAGGCTCTTTTGAACATTTTTTTAGAAAATGAATACATTTCCTGCTTGATTTATATTTATTGCGTTTTAAATATTGTATAATAAAAACAATACATTTCTTCATCATATGAACCAGAAATTAAAAGTTTTCTAAGTAAATTAAATGTGTTGTGAGCAGTGATGTAGTCGTAAAAAATACAGAAGGTAAATCCTCTGAGCAGAGGGTATACGCTCAAGGCAGAGGGTATACCTTAGAGTGTAGATACTATTAGCTTTCTTGAGAAACAGAGGTTATACGGTGTTCCTTAAAAAAATCCAGAAGGCATACGGCGTATACCCCCGTATACCCTCCGCTACATCCCTGGTTGTGAGGATATGAAAAGCTGAAAGACTTCTGTTAAAACTAGCCCCATGTAGGGGTACCTTTGAACAAGTAAAGAGAACCTTTGAACAAATGAACAAAATATGAAAATATTGCGAATTTTTATAAAAATTTGCATGTGTTTAGATGTATAAAGTAATATGAATAAAATTAAATAACTACATTTTATTGAAATTACTAATTTTTTTATTATTTAATGAAATTTAAATCCATCAAAGTTGATGTCAAAACTCATTGTTGAAATAGCACGGAGTGTTCCTCCAGTTACGTTTGTTATGGAAATTTTTTTACAATATCCTTAAAATCTACCAAACTGATAAAAAATAAAGTTTTTATTCTCACTATTTTGAAGAAACCTTACATTAATTTCCATTTTATCCGCTACGAAAACCAGAAATAATGTTTGAGAAAGTATAAATGAAAAAGTTTAGGCTTTGTTAGACAAACCTATTAATCTAGACAAATCTACTAATCATGAGTCGTCATTGTGCATCTGGGATTTGCAATTATTCAATAATTGAATGCCATCATCAATTTAGATTTGAAAATTCCCATCACAGATACATACAGAGGTTGTAACCTATGTATGCAGTAAAGAAGCTTGTTAACAGTATAAGTCCATGTTATTTGGTATTCTTAAATAATTACCTTACATATAAAAAAATCTAAAAAAAAATTAGATGTATCCATAACTCTTTACTTCATAGTTTTAAATATTTAATTGTCCCACATCTTTTCTGTTCATTGGTGTCCCATCACATGGAATTTAGCATTACAACTGTTTACTCAATTCGGCTGAAGAATTTGAATAAAACAAAGCTTATAAACTATAGCTAACATCTTTATTTAAATATTGAACAATAAATTAAAATTTTAGAAATATAAAATTGTCTACATTTTTACAACTAGCAAAAGCCGTGCTTTGTTTGGATTCACGAAGCATTATTTCATAAGATAAATATTTGAAAATAACATTATTATTTTATATTATTTTTGCATCTTTATTAAGCAAAAACTTTATCTTATGTTTTGGCGTAATTAAATTTTAGAAATGTAAATTCAGCCTAATTAAGAATTTCCTCGGAATTTTTTATCTGTGATATAAGACTGGTATAAATAAAAATATTTTCGAAGCAAAATTTTACAAAATATTTTTTTAATTTTTAATCAAAAGTTTTAAAGATGTTTTTACATTTCCCAATAGCCTCTGGAGTTATCTGAAATGATTTGAAATAGGTATGTTTTCAATCTTTGTAATTCACATCAAATAATCTTTGATAGCAATCTTAGAATAATACATTCAAACAAAATATTTGGAAAAACATTAAAATATACTCTCGTTGATACTAAGAACTATTAAATGTATTTTTTTTAATTCTAATTTCTCCTTTTTTTCTGCATACCAGCATATGAAAATTTTTTATATTGTAGAATCTCTCGTAAGGAAATTTTCTATTAAATGATAAACCATGAAGGAATTTCACTCTCGACAACGCTACGTACGTTAAGCAAACTGGTGTCTCTTTATCCCCAATATCTACTACTGCTTTATCTGATGTCAAACCTTGAGATTTATGAATTATAACTGCAAAAACTGATTGCAAAGGAAATTGTTTTATTGAGCAATTTATGCTTCCATTTTTCCAGAATTTAATTATTGGGGGAATTGGTACGCACCAATTCCTATAAGTTAAATTACTGCAGTATTCAAATTTATCCATGATTATTCGCGGTATCTGGTCTGATGGCTTGTGATTTTCTTTAATACTCGCAACAAAGTCTAAAGTACCGTTCACTAAACCTTTTTCGGTCCACAAATAAGAACGTAACATTACTTTAAATCCAAATGATAAAGTAAGAAATGATTAAAGTCCATTTATAGTTTCTGAATCGGCCAACTTTGCTTTAGTACATTTATAAAGAGCTTGAATCGAGGCAACAACTTTAAGCAGTTCTTTTAATTTTTCATTTATATGGCAAATTTAAAAATTAATTTTATTTGCTTACAATTCTTTTGTTGCCACTTTACTAAAAAAAAATAAATTCCATAATACAATTCTTTTAAAATGTTTAAGTGTCATCTGTGCAAACGATTTTGCGGAGTGATGAAAACATATTTCATTTATTAAATTAATCATGATTCTATCTATAATTATTTACTCCATGATTTATATTTTTTTTTCTGAAAATATACGCGTTTCATTTTTTATTTATTTGCTAAAATGCGTCCGCATTGGAAATGCATGTAAAATAAATAAATTAAAATAATAATTTTTTGAAAAGTATTTCTGTAAAAAAAATAATATTCTGCAAATCTACAGATCATAATTTATATTTGTGTTTAATTTCAAGTGAAAATACTGTATAGTTTTTTTGTAAAGTGTACGACAAAGTGTCATTTGAGTGGACTAGTAGAGGATTCGCTTCGCTCATCCTAATTATATTTTCTTAAGTTTATATTCAAGAAGGAGAAAAATACGTATCTTGCTTAGACAGTATCGTGCATATAAAATGGTGCAGCTTTGAATACTTATTACATTGAACCAGTAGTAATGTACTATCATACATATTTTTTAAAATTAATTTATTTGAAGGAAAATATTTAGTGTTCAAAGGTGCCCCTCCTCTGCCCTATATATATACATATATGAAGTTCGGTATTATGGAATAGTCGAACAGTATGGAATACGTCAGGATCTGACCCGAATGGTACCTCATCCAAGCATAAAACTAAAAAATGACTTCCTAACATCTTCTTGATACGCTCAGGTGAATTCTGTTTGGTTTGTTTGTTTGTTTGTTTGTATTTATGTCGGCCAATTATCTACGCTATGGGATATAGGCCCTATGGGGTGGGATGCCCTCCGTGGGGGTCTTTCTAAGGGAACCTAACCCGTATTTACGCAAGGTTCGAAGAAAACCACGGAAAACTCCGAACGGTTAGGCCGACGGTCGCGATTGGATTCTAACCTAGTACCTACCGTCTACCAGTTTGGAGGTCAGAACCTCGCGGCCACTGGTGGGGCATGAATTCCGTTTGGCTATCTTTTGTTAGAGCGAAGAGAAGAAATCAAATCTAATTCTCAACTGTTGCAGTTTTTTGCGGTCAAGATTTAAGAAATCCTTATTATTTATGAAACCACTTCGCAAGTAATGTTAACCTTTCGCCGGGCGCGAAAATTTTCATCACATAAGCTGGCGCGCTTTGTAAATTGCACAACAGGAGGAAAATATTCAATTATTGCTGTTTTGTTTTAATTTTACAAATAATTTAACATGCAATTTGCATGCATAAAAGTTTTCTCTGCTCACAATTTATGAAAGTATTCCACTATACAGTTAGATTTATTTTGTTATAACATATTAAAGCAGGCGTGAATTTTGTTTGAAAGAAAAAAGAAAGCAAATGTACTTCTTACAACGGCGAGCCCGCCGGAAGGCTACATACATTTTCCTCACACACTTTGCGAACGCGAGACAAAATTTCATTATTTCACGAGACAGAATTAAATTATTTGATTTAAAAACATTTCAAAGTGCATCGATAAACATTTTCAAACAAAGATATTTTACAATTTTTTTTAAATATAGTTAAAATATTGCAGAAATATAATGAAAATAAAATTATTTTAATACTAAAAATTTTCTGTTAAATAAAACCATAAAAAAATTTCAAAACTGGTTTTATACAAACCTTTTAGAATAATCTCAACTTAAATTTTGTTAAGCAGAATAAAATTATTTTATCTCTAAACTATTTCTGTTAAATTTATTTTACTGTTACGTTTTTTCCTTTAGTTTCTTTTTATAGATTTTCTTAACATTTGTTAACAATATTTATTAACATTTGTTAAGAAACCCGTGCAAACAAAGGGAAGATATAAATACGCCTATAATACCGAAGAAAGTTTTACAAAAAAGAAATTCTAAAAGTCGATTTCAAATAAAGTACTTGGCAAAACATATACTTTACAAAGCAATCCGGCCTTTTTGTATCTCTTTTAATTTCATCTAATTTTTAAAGCACTATAAGTGCATTTCTAATATCACTTGCAGTCAAAAAGTTTTCAGAAAGACGTTACATTTTCCTCACAGAGTTTGCAAACACGGGACAAAATTTCATTATTTCACGAGGGAGAATTAAATTATCCGATTCCCTGGCTAAAACTTTCCAGAAATATCTGTGATACTCTGGGAGGTAGTTCAATGCAAATAACCCTTTGAGCCTGATACTGTGAGGAGAAAAAGACTTAATTAGAGGGAACATTGGTAACCAACCTCCGATAGAGGTGGTTGTCTTAAGGGACTTTCACAAACATCAACCTCTGTAGTATAACTCATTTAGTCGAATAGCAACTTGGCAGTATTTTTGTAATTTGACTTATTGAATGAAATAAAGCATTTTATCTGCAAAAGAGGTAAAATAGAGTTCTAAATTCCGAAGTCGTTTTCACAAGTCATAAATAAGGAAAACGCTACATAGCTGAAAAACTTTTCTTACTCAGCTACCGGCACCAATAAATAAGTAATAAAGTTACTTTGACAAAAATTTTAGATAATAGGTACACAGGTCATCGAGAAGCAAATTAGTTTAAATCGTTAAAGAACATTGTTCACTTCTCTAGTTAACTATATTATACAAAACTTTTGTTCGATATTACAATGCTGGAAACTTGTTACTGAAAAGTTTTTGTTAGATATAGTACGGTTTCATAAATGTTCTTTCACTGGAAACTTACCTATAACTTCAGTATTTTAGAAATAACGTATCAGTCTGCAGTAAATTTAGAAAGATGTTTTGATTGGCAAAGGTTGGATATAAACTTGTAGGGTTAAATTAAGTAGAAGAATTGCTGTATTTATAGTTATTCCGTTTAATATATACAGTCTAATTATCAAAAATGATCTCAGCTTACATATTACATGCATCAGTAGTTAGAAAACAAGAAATCTTTCATGAGATAGCAAGGAAAGTCAAGCCCTTTTGCAAAACTACAAAACTAACTTTTATCAAACAAAATTTGAAGTACAATTACCTGGGATATCTTAGTTTGTTATACTATGTTGTAAAACTCTGTATGCAGTCAAGTAATTATTTTATCTTTTCATAATTTCTTTTTTTGTTTTTTATACTTTAAATAATGTTGCCTGATTTACGCTAAAACATCCTCATTCATAAATTAAATTTTGCTAATCTTTTAGAAAGAATAATTAGTTTCTTTACTAGTTTGCGCATTTTTCATCTAGAATTTTAAAATTTATTTACATTTTATTGTTGTTGTTAATATTCATATTATTTTAGGATGTGAAACTGCCTGAAGTAAAACCTCCCTAAAGTTACCACGTTCCGTCCAATAAAAAATTGGTCGCACCGAGAGATGGTCGCTTAATGGAGCTCATGCTTAAATCTAGATTTTAATTGCTAAAAAAAAGTAACTTGTAAAATTACTAAAGTTTACTTTTTACATTAAGAAAAGACATAAAAATAAAAGTTGATTACATAAGTTAATTATTGCAGAATTTGAAAAATTAATACATAGACTTTTGCTTAGATTTTATGGTTTTATATTTGTTAACTTTCATTTCCAATCAATTTCAAAATTCGGTAATAAAATGCTTTTTTTTTTTTTTTTTTTTTGTACGGGATTAAATAATGACGATTTTATAACTTTATCTATTTGCTTGAGAGCTCTTGACAAAATAAAACAGGAAAGTTTACTGACCATAATTCATAAAGTTAAATTCATTGCCTCAAACAGAAGGCACAAAGGGGATTAAATACTTAAAAGTTACTGGACTAAAAAAAAGAATAAACTTAGTTTAGAAATTTCATGAATAAAGTTCTCTCAAGAATTATTTTTCTAATGAAACCTTCTTCAAGCGATCAGAAAAAAATACATTTGTTGAAATTGGCAGTACTTAGTATTGTATCATGTAAACTTTGTAACGTGTTAGTTTGGTCTCTTAATGTTTCCCTGATGATGAACAAGTTTTTTTGTTTGAAACTGTAGGAAATTAATTCTACTTTATATTGTAAGTAGTACATAATTTTTAATTAAAGTTTTAGCATCTATTATGCACTGATGAACCGAATTTATTGTATATTGTATTGTAGTTTTATATCGTATTTTAGACTGTCAGTTACCGCTACTGACAGGGCACTCAATGTGTTAAAAATCTGACATATTTTTCACATCCTCTAACTTTTTGAATCCAAGAAATTGTGTAAAAAGTCCACAAAATACTCGATTACTCACGGTAATTATTTCAACATATTTTGTTTCTTGAAACACACTGAAACAAATTATCACATCAAAAGTGTAAGGTAACCAATTTCTCCGTCTGGATATTTAACTCTCAGAAGTTATGTTCCGCTCAGCATTAACAACGACTCCAACTTCTGTAAACTCTTCTACAGACAGTAAACTTTAAAGCAATTCCCTGTTGCTGTGTAATCAATGATGCTATCATTTAGTACCCAAGACAATAATTTTTAAACTAATGACTTAAGCAATAATGAGCAACAGTGTCATTAAACCTTCGGATGTGAAATACTTCTCATTTACGAATGTGTCTACCATATTATTCCCTTTTGGCTGATGATCTTCAGGAACTTTCATGCCTGACCAAATCATGATTCGATATATCGATTCTATTCTTCTCGAAAGACTTAAAGCTAATTTTACTCTAATTCGGTACAAATACTTAAAAAGCTTGATTCCCAGAGTGTCCATTTAAAATGTAAGTGAGTAATAAGAAAGACAGTAAGTTAATTGCTAGAGCCCGTTTATAAACATGAAACTATTGTAACATCAAATTTCAGTTGATGTTGCAAGACTATAGCAATATTTCTTATTAAATGAAATTGCAGAAATAGTAAACATTAAAATTTAAGACTCGTCAGGTCTCAATTTCATCCTTCCAATGTTAAATCTAATAGCATTCTAATAGCACATCCAGCCTACATGATTTGTGTCACTGTAATGTCACAATCATCACAAATTGCATTGTTATTTCGTCATATTGCGACTGTCATATGACCATCAGTTTGTGACTTCACTCTGAAGTCATCGTGATTGATTTTCGAATCGTTTGCACGTCTTCACGAAGTGCAATACATTTATTCTGCAATGACATGGATAAAATTCATTTTCCAATCACAAAACAGTAAGAGCTGTATTTCTATTACGGTGCTGTCACATTCGAGTCACGGTGCTGTTAGATGTATGATTGTGGAATGCATTCGTATATTTTAGATTTCTCATGAAAATTTTCTTTTGCACTTTTTCTATTTATAATCATGTTTATTTCTTCTGAAGTGGATTAAAAAAATTACATGCCAGAACATTTTTTATTTTAATTTGTAGGTTCAGAGGGCAGTAAATTCAAGAGCAATTCAGAAGCAAAATTCAGAGGGCAGCAATTTATATTTCATCACAACCATAGAATCAAAAATGAGTACATGCATTTCTCAATTTTGAGTACATTTGGATCGGAGCTCTTTTTAATATGTAACGTATTTAAAATTGAGTGCATTTTACTCACTTTTGAATACCTATTTTTTTCCAGTGTGCGTTCTTGATAAGTTCTGTTTTTACAAGTTTCCAAAAATGATGCCTAAAATGACAAACACTAATCTTCATTATTCTATATTCTATTTTAATAAAAATAGAATATAGATGTAGAATAGAATATATTCTATATTCATTACTCTACAAGCTATTCTACATTATTCTACACTCATGTACAGCTCATATTCAAAATATTAGAATAATTACCTTTTTTTTAGAAATTGAAAATATCGTTTGGTAATTTAATGTCTTTTAATGAAAATATGCAAACGATATTTTTATTAAGAACTTATTGTTGATTAAACTTACTTGTTATCTTAAATTTAATATCATTTTTGAAAAGATTAGTTGCAAAAAAAAATTATTTTGAAAAGTCAAAATATTAGAATATTTATTCAAGTGGTTCAAAATATTAGAATATTTCACATTAATTCTCCTTTAATTATTACCAATTCTTAACTGGTGGAATCATTGATTAAATTCAGACTATTTTATTTAAAATCAGTATTCTTTTTTGCAGTTTGTTTCTTTTTCGTCTTAAAATGGGCAGTGTGAGTGATATTCCTGAATCTACTAAACTTCGTATGGTTGATTTGTATCGGCACGGTAAAAATCAATGTTTTATAGCGAATTATTTACATTGTTCGCAATCGAGCATTAGTAAAATACTAACACAATATTCAAAAATTGGAAAATTTCAAAATAATCGCCGAAATGGTGGCCGAAAACCAAAAACATCTGCTAGAGATGACAGGAAACTGAAGCATATAGTTAATAAAAACCGTTTTAAAAGTGTGCAATTCTTGCACCGAAAATGGAAAGAAGAAGGAGTTGAAGTTTCTACATCGACAACATTAAGACGTCTCCATAAATTTAAATTTGAATCTGGTGTACCGAAAACAAAACCTCTCATGACTGCAAGACAAAAGCGTATAAGATTGAATTGGTGTAAATCAAGACGTTTATGGAGCAATGAAGATTGGAAAAATATATTATTTAGTGATGAAAGTATGTTTTGTGTTTCAGATGGTAATCAAGGTATTCGAGTTTGGAGAATGAAGCAAGAAGCATTTGATAAAGAATGCCTTAAACGTTCCGTAAAATTTGCTGCTAGTGTCATGGTTTGGGGTTGTATGAGTGCAGAAGGACCTGGAAAGTTATGCATCGTCTACGAAAAGGTTAACTCTCTGATATATCAAGAAATTTTAGAATATTACATGATTCCATCATCAGAAGATTTATTTGAAGATGATTTCATCTTTCAACAAGATTTAGCGTCCCTGCATACCTCGGTGTCAACTAAGAATTGGTTCCGCCAACGCAACATTAAGGTACTTCCTTGGCCACCAAATTCACCAGATCTTAATCCCATCGAAAACTTATGGTGTATAACGAAGAAAAAACTTCAAGAAAATCCTCCTTCAAGTAAAACTGAGTTAGTGGCACGTATAAAGTCTATTTGGGCTAATATTGATAGAAATGTTTGTAAACACCTTGTATATAGTATGCAAGATCGATTGTACGCTGTTATGAAAGCTAAAGGGGATGCTACAAAATATTAACTACCATTTACTTCATATTCATAAGGTAATGTTGTTGCATAAAATAAAATATTCTAATATTTTGAACCAATCTAAATTTTATTCTAATATTCTGGTGTGTTTAAGGAAGCTGTATACCTAATTTATTGTGCTGTATTTTATATTTTATAAATGTTAAAATCTTATCTAAACATTCCAGATTTAATTTATAAGAAATTTAATTGCATTTACTTAGTATAAAAAATAAATAAATGACAAATAATTTTTTCTTATTACTTTTTCTCAATTATTCTAATATTTTGAATATGAGCTGTACTACAGATCGTATAAACATTTATGTTTCATTTCATCAACATAATCAAACACGATCAAATTGAACAGAGAAACATTCGTTTTAAACATGTTTTCTTAGAAATATAACATATGTTATAAATCCGTTCTTTTTAGCAGAACTGTGAAATTTTCCCAAGATCTTAAGATTCAGTTACAAATACTACGTTTTATTTTCCAAATTTGCACAATCTTATAAAATATTTATATAACTATGCACAGAATTTATATTTTAGCGTTAAAACTATAAGGTGTTGGTGCAATTTTATATGTGAAATAAATATATTTATAGATTATAAATAGTTCCGCATTTATCTTTTTCATGTATTAACGCACAGACACCATTAGTAATGCGCCTTGTTGGATAAAACTAATTACCTGACCTATTTTGAAATAACTAATGCCATCCTGATCCTAATAAATTCATAACATGAACCTGGAACATGCAGGCCGTAATTCATGAAGACGTCCTAATCATTTCGATTTCTCCGAAAGACTTGTTCGAGGATCATTTACACCAAATGACCGTCATCTTTTCTGAAATAATGTTAAACAGGAGAAATAATTGCAATCAAAACCACCGACTGCTGTGATTTCAAACATCAACAATGCTATTATTTGCCTGAAACGATGAACATCTGATCTCCATTATTCTGTAATCAATGTCCTCTGCTCTGCATCCGAAGATACCCAAATCTCGACTTCGGAGTGTTTCGAGTGACAGGAAGATAAATCATGTGTTAAGTAGGTATCATTTTGCTTTAATGACCAGTAGTTTTAATAAGTATTAAGTTTAAATCTACGTAAAGTCTAGATGTGAATTAATTATAGGAATGAAAATTTTCATACAGTAAATTTCAGTTTATCTGCTTCGTATCTATGTGAATTTTTTTTATTTCTTTCTTTCTTTTTTCCCTTATGTTACATTCATAAACTAAAAGTAGAGTGAATTGGTATAACTTAGAGCTGGTTTGCTACTGAAACCTAAAACAAAAGGAAATTATTAAACTAGTCTTGGATCCATAGTTCTGTTGGGAGCACTGGGTGATTCCCCAATATTCTTCATATAACAACACTAACTAGGAACCAGGACATCGAGAACCGATTTAAAACTATTTTTTCAATATAAGGTATCCAAGTAACCCCAATTTACAATATTTCATTCGTGAAAATTTTTGACTTCTGGTTTCTGATACAAATTTTCAAAAACGGACCAAACACAGTTTTAGAAATTTTTTAATTAATATCTATGCGTATCAGTAGTATAACCATTAAAACAAAAGTCAGATGTGCCAATACCAAAACTTTCTTCCATCTCATACAGGTTAATACTTCCAGAAAAATGAAGCATAGCAGCAGCAATGGTTGGGCGATTTACACCAAAATTTAAACAGCAACAATTTATGTCAAGTCCAAAATAAATTTCAAGTTTGACAAAAATCCTGCGTTAGATTTTGAGATAGAATCATTCTAGAAAGCGTAGATAAATCTAGATGGAAACGACAACTATAAAGCAATTTACTCCAAAAACTAAAGAATACTAATTAATATCAAGGTCTAACTGAATCCAAAGTTAGATGAAAATTCGATCATTAGTTTCTGAAGTAGAGCTATTGTGATAACCATGAATAATAGTGCATAGCAGCACCACCTGCTGTACGATTTGCATCAAAAGGTAATCAGCATCATATTACATCAAGGACTAATGAAAGCTGAAGTTTTATAAAAATCCGTCCATCAGTGCTTTAGATACAGCTATTGCAGGAATCGGAAAAATTCCACATGGCAGCGCCACCTGTTGGGCTATTGACACGAAAACAAAAACACAACTGGTTGATATAATGGGTTTATTGAATCTAAAGTTTGATGAAAATCCGTGCATTAGTTCTTAAGATAGAGGTACTGCGAAAATCATGACAAATTCAGCATAGCAGCACCACCTGCTGTACGATTTACACCAAAAGGTAATCAGCACCATATTACATCAAGGATTAATGAAATCTGAAGTTTTATGAAAATCCGTCCATCAGTTCTTTAGATATAGCTATTGCAGGAATAGGAAAAATTCCGCATAGCAGCGCCACCTGTTGGGCTATTGACACCAAAACAAAAACACAACTGGTTGATATAATGGGTTTATTGAATCTGAAGTTTGATGAAAATCCGTGCATTAATTCTTAAGATAGAGGTATTGCGAAAATCATGAAAAATTCAGCATAGCAGTGCCACCTGTTGAACAATTTATACTAAAATGTAAACAACATTAATTCATATCAAAGACTAACTGAATCAGAAATTTGGTGAAAATCCGGGCATTAGTTATTGAGGTAACACTGTTGCGTAAATCGTGATAATCAGCACCATATTATATCAAGGACTAGAGGAATATGAAGTTTTATGAAAATCCGCTGTTTAGCTCTTGAGATATAGCTATTGTTGACATCGTGAAAAAGACAGCCTAGTTTCGTCATCTGTTGGGCAATTAAAAATCTATACACTAAAAACTATTCACCTTCACTTTATATTAAGATCTAACTGAATCTAATGTTTTGTGAAATTCCGTGCATTATTTCTTGAGTTAGAGCACCCATAAAATTTTTGTAATATACAGAGTGACAGACAGACATTTTGCAAAAACATGTTTTAAGGGTTCTCTGACCCCTGAAACATGTAAACGTCGAAAATTGAAATTCGAAAAATTGCAGGAATCCAATACTTTCTTCTTGTAAAGATAGAAGAAAGGTATAAGCTAGCAAAACTTTGTTTTTGAAACAGAGGCTGTACAAAGATCCTTAAAAAATCCATAAGGTGAATGGTATATATCATCTGCATACCAATTCTCTGATGCATTTGCATTATGCTATTGCATAAAACTTGTGGGCGCTTTCACTTTAATACTACTGTATGAATTTCAAGAAATTTTATATTTAGTTGATTTTGTCATGAAATTGGTGTTGATTAGAATCTGACGCTTATAACAGACAAGCTTTCAGGATTTCCACAATAGCTTATTTCAGAAACTAATGTAAGGATTTTCATTAAACTTCATATTCTATCAGACGTTACGTTGACTTAAAAATTTTCTGATTAGATTTTGGTGTAAATCACCTTACCAGTGGCACTGATATGCTGCATTTTTAGGAAGTATTGACATGTACGAGATAGAAGAAATTTGAGATTGTCACATCTGACTAATTTGTTTTCATGTGAATGATTAAAGCTAAAATTCATCTTTTTTCCTGAGGAGCAAGTCTAAATAATTAAATATTAAATGAGTCGCGAGATAATATAAAACTTGAAAGCGGGTCGCGATACAATAAAATTTAATTATCGCTGACCTAAAGAAATCGTCACTGGAATGTAAAGTGTCGACTGTCATAATCTTTGATTTAGAACAATAATCTTTTAGAATGATTTAAAAATTTAAAGATAAAAATTCGCATTTAGAAAAATATAAGGATTGTAACGAAAGTAATATAAAAGTTGAATAATTTTTTCTCTTTTTAATGACTTTAAATTCTATATGTTTGTAGAACAATTTGTAATCGATAAAAAGGTACTATTCATTGTAGTCTTTAACATAAGTTAATTCATTTACACTAAAAGTTAAATCCAACTCTCAAATTGCTTTCAAAAAATTCAAGTGTACGCTGTTGCACTTCTGTACATCTGACGATTGATGTCAGTGATGACAGTTGATGGTTCTCCATCGTATGGTTTATCTTCAACGCTGGTTACCCCTTATTTTAACTACTTTATCCATATGTGGACATTGATCTTTTCAATTATGTCATTGCCATAAGCATTGAATCGCTTTTAGTGGTTATCTATATCCCTTTTTTCTCAAAAACTAAATGATGACTCGTTTAGATAGGTTGATTCATAAAGGACTTTCTAATCTTAATATTCAGTGATTTATCAATTATAATAAGTTAAAAGATAGGATAAGTGATAATGTTTCAGCCTATATTTTATATTAGGAACTAATGCATTTTTAAAAATTTTGCATAGTAATTTAAAATATAAGTTCATACTTCCGTCAATAGATGACTCAGCGCAAATTGTAAGTATGCTGAAATTAACTTCAAAATTTAAAAATATAAACCTTTTTACGTGTTTCAATAATTAAACTGAATAAAAATTACAAAATGGGTTATTTTTTATGTAATATTACAAGCTAATTCGAATATTCTTATAAATTGAGATAGCGCAGCACTTTCTATGAACAAAAATTGGAAATAATTTTTTTAATTAATGTATACAAGATTTATAAACCACCTCATAAACATATCAACTTATATATTTACTACTGTTAATTAATTAATTCCTATTTAAAACTTCCTGTATTAGACTAAGGATATGTGAATCTTAAGTATATGATAAACTCAATATACGTTTAATCATGCTAATAATAATCGCAGATTCCTTAATTCTGTAAACAAAATGCTTCAAATGGTCATACGACACTTGTTAGTATTACATGTGGCAAAATGTTACATTTTAAATCACCCTGTTAAACTTTGGTGCAATTTAGCATTGCAAATGAAAGAATAAATTAGCTAGAGGCCTGTTGAAATGGAATGTTGGGAATAAATTAAAAGTATCGCTTTCTTATTATTCCTTGTTCGCATTTGCCATCTCAATCAATAACTTTACCTAAATTAATTGTGTTTTGTAATTGCTAAAACAAACCATTTTGGTTATAAATTGATTATGTGCAGACGGAGTACAAATTTAATATTTATGATAAGAGATGTAATTAAAGTAATTTATCTTGCGTTGATAAATTGAAGATGCTCTATTGTGACTGGATCTGATCAAACACTGAGGTAATCAATCAGAGCTGAAAGATATTTTCCATTTCTCGATGCTGAAATAACTGATAGATATTACATATTTAAGTTCCTTTCATCATTAAAATTATTTCACTCCCTTTATGTTATTTTTATTAGTATTTTAGTATTTCATAACTTCTATATATATAATAGTATAGATATAAAGTATAGATAACTTCTATAGTTCTGCTCCAATCCCTTCCAAACTGATACATAAAATCAAGGGTTATAAAATATCGGCTAAGTTTGTTAATGGGCAAAATCGGTCCAAGGGGGTGTAATAAGGAAGGGGTTTTGGGAAAACCGAAAAAACGCCATGACTTCTTAATTAAAATAGATATCGAATAGGTTTAAAGTTTATATGACTTCTTAAAAATGGGCCAAAAGTTTATGCATGACAGATTTTGATAAATTTAGAAATGGGTTCAAAGGACGAAAAAAAACAGGTTTTTAGGGAGAAAAAAATGTATAACTTCGTCAATTCTCAAGATATAAAATCCAAATAAATTTTATATAAATGATCTCAACATTATCTAAAACTTTTGTATTTACAAGTTTTTGATATGATTATTTCTTACCGATGAAAAAAATTAAAAACGAAAACAAAAGGGGGGGGAGACAAAAAATCCATAACTTCGTCAATTATTAAGCTGCCAAATCTAATTAAATTTATTTTGCATCTTCTCAATAATATCTACAACTTTTATATTGACAAGTTTTTCATAGGACCAATTCGCAAAGCAAAAATAAATTTAAAAAAAAAATTGGAGTTGGAGAAAAAAGCTCTAATCCAAACTACTTACATTCTGACTCGTTTTTAAATTCATTTTTTATTTTAAACGCATCCAAATGGCAGATCCTCTTATTTAGGAACTCTAGAATGTGACGCATTGGCCATTTTTTTGATAAAGACAGAATATATTTCAAAAAAGGCTGCCAAAAAGGGTATTTTGAACAGAATTTCACGAAGTGATCCTGACTGTAAATTTGAGGAAGTATTCAAATAACAAATTGCGTTTTTTCTGACTCATTTTTAAATCCAATTTTTCTATCAAACGTATCCAATTTACAGGTCCTCTTATTTAGGAACTGTATAATGTGACACATTGGTCAATTTTTTGATAAAGACAGAATATATTAAAAAAAAAGCTGTTAAAAAGGGTATTTTGAACAAAATTTCGAGAAGTTATCGTGATTGAAAAATTTGAGGAAGCATTCAAATAACAAATTGCGCTTTTTCTGACTCATTTTTAAATTCAGTTTTGCTCTCAAACGCATCCAATTGACAGGTTCCCTTATTTAAGAGATGTATAATGTCCCGTATTGGTCAGGTTTTTTTTATAAAGGCTGAATATATTTTTTTAAATGCTGTCAAAGTGGGCACTTCACGCAAAATTACCCGACGCTATCGTGATTAAGAATTGAGGTTGTATTCAAAATTGGTTATTTTATAACTCATTTTTAAATTCAATTTTGCTCTCAAACGCATTCAATTGACAGTTTTTTGTTATTTAGGAACTAGTATATAATGTGCCGTATTAGTCGATTTTTTAATAAAGTCGGAATATATTTCAAAATATGTTGTCAAAATGGGCATTTGATCCGAATTTAGCTTAAGATGATTCTGATAAAATCAGTCCTTACAGAAAAATGAAATAAAAAATTTTTCAAAAGAGGAGAAATAAAGTTGTTCAACTGGTTTTATCTGTAATCATTTTTTTTTTTTTTTTTTCTTTGTTGAAATGAGCACTGTTTGAAACCTCCTTTTCAGGAGGTAGAGCACTTTGCTCTACTTCCGCCTATAGGCCAAGCCGACAGGGATTTTTTCAAATCGCCAGTCACTAACAACGCACAATCAGCAATTATCCACTATGAAAACCACGTGCACAATATTGCGGACAACCGGGTCACAAACCATCCCCTCATCGAGCCCATGATTGAAAATGCAGGATTTGTTAGTTTAGCAATTTAAAATGGAACTGGTCGGCCAAGACACATCTTGGTAGTACTATATGCAGGTCAAATTTTAGTGATTGATTGGCAGGTCCCATTTAGTTTCTAATGGAATTTCTGCATCATGTAGCATTACAGCGGAAACTGGTCTGTCAGTTTGGCACAAAAGAGATAAAAGGATTCCGCTTTAATAAATCCAATGAGGACCAACCGTTAAAATTTAGTCTGCAGGTAGTTTTCAGCAAGATATGACTTGGCAGACCAGTTTCATTTTAGCATGCTAATCGTTAATCCAGTTTTAACTAATTTTGGAATTCCAACCGTGAGCTTTGTGTGGTGGTGTTTCGTACAGTCGCCGGCCAATCCATATAATTTATCTAGAACCACCTATAAGGTTTTATTAAACATTACCCAATTAGCCACCCTCGAGATTTATAAATATCATGATATTTTCAAAAATATCCGATATTTTCGATATATATCCGATATTTTCAAAATAATAAATCTACTGATGATTGAATATTTTCAGACTTTATATAAATTAGAATCTAAAACATATTGCACTTGGCATAAAAATTTAATAAGGCAATATTGTAAATGTATTTTTTTTTTTTTCGTTTATGTAATAAAATTAAAGATCAACTAATTAAAAACAGACACAGTTTGCTTTTTGCACTCATAAAAAAGCGAACTGTAAGATTTATTATCAAGTTTCAAGAAAGTTTTATATTTTATAAAACAAAATTGTATCTAAAATAATTTGTTTTGTGGAAAAACTTTACCGTAAATATAACCTTTGTGCTGTGTCATTACCTATTGTGAAGTTTAATCAAAAGAAAACCAGAATATATTCTAATGAAACTGGAGCAAATCCATCTCAGCTCAGGCAGGGCATGTCAAATCACCATCACAGATTTTTTTCAAAAAAATTCAGTAGTTAGAACTAAGTGATTTATAAAATTTCCTAAAAGGATTTTTCCCTAAAAAATTTATTTCTCTGATTACAGCACTTTAAAGTTCATGATAAAATTGGCAGTTTTCAGAAAAACTGAAAAACGCTTCATTTTGAAATGAACACAATACCAAACATATTCAACATATTCAGTCAATTTATTTTTTATAAACAGTTATTAAACTGAATTTTACTTTGGCATAGTTTTAAAAAATATAGTGGCATTTTTACTTAATTAAAAAAATTAGATTTTAAGTACAAAATATATAATTATTAGTGAATTTAAGATTTTTTTTCAGAATGAAAAAAAATATTTTAAAGCTAAACATTGATGGCAATCCAAAGACCTTTAATGGGAGTTTTGCAGCAAATTTTATTTTAACTCTAAGGTGCTTACAACTTTTGTAATTCAATTTTAAATTATGCAAAATTTTGTAAAATCACTACTTTTGAAATGCAATTTCTCAAAAACACCATTTTTTAAAAATCTGATAATATGCTCAATTCATACCTTATTAGTCTCTAATAAATACCTTACAAGCAAATCGTGTGTTTTTGCTTAGAATATTTTATATGATTTTTTGAAAATAACATGTTGTGTGTATTTTTCAACAGACCACAAAGGCAAGTTCTTCCTTATTTAACCGAACTTATAATGTAATTAATATTTCAAACTAAAAAATACATCACTAGTACATAATTATTACTGTTAAATTATAGCTAATCATTTGCTTAAATTTAAAATTGCGTAAAATACAGCCAATAATAAAATTAGTATTGATCATATGTCATTTCATTCCATACTCATAAATGTGCTAAATTCATCTACAGTGTGTTAAATATTTTGTTATATAGTATGGATATAATATATTAAAATGCAAATACATACATTACAACTGAATTAGATTTTTTTTCAAGTTTAGTTTTTTTCCCAATTAGTTTTTTTTTTCTCAGAAAACCAGAAGATCAAGCTTTTTCTTATTTCTCTGTATTTATAATAATATTTTTTAATAAAAAAATAATAATATGCACATTATTATGGCAGATAAATATAAGCTAATCTTCAAAAATTCCTATTCATAAAATTAAATAAGCCAAACCCCTTAAAAAAAAAATCTGCGCTTGTGATGCATTTTCACTTTGCTGAAAATTACTCACTAATACTGCCAAATGAAGTACAAAGCTACCACTGGCAGAATACTCAGATATCGTTAGTTACCTGCACAGCATACTTTAGAGAAGAAATAAAGAGTTTTATCATAGTTTCTGATGATTAACTCATGATACAGCTCATGCTGTTTGTGACATAGAAAAAGTAAAAAAAAGAATTATTTAAGTTGTACCAATTACAAACACTGGAATCACCTGTGTATATAACAGATGGAGCTGGAGCACATTTTAAAAACAAGTATCAGTTTTATGAATTGCACAAAAATAAAATTGTACTAAAGTAGAGGATATTTTCAGGTACTGGCCATGTTAAAAGTGCATGTGATGCTGAGACAAGCACTATGCAACAAAATTTAATCTCCAAAAGGATCCAATTAAAGCTATCCAAAATTCTGTCTCATTTGTTGCTGAACTATCTTCTCTGCTAAAAAATAACATTCTAGTCCATCCAGACAAAAATATTACTCAATCCTATAGAACTAATAATGAGAAAGAATATGCTAATGCAAAATCTATTGTTGGTATTAGATATAAACATTATAGGGTGATTGTAAATAATGAAAATTATATGGAACGAGCAAGTAAAAATGAATTGACAAAAGTTGAAACCTTCAGCCAAATGAAAAGACAATATTCAATACATAGTTTCCAAATCGGTGATGTCATTGGATGCATTTATGAAAATAATTGGTGGATAGGACAAATCAATGGTATATCAATCACAAGAACTAAATGACATTAAAGTATCATTCATGTACCCAACATGGTCCATAGATAAAGCATTCCAGTGGCCAAAAGAATCTGGAAAGAAAAAATATGAATGTGCAACCATTGGAAAATGTGCTTCTAGAAACAGAAAAATCAGTTACAATAGGACAATCTGAGCGACTTCATACCTTCAACGATAAGGAGTTGAAGTTAATTTAAGAAACCTTCACTACCTAATTCTTCTGTTATGTATGTATTTGCACATTAATATATTATATCCATACTATATAAAAAAAATTTTACACACTGTAGATGGATTTAACACATTCATGAGTATGGAATGAAATAACATATCATCAATACTAATTTTATTATTGGCTGTATAAATATGGCTCTGTATAAAATTCAGAGACAAGTAAGTTTTTACGCAATTTTAAATTTAAGCAAATGATTAGCTATAATTTAACAGTAATAATTATGTACTAGTGATGTATTTTTTAGTTTGAAATATTAATTACATTACAAGTTCGGTTAAATAAGGAAGAACTTGCCTTTGTGGTCTGTTGAAAAATACACACAACATGTTATTTTCAAAAAATCATATAAAATTTTCTAAGCAAAAACACACGATTTCCTTGTAAGGTATTTATTAGAGACTAATAAGGTATGAATTGAGCATATTATCAGATTTTTAAAAAATGGTGTTTTTGAGAAATTGCATTTCAAAAGTAGTGATTTTACAAAATTTTGCAAAATTTAAAATTGAATTACAGAAGTTGTAAGCACCTTAGAGTTAAAATAAAATTTGCTGTAAAACTCCCATTAAAGGTCTTTAGATTGCCATCAATGTTTAGCTTTAAAATATTTTTTTTCATTCTGAAAAAAAATCTTAAATTCACTAATAATTATATTTTTTATACTTAAAATCTAATTTTTTTAATTAAGTAAAAATGTCACTATATTCTTTAAAACTATGCCAAAGTAAAATTCAGTTTAATAACTGTTTATAAAAAATAAATTGACTGAATATGTTGAATATGTTTGGTATTGTGTACATTTCAAAATGAAGCGTTTTTCAGTTTTTCTGAAAACTGCCAATTTTATCATAAATTTTAAAGTGCTGTAATGAGAGAAAAATTTTTTTTAGGGAAAAATCCTTTTAGGAAATTTTATAAATCACTTAGTTCTAACTACTGAATTTTTTTGAAAAAAATCTGTGATGGTGACTTGACGCATATCAGTACTGTCTGCCTGAATTGAGATGGAATAGCTCACTGTAAATAATTTCTCTAAGTTAGGTAGTTTTACAAATACATACATACAAATTTATAAATCATATACAGGCTCTACAAAAAAATGCAGATTTTTTTTTCTACTGTATTGCTGAATTAAAAGTGTTTTCGTTGTGTTATGAATTTTCCAAATAATAGTTTGCTTAGACATCATCTTTCACCTTATTAGGAGTTTCAAGACTCTTAAATCTTCAAAATTTTCATAATTTTATTCATTTTTTTTTTTAATGTGTTAAACTTCTGTGTTTTCTAAACATTTTGGTACAACAGTTTCTTTGAAATTTCCATTAGAACTGAAGTTACGGTTTTTATAATTTGAAATTCAAAATTTTGCTTTATCTAAGTATAATTTTGTATTAAAAATGTTTTAAATTTAAAATTTATTTAAATTAAGGATAATTATTACAAGCTGAAGTATAACTAGATACCAAATTCTTTTAATCTAAGTTCAAAATTTAATATTTTGTAACCCTGCGCGTAAGCTATCATGTCAATTTTCTGCTCAACATTTATCTGATAGTTTGTAGCCCAATATAAATAGTAATTTTGCAAATTGTAATTTTTTAAATATGTGACATGAAAAAGCATACATATATCTTTTATCCCTCTATAATTGTGTTTTAAAATCATATACTTTTAAAATATTAAATGTTAATTTTCATTTTCCTTTTTTTCCAATTTATAGAGTTTGAAGACCCATTGCTGTGAACGTTTGTTACGGTATTCTGACATAGTGTTGAATTCAGGGGAAATAATATTCTCTTCTTCCGGAACAATGGCATTGGCACTCAGAAAGATCTAGGATTTTGTGTTTTAAATGGTCAAAAAGTGCAATTTCCTTCCATCGGAACTCTATAATGTCCCACCCACCGGAGCCACAAAAATCCCTCCCAGAGGGAAACATCTGAATTAAACACTTTTCTGATGTACTGAAAAGTTTTCATTATCTATATTTGACGCAGGATATTTCTTGCTTATTTTATTTATCCTTTTATTTAAAAATGTAAAAGATCACTTTCATAAGAAAGGCCTTAATATTTATTTTAGTTTCAGAAAAAAAGTAATTAATTAAACATTTCATTTGTTACACAAGCTTTTAAAATATATTTAATCCACATCTACTGTGGATCCCGTTAATTTTTCTCTCCCTTCATATCAAATAAAAAGACTATTAAATAACTTCAACATTAAAAATGAATGTGCAATGTAAAGGAGAGATGGCTTTTTTCCAAGGGTGTGAAAAACGATATTAAAAATTTAAGATCCCCTCATCGACACACCTTTATAATAACAGACACCCGCTGTACATTCTAAAAACAGCTCAGAAGACTTGAAGAGTTTGATTTACATCCCATATTAATTGCAACCCCCTTTCTTTAAATAACTTAGCCTAATAAGTAATTTTCACCACGGTGATCTATAGATGTATGAGATAAAAAATACGTGATTTTTTCATGTTTTTTATTAATTAAAGTATAGGCGTTACCTTCTTGGAATAAAAAAATGTGACTAAAGTTACTATAAGCTATCTGATGGAAGGTATATCAATTAAGAATATCAGAAGCTTAGGGTTAATTAGGGTGGGAATGTTCAATGATTTTGGTAATAGATAGACCTTTTTTTATTAATTACACCTGATCCCTTGCTGAAGAAATAAAGATGAAAAGATAATTTATAGTCATATATAAAGAAAGGATAGTCTAAAATTACACATCACAAAAAGAGATTTTATTAATAGCTTAAATTCTCTTATCTACATGTGCATCTACGTATTACATGAAAATATCGATCAAATTAATTAATACTTATTTACTTAAGAGTGTTTTTTGCAGATAAAAGAATTTATAGATTTTTTTAAATGTCGGAAATTGCACATCAAACATAGCAAATGCAGGGCGTTCATACTATAACAAAGTTTTAAAAATATTTATACCTTAGTGTAATAGTATACAGTACATCGGATACAACATAGTGGCCGAAAACTTTTGTGTGTCGCTGTAAATTCTATCTGCTTTCAATTATACAGGAAGAAACTTGTAGTAAATCTCAGCAACATATATCAATTTCATAAAATGTGAAACAGCATAGTATTAATAAACGCGCTCCAAACAGTGTTTCCATCAATACCATTGTATGATGGAATACTTTTGTGTGGCCCTGTAAATTAATAACAAATATTCCTTACATCACAGATTGCATTTTTTTAGTATACTTCATAGGTGCATATCAATTTTTTTATGTTCAAAAGAATACAACATCATTAAAACGCATTTGAAACTATTTTTTCCCATCGATCGTAATATAACAATGTTTTTGATTGTCTCTATAATTAAACTATATATAGGATTTTCATGAAATTTAAAATGATTCAACAAAATTATGCAGCAATTATATATTTTAAATTTCAAACGATTCGGTTGGGTAGCTTTTGCTCTGTTATATGCGAACAGACGGACGGACAGAACGACGTATTTATGTAATTACGAACACACCTAAAAGGATGGATAAGATAGATAAAAACAAATTACAAATAGTAACTGATAAAAATTCTTACTTTTACTTAATATTAGTTTTAAATAATAATTAAATTTAGGGATACTCAAAATTTTAAGTGTTATATCCTGTACAACTGTATAATAAAGAAGCGGAATAAAATAATTTAATGATAATGTAAATGTATGCCTCTATGTAAAAAAAAAAAAAAAAAAAAAAAAAAAAAATTCTTTTTTGAGCGGCTTTTAAAAATAACTGCAGAAGTACTCACATAATATTAACAGTAGTATAACGTAGAGTAAAAAGGGTAGTGGGTATAATTAATATATATATTATTTAATATAAAGTATCCTGGGTAATAACGCCATGTTAAGGCTTAGTTTTAAGTTTATCATATGTTTATATATTTACCAGGTATTTATTTAATTATTCCATGTATTTTATTATTTCAAAATTGAGGTCATTCATGCATGTTTTTTTTAAGTGTCTTAAAAAGTTTTTTTTTTTTTTTTTTTTTTTTTTAGATGTTAAAATTTAGTGCATAAAAAATAAAATTGCCGAGCTTTATAATAAATTTATTTACATTTTCAGTCTGTAAGAATAGTACTTCGTATTGTTTTACTTAAAATTAATAATTCTGATACTATTTCCATAAAACACATTCTTTGTAAGAAATATTTAAAAGTTCCTATCAAAAGTTCAAAAGTGCAGTTTTTATTAAAATTCAGTTTTTATTGTTATGCACTAAATTTAAACATCTGAAAAAACTTTTTAAAACACTTTAAAAGACATGTATAAATGACTCCAATTTTGAAATGATATGATATATGGAATAATTAGTAAATTACTAAAAATAAAACTACTATTTACTAAAAAGGTGCAAAGATAATTTATTAAAAAAATTTCCGTTACAAGATTAACTGTTTTTTAGGTAGATTTCGTATGAAATACTACCTATTGCGATCGTTCCCATGTTGGAAATTCTGAAAAAATTTTGGAGATCTACGCCATCATGACCTCTAGACCCCAAAACTACCATTAATAAAAAAATGTATACATATATATATATGTCTATCTATCTATCTATCTATCTATCGGTGTATATCACTTTTTTATGGACACGATAACTTCTCTAATTCTGCTCAAATCTCTTTCAAACTGATACATAAAATTAAGGGGCATAAAATCTCGGTCAAGTTCGTTAAGGGCAAAATCGGATTAAGGAGGTGGAAATAGGGGTGGGGGTTGTGAAAACCGATTAAACGCCATAACTTCTTAAATGAAATAGAAGTTTAAAGTTTAAACTTTATCAGTTTAAAGTTTGTTCTACTTCTAAGAAATAGGCCAAACGTTTATGCATGACAGATATGTTATAAAATTAAAAATGGCTCAAGAGGCGAAAAAACAAGGTTTTTGGGAGAAAAAAATTCATGACTTAGTCAATTCTCAAGATATCAAATCCAACTGAATTTTTTATAAATGTTCTTAAAATTATCTAAAACTTTTGTATTTACAAGTTTTTGATAGGACCAACTTTTACCGATGAAAAAAAAAAAAGAAAATAAAAAGGGGGGGGGGGTGGAAAAAGAAAAAAAATCCATAACTTATTCAATTCTTAATCTATCAAATCCAAATAAATTATTTTTACATTTTCTCAATATTATCTACAATTTTTATATTAACAAGTTTTTCATAAGACCAATTCTTATAGCAAAAATAAATTAAACAAAAACAGGAGTCGGAGAAAAAACCTCAAATCCGAACTGCTTATATTTTGACTCATTTTTAAATTCATTTTTGATTTTAAACGCATCCAAATGATAGATCCTCTTATTTAGAAACTATATAATGTGACGTATTGGCCAGTTTCTCGATAAAAGCAGAATGTATTTCAAAAAAAGCTTCAAAAAAGGCACTTTGAGCTGAATTTCCCTAAGCGATTGTGATTGAAAAATTGAGGAAGTACTCAAATAACAAATCGTTAATTTTATGACTCATTTTTAAAACCATTTTTGCTCTCAAATTTTTGCTCTTATTAAATAATATAAAATTTTAAAAGTACTTACCCCTATTTTCGAATAATAATTTCATTAAATATCTTTCTTAAGTCCAGAAACAGTTTTGTTGAGTTCGCCCCCTAGTGGTGAAATGTGAAACTAAAACATTCCAGAACCCCCCACCCCCACCCTTTTTTTCTTGCGTGCGTGCACAGCACTTCTGCTAAACGGTACCGTAGGCAGTGGGGATTCGGTACGAGATTGGGTCTTTTTATGACATTTTGCAATACAAATTTCAGGTTTGTTTTAGAATATAATTACGGGCCCGGGCAACGCCGGGGGGCTCAGCTAGTCTATTAGAATTTGCTTTATAAACAATTATTTTCTCAGCGTGACCCTTTCTTTTTTCGTTCGCAGATCTCTCGCTTCGAAAAATTTGGTCAAAAACATCGTTTTTGACAACAGTTTTTTTTTTTTTTTTTTGTAACATTTTCTACATTTATCAAAAAATGGACAATCAGAGCACCTTGTGTAGTTTCTAAAAAAGATAATTTGAAAGTTTGGTGCATTTGGAAGCAAAAAGGAATTTAAAAATAAATCAGAAACTAAGCAGTTTGGATCGGAATATACTCTTAAACTTAATCATTTCTATGCTAAAGAATTAGATAATTTAAAAATGTTAAACTAAATATGAGATATGTCATAAGATAAAAACTCAAAATATATAATTGTGATTACAGGTGTTAACCAAATAGAATAAATTGTTGCAGATTAAATTTGGGTGTAAATTACCTAATCGATGACGCTTCTATGTTTCATTTTTCTGGATGTATTAACGTGTAAGAGACACAAGAAAGTTTTGGGATTGCCACATCTGACTAGTTTTATTTATTGATTGACGAATGTCCGTTGTGTAATACAAGCTGAAAACAAATGCTAAGCTGTTTTTATTAATTTAAGTTCGAACTGACTTGTCTTTCGTAATCGTCCATAAGCGATAGAAAGGGATTTAAAAAAAAAAATTCATGCGGTAAAATTATTTTAAAATGAATAAAAATTGAATAAATTGCGTTGAAGCTTTTAAACAAATATCGTTACACTTTCCAAAGGAATTTCATTTGGAAAAACATTTTATTTCCGATTTGACAGTCTTAAAAATTGAAAATCTGTTATGTTTAAAAATTAAAAAAATTTCAGTAGAATTTAAATTTAATCGTATGGTGTTACCACCGACGAAATGACGTCAGCATTGCCAATTATCTTTTTAATATAGATAACTGTAAACTACTTTTTCATACTTGTACTAAAATATATGGATTCATTTTCTTCCACTTTGAGTTCAAGTCGGGTTTCTGGTTGATGGTTTTTATTAACACTTTCCAAAAAAGTTGAAAAGTGTTTATGCATTCGGTTTGTCTGGCCGTCTGGCTGTCTGTTCGCACTCTAACTCCCCTAAATATACTCGGATTGCTATGAAATTTATATATGTTATTGATGTTTACTCTAGCACGAGCCCTATTGAAAATGAAGTTTCTACTATAATTAGTTTATTTACAGGGATAGTCAAAATTTTTCCGATACATTACGGCCTATGGGAAAAAATCGTTTCAAATGAAATTTAAAGGTGTTACACCCTATCAAACATATTCAAATTTACAAGGATTCGCAAAGTGCACTAAAATATGCATTTTGTAAAGTATGTATTGAAAAGAATAGTTATTATTCATTTACAGGGCCACTCAAAAGAATTCCATTACACAATAATAAAGAGAGGAATTGTTTGCGACATATTTTTATTATGTTAAACGATTTCAAGTACCATAAAAGTGATATACGCAACTGAGATTTAATATTTAACGCACAATATGAAGTGCATATCATTTACAGGGACACACAAAATATTTCAAACATTTTATTCTTATCCGAAGTACTGTATATTATCGATCATAGCTGATGGATGGATGAATTGCATTTTCATTTATGATATGCGTTTTTAAGTTTTACTAAATATCTGCAAATTATATTGTGTGTATAAATGTTATAGTTGATATACAGGGTTATACAAAAGAGCTCATAACGGTTACTAAATGTGAGAGTAATTAACTTCAAGATGGTTTTTAAATAAATTATGCATTTTTTACGTTGAACTGTTTTCAGTTTACTAAGAAATGTTTGTAGAATATACATAAAATGATATACAGGGTCACGCAAAGAATTAGCTACATGATCACCTACAAATAATAATTTCTGGAAATGTGATTTAAGTAGCTTTAAGAGTGTTTTTGTTTGAACTAAATTTTAATAAAATACTGGCGCGTAATAAAGGTACTAGATAAATTACAGGGCTGAACAAGAGTATTCAAGTATTTTCCATCAATTAGAATAAAGTGCTGAAAGAGAAATTTCAACTAGTTAGGTATTTTCTTGCTAAACTAAATTTTCGTACTATATAGTATATATATATATATCAACCGACGGATCAAATACAAGGCTGTTCAAAAGTATTGGAATACATATTTGGCTATGGACAGTAGCATTTCGTTTCCCTAAATAACAAAGTTTTGTTAAAGATTTCAGAAAATGTTCGAAAGTGTTTCATATTCTATGCTTAATGCAAGATTTTTCTTACTTTTTTTTTTTTCGTTGTGCTTGAATTGGGTTTCGGATTGACTTTAAACAGAATTTTCAGGTTTGGATTGTTTATAACCCGATCCATGCGGGACTCTAATTGATAGAATGGAAAATCTTTTTCATTTTTTAACAAGAAAGAAAAATCATGTGTCAAGCATAGATTATGAAATACTTTCCAACACATTCAGAATAATGTAGCAAAATTGTTTCGTTTAAAAAATTAAAATATTACCGCTCCTTTCACCATATCGAAATGTATAACGCATTTCAAAATCGAATTTCAATCGGAAAATTAGCCGAAGCCCTGTATATGATTTCAGCAGCCTTGTTTTAGCATCCCTACATATGATATAGAGATTTGTATGTATTATCAACATGCATTCCAAAATTTAGTTCATTTGAGAGATACATATATTTCAGGTGAAAATTCCCTTTCAGCAATTTCCTCTAATAAGGAGAGCAGTATACGAATACTTTTTTACAGCCCTGTATATGAGGTATAGAATTTATGTATGAAGAGTAATATGGAAAAGACTAATTAAATTTAAAAGCGCATACCGAATTTTAAAACGTACCCTCCAGTAATTCTGTCGCAAACACAGTACTGTAACCGATTTCTTTTGTGTGTCTCTGTATATTAATAACAAAAAATGCTATGAATGCTCTATTTTAGTGGAATTCAGTGATTTACAACATTTTAAATACATATGAAATAGCATGAAGTCATTAAAATCATCTCCAAACGATTTTTCTCCATGTACCATAATGTATTCCAATTCTTTTGAGTATCCCTGTAAATGAACCATTAATGGTACATATTTCATATGCTATACCAAATATGCTTTGATGACCTTAAATAAGCTTTATCAATTGCATGAAAATCCGAGTATATTTACGGGAATTAGAGAGTAGACAGACGGACAGAGAAAAAAAAATTAAATTTGTGGCTAAAAAATTGTGTGATATCAAATTTACAACCTTATATTATAGTTCTTATTTAACATTTTCCATTAAAAAAATTATCATTTGTAAGTGGAGTGCCTTCGTATATGTTGATAGAAATCCTTTTTTCTTATACTAAATACATCATAACGTGTTTCTGAAAATTCAAATATTTTAAAATTATGCATGATGGGTTTGACGGCCATGTTTTCATACCTTACACAAATTTCTATCCAGCCAAATCCATAGTCAAATTCCGAAATTTGAAATTGTTATTTAAGCAGACATTTTAAGTTTTTTCTTTACGGACTTTTATTTGCGGAATATTACCTCATAAAATAATAGTGATTTATCTAAAGAATTAACCCTGTAATTTATTTTATGTAGTAACTAGACGGTTGCCCGCCCTCAGTAGCCCGAAGACTATCTGAATGCCAGTTCTACAACCCCACACATTCACGTTTCTGTGCCATGTCTCGTCAGTTTCCGGCAGATATGTTTGATCGGTGTTCTGGGGTTTCGTTTGCATATCTTTTTTTATTGTTAATGAAGAGGTCTTCCATTTGTTCTTCCATCTGTTCTTCTTTCTGTTCTTCCATCTGTTCTTCCATTTGTTCTTCCATTTGTTCTTCCATTTGTTCTTCCATTTGTTCTTCAATTATATTCGACGATTCACTGTTTGAGAGCCTATCTGTCCTTTTATTTATAGAAGTTCAAAATGAAAAAAGATTTTCTTAGCAGACGATTTTTTGTGATAAATACATTATCTGTTTTATATTTCTTCTGCTTTATTCCTTTTATTTATAGAGTTCAAAATGAAAAAAGATTTTCTTAGCAGACGATTTTTTGTGATAAATACATTATCTGTTTTATATTTCTTCTGCGTTTACCTAAGCTGTGTAAAATCTCTATAAATAAAAGGTATAGAGGATGAGAGCCTATCTGTGCCTCAATTATCCTCAGAATTCCTTTTATATATATAGATTAGTTATTTAAAAGCAATGGAAATCATTTTTTTTTCTCTCAAACTATCAGTTTTTTTTTTTTTCAATTTTTCTGCTTGCAGTTGAAAACTAAAATTGAACATTTTACTAAAGAAAACGTTGTATGCATTTTCTTTACGAAATTGTGTGCTTAGAATTTTGTGTGTTAAGATGATGGTGACATATTTTCGTTATTTCTCTTATGGTTACTTTTTTTAAGTTATTAATCATTTGAAAGCAGTAACAATCAACTTCCTTTCTAAAAATAAAAATTAGTTAAAATAAAAAGTTCAAATTTGTTGTTAACGTAAACTTATTAAGATTTCCTTTACAAGCTTGGGTACTTAAATATTTGCGAAAATTTGGAAAGATAGCATCCCCATCATACATAATTTTAAAACACTTGAATTTTCAGAAACATGTTATGTTGTATTTAATATAGGAGAAAAGGATTTCTATACGAAGGCACTCTACTTACAAATGATAATTTTTTTAAAGGAAAATATTAAATGTGAACCATAATATAAGCTTGGAAATTTGATATCACACCATTTTTTAGCCACAACTTTATTTTTTTTTTAAGCTAAGCTTTTTTTTTTTTTTTTTTTTTTTTTTTTACTTTTGAAAAGTTGTTTTTAGTAGATTTATATTATACTATTTTTATTATTAAAAAAGTTTAAATTATTTTTTTAATAATTTAAACTTTTTTCTCTTTCTTGAGAATTCTAAACAAAGAGACTCGATTGCACATATCACACGAAAGTGAGATTTTTTTTCATTTTTTAGAAACAGAGCTCTGTGTTCCTTAAGCATACTATATAAAAAGCATACTTGATAAAAAGCTGTAAGATATGAAATCCTGAAATTTTATTACCAATGCATTATTTAGAAATCGAAACCATGTTCATCTCATAGTCATTTAAAATACATATCGGAGATTTTCTAAATTACGTAGAAAGAGAGAGTACGTAAAACAAAGAAATAGAAAGAATACCAAAAGCGATCATTTTCAAATAACCCCCTAATTTGAGAGTAGAACCTACTTATTGGATTTGGAACAAAAAAAAATTGTTCAAGATTTTGATAAATGTTCTAACGCCGAAAACTACAAGCATCATATCGGATCAATTTGATGCGAATTTTTTTATCATTATTATTAAAATGGAATTCCTGTATGATTTACTTTTTTTGGGAAAGTTATTTGCCTTAAGAATTATTCTTATTTCGATTTTGAGACGTTTACTTGAAAAAAAATACTATATTTGTTTCAACAGTTGAAACTCTACGTTTTATAAAATATAAAAAGGGGCCAACAAAAAATTCAAATTTGGACATTCCGTAGTTTTCTTGTATAGTTCAGTCAATGAAATTTTAAAAGAATAAAACTCCTATAGATCGTTTGTGTTATTATTTATTTTGTGCCTTTCTTTTTCTTTTTCTTTAGAAAATATGATTTCTCTTGTAAACTTTTGACGGTAACACTTTTTAAAAAAATAGTAATAAACTTCTGAATTGTACTGGCACTCGAGATACAACTGCCAATATCATTACCATATTTACGGAATTAGTTTTCTGAAAATGGCAATTTAAGAAACCGATAATGATTACGAAAAAAATCGTAAATTGCACGTCAAACGTAGCAAATAAAGTGCGTTTGTGCACTAACTAGTTTTATAAATAATCAAATCTTACTGCAACAGTTGTTGCACTCATAAGCATAAAATGCATGAATATAAAATTTACTATTTATTTCATACGGAAGTAATATGACTGCATCTTACATATAAGGTAATCACCATGGTAACCTACCTGATTACCTGTCATGGGATATCATTAAATAAATTACGTTACGATAGGATTTGATGGAATGAAGAAAACTTTTATTAATATCTTTTTAAGTTTTCATTCGATCTTCATAAAAGTTGTCTTCGATCATCATAAACTTGACAAAATTTTGAAACGTATACAGTATATATTAAATTTCAAACCATTCGATTTGATAGATTTTGCACTGTGGGCGACTTGGATGCGAACATCCGGACAAACAGACGGAGGAATCAAACGACGGCTATGTGTGCAACGTATTTATATAATTACGAATGCACCTAATAATTGATATGCATGTACAGCTCTGGGGAAAAATAGTGTTCATTCCCTGCATCAAACCATCATATAAAAATAGCGAATGGTACCAGTCGATTAGTTGTAACGTCTTATTAATTAACGATATACTTCATTTTTACATAGTGAGTCGTCTACTCACAGAAATTATAATAAACTTTAATTTTTTCAATGTTAACACCTAATTTTGACAGCATATTCGGATTCTTCCTTAAATTTTAACTTAAGATATTTAATGAGAAAGACATTCGGTTAAATAGTTCATGAATTATACAGGTTCAAGATCAGAAACTCTTAATTTTAAATTCAGTTTTAATTGTTTTAGTACAAATTGACATGCGAGCAGCTTTTTAAGAGATTACTTTAGTCAGACGTAAGCAACCACTCGCTAATGTAAATTAAATGGGTGAAATTGTTTAGGTATCTCATTTGCATTTTAATATTGTGAAACGATTTTTTTTTCATTGGAAAATTAAGGTAGATTTGTACAACGCCTTTTTTCCCTTTTTCATATATATATATATATATATTTAATGAGGGCTCTTTCAGTTTTGGAACGGATTTAAAAAAATAAAAGCATCCTCATATAAAAAACCTGCAAGCAAAAGTGCCTAAAAGTGCCTACAAGTGCCAAATATGCAAATCGAAAATTACAACTTATTCAACCGAGTAGTTTTTTTTTTTTTTTTTTTTTTTTTTTTTTTTTTGAAAAAATAAAAAACGGCTTGCATACAAATCTTCTCCAGCTAACCAATGCAAAAAAATAATTTTAAATTATTAAAATGCAAACGAGATGCATTTAAAAATTTCTGCCATTGCATTAACATTAATGAACGGGTGTTTTCGCCTGTCTAAAGTGGCCTCTTAAGCATAACTCAAAAACAACTTGGCGGAATGAGTTCTAATTTTGGATTCAGATATTGGAAGTTTATAGAAATTGATATCAACATTTAAAAAAAATTATTATTATACGTTACAATCCATTTTTTTTTTTTATTTATCTCCATAATGTATATAAAAGGTGTCCCAAAAATGACTGATGGATTTTAAAATTCAATAACTTGCAAACGGTGACAGCTATTTAAAAATTTTTTGTAGGAGGGTTATGTATAATTTCAGGAGTTTTTTTTTTGGGGGGGGGGGGCGTAATTTTTTATTTTAGTTCGCACCTCAAACAATAGGTGGCGCTGACGGCGATTGAAGGCTAGGTGATCAATGCTGAGTGAAGCGTCGATTTGGCCTTCAATCGCCGTCAGCGCCACCTATTGTTTGAGATGCGAACTAAAATAAAAAATTACGGTAAAAAAAAACTCCTGACATTATACATAACCCTCCTGCAAAAAATTTTTAAATAGCTGTCACCTTTTGCAAGTTATTGAATTTTAAAATCCATCAGTCATTTTTGGGACACCCGATATTTTAACCCCTTGGGGACGAACGACACGTGTACGTACCGCAAAAAGGCTTGAGAATCCTTGTTTATCCCCACCAGTAAAATTTTACTGTAAAATGTGTCTTACTTAATCGGAGCAATTTCTCGATTTGAAAAGGCACAAATTTCTGTTTTTAAAAACCGGTGACAAAATATTAAAAATCTTGTAAAAGGCTCCCGTTGCGAAGGGGTTAAAAGCCAATTAATTTTTAAAAGAAATCTGCTTTTAAAAATAATCATTCTACGTTACAATTCATAACAGATTTTGAAAATTAATTTTAATAATGTATATGTTTTAAAAACTATTACTTTTTAAATAAAATTTGATTTCTACAAGTGCCAAATATGCAAATCGAAAATTACAACTTTTTTTTTTTTTTATGTTTAAAAAATACGAGTATTGTTAAAAACTAATTTAGCGATACGCATTCTAAGCTTTAAACTTTTATAAATTTTCAACTGTATTGACTGGATGGCTTTCCATTTAGTATCGAAAAGTAAAATTTAATGAATAATCCATACATAACGTTAAAATAAAATTTTAAAAATAAAAATCTTAAAGTTTGTTAAAATTTCTGTATGTTGATGACCTCCTAAGTAAAATTTAGTTACAACATTATTTAGTAAATTTTATAATTAATCGATTGGCACGATTAGTACACAATTTATAGATGGCACATTTTACATGATAATTTTTCTAGAACAGTTTGCCGTAGAGTTAGTACAGTGCGATGTTTTTATCTCCTGGACTGTATATTTTTCTCGCAAACTATATAATTGAGTCAATATTTAAATAATAAATTGGTCATAGAAAGAATAAATAAATAAATAAAAACTATAGTTAGACGATTTCGAATTTAACACAAAGAAAAAAATATCACATGTAAAACAACTGACAATGAATTTTAGAAATAGGAAATGGATATCACACTTCTTCAACAAAGAATCTATTGGAAGACTAGAAAGGATGATATACAAATAAACTTTAGCAAACGATTATTTTGAAATAGAAAACCGTGTCTTCTTTTTTAACTTCGTTTTCATTGCACCAGGGCTGTGTAAACCGTCTAAAATGGATTATGCAATATTTCTTATGGGATTTTTTCCCCTTTTCCCTTTAATTTTTTTTTCTTTCTTTTTTGATGAATTGAGGCTGTACTGTGGGATTAAAGAATCAACGAAAGGATGGGCCATAGGGAAGGGGAGAGCAAATGGGTGGAAAATTTTGATTGATGCGTACTTGATGATTTTTCCCCAAATGATACTTTCATCTGGACTCACTAATGTGTCTCAGAATCCGAGAATGCCCTCTATCTATTTCTTTCTCACTCCGCGTGTGTCTCTTCTTCGAGAATACAGAAAAGTTGGAATATTTGAATAAGAAAATGATTTGCTATTGATGATGCCAGTCAGTCGGTGCTAAAAATTAAAGTTCCATTCACAAAAGAGGATAGAACAATCATTCATGTGGTCGATTCAGTGGTAGTAAATAAGGGGGAAAAAAAAGAAGTTTATTATCGTTAAAATTAATTATGTCTGTGAACATTAGAGTGTCAAGTGAGGACGTGCATCTTTGTGTTGGATTTTTTACTGCAGATAATATATATATATGTTTCAATGCTAGAAAAAAATATAAGAAAATAAAAGAATTGCGTTCTTTTCGTCCTCCAATTTTTATATGTTTATAAGGTCATTATTTTATTAAATAATACTCTAAATTGAATTTATTGGCAATACTTACATCAAATTAACCATCCTGCAGGCACGTGTTTGAACTTTCACGAAGAATGTGAATTTTTCGAAAAATCGCTCTCACAAATGCCACCGAAATTAAAATTCGATTTTTACTGCTGATATGCATAATAATTCTTCTGACATGCCTTTTATTATTGTTGTGAAAAAAAACCTACGCTTGTAATGGTACAACCACACTGTACTGTCGGCAAAATACATGCCCGAGTATGCTCGTCTAAGTATTTAACCCTTAATTGGATGGCTGGCTTATGGAGTACGAAAATCAGTTCTTCCCGGCTGTAGATAGCAGACTATCCAATCATAAGCTTTCTTTACTTCTTTTTTTCTGTTCTTCATCTAATTTATTTCCTTAATTTATATTTAATGTGTTTCCTGATCAAATTAATAATATAAACTAGGAAATGTATCTAAGATACTTGAAGCAGAAGATGGAAAAAGACCTGGTGTACTCCATATCCCGGCCCACCAAAATTGCATTGGATGCAAGCCCCTCCAACTAATGGTTAAGCAAGTCGTTTTAAAGGTTTATGGACGTTGTAGATTTTTAAAAATTATTTTTCGTGTAATAGAAGTGTAATAAATCTAAAATTTCTTTATATTTGACCTGAATCTAAGACAAATACTGAAAGAATCCTATCGTGAAGTTGTCGTGGACCAATGATCCGCAGCATACGATTAAGTATGATAAAGGTACTTAATGAAACATTAAACATTGGAAATGATTTTACAATGCAGCTATGGAGATTCTGGCAATTCAGCTACCAAAACCTATTGTTCATTTGAAATAAAGCTTAGATCTCTGTAAATGTGTTAAGTTCACTCTATCAGACAAAAATTTCAAAAATTAAATTTTAATGCCGAAAAATAAAACATATATGTGTTTATTTTTTTTTCTTCGTGGGTCTAGTTGCTCCATTTTTACAGAACAACTGGACCAGGGGGGTCTGTGATTCACACACATTTGTGTTTTCTAATATGATGTATCAGATCCTGTTTGAAAAAAGTGTAAACAACTTTTAAAAAATTAAATCAGACAGATCATGTAAATTCGATCAAAGAGCATTGTAAGGGGAATTTTTACTGCCCTGGTGTCTAAAAAAAGCACTAAATGTGAAATTATTAGATTTACTTATACCAAAAGCATAGGAATTATGTTAACACTTGTGTACTTTAATTTCGGTAATAAGTATTAAAGTTATATGGATATTTCAGGGGAAAAATAACAAGATAAATCTATGAGCAACCGGCTACGTAAGTATGTAAGTACCTCAATCTCTTTTTTATTAACCGCAATTGGAAGTGCGATATGTCCAATAAACATGTGGAAAATGCAATCATGTTTTTATATCAAACAGAACTATTTTTATTGATTTCGATAATTTTCTAATAATGTTACTTTGTCTTATATACACCTCTTCATTGATACTGTAAAATTTCAAAGTTTGGCTATTTCACTCAAGAAATTTTGGTTTGATACTCACAATATGCTTTTTAAAAATGTTATTATGTAATTTTAATAAGATGTTATATAATTTTCTTTATTTTACGCAGAAAAAAAAAATCAATGAAGAAATTAATTTCCCGTAGTAAAAGAAACTCAAGAAAAACTGTTTATGACTATTAGGGTAACTCAAGCCAGTATGGTCCAGTTACCTCTGATACATGTCCCAATTAACCCATTCTTGAAAAATTGATGGGGTAATTGGGACACCAGTCTTACATTTTACACATGAAATAGATATGTATAGATACCTAATAATATCAAAGCAGTTATATGTCTAATGTTTTAAAAAATGATTGCTTAGTAAAAGTACTTACAGTATTTTAATAAAAGGTGAAGTTCAACGAAACTGATGTTGTTTTTATAAAATAAACCGAAATTTTCGACAAGCTATCACAGCAAAGAAAGAGTTATGATTGGTTTGGCACACGTTGTTTTAAGAAATAGAGATTAGGAGCATTGTTCACAAAAGTTAATATTTAAAAGATATCAACGGTTTTTTATAAAACAGCATATGGTCCAGTTACCTCGCTGGTTCAGTTGCCCCAGCTAACCTTACATTATCTCCGACCTATAATATTTATTTATGATTCTTTACATCGTTTTTAAATATTAAAAATAAAATGCCTTTTACTCATCAATATTCAATATGCCTAAATAATAATAACATTTTTAAGTGCAAACTTGTAAATTTAAATAATTAATAATGTTTGTATAATAAATGATTTCTGTGATAAAATATACAAGATAATTATGATATATAAAAATTTGTAAGTGATTAAAAAAAAAAAAAAAAAAGAAAGAAAAAAGAAAAAAGTTTGTACTCATGAAACTATTCCTAATATATTTCTTGCATAAAAATTTATAAATAGTTTCAAGAATATTTTTATTCCATGCAGAAGAATATAATTATTTTTTATATAGGAATCTATTTCTTTAGAACGCTGAAAAAATTGTCGTTCAGTTTGTTCTTGATTATGTAAGTAGATTCGCTTGGTTTTAAACTATATGTTTATTGAAAAGAATTATAATGAATGACAAAGCAGGACAGTTTAAATCTCTTTAATAATCCGTTTCTTAAATTAGAAAAAAAATTGGCATCACAGTAAAAATAATTGCATTCTAAATTTTTATTATCGTCTGCTATTTGTAAATTGTATTCGACATAAATGTTAGTCGCTATGATTCATCAAAAATGTAAAAAGAAATTATTCAATGTAAAGAGACATTCGATTTCAGAGGTAAAATTCTATTTATCGTATTAAACTTTCATAAAACTTTTTAGAAGAGTGAGTTCAAAGAGTTATTAAATAAGTGAATCGATAACATTATCGAATTTCCTCCCATCGTTGCGTATGCTGATTGTTTACTATGATTCGTTGATTACTTTAGTTTACATAAAAACATTATATTATCATTCATTATCTTTTGCAATTCTGCCGTTGATTTTTAAGATGATGAAATTTAAACCATTTTTTGATTTATATCTCCAATGATTACTCTTCAGTTCAGTCCAATTCTAGAAAATCTATTTTATTTGCGCATTCTAATGAATTCTTAAGTTCTAGGTCTCGACACATCTCTATATTTATCGTAACTTTAACAAATAAATGACGGAAGATTATATGTCAAAAGAATGGTAAATCAAATAACTCAGAGCAAATCTTTTAAAATCCAATCAGCCTGAGCGATAAAACCCAAGAAATTCCTGAATAGTTTTACAATTTAGCATAATTTCGACGTTTGCATCAAAATGTCATTAAATGCCTCAAAAAATTCCTTCGTGGAAACAAAAAAAAAAAGAAAAAATCGTTTGCAACCAAATGAAAAATATCGCATAATAGTTCCACAATGATGATTTGCATATTATTGTTCTGCAGCCCATTTTTTGTTGCCATTTCTTCACAGAATAATTCATATTGTGTGTTGGAAGAATTGCTATTTATTAAGAATGAGAAATATGGTTGTGTTCGTGGAAAAATTTTGCGTAGGAATTTTCTGAAAAAGTCATTCTTTAAATATATATCCTTTTTGTGAAAATAAAAAATGTTAATATTAATAGCTCAGTCGGCTAATTGATGCGAAATGTGTTATAATGAGATGAAGTGTTCTTTAATTTTTTAAGTCATGTTGAGATTTTTTTTCCTCCCATTTTTTCTCTTCATTTAAATGATTATTATCATGTATCTGCTTTGCATAATTTAAATTAAAGAATTGAAAATGCAAAACTTGATATGTAGACTACAATGAGGGGCCACTTAAAGAACATCTTTTGTGTGATATATTGCATTTGTAACTCCATTCCGTATGTAGATAACTTTTCATTATTTTTAAGTTGAACAAACAAAAAAAATTAAGATATCAAACATAGTATATAATTATCATTCGCATCGCACTTCTCTGTACGTCGATATTTTATTTCGAACAAAATGCATTAATTCTGTTTATTTTGTATTTCAATAGCCAGTTTTTTTTTTTTTTTTTTTTTTTTTTTTTTTTTTTTTTTTTTAAAGATTAATTATACATATTTTTACTTTTTTCTATGATTGTAATCATTTTTTTATCTTCATCATATTTAGCATACAAGATACTTATGAAAAACTATGCTGATTCTAATTCAGTTTTGGATTTGATTACATAACAAGGAGATATCATGATTATGCGATGTTTTTTACGATGAACATCATAATTGTATCTCGGTATTTGTAGAACAGAAATACAGCAAGTTTTATATTTGAATTTATTAATTAAAATATTTTATGTGTGCGTTCGTATTAAATTCACCCTTTTTGATGAACATGAATTGATCTACACTAGTTTTCGTTGTTGATTATGGTTATCTACTGCATGCTGTAATTTAGTAACAAGAACACGGACATTAATATTTACCATTACATTTGCATGCAGTACGAAAACTAGTCGAAAAACACTTCCATGCCGTCAAAAACATATTAGGTCCATTCATTATTAGATTAGTATTCATTATATATATATATAATCCCTCCGTGCATAACGATTCCGAGGTCAACCCATCCACGAGAAAAAACACTTATTGTGACCAATGACAAATTCCATTGTGAAAAGTTATCTCCGATTTTAGAGGCTATCAATTTTTCGTCCAATGCAAACGTTCCAGAGTCGTAATGGAGCGTTCTCATTTGTCAGATTTACAGTTTGAGCTGTAAATGACGTCACTACATTTTACTGTGCTTTGACATCTATTCCCTATTTCAAACACAATATTCACACTGCTAAAAATTTGACTCATTTGCTGCAGCATCACTCCGCCGCTTTTATAGAAAACGATTACTTTGTTGTGTTATGGAGCATTCTCATTGGTCATAAAAGAAACATTCTATAAAAGCTGTGGAATGACGCTGCAGTAAATGGGTCAAATTTTTAACAGTGTAATACTGTAAAGTAATCATTTTCTATAAAAGCCGTGTAATGACGATGCAGCAAAACAGTCAAAAATTTAACAGTGTTTAATTAAAATTTTTTATTTAAGAAAAGCGAAGGTGAGTTTTAAATACAATATTGTTAGATTTTTTATATTCATGTTGCTTTTTTTTTTTTTTTTTTTTTTTTTTTTTTTTACAGCCGTGAATGACTTGATTGTCACATAACGAATCACGATTGTTTACTCTTTATTGTTGACACTTGTTTTCGATCTTATAAAGTATTTTCTTTTAAGTATTGGCTAATGGTATAAAATAGTTAATTCACAAACGTTTTAAAATAGCATTATTAGTGCATGTTTTGCATTATTAATGCATGTTAATTTGCATGTTCTTTGTGAAGTAATTACTGTAATTTTGTGAGTGAAATTCATTAGCTGCATATTCTATGCCATTTTTTTACCCATTTAATTAATAATTTGGCTACCCTCTCATATTCGTCTGGAAAAGACCAAATATTTGAAAAAAATTTTATACATTTTGGATATTTTTATTAATTTCTCTCAGTATTAGGTAGCTTTCATTACAAAATGTAAAAAGCCACTTATTGCAGCCGTCCGGAGGAAAGCACTTCCAGAAAATTTTGGTATACTTTCACCGATCATGACCCCCAGACCCCAAAACCACCCTCCGTTCAAATGTTGACATATATATATATATATCTGATTTTTGTCATGCGATAACTATCGCATTTATCAACCGATTGAATTAAACTTGGTATGTACATGGTACATACAAATGTCTCGACCGAGTTCGTTAGCTAGCATCATCCGCCATCTTGTTTCAAAATGGCAACCATTTAAAAATTTTTAAAAAATTTAAAATTTAAAATTAAATGCAAAAAATTTAAAAGTTGAAAAATATTTTTCTTTTATGTGTTAGAACTTAAAACAACGATTCCAGAACACTTTTTATTTTGTCTATATCTTAAAAAATGATTGAGTTATAGCACTTTGAATTTTTCTTAGGGTTGACATTTTGAAACGATCTGATTTTTGTCACGTGAAAACAAGCGTATTTATGAATCGATTTGCATGTAACTTGGTGTGTACATAGTAAGTTATGAGGCCTTGACCGAGTTTGTTAGCCAGTTCCATCCGCCATCTTGTTTCAAAATGGCGGCAATTTAAATTTTTAAAAAAAAAAATTAAAATTTAAAATTAGGTACAAAAAAGTGAGAAATTGAAAAAGATTCTTCTTTTATTCATTTGACCTTGATACAAAGAGTCCAGAGCATTTTTTGGTTCGTTTGTATCTTAAAAAATGGCTGAGTTACAGCACTTTTTTAATTTCTAGTGTTGCTCACATTTTAAAATTATCTGATTTTTGTCACGTGATAACACGCGTATTTATAAACCGATTTTGATGAAACTTGGCGCGTACATAGTACATATCGATGTCTAGACCGAGTTCGTTGGCCAGTTCCATCCGCCATCTTGTTTCAAAATGACGGAATATTATTTTTTTAAATTAAATTTTAAAATTAAGTGCAAAAAAAAAAGAAATTTAAAAAGATTTTTCTTTTGTGTGTTTTACCTTCATACAAAGATTCCAGAGCATTTTTTGTTTCGTTTATATCTTAAAATATGGCTGAGTTATAGCACTTTCACTTTCCAGTGTGGTTAATATTTTGAAAAGGTCTGAAATTTGTCACGCGATAATACGCATATTTCTAAGCTGATTTGGATATAACTCCTTGTGTACATAGTACATATCAATGTCTTGACCGAGTTCACTATCCAACTTCATCCGCCATCTTGTTTCAAAATGGAGGCCATTTAAGTTTGTCAAAAATCTTTTAAATGTATAATGATGTACAAACGAAAAAATTGAAATTGAAAAAAGGTTCTTTCTAAAGTATTTATCTTAATAATGAATTCCGGAGTATTTTTTGCTTTGTCTTTATCTTAAAAAACGCCTGACATATAGCAGTTTGAATTTCTATTGTGGGTGGCATTTAAAAATAAATCAATTTGCCCGCGACAGCACTCGTATATATTAATCAATTTCGATATGAGTGGCATGTGCACATGAATTAAGATTTCGACTAAGCTCATTGATTTGTTTTATCCATCATGTTGCTTTGAAATGGAATACACTTCATGATATCGTGAAATTTGGCGACTCTCTAAATCGCTGAAAATGAAACCAGGTTGAATAAAATATGACTAATTTCTAAATATTCCTATTAATATTCAGTTTTGACGAAAACTAGCATTCAATCTTATACAATCGTGTTCCACTAATTTGAGCTTCGTATGTTTGAATAATATAACTTAATTTAAAATAAATAAATACGTATATGAAAGCTACCTCTTCCTCCCGGCATTGCCGGAAGGACTTTTTTAAACTAGTAAATCTACAGATCAAGAGCCTCAACGTCAGCTTTTCACTTCTTTTTTTTAAAAACACACTTAGCGTAATATTCAACTTCCTTGAAACTGTAATTTAAAATTTTCGAATTACGTAATTATTTATAAGAATAAAATAAGAATAAGAAATTTGAAGCCATCAAAAGCCGTTAAATTAAAGATTTAGTTATGTTAGGATATTCTGAAAAATTCATGATCTATTATTTTTGTTTTTTTATTATACCACAGTAGATTTCTTCAGGGGGGCGGAGCCCCCCTGAACCTCCCGTAGTCTCATTAAATTTAAATTTCTAACTTTCTATCAATCTGCTAATAATTATCGTACATCTTGTATTTTTTTCTACATTTTGATTTATAAGGATAAGTGACAGTTTTAATAAGCATTTTTCATCATCCTCATACTTCTGGATACCTGCCGACCAAAAACACCTAAATCTGATGTATCAGGAACTTTTGAAAGTGTAAACTCAGTAATCCAAGGTTTTACAATGTTGTTTACGAAAAAAAGAAGTTTTGATTGCATTTTGTGGCAGTTATCGGGGACTGACAGATAGACAGAAGAACAGACTGAGAGATGGAAAACAATAAATTTTGCTTCGCCAAAATAAGCCTTCGCCGAAGTTTCGGCAATGACGTCATTATTCGTGAGTTATTGCTGTCCATGTTTCTTGTATTTTTTACGACAACTATAAAATACCTGTTTTATTTCAATTATGACGTCAAATTTTATCAATTGAAATATTTGTTAAAAATATAATTATTTTTTATTTCTTTTACTTCTAATTATGCCCCCATTTTTGTCAGAAAAATTCTTATTAACGAAACAAATTTCCGTATTTAATATTTAACAAAGTACTATTTTTATTTTTATTTTAATTCTGAAGTCATATTTATTTTTTCTTAGTTTAATTTTTCGAATGGAAATTGCTCAATTAAAACTTATTGCCGTTAAAAAATTATTCCAGATTTTTTTTTTTTTTTTTTTTTTTTTTTTTTTTTTTTTAATTTTTTTTTAACAATGATAAAGGAAATTGGTTAAATTTTATTTTTATCGCTCTTGATTCTGTATGAAAAAGAAGGAAATTTTGAATTATTAAGGAAAATATTTGAATAAAATTAATAAAACATAGCCTATATTCTATTCTGGGCTATGTTATATTTATCCGCAAAGATACAAAGACATTAATTCACCAGTTTTGACGTTGACTTCATTTAAATTTTCGTATTTGCTTTCAAATTTATAGCATTAAAATATAATAAGGATTAGGTTGAATGGTTGCTTAGCAACCATTAAGAGAAAATAAAGAAAATGAAATAAATACATTTTAAATAAGTAAATCTCTAAAACAAATTAGTTTATATTAATGGAATACATTTATAAAAAATCTCCAAAATTTATAGTAATAACTTTAAAAATCTGACAAATGCATAGACAAAATTTCAAAACAATATGAATAATTTAACTGGTAAATTTCAGAGTCCATTTATCATTGAATTCCATTAATGAAATGTGTCATTTTCCCTCAAGGAAAAAAAATTGAAAATCATTGGATTTGCCATAGAAAAGCATTATTGCACAAAATAAAATATTCTATATTTTACGAACGAATGAATCAAATCTAACAAAAAACTATACAGCTTAATCCCAGTGCTTCTCTAACATACCCACTTAATTTCAAGTCAATCGGATGTTTTTTGCGTTAGTTATCGCGGAACAGACAGACTGACTGACAGACAGACAGACAGACAGTGTTCGTAATACCAAAAATAGTCTTAGCGGATTTTACACTAATTAAAACAACACACGCTGGTTCTTTAACACAACAAATTTAGACTGTAGGTGCGTTTTATTTCACACTGAAATATGCGAGCCATTGGTCGGCTATCAACATTCCATCATCTTTTTACATTCGAATAAACACAAACTTAAAAACAAAACATAGAATGCTGCCAAAAACATAAAAATAAAAAGAATAAATTACCATGGTAACGAATAAAACAATTTCTTACTGGAGCTTTTTCACATAAATGAAAGCAGACGATTTTTACCAAAACATCCTGCCCCCCGTTGAAATCCCTTAGGATTTCAACAAGTGGCTAAGTGGTCTTCTTACAGTTTTACTATAATGAAAAAACAATTAATAACACAAATAAAATTAATGCAAAGTATAAAAAATGAAAAAAGAAAGTTTATAGTTCATAGTTTTTAGTTTTTTTATATAGGAAGGGGACAGAGTTTCACTATTGGTCGATTTATGATACGATACCACTACTAGTCTTAATTGTGACAACTCGAACTCTATTGTCTGAACCTGGATGAACAGTTATTATTCTTCCTAGTTTCCATTTTAGCGGTGAAAGGTTGTCATCTTTGATGAGAACTAAGTCATTAACTTGCAAATCTTTGTGGCATTTTTGCCATTTAGCTCTTTGCTGAAGTTGAGACAAGTATTCTCGGCTTCATCTTTTCCAAAATTGCTGTAGCATGAACTGTCTCACATGCCATCTATCAAGGTGATTTAAGGGACTGTGACTCAGATCTTGTTCAGGTATGGCAGTCAGAGAAGTTCCAACTAGAAAATGGCCAGGTGTTAGAGCAGTTAAGTCTGTTGGGTCAGATGATATAGGACACAATGGTCTAGAGTTGAGACAAGCTTCAACTTGCGTAACCAGGGTTTGGAATTCGGGATAAGTTAACACAGTATCACCAACGGTTTTCTTAAGGTGCGATTTCATTGATTTTACTGCAGATTCCCACAGTCCACCAATGTGTGGAGCTGAAGGCGGGTTAAATGTCCAAGTTATTTCCTCTGACGACAGAAATTTGTGAATTTCTTCATTCTGCTTGCACTGCAATAGATACTTGTTGATTTCCTTTTTTGCACCTTTGAAGTTGCTTCCACAGTCACTGGAAATCTCAAGAGGTTTTCCTCTTCTTGCAATAAATCGTTTTAATGCACTTAAGAATGCCTTTGTTGAAAGATCTTCTACGGCTTCAAGGTGGACTGCTTTGGTCACGAAGCAGACAAATACACAGACATATGATTTAAATGATTTTGATCCACGTCCAGCACGATATTTAATCATGTATGGTCCTGAGAAATCTGTTCCAACTCGATTAAATGGTCGTGATTGTGTTACTCTGGATGCTGGAAGATCAGCCATTATTTGTTTTGCAGATTGAGCTCTGTATCTACAACACGTAACACAAGTTCTCACTATTTTACGAATAGCAGATCTGGCAGCAATGATCCAAAATTTCTGCTTAATTAAAGAAAGAAGAAGTTCTGGAGCTGCATGTAAATATTTTTCGTGAAAATGTTGAATTATGATCTTAGTCACATGATGCTTTAATAGTAATAAGATTGGATATTTTTCATTCTCTGACAGCTGTGCATTTTTCAATCTCCCTCCGACTCTCAATATTTTGTCATCATCTAAAATAGGACACAAACAAATGAGACTGCTATTTCCAGGTAATTCTTTTCCGGTTTCTAAACAGTGGATTTCTGTACTAAAGTTCATCTGTTGAACTATTCTAATAATGCAACGTGTTGCGGCTTGAATTTCTTTGCTTGATAAAAAGGATGTATTTCTTTCTGGACGTGTTACCTTAGAGTTGGTGATGAATCTCAATATCCATGCAAATATGCGTTGCAACATTGGAAACGAGGATATTTTCGATATAATATCAAGTTCCTTTGCAGTTTCAGCAATTACAAGTGATAATGTTTTCCGTGCTTCTGGTAAATCTTCTTTATTTATGGGAATAGGTTTATTCACTGGAACCTCACTGCTTCTTAACCATGGTGGTCCATTCCACCACAGTTCATGAGACAGTAATTCTGCTGGAAATAATCCACGAGATGCACAATCAGTAGAATTTGCCTTTCCATCTACATGGCTCCAATTTTCAGCTGGTAATATGGATTGAATTTCTGCAATTCTATTGGCTACAAATACTTGCCATCTTTTAGGATCTGATGTTAACCATGACAACACAATTTTTGAATCACTCCATGCGCGCACTAAATCTGATTTTAAATGTAATGCTGATTTAACAGCTTGTATTAAATGTGTCAGTAATACTGCAGAACATAATTCGAGCCTTGGAATCGTGATGGGCTTTAAGGGTGCTACTCGAGTTTTTGCTGCTAAAAGTTTCACATCAATGCTCGAGTTATTACAAGATTTAACATAAATAACGGCGAAATAACCCTTTTCTGAAGCGTCGCAGAATCCATGAAGTTCACATCGAGAATAATTGGGCAAGACGACTTTTTTGGGTATATATATGGAATTTAAGAGTTTGACTTCATGGCACAAAATTTTCCACTTTTGGTTAATAATTTCTGGTACTGGATCATCCCATGATAATTGTAATTTCCACAGCTGCTGCAGAATAATTTTAGTTAAAATTACAAAAGGTGCAATCCACCCTAGTGGATCAAAAAGCGTTGATACATATGACAAAATAATTCCTTTAGTAGGGACATTTTGATAATCTATATCACTGAAATTGCATTTGAACATATCATTATGAGGATGCCATTCAACTCCTAGAACTTTTATAGCCTTATTGCCCACCATATTATGTATATTATCATTACTTATGTTTGTAAACTCAGCGTTTTTCAACAGTGATAATTCATTTTTGCACCATTTATGTAGCTCAAAACCACCTTTTCCTAGCATATTCTGCAATTCATTTATCAATTCCGTACCTTCCTGACTACTCTTAACGCCGGTTAACACATCATCAACATAAAAATCTCTCAAAACTATAGTCTTCGCTTTTGGAAAATTAAGACCCTCATCCATTGCTAACTGATTCAAACATTTTGTTGCAAGATATGGTGCAGCCGCAGTTCCGTATGTTACTGTATTTAAGCGATAAGTTTCTATTGGTTTTTCAGGACTATCTCTCCATAAAATTCTCTGAAAATCCCTATCCTTTTCATGAATTTTTACTTGTCTATACATCATTCTTACATCAGCTGTTATTGCAATATTATGAAATCTAAATCTCAATAAAATGCAAATTAAATCATCTTGTGTTTTAGGACCTATCATTAGAGTGTCATTAAAGAAACACCTGTTGTGGTTTTAGCACTCGCATCAAAAACGACTCTTAATTTGGTAGTTAAACTAGAATTATTCAAGACAAAATGGTGTGGGATGTAATAATGTTTATTCTCCAATCCATGATCTCTGTTTGAAATAAGATCCATATGCCCCAAATTTAAATATTCTTTCATAAATTGAACATATTGATCATAAATTTCTGGCATGGATATTAATCTTTTCTCAAGATAAAAAAATCTTCTATACGCCATTTGACGAGAATCACCTAGACTATCTCGATCATGTTTAAATGGTAATGCGACTGAATAGCGACCTGATTTTTCTCTAAAATGAGAATTCTCAAAATGTTTTTCACAAAGTTTTTCTTCAAGTGTTAAAAGTGGCACATTTGGAATTTTTTCTAATTCCCAAAATGAATTTATTAGCTCATCAGTTTTTGTACTTAAATGATTTACATATACTGGATCATTTGCTAGCGTTTCAAAATTTGTAGTACCTGAGATTATCCACCCAAGTCTCGAATTTAAGGCAAATGGAAGGTTAGGTTCACGTTTAACAAGTTCCCCAGTCATTAAATGCATAAATACATTTACACCAAAAAGAATATCAATTTTTTGTGATTTATAAAATAATGGATCAGCTAACATTAAATCACTAAAGTTATCGCAAATGTTTGAAGGCAAAGACACATAGGGAATGTTATCTGTGATTTTGTCCATTACGAACGCTGATGTGGATACTCTGAGATCACTTTTGAAGTGAGAAGTGAATAATAAATCGACTTCTCCATCACTCACAGTATTAAATGTTCCTAAACATGAGACAGAAATAGAACTGTCTTTCACTTTTAATCCTAATTTGTTTACACATTCTCGAGAAATGAATGATCTTTGAGAACCTGTATCCAACAGACATCTACATTTTACAAACTCTTGTTTATAATTTTGAACTTTTATTAATGCGGTACACAACAAAATATGAGTCTTTTGATTACTCTTTGCGTTTGACTCATAATGGGAAGCACACACTGTAGACGACACATTCTCGTTTGCTGACTCAACTTTTTGAGGGACAAATTCTTGTGCATGTGGTGACATACTACTATTTGAACGACTCTTATTCCTTGAATAATCTACCATATGCAAAATACTGTGATGTTTCTTAAAACAATGGTGGCACGTATTAAAACTCTTACATTTGTTGAGTAAATGCATGTTAGATAAACAGTTCAAACAATAATGATTTCGCTTTACAAATTCTATTCTTTGTTGCACAGGTAAATTAAGAAATTTTGAGCACTTGGCTAAACTATGATCTTCTTTACAATAACCACAAACCGAGGTAGCTACAAAAGTATTATTCTTATTCGGAAATGTAGGTTTAGATATCTTATTTACAGCTAGTTTACTATTCTGAAGAGTTCTTGCGTAATTTTTAAGAAATTCAATTAAATCACTAAGTTTCGGATTCTCATTGCTTTTAAGCTGGCGTTCCCACCATAATTTTGTAGAAGTATCCAATTTTTGCAAAACTAAATACGTCATTAATGTATCCCCAAATTTACCAATGCGTTGGTCCAATATCTCTAACGAGCGAATTATTTCATTAACATTGTCAACTAAATTTAAAATAGCAATAGCTGATTCTGTTTGAAGTGTAGGTAAACTCAGAAATCGTTTAATACACGCAAAAATTTGCTCTCTCTTATTTGAATATCTTTCATCTAGCAAATTCCATGCTAATTCAAAATTAGAATCCGAAATTTGAATAGAATGGATGACGCGATATGCTTCACCTTTTAATGAAGCCTTCAAATATTGCAGTTTTTGGGCATTTGAAATATTTTTATTGCTATTTACGCAAGCATTGAAAAGATCCTTAAATCCTATCCATTCTGTTATATTACCTCCAAAAGTAGGTAAGGATAATTTTGGCAGTTTAACATTTTCAAAAACTTGCTCTGTAACTACACTAGATTTATTTTCACTTTTATTTAACTGAGCATTTTGAATTTTTAATATTTTTTCACCTTTAAATTTCCATAAATCAATTTTATCTGAAATTTCTTGAGCACCGTCTATTTCGCTCTCTAACTGTTTAGGATCTTTAATTAAAATTTCTATTTCTGTATCAATCTTTTTTAACTCAGTTTCCTTCTGTTTTAACAACTCAATGTTTTCTTCTAAATCATTCACACTAATTTCATCCACCGCAATAATATTTTCGATTTTCTTAATGTAATTTGTAATAGTTCTGCGTAAAGCAGCTCGTTTAGTTTTAAAAGTGTTCAAGTCAGTCATTTTTATTACATTAAACCAATAAAATAATTCTAAATATTACTAATTCTTTTTTACACATACAATCGAATGACAAATTAACTCACCTTCTCTTTTTTCCCTTGCTATGAATGTCAACATTGAAAAGGATTTCGGAAAAATGTTCTTTTTTTACACTGATAATTTTCACTAGCTCCGGCTAGACTTGAGACCAAAAATGTTCGTAATACCAAAAATAGTCTTAGTGGATTTTACACTAATTAAAACAACACACGCTGGTTCTTTAACACAACAAATTTAGACTGTAGGTGCGTTTTATTTCACACTGAAATATGCGACCCATTGGTTGGCTATCAACATTCCATCATCTTTTTACATTCGAATAAACACAAACTTAAAAACAAAACATAGAATGCTGCCAAAAACATAAAAATAAAAAGAATAAATTACCATAGTAACGAATAAAACAATTTCTTACTGGAGCTTTTTCACATAAATGAAAGCAGACGATTTTTACCAAAACAGACAGAAACCAAAAAATTTCGTGTCTCCAAAGTAAGCCTTCACTGACGTTTCGGCAAATATTTTTTGGCTGTAGTTTCACAATGTATTCTTTTATAATTGATATTTTACCTTACTTTATTCTTTTAAAATTTATGCATTTACCATTTGTTTATTACAATCCCTCCCCATCCACCAGATAGTTTTGTTATAATTTTAAATGCAGATTTCTATTGATTTTTTTTTTTTTTTTAGATTTTTATCTCATGCTCAATCTTTGTATTTTTCAAAATTGTTCAAGCCTAAAGTGGCTATGAATGGCCAAAGTTGTTGTAATGTTTTATCATCCTTTTAAAAATGGAAACATGTCATTTTGACGGGCTATCTTCTAGTTGGCCCAGACTATAATGGCCCAGACAGTGTGAAATAAAATGAATAGTTGTTAGAATAGTTAGCAGCTACTGGCATATTAGCTCACTATTTCAGATTTTTGCAAATATTTCAAATTATAGCAATCAAAAGCTTTTTTTTTTGGGGGGGGGGGTATGTTTAAAACACGAAACAGCTATACAGCTGTTTACAATAGTTGGAAACAAATATAACATCGCGGTGAGATAGTCTTCAAGCATGTATGTAAATTGTTTCGGCAGCTGTAGAATACTTGGATTGGACTAGGATGAGATAGTTTTCAGAGTGCCTGGAGAGATCGACTCCTTACCTCTAGTAGAGAAATGATACGTGGAACAATTCAAGTCATAGCCAAAGTCTGACAAACAGAACGTCAGAAACAAAGGAGGGGGGGGGGGAGCCGGGTCGCAAAAAAAGCAAAGGCCCTTTAAGAGCACCATACAAAATAAATAAAATAGATGAGAGTATAAATAAGAGAAATAAGAACATTAACAACATTTTCAAAAGTATTTACATAGTACAATTTACAAAATAGAGACTAGGAGGTGGTGAACGTTCAGGAAGGAAAACCCTATCAATGAGATAAAAACTAGGAAAAATTATCCTGGGTCGATGTTTTCAGGGAGATGCAGGGTTGCTCGTGGTCGTCTCCAACGAGCGTTTACATCATAATTTGAAATATTATGCAAAGCAGGATTTGCGATAGAGGGAATATTGTCAAAAAATTTTATGGCTTGACTTTTGATAACAGAACGAATGGGAGGAATATTAAGATCTGAATGGATAACAGTATTTCTGCGATATCAAGGAGAGTGAACAATACCACGGAGAGTCTTGTTCTCAATTACCTGAATTTTTTGCAGATTGGTTTTAGCCGCTGAACCCCAGATCTGAGCGCAATAAAGAAGTATGGGACGAAGTACTGTTTTGTATAACAGTACCTTATTGCTCATACTCATCTCATGACTGTACAGGAGATGAGAGAGGTCTTTTTTTGCTTTGTAGACTTCTGGACGGTATAGTCGATTTGCTTGCTCCAAGTGAGAGTGCTGTCCAGGAATACACCCAGATATTTTACCTCCCGTCCGAAGGTAATGAAGGAGCCATCAAGAAAGAGAGGAGGAAGAGTGGAGCGGTTACGTGTAAAGATAACAGCCTGCGACTTATTAGAGTTAATTTTAATTCGCCATTTGGTGAAGAAGCATTCAAGTTTGCGTATGTGTTGTTGTAGATACTCGTGCATAATAAAAGGATTTTTATCACGAGCCATCACAGTTGTGTCGTCCGCATAAATAGCCAACAACGTGTGTGGAGAAGTAGGAATGTCATAGATATAAGCTTTGTAAAGCCAGGGCCCAATTTGGAGCCTTGTGGCACGCCCGCATTAATTGGACGAGGTGTGGAAAGGATGTTGGCATGGCGAACGCAGAATGTTCTGCCACGAAGGTACTTAAGGGTGATGCGCACATGCGCAGTGGGAACTTTTAACTTTAAGAGTTTGTAAATAAGGCCAGATAGCCAAACTGTGTCGAAAGCCTTCGCGAAATCAATAAAAAGGGAGCCAACATACTCAGAATTGTCAAATCCATCATGAATGAATTCAACACTGTAGAATAAGCTCGGAAATTACTAGCAACCCCTGTTACTCAAGACATAGCCTGAATTAACTGCTATTATAGCTTATACCAATAGCGACTCGTCAGGGGGTGCTGCATCAATTTATTCACACCACTAAAATTCTATGGAAATTTCAGTTTTATTTAATCAACAAAATTTGTCGAATAAATAACATGAAAGATTCTGTTAAATTTTAGTGGTGTGAAAAATCTGATGCAGCACTCCCTGACGAGCCGCTACTAGCTTATACTGTTCTTTACGAACAAAAGTTGAATCTGTGAAAAGAAAAGTGTATTCTTCCACCTCATTGCAAGTTAAACGCCATTCCATGAAAACTAATGTTCCCTATTTTGAGGGTGGGTGTGACACAATTAGTGTCACACATGGCAAAGATTTTTAAAAAATCCCTGTCGGCTTGACCTATAAGCAGAGGTAGATTTAGAAGTTAAGTGCTCATTTCAACAAAAATAAAATGCGATTAGAGATGAACCCAGTTTAACAATTTTATTTGGCAGCTTTTGAAGAATTTTTAATTTCATTTTTCTGTAAGAGCTGGTTTTATCGGAATTCTGACTTTATGAAAAAAATCGACCCATACGGCACATCATATAGGTCCTAAATAAGAGAAACTGTCAACTGAATGAGTTTGAGAGCAAAATTGAATTGAAAAATGATTCAGAAAATAAACAGTTTGTTATTTGAATACATCCTCAATTCTTCAATTACGATCGCTTTGGGAAATTTTGTTCGAAATACCCAACTTTGACAGCCTTTTTTTAAATATATTTTACCTTTATCAAAAAACTGACCAATATGGCACATTATACAGTTCCTAAATAAGAGAACCTGTCAATTGAAAGCATTTGAGAACAAAAATGGATTTAAAAATGAGTCAGAAAATAAGCAATTTGTTACTTGAATACTTCCTCAATTTTCAATCACGATCGCTTTGGGAAATTCTGTTTAAAATGCCATTTTGACAGCCTTTTTTTAAATATATTCTGCCTTTATCACAAAACTAGCCAATATGTCACATTATATAGCTCCTCAATAAAGAGGATCTGCCATTTCGATGTGTTTGAGAACAAAATGAATTTAAAAATGAAGCAGAATATAAACAGTTTAAATTTGCGATTTTTTTCTTCAACTCCTATTATTGTTTAATTTATTTTTTCGATAAGAATTAGTCCTATCAAAAAGTTGTCAGTATAAAATTACTTATTTGTCTTATAAACTTATCAGATATTATTGAGATGTATAATAAATTTAATCGGACTTGATATCTTAAGAATTGACGAAGTTATGGATTTTTTCCTTCTTCCACCGCCCTCCCTTTTTTTTTTTTTTTTTTTTTTTTTTTTTTTTTTTTTACGTTTTATTTATTTATGTATTTTTTTAAATAAGAATTGCTCTTCCCAAATTGTAAATAGAAAAGTTTTAGACAATATTAAGAGCATTTATAAAAATATTAGTTGGATTTGATATCTTGAGAAATGACAAAGTTATGAATTTTCAACTCCCAAATCCCTATTTTTATCGCCTTTTGTACCCACTTTTAATTTTACCAAAAATCTGTCATGCATAATCTATGCCCATTTTTTAGACATAATATAAACTTTAAACTTATTCGATATCTATTTTAAATAAGAAATTATGGGGTTGTTTTGGTTTTCACAAAACCCCTCCCAATTTCTACCCCTTGGTCCGATTTGCCCATCAACGAACTTAACCGAGATTTTATGCCCCTTGATTATATATCTTCAAAATATAAATCTTCAGACATTTCTGAATATTGTGGAATGTTTTTTATATCGAATACGAAACTTTGATTTTCTGATTTTTGGCCACATAAATGCGATTTGTGACCAGTGTTGAATCGAGGAGGCGGTCCGAGGGGATATCCCTCCCGAAGCAATGAAATGTCCCCCCGGAAAATTTGACATTTTGTGTTTTCATTGGTCAAAAAGTGCAATCCCCTCCCCGAAACTTTATAGTGTTCCCCCGTAGCCACAGAAATCCCTCCCGGAAAAAAAATGTCTGAATTCAACACTATTTGGGACCACTATGAGTCGCTTAAAAATAAATCGAAATCCGAACAACAGGGATGGGTAGATCAAGATGGCGACTTATATCTTGTTCCCATTGCTTTACCTCCTGCTTCTGGTGAAATTATTAAGCTGATAACATGTTCCTGCAAAGGCGATTGTTTGTCAACCTGGTGCTGTTGCAAGAAAGCAGAGTAATCTGCTCTACATTGTGCAAAATGATCAAACCGCAATCTGCTACAATATACTTCTTGAAAATGAAGAAGTTCCGTGAATTGCTAGAGATGATTTTGACATTTTCGGTGATCTTGAACATAGTTCAGATGACCCAAATTTTAACTATTGCTATTATGAAGGCATGTAATAAATTTACGATTGCTATTATGAAGGCATGTAATAAATTTACGATTATTCGGTGTGATAAAAAAGAACATGTTTTGAACGTAAAATAAATGCAATAAAGTTGTACTCTCTCACAGAGTACAATTTTCAATTTTTTATTCATACCTGTCATAACTTTATAACATGTGACTTTATCGACTTAGAAATGGTGTCATTCTATTCAGAATTAAAAGATACGTGGTAATACGCACTCAAATATTTAAAACAAAAGAGCACATCCGAATTAAAATGGGCCTCTTTTGTTTCCCAAAGTGTATTAAAACAGATTTACTTTTTGGATATGCATCGAATCTTCATTTCTACTTCTTTCATTTCTAGTTCTTCACAAATTTTCGTGAATGGCCGCCAGTTGTTGCTGTAAAACCCTATTTTAACAATGCTACAAAATTTACCATAAAATTATTTTTATTTCAGAAAAAATAAATTGATTAATTGCGGTGGCAATGAAAAAATTTATAAAAAAAATTAGAAAGAAAATCGCAGAGAACAAAATTTACTAGATTGAGTTAAAAAGCTGATTGGGTTCCTTTTACGAATATCGAAATATCGCCGCGCAACACAAAGACAAATCGGATAAAAGAAATTCCTAAAAATTTCAAAAACTTCAGTGGACAAAATTTATTGAGGTTATAGATTAAAACCAGATATATTTTACGTATGTCATAAAGTCGGTGCTCAACGCGAAAAATAAATTTGCAGCCAAGATGAAAAACCGCTGTACGCATTCCGAATAAACTTTATGGAAAAGAGGGGCAAAGTTTATTATATTACTATAACCTTTTACTATTGTGTAAAAATCGCATCGAAATGCGACAAAACGATATAAATCGCATGAAAAATTAAATAAAACGATAGAATCAAAAAATCCAAAAACTGCTTTTTAGGTGCATACTTTTAGATGTACAACATACAGGTACCTTTCAGCCAAATCTTGTAGCTCTCCGCACAGCAGTAATTTCAGAAAACAACAGACACGGAAACATCTGTCTTTATTACTATGCAAGGTGGTTCTAAATTGTTTTTACAAAAGACACACTGTAACGGAATTTTTTTATATTTATCTTTAAAATTTATTTTCAAGGAAATACTGACATAAAGAATAGTTTTAGCGAAAACCGCAAATGAAGCGACCAATTTTTCCGTTTTTATAATCATTTGAAATTTGAACGCCCCCCCCCCCCCCCTTGAACACAGTTCAGTTTGCGATACTTAACCACTCCCAATGATTCAGATTTTGAGCTCAAAATTTAAGTTTATGTCTAAGCTTCTAAAAAAATTTAATGAGATGCAAAAAATAACGGTAAAAAAATAGTTGTTTGTTACAACAAAGTCTAAAGCGCCCTCTATCGGCATTTTTTTAATTTATCTTTATAACTTACTGACATACATTTTTTAAATTTATTTTTATAATTTACTACTAGCAGGAGTGACCGAGCTTAGCTCAGTCAAGATTGACTTTGTGTTCAACTCGATGTAGTATTTTCACTTAATCAGTTTCTGCGTATTATTATTATAAAACATGTTACTTATAATAGTATTATTTACAAAAACAATCAATAAGACAATTATGTATGTATGCACTTTTTTACATTATTTTAAAATTTACAACGAAAGGACATCAATCCAAATCACTTTTTTAGCTCGACTCTGATCGGTTTAACCATGCATTTCGAATCCTATTAAGAATGTGTAAAAATTACTTCACATTCTGAAAGACAATATTTTTGCCACATACAGCCAAATTTGTAGACATTCATTCATTTGGCGCCAAATATGTGTTTTGGCTTCCGTAATCATAATAGTCGATTTTTTGACCAAATGTCATCAATATTTTGTCAAGAGTTGCCAACTTATTGGCTGTTGCCATATTATCGTGACCCTGACCTGTATTGCCCAAAATGACCCACTAATAAAATTTGATCAAACGTGACTTAGCTCAATTGTCTTCAGGTAATCAAAAACAGTAGTATATAAAATTGAATCAAAATCGTTTAAGCCATTTCTGAGATAAAATTAGCTTGATAGCATTCGGCAATGAAACCGAAAAGACCCACTAATATAATTTTTTTTAATATGCGACACAGTGCAATAGTCTTCTCATGAAAAAAACGTTTCCTCACAAAATTTAGATAAAATTGATTGTGTCGTTGTTGCACATAATTAGAATGACCCCGACCCATTATGACCCAAAATGACCCACAAACCGAATTTTCGCGAGCATGTGACCTAGTCCATAGGTTTTCTTTTGCCGCAAAACCATATAATACAAAGTATAGTGAAAATGGTGAGAGCCATTTTCTAGATGAAATTAGCATGACCCATCGTGGCCCACAGATGACCCTTATAATTTTACTCTCTCGAACATGTGACCTAGCTCATTCATTTTTGAGCGTCGAAAAACGTTTGGATACAAAACTTAGATAAAATCGATTGAGTCGTTTTTTAGATATAATTAGTTTGTCCTTAACCCATTATGTCTCAAAATGAGCCATTAATCGAGTTTTCTCAAACATCTGACCCAACTCAATAATTTTCTTGTGCCCGAAAATGATAGAATTCAAAATTTAGTCAATATTGCGCGAGACATTGTCTAGATAAAATTAGCATGACCAACAACAACTCACTAGTTGAATTCTGTCTAACACATCACTTTACCCAATAATCTTCTTGTAATCCAAAACGACAGAGCACGAAACTTGGTCAAAGTCGTTAGAGCCATTTTTTTAGATAAAATTGGTTTAACCAAAAAGTGACCCACTAACTTAAATTTCTGGAACAAGCGACCTAGCCCAGTAGTTTTCTTGAGCCAAAAAAATGTTGTATACAAAATTTCCTTAAAATCGATCCGCCCGTTCTTTAGATATAGCTTGACCATGACCCATTATGACCCGTCATGACCCATAAATTATCCTTATAATCGAAATCTCTCGAATATGTGATCCAGCCCAATAGTTTTACGTGCCAAAAAAATTGCTGTATACAAAATTTCATTAAAATCGATCCTGCCGTTCTTCAAATATAAATAGCTTGACCCAGACACTTTATGACCCTTTATGACCCAGTAATCGAAATTTCTCGAACATGAGATCTAGCCCAATAGTTTTCTCGTGCCAAAAAAATGTTGTATACTAAATTTCGTAAAAATCGATCCTCCCATTCTTTAGATATAGCTTGACCATGACCCATTATGACCCGTATGACCCATAAATTATCCTTATAATCGAAATCTCTCGAATATGTTATCCAGTCCAATAGTTTTACCGTGCCAAAAAAAATGCTGTATACAAAATTACATTAAAATCGATCCTGCCGTTCTTTAAATATAAATAGTTTGACCCAGATCCTTAATGACCCAATATGACCTATTAAATTTTTTTCTCGAATATGTAACCTAGCCCAATGTTTTTCCCCCAGACTGGGACGAAAACCATCGAATGCAATTTTTAGTCAAAATTGCGTGAGAAAATCTCTAGATAAAAATAGCATGACCCACAATGACCCCAAAAATGACCCAGTAACCGAATTTTCTCGAACATGTTACCTAACCCAATGGTCTTCTTGTAATCCAAAACGATAAAATATAAAATTTGGTCAAAATCGTTAGATCCGTTTTTTAGATAAAAATGGCTTGACCCATAATGACCCAAAAATGACCCACTAATCAAAATTTTTCGAACATGTGACCCAGCCCAATAGTTTTCTCGTGCCAAAAAACAATTGGATACAAAATTTCCTTAAAATCGATCCAGCCGTTCTCTAGATATAAATAGCTTGATCCTGACCCATTATGACCCAAAATGACCCAAAAATCGAATTTTCTCGAACATGTGACCTAGCCCAATGGTCTTCTCGTGCCCGAAAATGGTAAAATCCAAATTTTTGCGAAAATCGTTAGAGCCGTTTTTGAGATAAAATTTACACACACACACACACAATTTTTGCTCACATTATAGTATAAGATTATATCATTACTGACATAAATAATAGTTTTAGTGAAAACCTCAAATCAATCAACCAATTTTTCCGTTTTTTATAGTTACTAGCATACGCAGCCCGCTTCGCCGGGCTTAATTTGAAAGTTTATTTAATAATTTATGTGTATGGTACGCTTCTCTCTCAGCTGGCGACGGATCCCCCGGTGACTCTACGCTTCTCTCTCAGCTGGCGACGGATCCCCCGGTGACTCTCCCCGGACCATCGGCACTCCACGTGCGTCGGGTGAGCGTCAGAACAAACTTTCAGCATATACATATGGGTGGTTGTACTTGAATGCACAGACCTGCGCGTTTTTTTCTATCTTGCTTTTATACCTCTGGACCGAGTTGGCGCATTGCCAAGATTTGCTTCCTCTGGACCGAGTTGGCGCATTGCCAAGATTTGCTTCCTCTGGACCGAGTTGGCGCATTGCCAAGATTTGCTTTCCCCTGTGCCTCAATTAATTAATTAATTATCCTCAGAATTCCTTTTATTTATAGAGATTGGAAATTTTGGATTTCAATTAGGGAAAATCCCGTTTCAATTAGGGAAAATCCCGTTGGAAAAGCGGGAATATGTATCGATTTAATATGCTCGATTACACCGTGATAAACGAAGATTTGAAATAAGCATCAAATACAAAAGTTACGTATTTTTGTTCGTAGAATCCGAATCTGCAATAAAAAATGGGGGTTATAATTTAAGATTTCAAAGTTGGACCCCCCCTCTGACCCCCAGGGGGTCGGTTTCGATGTCTAATTTGGTATCACAGAGTAGCTTATTTAAAAATATTTAACATGTATATTTACGTTTTTCAATCTCATATATATTTCTCGAGTTATTCGGCCGTTTCCAGACTTTTCGGACACCCTGTATATATATATATATATGTATATATATATATATATATATAAGCATTATACATTAAAAGTGAATGCTTTAAATAAATTTGAATAATTATAAACATCTAGTACAAAATGTATGTGCAACTTGATGACGGAAAAAAAATTAGCGATGTGCGATTGTCTGACAGAACAGATCTTTTGTTTATAAATTTCCATACAAAAAAAAAAGCTGCAGCCTCTTTTTATTATTATTATTATTATTATTATTATTATTATTATTATTATTATTATTATTATTTAAAACCCCTTAGCAGTGAAGATTGGCATTCTACTGCTTTTTCAACAAGTTTTTGTTGCTATTTTGAAATTTCTTCAACAATTTTTTCAGAAAATATTTCAACTGCAATAAAAATTTTGAATTTTATAAAACTGGGGGGGGGGGGGATTTTTGCGGGAAAAATTCTGCATAAAAAATAACGAAAATCGCGGATCTATATTTTCCCTCAACACAAGGGATGAAGTTCTCGCAACTTCATCCATAAAGAAATACACTAAACTATACAGTAGAAAGGTGTCCAGTGTCTTAGGTAGTAAAATTTGTTAAAATAATGCGAGTTAACTTTATAAAAAAATATTATTTATAAAACAAAATACATGAATAATCAAGTTAATTATTCGCGAATGTGCAAATATTCTGCATTTTCTATTTAACGAATTATAAAAACTTGCTAATGTGAAGGGATTACTGTTCTTACCAAATCATCTATTTATTATCCCCTATGTTGGAATTTCTGGAAAAAGAAATTGAAGACCAACGCTTACCATGACCTCTAGAACCCAAATTCATTTCCAGTTCAAAACTTTGTACATATAACTAAGCATATACATTAGGGTGGGCCGAAAAAAACTTTTTTTCGATTTTCGATTATGGCGGGTGCGGAAAAGTGGTCACTGGTGGCACTCAGTTCATACAAAAAATTTGAGATTTTTTGGACATTTCCTTACCCTGCCGCAAACGGCTTGAAGTTTTACAAAAATGTTCATTTTTGGACTTTTTCGAAAAAAATTAAAAAATGTTAAATTAAATTTATTTTGGTTGTATTTACTTGAAAAGGCATATTTAATGTACCAAATGTTTAAATAAGATCTGATCATGCATTATTTAATATCTATGTGTATCATAACTTAGGCTATTTTTATAGCTTTTTCGCGTATAATAGGCAAAAGTTCTATTTGTTTGAATCGATCGCTAGTTTCTGTATTATTTATGTCCCTTGGTCTTCTTTATATATTTTCTATGTGTCAAACGTCATATATTTGGGGAAAAGACAGCAGTATACTTCAAAAACAAATCTGGAAGGTGAGAAAGTGTTGAAGCAGGACTCTAAGCGCGCGCAATGATTCGTCGTAATACTCAGGGAGTGAAGGACGAAATAGTTGAGAGCCAAAATTCGATAAAGGATTCTTATTATTTATCCTTGCTCAGTTACCTGCGACATTTGTTCAGTATTAACGTGAAACCCTTTTGTATTGATATGCAGTGCTTTTTGGGTCGTTTAATGTGCCATTATAGTGTTTTGTGCGTTTTATTACAAGGAGCTTAGAAATGGCTAATATAAAGGGCCATGACAATGCAAAGACACGCGATAGCGTGAAAAGTAACTCTTTAGGGGCATCATGCATATGGAAAGGATTGCAATTGCCAACCTATGCTGATAATCATGCGCCACTACTACTGGTTGCTTCACCATGTAGAAGTTGTGACAGCAGAGAATACGAATCTCGTCATCGATAAAAACAAAGTCAGAAGAGAGAAATAGAAACTTGTAAAGAAGATACAGGCAGAAAAATTCTTGAAGAAGGAAAATTAAAAGCATATTTTTTGGTAGTAGAAAGGATAAAAGTATATTCAGAGGAAAAAAAATAACAAGCAGCACCGTCGAGAGAAAGGCGTGAAACACATCACCATGTTGTTTGAACCTGGTTAGGAATACTTGTGTCACTTGATACCTCGTTCCGTTACCTTGATACCTCATCAGTTCAGAAAAGTCTAACTTGTGGTGACTTGGAAGATTGTATAATAATTTTGCTATTTCTTTTCCGTGACCGGAACAAGGTATCAAGTGACCCGAGTATTCTAACCAGGTTCAAACAACACGGTGATGTGTTCCTCGCCATTCCTTCGACAGTGCCGCTTGTTCTTTTTTCCTCTGAATATACTTTTACCCTTTCTAACATCAAAAAATAGGCTTTTAATTTTCCTTCTTTCAATAACTTCTTCTGCCTGTATCTTCTTTCCAAGTTTCTATTTCTCTCTTCTGACTTTGTTTTTATCGATGACCAGATTCGTATTCTCTGCTGTCACCACTTCTACATGGTGAAGCAACCAGTCTTAGTGGCGCATGATTATCAGCATAAATTGGCAATTGTAATTCTTTAAATATGCATAATGCCCCCATAGAGTTACTTTTCACGCTATCGCGTGCCTTTGCATTGTCAAGGCCCTTTATACTAGCCATTTCTAAGCTCGTTGTAATAAAACGCACAAAACACTATAATGGCACATTAAACGACCCAAAAAGCACTGTATATCACCACAAAAGGGTTTCACGTAAACACTGAACAAATGTCGCAGGTAATTTAGCAAGGATAAATAATAAGAATCCTTTATCGCATTTTGGCTCTCAACTGTTTCGTCCTTCACTCCCTGAGTATTACGACGAATCATTGCGCGCGCTTAGAGTCCTGCTTCACCACTTTCTCACTTTCCAGATTTGTTTTTGAAGTATACTGCTGTCTTTTCCTCAAATATATGACGTTTGACACATAGAAAATATATAAAGAAGACCAAGGGACATAAATAATACAGAAACTAACGATCGATTCAAACAAATACATCTTTTGCCTATTATACGCGAAAAAGCTATAAAAATAGCCTAAGTTATAATACACATAGATATTAAATAATGCATGATGAGATGTTATTTAAACATTTGGTACATTAAATATGCCTTTTCAAGTAAATACAACCAAAATAAATTTAATTTAACATTTTTTAATTTTTTTCGAAAAAAGTTCAAAAATGAACATTTTTGCAAAACTTCAAGCCGTTTGCGGCAGGGTAAGGAAATGTCCAAAAAATTTCAAATTTTTTGTATAAACTGAGTGCCACCAGTGGCCACTTTTCCGCACCCGCCATAATCAAAAATCGAAAAAAAGGTTTTTTTGGCCCACCCTAATATACATATATCACTTTTTATTGGCACTATAGCCCCCCTTCCGTAATTCTGTTTAAATATCTTCCAAACTGATACATCAAATCAAGAGGCACAAAATCTCGGTCAAGTTCCTTAATCAGCAAAATCAGACCAAGGAATTAGAAACATAGAAGGACTTTGTCAAAATAGAAAAACTGATAATTTTTTAGTTATGATACCTATCAAATTAGCTTAAATTTATTATTACTTCTAGGGAAAAGACTAAAAAGTTACATATAACAGATTTTTGATACCATTAAAAATGAATTCAATGATCAAAAACTGTGGTGTTTTTAGAAGAAAAAATCAATAATTCAATCAATTCACAACAGATCAAATCTACTTAAATTCATTATAAATCTCCTAAATCTTATCTACAACTTTTACTCTGACAAGCTTTTGGTAAGATAAACTCTCGTGCAGAAAAAAAAGAAAAAAAAGAAAGAAAGAAAAAAGAAGAAAAACTGAAACAAAAAAAGGGGTGTGAAGAAGAAAAAAATTAACTTTTCATCAGTTCACAAGATATCAAATCTGTTTAGATTTATTATAAATCTTCTTAATATTATCTTCAACTTTTATGCTGGCAAATTTTTGATAAGATCAACTCTTACAGAAAAAAATAAATGAAAATAGGGGTAGAAGAAAATAATTGCCGTATTAATATATGATTCTGATAAAACTAGCTCTTACAGAAAAATAAAATTAAAATTTGTCTTTTTTTTTTAATCCGCAATCTGAAAAATAAGTCTCATTAAATGGGGTCAAATATTTTAACAAATTGTTGACCTGCAGGTTTATCTTGCAATTTTATTTTGAAACAAGAGAATCGCGTCCTTTCCTGGAAGATTTTAATACAATAATTTACTTAGATAAGTTTCTCAAATTTATACATCAGTAAATATGCTGCAATGTAAGAATTTAATATAAAATTTCTCACATTTTTGCAAAAAAATCAGAACTATATCATATATAAACAAATATACTACAAGAATTTACCAACATTTTATGTAAGACAAATTATACGAATGTAATCCAGAATTCAGAACACGGCCAGATCTCAATGACCGCAGAAAGAAATTTACACTATTTTTCCAAATAGTAATTTTCGCCAAACTGATAATAGAAATGCTAAATAATTACTATTCAGTATTACTGGTGTAAGTTTTTTTCTAGAGTGATCAAGTTCTGAACAGGCTTTTAGTCAAAACATTTAATTGTACTAATAAATCTGCAAATCAAAAGCCTTAACATCAGCTCTGCCATTTTACATTCAACTACCGGCAATCTGCATATTTTTTTATTAGATAAATATTTATAAGTATATAAAATTCTAAAAGATTTCAATAGAAAAAAATAATAGAAGTAAATAACCAAATAGCCGTATTTACTTAAACTGAACTCTTATAATTTAAATTATATCTAATTTAGAAGTGCTGTTTTTACAATTGTTTTTTCAAAAGAAAAGAAAATCTGTTCATATATGTACGATTTTATCTAATTGAATTGCATAAAAATACATAAGGAAATCACTTATTATTATTAAACTTTAAAAAAAAAAAGAAAAAAAGTAAGAAAAATCATGCGTTAAGCATAGATTATGCTACACTTTCCAACACTTCCTGATATCTTTAACAAAACTTTGTTATTTAGGGAAATAAGATGCTACTGTCCATAGCCAAATAAGTATTTTAATACTTTTCAACAGCCCTGTATTTGATCCGTCGGTTGATATATATATACTATATAATAGGAAAATTTAGTCTAGCAAGAAAATGCCTAATTGGTTGAAATTTCTCTTTCAGCAGTTTATTCTAAAAGATGGAAAATACTTGAATACTTTTGTTCAGCCCTGTAATTTACCTAGTACCTTTATTACACGCCAGTATTTTGTTAAAATTTAGTTCAAACAAAAACACTCTTAAAACTACTTAAATCACATTACCAGAAATTATCAATAATGGTTGATTATGTAGCAAATTTTTTGCGTGACCCTGTATATCATTTTATCTACATTCTACAAACATTTCTTGGTAAACTCAAAGCAATTCAACGTAAAAATGCATACATTATTTTAAAAAAAAAACACTTTTAAGTTAATTACCCTCACATTCAGTAACCTTTATGAGCTCTTTTGTGTAACCCTGTATATCAATTATAACATTTATACACATCATATAATTTGCAGACATTTAGTAAAACTTAAAAACGCATATCATAATTGAAAATATATTTCTTCCATCCATCAGCTATCATCGACAATATACAAAACTTCGGATAGGAATATAAGATTTGAAATATTTTGTGTGGCCTTGTAAATGCTATGCATTTCATATTATGCATTAAATATAAAGTCTCAGCGACGTATATCAATTTTATGATACTTGAAATCATTTAACATAATTAAAATATATCGCTAACAATTCCCCCCCCCCCCCCTTCATTATTGTGTAATGGAATTCTTTCGGGTTGCACTGTAGATGAAAGTAACTATTATTTTCAATATATATTTTATAGAATACATATTTTAGTGCACTTTGCGAATTTATGTAAATTTGAATATGTTTGACAGTGTGTAACATCTTTAAAATTCATTTGAAACGATTTTTTACCATAGACCGCAATGTATCGGAAAACTTTTGTCTATCCTTGTAAATAAACTAATCGTAGTAGAAACTTCATTTTCAATAAGGATCGTGCTAGGGTAAACATCAATAAGATATAAAAATTTCATACCAATACAAGTATATTTATGGAAGTAAGAGCACGGACAGACGGACAGACAAACCAAACGCATAAACACTTTTCAACTTTTTTGGAGAGTGTTAATAAATTTCAATACGTTTGACAGGGTGTAACACCTTTAAGGGTAACCGTCAGTATTATCTTCTCATATACTGCTTATGATACATTCTAAAAACCACTATAACGCATTTGCTATTGCAGTGATTGATTTAAAAAATTTTTTGGTGAAAGATAAGACTCGTATCTTAAAATTGGTATAATTTTTTGGATGAAATATATCACCGTTTTTTTTTAAATTTTAATTTAAAATTTCCCCCTTGTTTTCAATAGACACCAACAGGTGGAGATACGGGTTCTACTTGTTGTCCGTATGGATTAAAAGAGGATTGTTTTTTATCGTTTTTATGTTTCATTTTTTATATGTTATCATTACTTTTCTAATAAATTCAATAAAGGATAGATTTTATACCTTATTACATAAAATTTTGTTCAAAAAGTCCTTTTGTTTTTCAAAAAAAAGCTTTTTTATTTGGAGAGACTGTGAAAGAAATGAAGGAAAAGGTTGTTTATTCGAGCAACCCCATAATTGCACTTTTTGCAAGAGAGGAATAGAGATGCCCCCCTTTATCGAGGGGGAGACTTCCCTCGCCGCTCTGAACTCACCCCTTCAAAGCAGAAAGCCCCGTGTGACGTCAGCTGGATCCCGTTCAAGAGAGATAAGAATGTGTAAAGATGTGAAAGAGAGGGAAGGGAAACTTTCTACTTCCTTTGGAATGTGTTAGATGGTCACTTTGCTCTTGCATAGAAAAATGTTCTGAACAGGGCCGTGCTTGGGGGGGGGGGGGGGAGCCGGACGCGAAAATTTGGGGCCCAGAGCCGCGAAAATTTGGGGCCGCAAAAAATTTGATGTTGTTTTTACATTTCCCCAGTTATTAAGAAGAGCGCGTTATGAATGACCTTTAAATTGACCTAAAATTTATAGAATTTTATGTCTTAAGTCTCCATTCTATCTAAATTTATATTTTTAAGTGAAAAAAGTATTAAATTGAAAGTGTCTGCTATTTTGCATTTTATTTTGCCTTGCATACCAAAAATGAATGAAACCGCGAAAAAACACTCAGATTTTTACCGATTTTGTCAAAATATTCCATATTTCATTTTGTAAAAAATACATATCTTAACGTTTTATTTTGTTAGACTGCGGACTTTAGTTACTTTCAACGCAGGATATGTTGTTTCTGTTCGGCGCGAAATGACTTGCATTCGCCAGTGTATTTTAAAAGAATTATCGTAAAATTCATACACTTTACAACTTGATAAGCTATAGATTAGAAGATTCATCTGTAAGAACATACTTTTGGTTTCTTGGAAACTTTAAAAGTGTGCTATAGAAGGGCGAAAGCGCGGCGAAACATTCAATCTTTTACAGATTTTGTCGAAATTTTCACTAATTTAATTTTGTAAAAAATATTTCTACTGTCAGAAGTTTAAAAAATTTTTGTAGGTGATTAGATCTGATCTATTGGGATGCTCTAAAAAGATTGTATTAAAACACGGACGCTTAGTTTCTTTTAGTGGGGAAAATATATCGTCTCTGTGATTACTGGTACATTAGAAAGGTTTAATTAGTCATAATTGATGATTTTAACTTATCACCCTAGGAGGAAACATTAATAAAAAATTTCTTTAAAAAGTTATAGGATACTATATTGTTATAATTAGGGCCTGACTAAGTAAGGCCCATGCAGGGCAACTTCATTGGACGTCGGGTCTTTCGATTGAGCCCCCCCCCCCCTCAAGGGCAAATATAATTTTTTTGTTATGCCTAACTAATAAAAAAGGCCAAAAGTCACAAAAATTCCTTATTTATCTGTTTATTTTAAACTTTATGTGGCTCTTTTCTCATATCTCCTCTGCTTTCGAACCTCATGCCCCCCCCCCCTTCTCCCCTCAATGTAACAGTTACATCACAAATGTATTTACATTTTAATGATTCACATTTATTCTTATAAATCCATAACCAATGGAAAAGTGTATTCAATAGTTTCTTAAAGTTATCTCTTTTGTGCTATTCTGTATACAAATGCGAATAGTACTTGGTAAGAAATTTACATATACAGACAATTAGTATAAAGTTTAGTTTTAGACACTTCTTTTAATTCAAAAAAAAAAAAAAAATCCAAAAGGTAGAAAGGGGACCTTCCCGAATTACGTTTACTCCAGTTCCCCTCACAATCTAAGTCGGGCCCTCGAGCCCTGGTTGTAATAAAATTTTAATCATTTGTTTTCTAATGATATAGTTTGTTTTCTGCGTATGTGGAGGGAATAAATATAATTTTTGCCATTTTATTCATCAAACGTGCCGTAACTTTAAAAAAATTGATCGTATCGACTTGAAGATGGTGTTATTCGATTTAGAAGAAAAAAAAATCCACATGAAACGATACACCATTTGACAAAATGTTTATTCCCCTCCTCCCAAGGTTAAAAAAATCCTCCTTTTTCTTCTTGAAATATGATAAACTTTATTAGGGGGGGATTTCTTGTAATTTCATTTCTAGTTTCCAAATAAAGTTCTTTCCAAATGTTGGTAACTGGCCTGGTTATCAGTTGGTTAACAGAAAAAAAAAAAAAAAAATACTTGTAATATATACTGAACATATAATTCCTTCTTGATTAGGTTTTAAACATTTAAAATGGTGTAGTAAAAAATGTCCTCAACTTTTTATTTTTTAACGATTTTTAGTGAGATTTTTGATACCATTTTTAGTGGATTTTTTCCATTCTGCTGAAGTTTTTAATAATGGAAAGAAACGTTTTAAACTTTTAGTCGAATATAGTACATTTTGTACATCACGATTTTAGAAATTTTTGCAGTTTTTTGTCCTTTTTTTATATTTTGTGGTGATATTTGGACATTCACAAAGGGATTCTGTTTCAGACTAAAATATTAAATTTTGTCTCCGCGGTTTTCAAAGCAAAATTTTGCATAATTTCGTTTTTTGTGCCGATTTTACATACATGTATATATGTATACACACACATTCGGCAGTGAATTTTTGTTAGAATGCTATACTTCTCATTGTAATAAATTTTATCCACTGGGATTTTTGAAAGGTTTTTTTTTTTATTATTTCCTTTCTTGATTTTATGTCATTAGTAAAAGGAAATGTATTCTAACGTTTAAGATTAATAAAAAAATTTTTTTAATAAAGTTTAATTACATAGATCAATTTTTGGAATTTTTCTGTCATTTCGCTTTTTTTTTTTTTTTTTTTTTTTTTTTTTTTTTTTTTTTTTTTTTCGTTTCTAAGATTAATTCGGTATGAAACTTTTACCCTAATATAGTGAATTTTATCAGCTGCTATTTAAACAATTTATTATTTTATTTTATTTTTTTAGCGTTTTTTTTTTCCTTACATTTGAGGAAAAAATGCAGTTACTGTCTTCTAGGAAAATATATTCAATCTTGTTCTGTATTTTTTTAAAACAATTTTTAAATTATCTTTATCGTTTTTCCGAGTTTTGCGGCGATTTTTAGAGTTTCGTTCATTTGACGAAACTCTATTCGTCCTTGTCCTCTGTCTGTCACAGAGTCCGTACACAAATTCTATATAAGTCAGAGCATTCAAATTTTGTATACTTACCGCTGAATACCTCTTGTAACACAACAAATCATAAAAGTTTGTAAAAGACTATTATTTTAATTAAAATATTTCTTTTAATATCATCTCTTTTATTTTTATTTATTTATTTACTTATTTGTCTTCTAATTGTTGCCAAAGTTTAAATAGATATAAAAATTATTATGTATCTAGCATAAATTAATGGATTAAATAAATCACGTAATAAACGTGTATTAGTTTTTATTTTGGTAATTAATTCCAGAATTGTCTTATCTTCATTCTCAATCATATTTGTGTTTGCTCAAGTTTTGGATCATTCGAGACAACAGCTCAGTTGCTATAAGTCTCAAAAGAAATCCTCCTTCAAACCAAATCCAGAATTGTATTTTTTGGAACGGCAAACCACGTGAGGCGGAAATAAAAAGAGATATATATAGTATATATTTTATTATTATTATTAGGATTTGATAATCGTAGTACAATTTTTTAAATTATTGATTATTATTTTTTCGCGACTTTTAATGCTATCTTCAACATGAGTTTTTCACATTCGTAACAGGAATTTTGTTATTGATGTTATTTATTTGTGAAAAAATTCCTTTTAGAATAGGTTAAAGCACTGTAATAAATTTTGTCTTTCTGCAATTTTTTAATCTTTAGCAACCTTTACTTTTTTTTTTTTTTTTTTCGAAGCAATTTTTTAACGTTATTAAAAAAAGAATCCGGTTATAATCTTTTAATCTAATGTACAAAAATTTGTCCTCGTTTCAGCTAAATTTAATCGAAATTCGCTTAGCAAATTTCGAATTTTTGTGCATTTTTTATGATTTATTTTTTATGATTTATTTTTTATTATTTTTATTATTTTTATTTTATTTATTATTTATTTAATTATTTATTTATTTATTTTTTAAGGGGAGGGGGGCTCTATGGCGGTTTTTTGACTTTACAAAAGAAATTCTTTTTTAATCTTAAATAAATTTTACTGTTTGAAATTTTTGAAATTTTAACAATTCTTTATATACTATTTTAGTGCCCCCCCCCCCTTTTATTTTTTTCGCGATTCGCTGTGATTTTTTCGCGTTAGTAAAAGAAATTCAATCTTCCAATCCAATATAGTAAATTTTGTTCTCTTTTCTATAACGTTTAATAAGAACTTATGGATCGATTTTTTTTATATATATTTTGCTATTTTTCTTGCGATTTCGCGTTTTGAAAAAATACAATTTTTTTAGATGCCCGGAAACGCAGCGCCCATAAGGTTAGCTGTGATTAAATTATTTTAGCAAATCAAAATCTAATTGTTTTCTATATTGATTAGCGTGACATAGCAAACGATTTTCACAAAGTAAAAAAAAGAATCAAGGTAAATTTATTATTGAATTAAATATTTCATTGTTGATAGTTGTGTGTTTGAAAACAATATTTTTAATGTTTTAATTGTTAGTTTTCATTTGAAATGATTAGGTAATTTTCTCTGTCTATCATCATTTTTCTATTTAATATCAATAATATATTGCGAAGTTTGCGCTAAATTTATTTGTTTATTTATATTTTTTCATTTTATAATATTGATTTTGACATGATAATGTGTGATTTCGCCGAATCTAAATCAAGAGAAATTACTCTCTTCTCTAAACTTTTGTCTTATTTTTAGTAGCTGTTTTCTTATTAATATTATCAATATGCGATTTTGTGTTGTATATGCAATTTTCAAAAGATAAATAACTTGTTATACTAACTCATTAATTTTCTCTTTCTGTTTGAAATTCATACACAAATATTATGAGCAATGTGATTTATTTTAAATGTTTAACATATTTTGTCTCAGTAATATTTATTTTTAAAATGCTCTTTACCTATTGTAACAATTTTTTTTTCTAATATCCATAACGTGCTTGATTTTTCGAAATGAAAAACAAGGTAAAAGAGATTTTGAAGTATTACTGTTATTCTTTATATGAGACTTTCTGGCCTTTTTTTATATACTAGTATAATATTATTTATTAATTTAATTTCAAAATAGATGTTGTTATTTTTAAAAAGATACAAAAATAAAATAAAATAAATGAAGCAGTTCAATTATTTTAAATTCGTTAAATATAAATATATTTTATAATGCATTTTATATGTAAGTAAATAAATTATAGTTATTATACTAATTTACTTATTTTTTAAAAAGTTTGAGTAGTGGTAAAAAGAAAAAAATGTCATAGGGGCGGCAAAGTAAAGCTCGCCTCAGGCGGCGAAATGTCTAACGCCGGCCCGGCTTACATAAATAACAGAGATTACAATTGAATGGTATATACTATTTTAATAAAAATTTTTTAATTTTACTTAAGAAAGGTGTTATAATAAAAATAAATGACATTGACATGTTTCGGAACCGTCAAGTAAGTTCCATAATCATAATATAAATAAAAAATAAAATTTCAAAATATTTCACGGTCAATACAAATGACACGCAACAATGAGAATAAATAACAACAACAAAAAAAAAAAACTAGTTGGATGTGTCAATCCCAAAACTTTCTTCTATCTCATAAGTACTTTTTATTATTTAAAAAAAAAAAAAAAAAAAAAAAAAAAAAAAAAACGTGGTGACCCCAAAGTTACCCACTATCGAATTTCCTCGAACATTAGACCTACCCTAATGAGATTCTGGTATCCGAAAAGCCTAAAACGCAAACTTTAATTAATATTCTGAGAAAAAGAGCTTAATAGTGCCTCATGTTGTGTAACTTATACTAAAACTTAATAAGCATCTATTTATGTCAAGACCTAACAGAATCTGAAATTTGATGGAATTTCGTCCATTAGTTCTTAAGATATAGTTATAACAAAAAATTTGCAAAACGTTGCACAGCAACACCATATCTTGGGCAATTTATGCCAAAACGTAAAAAAGCGTCTAATTATGTTATGGTGTAAAAGAATCTCAAGTTTGATGAAATTCTGTGCATTAGTTCTTGAGATATAGCTAGTTAAAAAAACCGTGTAAAATATAGCACAGAAGCACCATCAGTTGAAGGATTTATAAAAAAACGTAATCATCGTGTAATTATGTTATAAGTCATTTTGTAACAAAATCTCAAGTTTGATGAAATTCTGTGCGTTGGTTGTTGAGATATAGCTATCGGAAAAATCGCGCAAAATGCAGCATAGCTGCACTACCTGTTGCAAGGTTAATACCAAAATGTAATCAGCGTCTAATTATATTATATATTCTAGTGTAACAGAATCTAAAATTTGATGAAGTTCTCTGCATTAGTTCTTGAGATATAGCTATCGCAAAAATCGTGCAAAATGTAGCATAGCAGCGCCACCTATAGGGCAATTCACACCAAAACCTTAACAGCGGCTATGTAACTCAAGGTATCGCGGAATCTGAAGTTTGGTGACATTCTGTGCATTAGTTCTTGAGATATAGCTATCATGAAAATCATGAAAAACGTGGCATAGCAGCGCCACCTGCGGGCCAATTTACACCAAAACTCAATCAGCGTCTATGTATATCAAAGGGTCACAGAATCTGAAGTTTCGTGAAATTCTGTGCATTAGTTCTTGAGATATAGCAATCTTGAAAATCGTAAAAAAGTAGTATCGCAGCGCCACCTGCAGGCCAATTTTCACCAAAAACCAATAGGCACTAATTCATATCAAGGTCTAACTGAATATAAAATTCTATTAAATTTCGAGCATTAGTTCTTGAGATAGAGCGCCCACAAATTTTTTGTCACATACAGACAGACAGACACACAGACAGACAGACAGACAGACAGACTGACTCACAGACAGACATTTTCTAAAAGTAGTCAAAACGTGTTCAGGACCTTCTAAAACGTATAAATCCGTCGAAAACCGGAAGTCGAAAATTTTCATGAATCCAATACTTTCTTCTTGTAAAGATAGAAGAAAGTAAAAAAGACAGACGTTCTATTGTAAAAAAATTATATTAATTATTATGAAAATTATATTAATGTATATTTTTGCAATAGAGCGCCTGTTTTTTGTGTTTTTTTTTTCTTTTTTTGTTATTTATATATCATTGTTACGTGTCATTTGTATTGACCGTGAAATGTTTTGAAATTTTAGTTTTATTTATATTTTAGATCATGGTTTATATTTTAATTTAATGTTTTACAATAGAGCGCGTGTTTTTTGTTATTTATATCTCATTGTCGCGTGTCATTTGTATTGACCGTGAAATATTTCGAAATTTTATTTTTTATTTATATTATGATTATGGAACTTATTCGACGGTTCCGAAACATGTCAATTTCATTTATTTTTATTATAACACCTTTCTTAAGTAAAATTAAATTTTTTTTATTAAAATGTTTACATAAAAGGTGAATGTTTTAAAACCTGGTGATTAAAAAATCAATTGGATTTAATAAACTTTTTATCATGGTATATACTATTTTTTTTTTTCGATTGCTATACCATATACAGTAATTTTACATCATATTTAAACCTGTCCTCGAGCAATCCAATACATTAAAGAAACTAATATAGTTTAGAAAAAAAAAATTGCAAAGTAAGTATTAAAAATATCATAATTAGGATCTATAACGATTAAAATGTGTGTTTTAAAATTATGTCTTTGTAGCTTACTAAACAAAGATAAGTTCCAAAAGACTGCTTCAGAACTATACAATGACAATATTACTATTGCATTCGAAACAATATTCTAGCTCACAGCTCAGAATCTCCCATGCAGATCCTGATCCTAAGAAAAAATAAACTGACTATTGTCGGATTGAACATGAAGATCCTTTTCTTCGCACAAGATAAAGATCAGCTGGGCCCACCCCTTTTCTCCTACACTTCAAGGGAAAAATAAGGGGCCATATATAAAATAGCTGTAGTTAACAAAAAAGTAGGATTACCAAAAAATGAAAGTTATCGCTCCACCCCCCGTCGAGAAGTGTGAAAGTCCGCGCCATCTATTGACGATAAGCGTTTTTCTTTTCCCCTGAAAGATAGCTTTAAAATTCATTTGAAACGATTTTTTGCCATAGGCCGTAATGTATCGGAAAACTTTTGACTATCCCTGTAAATAAACTAATTATAGTAGAAACTTCGTTTTCAATAGGATTTGTGCTAGGGTAAAGATCGATAACATATAAAAATTTCATAGCAATCCGAGTATATTTACGGGAGTTAGAGCGCGGACATACGGCCATCCGGCCAGACGGACAGACAAATCGAATGCGTAAACACATTTCTACTTAGTTGGAAAGTGTTAAAAAGAAAAGAAAAGAAGAAAAGAAAGAAAAAAAATTAGGCGCACTCTTTAATCTCATATTTCTGCGATTCTTCGTCTTTCCAACAAAGTTGAAAAGTGCATATGAATTCGGTTTGTCTGGCCGTCTGGCCGTGCTCTAACTCCCGTAAATATACTCGGATTGCCATGAAATTTTAGGACGCTATTGACATTTAGCCTAGCACGAATCCTATTGAAAATGAAGTTTCTACCTTGATTAGTTTATCTACAGGGAGAGTCAAAAGTTTCCCATTACATTACGGCCTATGGGGAAAAATCGTTTCAAAGGAATTTTAAAGATGTTATATCCTGTCAAACATATTAAAATTTATATGCTTTTACGAGGTGCATTAAAATATGCATTCTATAAAATATGAGGTGAAAATGTAGCTATTATTCATTTACAGGGCCACACAAAATAATTCCATTAGGTAATGGTAAAAGGGGGAATTGTGTGCGACATATTTTAAATATATTAAACTGTTTCATGTATAATAAAATTGATGCATGTCAATGAAACTTAGTATAAATTATACCATACTGCCTTCCTTAATATAAAATACATAGCATTTAGAGGGACACACAAAAAATTTCAAATAGTACATTTTTTTTTTTTTTTTTTTTTTTTCGAAAGTACTGTATATGTATCCGATGATGGCTGATGAATGGATAAAATGCATTTTAAGTATGATATGCGCGTATAAATTTCACTAAATTTATGCATATTATATGGTGCGTATAAATGCTATAGTTAATATACAGGGCTACCCAAAACATCTCGCCAACGTTACTGAATATGAGCATAAATTATTCAAAAGGTGATTCTTAAGTAAATTATACATTTTTACACTGAACTGCATTAAATTTATTAAGAAATGTTTGCAGAATTTAAATAAAATGATATACAGGGCCACGCAAAAAATTGGGTACATGGAGCCTATGAACGATAATCTATCAGAAAAAGGTTTTTAATTGTTTTAAGAATGCTTTAAAATAAATTTTGGCTTAACACTGATGTATAATAAAGATACCAGGCAAACTACAAGGCTGAACAAAGTATTCAAGTATGTTTCCATCTATTAGTATAAATTGCTGAAAGAGAAATTTCAACCTGCTAGGCATTTTTTTGCTAAACTAAATTTTCCCATTATACTGTATGTATATGAGCTGTCAGATTGAATACAGGGCTGTTTAATAGTACTGGAATACATATTTGGCTATATTTGGATTTATATCCTTATTTACCTAAATAACGAAGTTTTGTTAAAGATTTCATGAAGCGTTGGAAAGTGCTTCATAATCTATACTTAACGCATGAATTTTCTTACTTGTTAATTTTGTAAAGCATCTCCTTCCATATTCTGAGATTAGTTTGTTAACAAGAACGAAAAATCATGAATCCAGCATAGATTATATGTAACACTTTCCAACATATTTAAAATGCAAAGACAAAACTTACAGAAATGTATTTAAAAATTTTTGTGCAGCACTGTAACTGATCTACAGAATTTATTTACACCAAATAATGTAAAAAAAAAAATAGTTCAGTTTAAAAATGAGTACCATTATCTAAAATTCACTTCCACCAATTATTATTCATGGCTTCAATAAATCTTTTTCCACTGCAATCAAATTATTTTGTGTATCCTGTAAATGAACAGTAAATTCTAAGTTACGAACAATAAAACTCATTATATGGTCTGTATATGGCCTTTCAAATTTATGCACACCTCATAATGAGCAAAAACTTAAACATAAAATGCAAATTATAAATGAAAAAGTCATATCAATTTCATTACATTTGCAATCGAGTAACATCATTAATTAGGCCATAAATGATTATTTTTTTCATAGATCATAACATGTAAAAATACTTTTGAGATTCCCTTCAGGCGTACTGTAAGTGTTAAGCATGATGCATTCGATATTAATCATCTTTTAGTGCACCTTAATAATGTTTATCAATTTCATTTTGTTTAAGATTACATAACACTATTAAAATGCACCGTAAATCATTTTTCCCGTAGACTATAATGTAAAAAAATACTTTTGAATGTCCCTGTAAATGAACCAAAACTACCATAAATTTCGTTTTGTATATCAAATATGCCATGACAAACCTCAATAATGTACATCAATTACATATCAATCCTAGTATATTTACTCGTATCAGAGTATGGACAGACAGAAAGGCAGATAGGCAAACGGAAATCGTAAACAGCTTCAATTATATTGGAAAGTGTTAAGCATTTATCTTGTCTTTAAACGTGCAGTTGACACTCTCTATTTGAATACTCGCTAATGTGAGCACCCCGGTAACATGAACACATTCCGACGATCCTGGCAAAACTCCATAGACTTAACAAAAGATGAACTCTCTGTATTCTGAAAAGTCTCTAATTTGAACACCCCACTATTATGAACGCTACTTTTGGTCCCTATTTCTACTCCACTTCTCTGTAAACTGAACATATGTTTGCAATCTGAATTCGATTTCCAATCATGGAAATTTTGAGAAACTGTTACAAAAGAATAAAAAGATTCAACGAGCTCGATTAAAAAATAAACAGACAAAATCGCTGCTAGATTTTAAGCATGTAATCGAAAATGCAATTTGTGTGATAGAATTTTCAGTTAAAAGTTAGATCATCTGTTGCCACATTCTTGACATCTGCCTGCAGTAAAAGAAGCCATTTTATGACTTTTTTATTAGAAAATGTAAAAATTTAATTTTTGTTTAGTTGGAGAAAATTACGGCAATTTAAAATAACCCACTTTTATCATTCTTATTTAAAATAATAGTTCTACATAAATTATTAATAATCACAGCTTAAACATGACATTTTAAAGATTATTTTTGGAATTTTAGACTGATTTCTTCGATTGTTCAACGATTGAAAACTAGTCGTTGGAGGCCACCGTAATACTTACCCATCATTTATATGCATATGAAAATAAAACATGTGAAAACTATTTATACAATGCATTGCAATTCATAAACAAAATTTAAATATTGTTAATATACATAGTAGTACTCTATTAATAAATTGCTGATGCACTAATTTCAATAAATTATATAAAACGCCAAACTACTCAAGAAATACCAAACTGCGTAAAAGAAACATCCTTATAACTCCAAAAATAATAATCATATTAATAAACAGTTTACTGCGTTGGATTAAGCGTCTCATTTTCAATTAAAATATACCTCTGAATTGAAATTTGAATGAAACATAGGGTCATGAAAAATCGAAGAATGTGGAAAACAGGATTACAAATATCTCAACAACTAATTATCCGATCGACTTCGTTTTTCATGCAAAATTTGTGCTTTTTTTATTGCCTTTTACATGCATTCCTTAAAATAAAAAAAATCGAAAATTTTTATATGCCTTTCATCAGAACGAATTTTTCGAGAATCCGGAAAAAATAGTTCGGGATAATCGAGGTTGCTGATATTCAATAGGCTTCGTCCCATTTTTACATACTAAGTATATACAAAATTTCAAGTCTCTATCTCAATTTGTTCGTGAGATAGAGCGTTTACAGACAGACAGATTGACAGACAGACAGACAGACGGACGGCAAATTTTTTTTTCTAAAAATATGTTTTTCGAAATCTCCAGTTTCGAAAACGTGTAAATCCGTCAAAAAAATTTTTTGATTTTCAAAACGATTGCAAGACTTACCCTATACTACGTATGATGGGTAAGTAAAATGGCAATTAAAGAAACTATTTGCTTATAATTTTGTTGCTACTTAATTTCAGTAGATTTCATTTTTGTTCATGATGGGACATTCATTAAGAGTTGTAGCAATCATGTTAATTTACTTCTAAAATTTAAAAGAAAGGAAATACAATAAAAACTTCGTAGTACTGACCTTATATGATCAACTCGGTCACCATATATATTAGTTGTAATGTATTTTCAATCTCCCTCTATAATGTACACTCCCATAATCTGAACATTTTTTGCCGGTCCCATGAGTATTCAGAACAGAGAGAGTCCACTGAACTTTTGTCCCTTTAGTATGAGAAAACTTTAATTTAAATACATTCTACAGCTCATATTCAAAATATTAGAATAATTGAGAAAAAGTAATAAGAAAAATTATTTGTCATTTATTTATTTTTTATACTAAGTAAATGCAATTAAATTTCTTATAAATTAAATCTGGAATATTTTGATAAGATTTTAACATTTATAAAATATAAAATACAGCACAATAAATTAGGTATACAGCTTCCTTAAACACACCAGAATATTAGAATAAAATTTAGATTGGTTCAAAATATTAGAATATTTTATTTTACGCAACAATATTACCTTATGAATATGAAGTAAATGGTAGTTAATATTTTGTAGCATCCCCTTTAGCTTTCATAACAGCGTACAATCGATCTTGCATACTATATACAAGGTGTTTACAAACATTTCTATCAATATTAGCCCAAATAGACTTTATACGTGCCACTAACTCAGTTTTACTTGAAGGAGGATTTTCTTGAAGTTTTTTCTTCATTATACACCATAAGTTTTCGATGGGATTAAGATCTGGTGAATTTGGTGGCCAAGGAAGTACCTTAATGTTGCGTTGGCGGAACCAATTCTTAGTTGACACCGAGGTATGCGGGGACGCTAAATCTTGTTGAAAGATGAAATCATCTTCAAATAAATCTTCTGATGATGGAATCATGTAATATTCTAAAATTTCTTGATATATCAGAGAGTTAACCTTTTCGTAGACGATGCATAATTTTCCAGGTCCTTCTGCACTCATACAACCCCAAACCATGACACTAGCAGCAAATTTTACGGAGCGTTTAAGGCATTCTTTATCAAATGCTTCTTGCTTCATTCTCCAAACTCGAATACCTTGATTACCATATGAAACACAAAACATACTTTCATCACTAAATAATATATTTTTCCAATCTTCATTGCTCCATAAACGTCTTGATTTACACCAATTCAATCTTATACGCTTTTGTCTTGCAGTCATGAGAGGTTTTGTTTTCGGTACACGAGATTCAAATTTAAATTTATGGAGACGTCTTAATGTTGTCGATGTAGAAACTTCAACTCCTTCTTCTTTCCATTTTTGGTGCAAGAATCGCACACTTTTAAAACGGTTTTTCTTAACTATACGCATTAGTTTCCTGTCATCTCTAGCAGATGTTTTTAGTTTTCGGCCACCATTTCGACGATTATTTTGAAATTTTCCAATTTTTGAATATTGTGTTAGTATTTTACTAACGCTCGATTGCGAACAATGTAAATAATTCGCTATAAAACATTGATTTTTACCGAGCCGATACAAATCAACCATACGAAGTTTAGTAGATTCAGGAATATCACTCACACGGCCCATTTTAAGACGAAAAAGAAGCAAACTGCAAAAAAGAATACTGATTTTAAATAAAATAGTCTGAATTTAATCAATGATGCCACCAATTAAGAATTGGTAATAATTAAAGGAGAATTAATGTGAAATATTCTAATATTTTGAACCACTTGAATAAATATTCTAATATTTTGACTTTTCAAAATAATTTTTTTTGCAATTAATCTTTTCAAAAATGATATTAAATTTAAGATAACAAGTAAGTTTAATCAACAATAAGTTCTTAATAAAAATATCGTTTGCATATCTTATACTATAATGCGAGCAAAAATTGTGTGTGTGTGTGTGTGTGTGTGGGAAAATTTTATCTCAAAAACGGCTCTAACGATTTTCGCAAAAATTTGGATTTTACCATTTTCGGGCACGAGAAGAACATTGGGCTCGGTCACATGTTCGAGAAAATTCGATTATTGGGTCATTTTGGGTCATAATGGGTCAGGATCAAGCTATTTTTATATAGAGAACGGCTGGATCGATTTTAAGGAAATTTTGTAACCAATCGTTTTTTGGCACGAGAAAACAATTGAGCTGGGTCACATGTTGGAAAAATTTGGATTAGTGGGTCATTTTTGGGTCATTGTGGGTCAAGCCATTTTTATTTAAAAAACGGCTCTAACGATTTCGACCAACTTTTATATTTTATCGTTTTGGATTACAAGAAGACCATTGGGTTAGGTAACATGTTCTAGAAAATTCGGTTAGTGGGTCATTTTTGGGGTCATTGTGGGTCATGCTATTTTTATCTAGAGATTTTCTCACGCAATATTGACTAAAAATTGCATTCTATGGTTTTCGGGCACGAGAAAAACATTGAGCTAGGTTACATGTGCTAGGTTACATGTGAGCTAGGTTACAAAAAATTTAATGGGTCATATTGGGTCATTAAGAGTCTGGGTCAAGCTATTTATATTTAAAGAACAGCGTGATGGATTATAACGAAATTTTGTATGTAACAGTTTTTTGACATGAGAAAACTAATGGGCTAAATCACATGTTTGAGAGATTTCGACTATGAGGGTCATTTGTGGGTCATGATGGGTCATGGTCAAGCTATATCTAAAGAACAGGTGGATCAATTTTAATGAAATTTTGTATGCAGCATTTTTTTGGCACTATAAAATCATTGGACTACGTTACATGTTTGAAAAATTTCGATTAATGGGTCATTTTGGATCATAAAGGGTCTGGGTCAAGCTATATATAATTAAAGAACGGCAGGATCAATTTTAACGAAATTCTGTATGTAACAATTTTTAGAAACGAGAAAACTAATGGACTAAGTCACATATTCGAGAGCTTTCGATTATAAGGGTCATTTGTGAGTCATAATGGGTCAAGGTCAAGCTATATCTAAAGAATGGGTGGGTCGATTTTAACGAAATTTTGTATACAACATATTTTTGGCATGAGAAAATCATTGGGGTAGGTCACATGTTCGAGAAATTTAAATTAATGGGCCACTTTTGGGTCATTCTAATTTTATCTAGACAACGTTTCGCGCAATTTTGACTAAATTTTGTATTTTATCATTTTCGCGCACAAGAAAATCATTGGGTTATGACAGATTTTTGAGAAAATTCGATGAATGGGTCATTTTGGATCATAAGGGGTCCGGGTCAAACTAACTCTATCTAAAAAACGGCTCAATTGATTTTATCTAAATTTTGTATCTATACTCTTAAAACGAAAGAGCTGATTTTGCTTCTCATGAAAGAGCTGCATTTTTTTCGATCATAAATGAGTTGTTTTTCAAACGATTAAATCTTCTTGATTTAAATTGGTTATTTAAACAGCTCAACTTGATTTAAATTGCTTAAAAACAACTCGCTCAACGAGTTATTTCAACTCTTTTCGAGAAGCTGCCTTTCAAAACGTGAAATGAGTGGATTTTGGCTCAACTTGAGCTATTTTGTGGCTGACTTTTTAAGAGCGTAATGTTTTTCGGCATGCTAAAACTAATGAGCTAGGCCACACGTTCGAGAGATTTCGATTATAAGGGTCATTTGTTGGTCATGATGGGTCATGCTAATTTTATATAGAAAATGGTACTCACCATTTTGACTATACTTTGCATTATATCGTTTTTGAGCAAGAGAAAACCATTTGGCTTCGACACATGCTCACGAAAATTCGATTAGTGAGTCATTTTGGATCTTAATGAGCGAGGGTCATTCTAATTATATATAACAACGACTCAATCAATTTTACCTAAATTTTGAAACAAAATGTTTTTTGTCACGAGAAGACTATTGGGCTGAGTCGCATGTTAAACAAAATTATATTAGTGGGTCATTTCGCTTCATTGCTGAATACTGCCAAGCTAATTTTACCTAAAAATGGCTTAAACGATTTTGATTCAATTTTATATTCTACTGTTTTTGATTACCTGAAGACGATTGAGCTATGTCACATGCTTGATCAAATTTGATTAGTGGCTCATTTTGGGTAATACGGGTCAGGGTCACGAGAATATGGCAAAAGCCAATAACTTGGTGATATTTGACAAAATATTGGCGACATATGGCCAAAAATTCGACTATAAAAATTATGAAAACCAAAACACGTATTTGGAGCCAAATGAAAGAATGCCTCCAAATTAGGTATCTAGCAAAAAATATTGTCTTTCAGAATGTAAAGAATTTTTTTATACATTCTTAAGAGGATTCGAGATGCATGGTTAAACCAATCAGAGTCAAGCTAAAAAAGTGATTTAGATCGATGTCCTTTCATTGTAAATTTTAAAATAAAGTAAAATTTATAAACATGCGCATAAAAACATAGTTTTCTTATTGATTGTTTTTCTAAATAATACTATTATAAACATGTTTCACAGTAATAATACAGAGTTAATGATACAGTGAAAATACTTTATCGAGTTGAACACAAAGTTAATTTTGACCGAGCTAAGCTCGGTCTCCCCTGCTAGTTTTCATTAAAAGACATTAAATTACCAAACGATATTTTCAATTTCTAAGAAAAAGGTAATTATTCTAATATTTTGAATATGAGCTGTAATCTATTTAATACTAGAATTAGCCAAAAATAGGCATATTTGGAGACCTTTAAACATGCTGGATAATCATTCATTGTCATGTCCACTGCTAATTATTTAAATCGCATCGATTTGGCACTATAAAATATATTTTGTAATAAGCTTTTGATAGTATCTGACATTAATTTAACAAAAATGAAAAATCTTGCGCACAGCATAGATTATGAAACTCATTTCCAACACATTCAGAATACTGTAACAAAACACGGTTTACTAATATAAAACATAATGTCTAAATAAAAAATTTAGGAAACGCATAACGCATTTGAAAAACCGATTTCTACTATGGCCATGGATAGTCATTAAAATGTACAATTTTCTTTTTTTGTGCAACACTGTATATGATCTACAAACATGTATGTATACTGCATAGTGCGCCAAACATTAGTTCAGTTAAATGGATAGCACAATTAAAAATTTTCACTTAGCAATTTCCGTCAATAATCAGATGTTGTTGAAAATTTTTGTGAGACCTTGTAGATTATCTGTAGAATCACAGAACAATACTTTAAGATTATTTTATTTTAAAAACGCATACCACAAATGAAACCAGCAATTATTATTCATAGGTACAATTATTGCTCATTTTCTTCTATAGTCAAATTCTTTTGTGTGTCTCTGTAAATGAGCGATAAGTTCTATGCATATCATATACTATAGTAAGAACCTTGCTGTATACCATAATAAAATACCGTAATAACATTAAAATACAGGGCAAACGATTTTTCGCCGTAGAGCGTAATGTAAGGAATTACTTGAGTGGCTCTGTAAAAAAACCGAAAATGCTACACACTTCATTTCTAATACAGAACTAGTAGAATAGTAAACTATACTAATGTACATCAATTTTATGGAAATCGAACTGTATTTACGTGAATTAGAGCACAAATAGACAGACAAACGGATAGACAATCCAAATTCAGAAACACTTTAGAACTATGTTGTATCAACTATATACATTACAACTACGTTTGAAAGTGTTAAAAACGTAATGCTATTAACAAACCTTATATTTGACGCAAAGCTATATTGCAGACCAGATTATTAAACATTCACTAATCTTTGTAATTCTATGTACATTAAAACATTATTAAAAAATGTTAAAAATGTAATGTTACCAACATACAGTGTCTCACAAAAGTGATGGGACACTTGTGCTTTATAAAAAGAAACTGCAATAAAATAAATAAACAAACATGTGCAAAAAATTTTTGGGTGTGTTTCATATTTAAAATTAGTAACAATTATTACATAACATACATTTTGTCAAAATATTAATTTAGTAAAAATACAATTGTTCAGAACGGAGCAAAAAATGGCTCACATAAGTGATGGGACACTTACTTTTCCATCAAATATTTATCCAAAAATTTTACTTTTTAAAAGGTTTTAATATTTTGTTGGATTTCCTTTTACTTTTAAAACATGATTTAATCTTTTTGGGAGGGATTCGACTAATTTTACCCCCATTCTTCTTGAAGCACCGATTTTAGTTGTTGTTTTGAAGAAATGGTGTGTTTGCGAATTCTTAATTCCAATTCTTGCCAAATATTCTCTATGGGATTTAAGTCTGGAGATTGTGGTGGTGTTTTTATTATTTCAGGATAGTTATATAGCAGCCAGAGTCTAACGTTCAGAGCAGTGTGCTTTAGGTCATTGTCCTGGTAGAATTTAAAATCGTTATGAAGGTTCAATTTTCGTGCTGAAGATTTCAAATTTTGCTTTAAAATATCAATATACTTGTACTGATCCATTATACTGTTAATAAAAACAAGATTACCAACTCCAGCGGACGACATACACCCCCATACCATAACTCCTCCTCCACCATGTTTTACTGTTGGTACCAAGTTCTGTTTGCGAAATTCTTCCCTGAGTTTTCTCCACACCAAGATTCTACCGTCAGAACCAAATATATTAAATTTACTCTCATCAGCAAATATAACTTTATTCCAGTAATCAGAATTCTTATTTATGTGGATTTTGCGAAAGCTGGTCTGAGTTTTCCATTCTTTTCACTTACGAAGAATTTTTTCCTGGCTACTCTACCGTGATATCCAGCAGATCGAATTACCCTTCTAATAGTCTCAGGATTAACAATTATTCCATATAATGCTTGTAAATCAGCAGCAACTTTTGAAACACTATTTCTTGGATTTTTTTTTTTTTTTTTTTTTTTTTTTTAATATTTCGAACGATAATTCGCTTTATTCCATTGGATAGTTTTGATGGTCGGCCAGGTCTTCTTTTATCCTGAATCATACGATTCTTTTTATATCGTTTAATGATATTGAAAACTGTTGGACGACTCAAGTCAACTGTTTCAGTAGTTTTTCTAATAGATTTTCCACGTTCAATATGCAAATTAATAACTAATTTTCGAATTTCAGGCGAAGTTTCTTTTCGTTTAGCATTCATGGCTACACAGAGCTAAAAAACACAAAAATTCCAAAACAAACTGGAGAGAAATACTGCAGACGATTTTATAAATTATTGCCAATTGTTTTTAAGTAAAAATAAAACCCCAAAAAATATTTTTATTGCTTATTTCAGACGATTTTTGTTGCATATATAATGGTGTCCCATCACTTATGTAAGCTATTTTTTGCTCCGTTCTAAACATTTGTATTTTTATTAAATTAATATTTTAATATTTTGACAAAATGTATGTTATGTAATAATCTTTACTAAATTTAAGTATGAAACACACCCACAAAAAAATGTGTACGTGTTTTTTTATTTATTTGATTAGTTTCCTTTTGTAAAGCACAAGTGTCCCATCACTTATGTGAGACACTGTAGTTTATATTTGACGCAAATCTACAGCTCATATTCAAAATGTTAGAATAATTGAGAAAAAGTAATAAGAAAAAATTATTTTTCATTTATTTTTATAGTAAGTAAATGCAATTAAATTTCTTAAAAATTAAATCTGGAATGTTTAGATAAAAATTTAACATTTGCAAAATATAAAATTCAGTACAATAAATTAAATATGCAGCTTTCTGAAATACATCAAAACATTTGAATAAAATTTAGATGGGTACAAAATACTAGAATACAGTGTGGTTAGTTATTAACGTCAGGTGTTCAGAGCCCTCTAGCGAGTAAAGTTTTGGGCGAAACATAACCAAATTTGATCAGCATACATAGTAGACCATGGGATTTCGAATTCTTAAAAAAAAATAAAGAAAATAAAAAGTTTAAAAAATCGCCACTAGGGGCAATTTTAGCTAAAATGCGTTTAATTTGCATAAAATCAGCAATTTTGGCGCACCAAAAGTGTATTAGTGTAAATGTTGAATGATTAAATGGCAAAAAATACAGTACAAATCAATTTTATACTGCTGGAATACTGCCCGAGCGCTGATGGTACTTGCACATTTTTCATCTCTTGTTCGACAATAGCAGTTACAACTTCGTCAACTTGTTATTGACTAGTCACTTTGTGTCCTAGGCCTTGTTGTCGCATAGTTTCAAATCGATAATCATCTTTTGTAAATTTGTTATGCTCATCGGTTCTTTTGGCAAATTCTGTAATCGGTGAAATTCAGGACGAGCATCGTTGCAATTCTCGTTCTGCTGATAACACAGCTTGACTAGCAAAGTATGGTGAGAGTAGATAATGATGAGAACTAACTCTCCCAGCCTTTCCTTTTATACTCATGATTGCTACACACAACTGATTTTATGCAAATTAATGCATTTTAGTCGGTAAACAAAGCTAAAATTGCCCCTAGTGGCGATTTTTATTTTTTTTTTTTTGGGTTAAGAATTCGAAATCCCATGGTCTACTATGTATGCTGATCAAATTTGGTTATGTTTTGACCAAACTTTACTCGCTAGTGGGCTCTGAACACCTGACGTTAATAACTAACCACCCTGTATTTCATTTTACCCAACAATATTACCTTATGAATATGAAGTAAATAGTAGTTAATATTTTGTAGCATCCCCTTTAGCTTTCATAACAGCGCGCCGTTATACGCTGCAGCGTACTATCGATCTTGCATACTATATACAAGATGTTTACATACATTACTGTAAATATTAGACCAAATAGACTTTATAGGTGCCACTAACTCAATACTTGAAGGGGGGTTTTCTTAGAGTTTTATCTTAATTTTAAGAGGGGACGAAGAAACAAACTGTAAAAAAAAAAATAAAAAATAAATAAATAAAAAAAAAAATACTGATTTTTAATGAAATCGTCTGAATTTAATCAATGACGCCACCAATTAATAATTGGTGAGAATTAAAGGAGAATTAATAAAAAATGATCTTATATTTTGAACCACTTGAATAAATTTCTAAAATTTTGACTTTCCAAATAATTTTTTTTTCAATTAATCTTTTCAAAAATTATTTCAACTAGCTGCACCCGTCGAAATTCGACGGAAAAGAGTATACATTGGATGTGATATATATCAGTCTTATAATACACAGTAATATACAGAGCGAAATAAACAATTGCCACTTCTTAAAATAGGGATAATATAATCTTTCATGATGGACATACACAAACTGATTATCTTTTTTTAATGTGGTTTCTAAACATTAAACATTATTTAAATGCCAAATTGTTTAGGAAGTTAATATAATACCTCAGAAGACGAATTCAAAAATACCTTCATAGTTTATTTTTTCTCCGTTTAAATATCTCTTGGAACCTCTACAATAATTATAGTACCAATAAAATATTTTAATTATTATAGAAACAGGGAATTAAACTGCATAACCAATTCACTAAACATTTATAGCACTTGCATAAATTTAATTTATTTATTGGTTTGTAGCCTCCATCAACTTGACAAAATTAATTTTATTGTCATGATAACGAAAAGAAATATGATATCTTTGTTATAAAAAAGAACAAAATTTTTGTGTTTGTTGTTGATAAGCAGAAAACATTTTATTTATTTTTATTTTAAATAATAACTTAATGCAACAAAATTATTTTAATTAATTTTTGATATTATGTAAAATAGAAATATCGTAATACCGTTATATCACAGGATATTTTTTTCTAATATGACATCATTTACACCTTCTGAAACACTCATCCTTTCCAGAAATAAAAGTGTGATTTATGCAGTTATTTAAAAATTCCTTAGTTTCATAAAATATTTATTGTAATTAAATGGAAATGGCGCAATTTATAGAAATATTTTCATTCGTGCACATCGCGGACCTTTAAATAAATAGAAGTTCAGTTTATTTAGATGCAGGCATAAAAGTCAGTTAATATGACATCATCACTGAAACAGCTGCTATAACAATGTATATTATATTCATGGAACAAACTTATCTGTTTTCTCAATGACGACATTTTCTCCATCGACAAAATTTCGCTTTAGATATTATACTTTATAAACGTTTATTTTCTGTTATTTTATTTACATAATACTTAATAATATCGCACAGTAAATAATCTGTGTATTGTACAGCGATTAGTGAATAATTATGTGCAATCATTTTATTAGGATTAAATTTTACGAAAACCATTATTTTTTTTTCTTTGAAATGCAATTACACATTCACCGATGAGATCAAGATCCTGATTGGTGAAAAGGAATAAAACAAAATAAATTTAGTGAGAAAAGCTTAACCTGTTGCCAGTGTTTTGAAGAAATGTCACAAAGCTTTTAAAATTAAAAATAAAATATAAAAATGGAAATAAATTAAAAATTAGCCAGAATGGGCACATCTACAGATAAACAGCTTTCATTTAAAAAAATAATTATCAAAATCGGGCCAGTAGGAAGCTCAGGGCTGATGACTAAAAAAATAGCCAGGTGTTTTAAATATATAGATTATCAAAATTATTTCAGATTATAAATAAATTTAATCAACAATAAGTTCTTAAAAATATCGTTTGCATATTTGCATTAAAGACATTAAATTACCAAACGATAGTTTCAATTTGAAAAAAAAAAAGTTATTATTCTAATATTTTGAATATGAGCTGTACATTGCACACCTGATTATTAAAAATTAACTTATCTTTTACTTCTCTCTAGCAGTTTTTCTGCTTTTATTTATTTATTTATTTATTTATTTTAGAATTGGGATTGTCTAAATCATTTATTTTTTATAAGTTATAAAATGGAGTTGCTAGGCAACTATCGAAAGAAAACGAAAAAGAAATGAAATACAGTGGTTCACAAAAGTGTTCATACACTTAGGGATTTCAACGAAATAGTGCTCTAAACATTAATTACGATTAATATTTTAGAATGGGTATTTAAGAGTAAGATCTGTGACTCATTCTTAACAAAACTACATGAAATATTTTTAAAACATAGCAAAACTTTATTTTGAAAAAATCCTTAATAAAAAAAATAACAAAAAAGTTACTTCACAAAAGTCTTCGTACACTTTAAAAAAATCGTTGTATATTTGTAAAAATTGTAATATTTCGCTAAAGTTGTATTTAATAGGATATTATTTAGCACCCACAACAGTTTTTTTAAACACCTGGAATAGATTTAATTAGTATTTTGGTAATTTCTGTATGGAAGTTGATTCCTTCATCGAACATTGCTGTTTTTATTTCGCTTTTGATTATGCTGTGTCTTCGTATTCTAACTTTCAGTTATCTCCAGATATGTTTTACTGGGTTTAAATTCAGCAACTGAGGTGATGTTTTCAAAACTTGTGGACAATTATAGAGACACCAGAGGCGAACGTTGAGAGCCAGGTGCTTTGTATCATTATCCTGATAAAAAACAAAGTTTTTTCTGTTACCCATATTTTGGGCTGATAATTTTAAATTGCCTTTTAAAATAACTAGTAGATCGAATCCGGGCTTCCCGGGTTACATAGCAAAGATAAAAAGCAGTTTTTTTCAATTGAAAATTTTAATGAATTTTCTACATGCGTTTTAGATTGCTAACTAACTCAAAAAAAAAAAAAAAAAAAAAAAAAAACATTTTTAACCCTTTAACCCCTTGAAGGGAGTGAGATAAAATATATCTCGCTTAATTTTAATTGCAAAACGCCACATTGACGACAGTAATTTGAATTATCAATTTTATTTTTGTCAAATACGTGAAGAAACGCTTTTAAATATTTTGAAAGAAATTTGTTTTTAAATATCGGTGTTAATCAATCACTTCAGCATTTTAAGAATTGAAGTGCTTTTTCTTTCAAAGTGTTAAGTATCTTGCGGATTTTTTCATTCATGTATCATTCATAAAATAATAACTGTGAAAAGTATTGGTATGAAGATTTGTATTTGATAACTTTACATATTTTTTTATCTTATACAATTCAAAAAATTAACATTAATCTCAATATTATATTAAACCAATCTTTGAATTAAAACATTACATATCGGGAATACATGGTTAGGCTAACATGGTTAGGTTAAAGGGTTAAATGAAAAATATTAATTATGGAATGAAACAAAGCAATGAATTTTTTCAAAAGTCACATTTCCGTATTAGACGCATGCCGGAAGTTATTAGCCAAAGATTTCATTACGGCAGCGATTTTGTTTCTGGCCATTTCAGTGCTTCGAGCACGTAATTCAATTACATGTCTGTTAAATTTGTATTTATTTATTTTATTTTATTTTATTATTTATAAAGGAAATTTTAATTTTGCTATAGTATATTAGCCGGAAACAAATCCCAAACTCTTTATATTTTTCTAAAGACAAATAGATTAATCTATCGTAATCGAGTTTCACTCGGTAGACATAAATTTAAAAAAAACTCGCACCTGATTTTTTTTTTTTTCTAATTACAGCCAATCCGTAAATTGAAATACAGTTTTCAAATAAATTCAAAATATTTTCAATTTTTTTTTCTTATTTGGCAGTGTAAAATTTTAAGTTGTTTGATTACATGTTGAATTTGTAATTTTTAGTAATTTAATCTGCGTTTTTAACCATTCTTTTATTTTATTGCTCAACTAATTTTAATTATATAATGGAAAAATATAAGGAACAATATTCACAGATTTATAAGTAAATTGTGTATCATTATTATTTCTTAATGGAGATACGTGATAGAGATTAAAAGAAAAAAAAAGCTTGAAATATATAAGCTCGCAATAAATGAATCAAATGAAATACAGTTTTCAATGAAATTGCATTTCAAAGTAGATTTCTTTTCCTATATGATGAAATAATAATTGAAAATGTGCGACGTTTAGAAGATTAAAAAATTGCAGTACCAAAAATTGCAAAAATTCATCTATTCTGAAATGTGGCCATTCGCAAAATAACGTCAGTGTACACACGGACACATTTGTTTGTCACAATATAGATTTTGCGCATATGAAAAATCGGTACTTCTTGATTATCCAATCGACCATTTTCGCCAAACTAATAGCCAAGTTATACACTATATTGCCATTGATTATGGGACACTTGCGATTTTAGACATTTTACTAAATATCTAGAAAAATACATGAGGAATCATCTCGAAACTCTTAGTGTATAAATATAATAGTATACGTCATACATCTCCGTGAAGATTTTTTACCGAAACGCCATAAGGGACCGTCAACAAATTAAAAAAGAATGAATATCTTTTGAATAACCCTGTCAAAACTAATGTAACAAAAGCGCTCAAACTCTAGATTATGATTGAATGCCTTATTGTAATACACTGTGTTCATTTTTATGCAAATAGCATGCATACTCGCAGAGTAATTAAGGTTTTTATAAAAATGGTCCCAAATTTTTCTAAGTTTTTTCATTATAATTTTCAGAGTTCTTAATATAAAATAATATTTTTTTCAGAAAATATGGCAAACAACATTGCACACAGTACTCTGTAATCAGAATTAGAAAATAATAAAAATTGTATGAAAAATGAGTAGGTTTACTATATAATTTTTTACTGCGCATGCGTCAAAGATATCAAAATTTCATTTGCATATTATGTTAGCTAAATGTATAGAGCAACTTTTGTAAAAGTCTCAAAATCATAGCTTGAAAATTCTGAAAGTAATCGTCTATAGAAAAAGGACAAAATCCGCTGTTTCCAAAATGAAGCAACAAAATGAGGGATTTTATCCAAATGCAGTAGTACATCCCATATTGTGTATTCTATATTGACACTAATCAATGAATATATGGATACAACCCCTCTTGTTTTTGCTTCATTTTGAGAATAACGGATTTTCGACTTATTCAATTGAAGATTATTGTCAGAATTTTCAAGTTATGATTTTGTGACTTTCACAAAAGTTGCTCTATACATTTAGCTAACATAATATGCAAATGAAATTTTGATATCTTTGACGCATGCGCAGTAAAAAATTATTTAGTAAACCAACTTATTTTTTATACAATTTTCATTATTTTTTAATTCTGATTACAGGGCACTGTGGGCAATGTTGTTTGTCATATTTTCTGAAAAAAATAATATTTTATATTAAGAACTCTGAAAATTATAAGGAAAAAACTTGGAAAAATTTGGGATCATTTTTATAAAAACCTTAATTACTCTGCGAGTATGCATGCTATTTGCATAAAAATGAACAAGGCTTATTACAATAAGGCATTCAATCACAATCTAGAGTTTGAGCGCTTTTGCTACATTAGTTTTGACAGGGTTATTCAAAAGATATTCATTCTTTTTTAATTTGTTGACGGACCCCTTTGGAGTTTCGGGAAAAAAATCTTCACGGAGATGTATGACTTATACTATTATATTTATACACTAAGAGTTTCGAGATGATTCCTCATGTATTTTTCTAGATATTTAGTAAAATGTCTAAAATCGCAAATGTCCCATAATCAATGGCAATATAGTGTATATGTTAACATAATTTCTATTTTAAATAACGGAAAAAACAAATAAATTAGTAAAACATGAATAAAAATACAAATAAAAAGTGATATTAAACACCTCTTGATGACATTTTAAACATGTGTATCGTGTTTAATATCATTGAATATGACATTCACAAATCATCCATTTTTGGCATTTAATCTTATAATTTTGCGATAGTTTTTTGATCGACGGGATAACCAAGTAGTATCGAAAAGTGTTACGCGCATGCTAAAATGTTAAAAGCAAAGAAATGACTGCACGTACATTTTTTTTTTTTCAAAAAAGTTTGCTTCAAAGTTTACTCTATGACAAATTTAAAATTCGTTTTATAAATTAAATTACACAACACAAATTAAAAGAATAAACATTGCACTCCGTCACTTCAACGTGCAAAGAAGATGCCGCATTTTCCGTGAAATACGCAAACCTTGATTTTTACAAATCATGCCAAACCAAATTTTCAATTATATTTTGAACATTGGATATTGGCGAATTATGAAATCTCATTTTGTCTTTTACATCGTTTTTTTTTTTTTTTTTTTGGTTTGTTTGTTTGTTATTTCAGATCTATTTTCTATGTAAAAATGTACTTTTTTTCTTATCTGAAAATATATTTGGAAAATAAAAATGGTTCAAAAATAAAGTAAAAAATAAATAACATAAAAAATATAATTATTCCAAGCAGAACGAAAAAGTAAATAATTTTGGGCGTGTTCAGCGCAACTTACCAAAGTAACCAATGTTACCGACCGATTGTAGGACAGTACGAAAGCGAATTGTGGCACCAATGAAAACTCTCCTGCTGAATTGTAGCTGATGTCACACTTCGCCTTGATTTTCATTTCGTACTTGTCTACAATCTGTAAGTGACCGGTAAGAAACCGGTAAGTTGCGCTGAACACGCCCTTTGTTTCGCATTTTCCTTCTGGTAAAATGACAGGTAAGAAAAAAGAACTAAAAAAATCATCTGCTCTAGCAAGTTTAACTGAAATTTATAAAAAATTACTTTAAGCGAATAATGTTATTTTAATATAATTACAATTGAATGTCTTAAACAATTGGGCAAAAATTTGGGGTACCGGACATTACTTTAAACCTGGAATTATTGCCAAGATCGTCTTTGTTTTTCTTGCTATCTCGGCGAAAAAAATTCAATCCAGAGGGAAAAAAAAGAATCACATTGAACAGGTACTAAATCCTTTGACGTGTGCAGTGCGTTTTTCTGTAAATAAAAATGATCTGCTTAAATTTAAGCATTATAAAGTAGCATTTTATTTTATCATAAACTGAAAACTATAGTACTAAAAGTTTCCACAGGCTTGTCATTGAAAGTTTCTTTCTTTTTAGCGAAAACACGCAGTTACTTAATGTAGCAGATTTCCGGATTACTTTTTTTGCACCAATCCCAGCCACCATAAGTCCTCTTTATTTCTTCTTTCTATTTTATGGTTATTTTTCCTTTACTTTACACAGAAATGGAGTACTCAAGTTGCCACCTCCAAAAAAATTAAATTAAAAACTACAAAAAAATTAATATCGCAAAAACAAATTAAAATACAGTTTTCAAACAAATTGCATTTAGAAGTACATATTTTTCCCTACACAATGGTATAAAGATTGAAAATGTGCGAAGTCTAGGAGTTAAAAAATTTGCAGTAATGAAAATTGCAAAAGTGAAATTTCATCAGAAAGTGTTGCCATTCGAAAAATGACGTATGCGTTACGCACAGATACGTTTGGCCTTTATAATATAGATTGAATAAAGATCGTGATTTATTATGCTATCAGTATATACCAAATTACCTAATCCTGATGCTGCTATGCACCCTCACACAATTTCAACTCCACTACCATGGTTAGGTGTTCCAACTAAGTTCTTTGAATTAAATTCTTATTTTTTTTTCTTTATATTATAATGTACCTATTGGAGCCAAGAATGGCATACTAGTTTTCATCTGTAAATAAAACATTATTCCAATACGATTCTGGTTTATTTATCATTGATTTTGCCAAAGAAAACCTAAGCTTTCTGTTTTTCGCAATAACAAAAAATCTTCTACGGGCAGAACGCCTATATATTACAGCTGAGCTTAACACTCGTTGAACAGTTTCAGGTGAAAATGAAGTAAAAACTGTTTTATTAAACTCTATAGTAACTTTTACAGCACTTAAACGTGGATTTTTTACGGTTTTCTAATTGTAAGTATTTGATCTCATTGCGTTAACTTAGATTGACGACCTTTTCATACCTAGTTTTCAATCCATTTTTTTTCTATAAAGTGTTTTATCGCATACTTCACTGTAGAATGGAATAAATTAACTAATTTTTCAATATTTCTAATTGATTTACTACTATTATGAAGGAAAAAAATCTTCGAACACTATTAGTCGTGACATTACGATTAGAAACCATTTTTTAACTAATAAATAGAATATTACGGACCAATTCTGTAAAACATAAAGCAGTGTGATTTTTTAAATGTCATCACAATGCAAAAATAAAAATAAAGCGGCAAACAATATTTTTAATAATGAATTTATCCTAAAAAGTTTCGGTGTACGGAGACTTTTGTGGCGTGCTCTTTCTGTGGCATCTTCCGTTTTCATTTTTAGATTTAAAAAAAAAATCCCTTAATCTTAAACAAAAAGGTTGTATGTTATTTAGAATAACTTAGAGATAATATAAAAATTACTGGACTTCATATACGAATTTAATTTCAGGGAAATTTCTTTTTAGTACAAATTTTTAAAGTGTATGAACACTTTTGGGAGCCACTGTATGTATAATGTCAAATAAGTAAATTGATAAAACAAAATGATTTATATTATTGGAAAACATGTCTAAAGTTTCAAAAAATATATACACCTAATTAAAAGAAAAAGAAAAAATTTCTAAAAAAATAGGAATAATTTTAAACCTTTTTTTGCAAATTTTAACCTTCATAATTTACAATTTAAATACGTTAATCAAACGAGCCATTTTCATTCAACGAACAGAAATTTCAAAATCGTCTTAATTTCATTATCCCGCAAATTAAAATATTCTATATTTTCTAAACGAATGAATCAAATGTAACAAAAAACTATACAACTTAATCCTCATATCTCACCATTATTTTGTAAAAACTAAAATGTCTTTATTCGGTCCCCGTGGTTTCTAAATCGTATTTCCATAGGTCATTTGAAGGCCAGTAGAATTTATACATCTCTCATCTAATTTTACTAGCGAAATGCCACATTGACACCAGAATTTAGCAAAGAAAAATTTCATTTTATAAAATACGTAATAAGAAGCTTTTATCTAGGTTGAAATAAATTTGTTTTTAAATTCTGATGGTGATCAATCGCTTGATCATTTTATGAATGAAATTACTTTGCCCCTGAAAAGTTTAACCTCTAATGTCATCCTTGTACTTTTAACAGATAAAATAATAAAAATTTCTTTTTTGTACAACTAAATCTTACCGAATTATCATACTTTGAATTTATGAAATTTTAGTAATTTCTGGCACTAAAAATAGAAAAACGATTTTCATCCATATGTGAGCTGTTAAAAAGGAGGGGAGAAGAGAATCTTAACAATAGTGGGTTTTTTTATTAATAACTAACTGACCCGCCCGGCGTTGCCCGGGTCCGTGATAATCATGATGCATTAAAAAAACCTATAATATTGACAAAAAATTGATTTTAAAAGCCCAAAAACTCGAAAAATCGTTAAAAATTACTTCAAAAATCGCCTTAAACATCGGTGAAATTCAAAAATCGTAGCAGAAACAAACCAAAAAAAAATGCATTCCTTTCACTAATGTGAAAATCGCCTTGAAACATAAAAAGAACGCTGAAAATCGACTAAAAAATTAAATTAAAAAATCTGATCAAAAAATCGAAAATCGGGCTTCGAAGTGCAAAACTTCATTATACAGATGTATCTATCCTCCAAATTTTGTAACTCTACGTGCAGCGGTTTCTTCAGAACAGCGCTGACACACTCACAAACTTCTCTCTTTATTATTATAGATTATTCTACAATGCTTCGAAAGCCTTAAAAAGAAAATTAGACATTAAGAGCACAGATTGTACTGATTCATTGGTGCATTTGAAACGAAAATATCCTCCCCCAATCCCCCAGTTCGCAAAAAATATTGTTAGGTACTCCAAACTTAAAGAATTATAATTTCCTTATTTATTTTTAATTCCTTGTATTTAATAAATTGTTAAAATACTTTGAATTTCAAATAGAAAAAAAGATCGAATTACGAATAGCATAAAGATTTTAAACTTCAAATCAAAATAGCTCAGAAATTTTTCAAGTGACAAGTGGGGGGCATAAGCTTTTCTTGATAATATGTAAGTGTCAATATGTAAGCTATGCCACTGGCGCTCTCTTCTAGTCCAAGAGCCGACCGCACAAAATCCTAAGTCATCGAGCACAAGAAAAAATCCTTTAATTTATGGAAGAGTATTAATAGGGGATTCTAATCATCTATGTCTGCCGGAAGCAAAGTGGTACATAAGAGAAAAATAAATGTCACTAGTGGTTGACACATAGACTTAACATTATGTTTTCCTGCACCCAATTTTCCATGTTTTCATACTTTTGATTGTACGGCAAACACAATGTTAAACGTACGAGTGAACCACCAGTGGTATCAATTTTTGGCTTATGCACCACTTCGCATCCGGCAGGAAGCGAAGATTCAATCAATGATTAGATTACCCAATCAATCGATGATCTGATTACCCTATTACCTTCCATAAAATAAAGAAATTTTTCTTGTGCTCGATGACTTAGGGTTTTGTGTGGTCGGCTCTTGGACTATTCCGACGGAATATTTCCAAATTGAAGGAGAACCTCCTGGCTATAGCCTAACACATACACAAAAAAATTGGTTCAGTTCTATGCATAACTTCATGCTCATGCACTTTCCGATGGTACAATATTGAAAACAGCAGAAAAATCGGTATCACAGCGGCCCCGTCCAACAGATTTTTTTTTTCAATTTAGGGAGAACTGCTTGTCATAGCCAGAACTCACACACAAGAAAAATTTGTTCAATTCTATGCATAACTTTCTACACTTTTAGATGCTACAATAATGAAAATGGCACAAACATCGCAATTATGGCGCCCCATTCAAACACTGCGCCCCCTTCCGGCGGAATATTTCTAAATTGAAGGAGGACCTGCTTGCTACGGCTTAAAATACACAAAAAAAAAAAAAAAAAAAAAAAAAAAAAAATGCAATTCTGTGCATAACTTTATACGTTTTACGATGGTATAATGTCGACACAATTTTGTGACAGACAAATATTTGTATAAACATGTTTTTTTTTTTTTTTTTTTTTTTTTTTTTTTGGCATCTCTGATCCATAAACGTGTATATCCGTCGACACAAATTTCGATTACAATACTTTCTGCTATTAAAAAAAAAAAATAAAATAAAAAAAAAAAAAGTTTGTCCGTTTTACAGCATTTTAAAAATATGAAATTCAAGTGCTTCGCAGATTGTACTCTTATTTTTTCTCAAAATTGACATTTTCAGAATTTAACAGCTTTTAAATAATTATTACATTTCTTTTGAGTTAATCATTTGAACTTTTACACAATCTGATCAATTGTGGGAGAAAAGTTGAATAAATAAGCAAATAAACTGATTTTGCAATTAAATCTTTATATATATATATATATTCAAATAGCTAGAAAAGGAACTGAAAAACTAGGAGTGAGCTTAGAGATTTTATAAATATATTTCATTAAAAAAATAATTTAAAAAAAACTAGATTTTATTATTTGATTAGGGAACAGGCATCAATAAAATTTAGTTCTGTAAAAAGCTCAATCGTAAAATTAGAATAATAAAGTGAAACAGGAAGTTAAAGAATAAAAAAATAAAATAAAATACATATGTATACACCATTATATATTCAATCATTCAAACTTCAGAAACAGCGTTAATACAACAAAAGCCATATCATATCATATCTTACATGATGATCGAAGAGTTAAAATAAGAAGAATAAAGTTTCTTAATATTTCGGCATAAAGTTTGCTAAAATACAATAATTTTTCCCATGTTTGTAAAATTTTGTAATTTGTCAATCTAACATGGATATATTTTTTATTGGTTAATTCTGTTTGTTAAAAGCTGCAAAAGATGGCAGCATCAAAAGCTTTTGCAAATTATTGATATAAATAGTTTTTCTGTTTCTAAATAAACCAATATTGTGTAAGAAAAAAAGGAATATTTAAAAAAAATAACTAACACTTATTGCTATAAATACCTATGCGAAAGCTGCTTGTTTTAGAGTCAAGTTGTAATGCAAGAAAAGTTAGTATTATTAAACGATTTTTGAATGAAGATAAAAGTAAACTATACATTTACTTATTTGCATCTGCTGCACTTTCAGTATATAATATGTATGTCTTGAAAAAACTTTAGTCATCCATTGGTAGTCCAATGATAAACACTGCTCATGCAAGGTTTTAAAGAATTAAATTATTATTAGCATGTATAGTACAATCTAGTAATGTAAAATTTAATAAAACAGTCAACAGATGGCAGCACTAAAATTTCACAAAAATTAATTTAAATTATGTAATTGTGTAACATTGTCAGTTAGATATAATTTACTAATAAAAACCAAACCTTGCGTAAATATCGGTTAAGTTCCCTTAGGAAAAAAGCTCATTCAGGGCACCCTCCACCCCCCTCCTTTAGGACCTATATCCCACATACAGATAACTGAGCATCATAAATAACACCAACATTTCCCGTGCATAAAAAGGATTTAGGTCTTATAATTTTGTATTTATAACTTATATTTTAAACATTCTTATAGAGCCTTAAAATGATTCTTTATAGTTAAGAAGGTTTTTTTCTTTCCTAAAATTAGAGCGTAGTTCGTATTTTTCGACAATTTTATTCCCCAATTGTATACGTATCTCATAAACAATGCTTAAAGAGCAGTATATTTAAAAATAAATAAGTAAAATTTCGAAAATAAAATCTTTTTCTCATAGAAAAACTTTCAAGCTTTGGAAACGCATTCAACTAAGCTTGTTTTAATTCGAAGAAAACTGATTTTTTAGAATTAGAACATGGAGAAAGAAAACAAATAATAAAAATATAAAATTCTGTGTTAATCTCTTTACATTGGCTAATTTTCTCAATAAAAAATTGGGAAAATGTAAAAATATATTTTTGGTAAGATTTAATTTATTATATATCTATATTTTATAGATTTTTTTATCACTTTTTCTGATAGTTTCATTTTCGAAAATTTTGCTTATAAAAAGTTAATAAATTAATTAATCATTAATGACTTTTTTATTCATTTTCTTTTAATTCAAAAAAACTAGCCTTTCGTTCATTATCTTACTGAAAATCCTCTTACAACAACTCAATGTATTATCAGTGAATGAATTATGTATAAAAAATTTATACTACTTAAACAAAAAAAACAAATGGCCCGTGGGGGGATCGAACCCACGACCTTCGCGTTATTAGCACGACGCTCTAACCAACTGAGCTAACGGGCCGTTGACAAATCGGTGGCTATGCTTGTTCATAAACTTTTTACATATAATTTAATATTTTACTTTGAACTTTCTTTATGTTACGATTGAAAAGACAATATTCCACTTACAGATTAATCATATCGCTGGTGTTTTTAATTTCTTTTGTGTGGGAGGTAATCATGATGCCCTCTAGAAAATGAATAAAACGAATAATGATAATAAAATGAATAAATTTTATGTTTCGCCTTGAGTGAGAATGTATGCTGGTGGAAGGAATTTGAATGAAATCCCGATTATTTACTACATTAATATTAGACTGTTCTCTTGCCCAAATTGGCTTCCTTCTGAAAGAATTCTTATTTAACTTTTGTACTGAATTTGGTAAGTGATGTAATTCAGTGTTCGCTCTTGTTTAAAAATGGGGAGCCTAAGGTGTCAAAAATTTGTATTTGAAATTATTTTTTATTATTATCATTCAGAAAATCAGGTGTAGAAAGATTTTTATCGTATGATTTTAATTGGAATTTGTTAATGCTAATATTCTAAATAGATTTTTATTGACATGCAGCAAAACCATTACCATTGCAGCATCATTACCATTGAACTTATCATTGGTAACAAAAATTGTATTAATTCGATAATTTTTTTTTTTTTTTTAAGAAAAATCATAAAATTTAAAAGAAGCTTCACTTATTATTAGTTTATTATAACTGTCCATATTCAAAACAATTTAATAACCAAAATTTTGCTTTCCTAGACCTCCTAAAAGAATTATGAGAAACTCTTGGCAGGTCCATCTGTTTGGATTTGATCCTAGTGATAAGTCTAGCCTAAACCTGTATTAAAATTTCGAACAATTGAAAATAAATATTAAAGAATGAAAGTATTTCTGCTATAATTTAAATTATTTCTTTGCAATTTTTTTAAACCTGACAGCACGCATGCTGGGATAAAATTTACTCCAATTATATTGCTCACCCAATCTACAAATGTAGGCATGTATGCTGACGGATTCATGACTATCATTTTTAAGGGTGATTTGAATTTTTCTAAAGATATTACCTTCTTTGAAGGATTTGGAGCAAAAAAAAAAAAAAAAACATTTTGTAGCCTTATGTTTTGGCAAAAGTAGAAAAGGTTTTTCCTATTAAGTTTACCATATAAGCTTGAATATTAGTTGTAAATATTTTAGCGATGCTATGGTTAAAAAAAGTAATTAAATTTTATATCAGACCCAAAACTAGCTTTTCTTGCACTCCCCTCCCTGCAAAGTAAATTTATAAAGAGAGTTTTATGAAATTTTTAATAACCAACTTATTTTAAAATGTAAAACATGTAATATTGAATTACATAATCAGCTTTGTTAGATATTGATTCATTAAAACTTGAAAATGGAGTAAAAAAAAAAAAATGAAGAAAATGCCACCGACTTTATTTAGGATCCTTAAATCCCATATCATCCTCGAGCTCTATTATGATTTGACATACTCCAAAAAAAGGATTTTAACATGCATTATGCATGAGGAAAATGACAAGCAAAATCTTTATTTGGCATCCAATTTTAGCCATATTTTTTACATAATCATATATTCTATATGACATTTCTGTAGAAAGTTAACAAATGAGTTATAATTAATTATTTTAATGATGTCTCTTTTGTTACTTACAAAATGTGAGTAATGATAACCAAATATAATCTAATGTTAATGGTTATAAATGCAACGGAAGCTCTTTATAATGAACCCCTATTTTCATGAAGACAAAATCATTAAAACTGAGGATGTGTCTGCTGTATGTATCTAGGTTTGTTATAAATTCTGTAAATATTTTCTCAGTCTATGATCTATGATGAATGTAATAATTCAGTACAGTAAATTTCAGTTACTTGGGGCATAATTTAATTGCAATAAAATGTGAAGAACAAAACAAAAAAATATCATTAAACTTGTACCTGCGGTTTTCCATAGACATAATGTAAATAACCAATTGTCAGCAAAACAATGCAAACAGCTAAGCAGTTGAAATTGCATATGGAGGTAAAAGATAAAACGAGGTTCACTTACAGTGTTCTAACATGATCACCAGTAACAATACATCATCTGAGAATAATAAGGTTCTATCTGTGTTTTTGAAAAAATTGGCTAACCAGTATAGAAAGGTTCTATTTGTATCTATGAAAACATTTCTCGATTAAAATAATGTCATATTATAATTGTAAGGACTTATACAAATTATATATAACATCTTTTTGATGCAAAAATGCCTTCATAGATACAAAATAGAACCTTTCTATATCAATAAGTTAATTTTTTCAAAAACCCAGATAGAACCTTATTATTCTCAGGTGACGAATAATAATCAAAATGAGAGTAATGCTATACTCCCCACCCCTTTCGTGGAAGGAGTCAAACCCTTTCCTTGGATGTTAGGTCAAATATCATAAAATATGTTAGTTACAGAAGATTAGATGAATCTATTACCGTTAATTTTCAAATCAAGTGAAAGTAGAATTTTTGATGGATAATTTTTTTTTTTTTTTTACTAAGTCCAGCATTACTGAAAATATATATTCATCAGCTATATAGTACTTGCAATGCAGAAAATGTAACAGATCATATTAAAAAATCTGTCACAATCTCTAAGCTTCAAAACAAACTGCCAAAGAAATGTCATTTTGAATTCTAATTGGGACATTAACCTGACCATGTTATCTTAGGCTTACTACTAAAAAATTTGCCCAATTGGCAAATACAATGAAGCATACCTATAATTGAATCTCCCCTTTGTGTGTGGTTTTTTTTTTTTTCTTCTTCTTTTCAACAGAGCTGTTCACACCAGTTTGGTTAGCTTGGGTTTCCAAAGTATTTAACTAGAATCCACTGTACATCTATTTTTTAGAGCAATAGCAGAAAACTATACACATTTATGAGAACAAAGATATTAATTCTCTATTTTTCTTTTATTCGCTTTTATACTTACACTCTTAATATAAAAATTATAAATATGTAGTAAAACAATAAAAATATGGTATCATACAATACAATACAAAACAGTAGATTGCAAAATGTTATAAAAATGCCAGTGGATAAAATAATGACATAAAATGTCTTTTAAAAACATTATTAGAGTGAAACAAAACTCTGATGATCCTAATAAAAAAAATACTTTCACATAAAATTTATGAAATTCTGTTTCATATTTATTTGTAGAAATTGATACAACTACTTTCATTAATAACAGACATATAGTGTGTATAAATTATTCAAATATAAATGTTAGTAAAAAGTAGCACAAATACAGCCATGAGAAAAAAAAAAAAAAAAAAAAAAAAAAAACATAGAACACTCTTTAAATTGTAATCTCAGAATTGTTACAGAAAAAATGGAGATAACCATTTGACTGGAAATCCAGACAACCCTTAACTTACATAAATTCACACTTATGTAATAATATCGAAAATTACATTTATGAACAAACTAGCATGTTTATTAGGTATTTGCATATTTCTGATAATTGTTTCATAAATAAAATATGCTTATAAAAACCACAATCATAATATTGTGTTATACATTAGATAGAATTATATTTTTATTCCAGGGCTGGGTTTTTGCCGGCAGAAAATGGTTTCTGTCATGCCAGTGGCAGAAAGTGGTTATAACTGGTTTTAACCGACATAAACTCATTTCATGGCACTTTAGTAGCATTAAATTGCTTATATACATTTTATTAGTCAGAATAAATAACAAATAAAATATTGTGAATAGTTTTTATTAAAAAATAAATAAATTTGTATTAGAATTTGATAATTTTGAATCTTTCATGAAGAATCAACCACATTATTTGCATATAATTGAAAGTCATGAAAATGATATTAAGAACATAGAAGTTGTTAAAACTGGAAATAAATATATTTGTTAAAAAGTTAAATACTTGTTACAAATGTTAAAATCCATTGCTGTTGCTTTAGATGAAAGTAAAAAACATGACTGTGCTTTTGCAGCTGCTCATAAAATTTGCTTACATTTATTTAATGATTGAAATATCATAGAAACTCACAAATGCTTCATTAAAGAGTTATATCTTTAATGAAGTGCTAGTTTTTATGCTAACTTATTTCTTTCATCCTAAGTATATGGGATTAAAATTGACATATAAGCATGAAGAAAGGACAAGGAAATTATTTTTTGATATTAATCAAAATTTTGTGTTGTACAGTAAAGCATCGTTTATACGACGATCACTTATACGATGTTTTAATGTGGTCCCGATTCATTCCTATTCATTTTAATGTAAAAATATATCTTTTATATGACGCCCAAATGACACGTTTATACGTCGATTTTTCAATTTTGTATAGGTTTTTTTTTGTTTGTTTTTCTTGTCTATTTTACAAACAAGCGAAAGTTGGCAGCTATGAATGACACAAAAGAGCATGTTTAAATGCACTCCACAATATAAAAATGTGGACTGGTGTTCGATTAGTCTGAAAAATCAGCTTACGTGTAACAGATTATACTGGGAGGGTGGAGGGATCATTCTTTTTTCTGAGATGGTCAGCTTTCCCGACCTGTTTTAAGTTGCAAATAGACTATCTTTCTAACTGTTATCAGTATTGGCAACTTTTAGTTGGCCACGCGGGGTTTTTGATCTTTGATTTTCAATGGAAAAGAAATGATGTACTGTAAATTAGGAACCTTTCGGTGAAACATAAATAAAGGTAAGCATATTTAAATTGCTTACTATCCCCCCCTCCCCCCATCGTTTTTTTTTTTTTTTTTTTTTTTTTTTTTTTTTTTTTTTTTGTTTATTTTGGTTTGTTTAATTTACAAATTCATGCAAATCATCTCGTTAAACATTAAAATTAAGTGAAAACAAAATTACTTCTATTTTTGGAAGTGAAAATCGATTATACATCGTCATCGTTTATACGACGTTTTTAGGTAGTCCCTTCGGTGTCGTATAAACGATGCTCCACTGTATATAACCCTTTGTAGCAAAATAGACTCCTTTCCCAGAAACATATTTCCTCAGGGAAGTCCTAGGAAATGTCTTGCCTTTTATGGAATTTATTGCCTTTAAAAATAAATATTGGTGAAAATGAGAATTTTTCAAATTTTATATCCTCAATGACATTACCAGCAACTAATGCTAGTCTTGAAGCATATTTTCAAACTTGTCTTTCATTCAGAACAGATTAAAAAAGTCTAGGTTAAGAAAAGTTAGCAAAATTAATCTTACATTATGGAATGCTCTTAGTATATTATTACTTTTTCCACAAAAATAAATTTATTCTTTCAATATTGTAAAATAATTGTACAAGTTATTTCATTGCATTTTTTTTCTGTTATTTTTGTGCAACAATTATTTACTTATATATTTTCACACAAACCATTTCTCTTTATATGTAGTAGTAGTTAATGTTTTAGTTATTGAAGTGTATTATTTATTTAAAAATACTTTGAAAGGCAATGTTAAAATATCACAGGATTTTTTGTAAATTTCTGTTTTTAAAACTTTCAAAATAGAAATTCAACCGTAAACATAATATCAATAGTTAAACTTGTAGAGCATTAGAATACCGCTATAAAAATTCCTGTCTTTCAAGTGACAGAAAATTATTATACATACAAACAAAATATATTTGTATCATCATTTTGAAATTTTTTGATACTTTGAATAACATTCATAATCTCTATTTTAATTTTTAATTAAATTCTTTCTATATTAAATACATACATGAATTGTAAATCATTGCAGATTAAAGTTCTTAGTATTATTTCTTTGTTTCTGCCCCTTACTAGCAGAAACTGGTTTATGTCATGCCGGTTTTAACCACCCCGGCAGATGGCAGAAACTTGCCAGCCCTGTTTTATTCTGATATCCAATTAAATTGTTAACAAAACAAACACAAATCTGATTTAAATTAAGTCAGAAGAAAAAAAAATACTCTGAGTTGACCGTTATACAATTTTGTTAGCTGAATTCAAAACACTACAAAACCTAATTTTAAAGTTTCAATGAAGAAGAATAAGAGTATTTTTTCTTTTAGCTTCAGATGTTCATTTGATATAGATTCAAAATTGATGTAAATTAATTCACCACATTTATATCAGGGCTGCAAAAAACCCGGGTTTTTTATAAAAAACCCAACCCAGGTGGTTTTTTTCGGGTTTTATTGGGTTTTTTGTTTTTTTAAGAGGTAATGGCAGGGAAATCTCTTATTTCTAGAAAGTATGTATTATATTTTAAATCTTTTGATATTTGTATTAATTAATTAATTTAATATACAATAAATTTTTTTCAAAATAACACAAATAAATCAATGTAAAAAGTTGTAAAAATGTTTTTACTTCTGGTCTTATATGATATAATATAATAACCACATAGCACATATGAAAGCTACTTTAATAAATTACTTTTTTATTCCCCACTAAGAACACATTTTTTAAACAAATGTTGTATTCTTTATCAATCAAAGGATGTTTGATAATATTTTCAAGATATCTATGGTTCATTGAATAGAGCAGTTTATTCTCTGACATAATACAATTACTAAAAATATTTTACAAATGAATTTCAATTATCTACATAACTGATTATAATTATTTAATTTGAATATTTTGAAAGGAATTTATAATACTTATATAATAAACAATGATGTTTATTTTTATAAACAAGTATGGATGGTACAATGTGTATTAGGAAATAAAATATATGGTAAATCCTGATTTAAATAAACAATATATATATATATTCAACTATTCGAGTATCTTGAAAAAAGTCCTCTCCTTTCCTTTTTTTTTTTTTTTTTTTTCCTTTTAACCAATATTGGCCAAAAGGGAATTAGTCAAATTTGTATCTGGTTGGGACATTATGAAATTTTACATTGTTAAATCTTGAAATAAAAGATCTTGTCATTTTTCATCTATGTGAAAATATTATAATTAGTTACATATATTGATTTTAGCTCTTTTTTTTCATAATATTAAAAAACTAATATAAAACCTGCTGAATATTAAGCACTTTGACTGCAAATATTAAAAAACCCAATAAAACCTACCCGGGATTTTTTGGGCAGGTGGGTTTTTTGCAACCCTGATTTATATAAACATGTATTCCACAAGATATTTTTTATTTGAAAAGTATTTTTTCAGTTTGATTTTGTAGTTTTTTATTTTATAGTTTATACCAAGTAAACACTCCTTCATGCTGTTTTTTCTATAAAATAATACTGTGTAAATAAAGTATATATTATATGTATGTTAATGTATATATGCATAATGGATATGTTTAATATTGCATACATTATATGTACTTAATAAATATTGAAATTTCTTATGAAATTTTACCGAAGAAATTTACAATTTCAACTTACATAAAATTTCAAGTTATGCAAAAGTTTATGGGACACATTACTTACATAATTTGGTGAATGTCTGTAATGCCTTTTAAACTTTATGTTAGAAAAATAAGTGTACAGTGTTGTCTCCATAATGAAATTGTAACAAACTTTAACATTTCAATAAGAACACATAACTTTGACACCACATTTGACTTTTTCAGAAATTTTAACTTAGAATACCAAAGGAGAGTTATTAGGTCAAATAGTTGAGGAAGATTTATAGTTTGCATCTCCAAAGATAAATTTATTTGTAGTCATTGAAATATCAAATTGCAATGTGAGTTGTTTTTTTAAACATAACTCAAAAACTACTTGGTGGAATTAGCTGTAATTTTGGATTTGCATATTTGAACCTTCTAAAAATAGAGTTTTGCTTTTAAAAATATTATAAGTAATTTTATTTCAAAAATTTAAATACATTTTTTCTAAATGAAATTAAAATTACATATAAATACAAATTGAAACATATAAATTTAATAAAAATTGATCTATAGAAACTTCAAATACACATATACAAAATTACATGACATTCCATCAGGCAATTTTTGAGTTATGTTTTAAAAACTACCCTAAATCTGTTTTGCAGACAAATGAATCGAATGTTAGGAGGTCCAAACTTGAAAACTTCATAATTCCTAATGCACTTGACCAAATGGCTTTCCATTTGGTAGCCAAAGGTAAAATTTGACAAAGAAAACTGATTTGATGTCATGAAAATTTCAGCATTTGGTATAATAAATTTCACTATGAATATACGATCCCCTAAATTTAAATGAAAAAAAAGGGACACTATTTCCAGTAAAATGATTCTTTTTATTATTTCTGGGATGATTTTATGATTAAAATGTATGGAGTGTTCTCTTTTGTACTTTGCACTGGGAAAAAAATATAAAAAATTATTAAGAAACTGTTTAATCTTACTGTTTCTTTTTTCGCTCTTTTTTTTTTTTCACACTTTAGAAAATATATACAATTTTTCAATAGGTTTCACTTTTAATAAGACACTTTTAAAATTCACCAATCAATGAGATATGGAAAGAATTTTAAAAACTTATTTTTCAAAAACGATATCTTTTAACGCAGTCATCATATCAACTCTTTTCTATAGCACATACACTATGTAAATAGTTTTGATTTGATACAAAGATTTGTTTTAAAAAATTGTAAATATTTTTTTTTTCCATATATTTGTGAAAATTTTAGTTACAATTTTTCTAATTTAAAATTAGTATTACATTTAGGTTCTGGCCTATCTAGCCATTGTATATAAAAAATATAGGTAAAATGCTTTCTGACAGCTCAAAAATTGGAGTTTAGTTACAGCTACCATTCTATGTGGTTAACACTCCTCTACCATTCACCTAAAGTAAAAGATAGTGCAGTTAAAATGTGGCAACCAGGTAGCAGTTGTGTTTGCAAAATAGTCTTTCAGTTTATCACAGACTGAAGAACGAAGATTTTTGAGTTATGACACTTTTATAGCAAGAATGCGATAACATTCAAACTTTTTTCACTTTCTGAAAAAATTGGAAATAAGTTTTTCCCCTTTCCTGAAAAACGAAGATTTTTGAGTTATGATACTTTTATAGCAAGAATGCGATACATTCAAATTTTTTTCACTTTCTGAAAAAATTGGTGTGATTAAATTTAACAAATATTTGACTGATCACTTTTTTTTTTTTGGGGGGGGGGGGGGGTGCACATATGAAATTGTGAACACTATATCCATAATAAAACTTAAGCTCTAAGCTACAATGGATTTTACTTAAACAATATTAAATATAGAAAGATGTTCTTTGTGCAATCAACACCAATCTGAATAACATTTAAATAGCATAACAGGAAAGCTTAACACAAAATCAATATATATAAACAAAAATTTTAATGATGATTTTATAATGCTTTGAGAACTATATGGTTTTAGGAAACATGCAATGAGCTTAAAAAAATATTCAGATTTTTATCATAATTTAAGCATTTTTCATGAAAATCCTTCATGTGGATATAGATAATTATAATCAATGTACATATATTAACAATAAATACATAGAATATAATAACAATCAGTGAATGTGGATAATTTGATTACCCCCAGTATTCCAATATTTAACATACTTAGCAACTTAGCATAATATCAACTCAAGAAAGACAAAAACAAAACCTTTTAATTACAACATTTTTAGTAAAAACTTATTTTAATTCTTCCACTACACAAAATGATGCTCTTAAAATTAATACAAAAATGCTGTTGTGTCCAACTGTGCCGAGATAGATTTATTCTATATTAAAGGGCAAAATTAGCACTAGCCACCGATCGCATGGCCAGTACATGAGAAAAAGTGGCCAGTGAAAAATTGTCTATCACTGGCCACCTTGTGGTCATTTTTTTACAAGGAGATAATACAATTTACTTATATTTGATCAGAGATTCTACTTTTTTAGGTTTCAATATATTTATATTATCATATTTATTTGGGCTGTTCAGTTTTAGATTAATAGTTATAGAAATTTTACTGCTTAATATTTTTAAATAAAAAAGTGGCCACTTGAAAAACTAGTCTTACTGGCCAGAGGCCGGTAACAAAATTTCCCAATTTTGCCCTATATTCTATATCATATCTGATCATTTCCAATTCAAAACAAAAAATGTTTGATAAAGGAAAATGCATACCTAAAATAGCATAAAAATATCAACAATACAGTAAAGGATAAACTTAAGAAAAATAATAGTGCTAAAAACAGCACTGAAAACTGGCGATGTGACACTTAAAAAACTAATAAAACTTAGTTAAGGGCTTAGATGAAAATTTAACCACTTCACCGGCTGCCCCGAGATAAGTTGGGGGGGTTAAAACACTGTTTCCCCATACCCGTCGCCGGTTAAGTGGTTAATGGGAAATTAGTCTGCAAAATTTAATGGGAAAAAAATATTGCCAAGCTTGGCGATAAACCCCTATTTCTGGTAACCCTGCCAAAAACTGTCTAATTCTTTAACAGTTCTCTGACAATTTGAAAATAAAATAGTAGGAAGTATTCAATTTTATTTTTGACACATTGTAAATGCTGTTTTATAAGATAAAGTGTAAAATAAAATTAATTTAAATAACTAAAAGAAAGAACTTCTTAGCATGTAGCAAAAACTTGTTAATTCTCAAATGAAATAACAGGAAAGTTTAACACAATGTAATTACAAAGAAATAAATGCAAAAAATGTTTTCTGAACAAAACTAAAATTGTTCACTGAGTTATAAACCTTGGTTGGCCTTTATAATTTACTTTAAAAGTGTGATACCAACAAATTACAAGATACAGTAAAGAAAACAAAAAATAAAATAATTACATTCTTTACATCTCAGACTACATTTTAATATTTATCAAATCTAAACAATATTTTCACTTAATTTATTTGCATCCATAAGCAAAAAATTCGCACAATGTTGATTATCACCAAAAAATGCCATGTGCTAATTTCTTGGATCTGTTTTTAGTTTTTACAAAAAAGGTTCCTCAACTTGATTATGATTGTCAGTGTGGTAAATGCATTTGTTAAGCCCTGTTAGAAAGTATGTGATAAACTATAGTTTTATTTGTGAAATAGAGGTGAATTTCTTTTAAAAATCCAGAGGTTATATGCATATGCCTTTGTAGTACATCCTCTACAAAACTCTCATTTGCAGGCCAGCTGAGGACACTTTGAACTTTAAAATAAATAGACAATTTAATTTTTAGAAATTGAAAGTGGTCTCAGAATGAAATAGCAACTAAAATTGAAAAAATACCAAGGCACAACATTAGACTCTGGATATAATATACAAAATGCACCATTACAGGAATACAAAATGAGAAATTTGTAAAGAATGTTCCACTGATTTAACATTAACTAGTGAATATCGCTATGAAGGTAGTATAGGTTCTGAAGTTGTACTTATTATATGATGTATATAAGTACTAGAATTGTGATTTCAGAGGATTACCATTACCTAATTAATTTTAGAATGACTTATAACATTTTAAATTTCTCTCACAATATAAATTTTAAAAAGACAATTGTAAAATAAACAAACGCTTTCAACTGAACATCATAAACCTTTTATGTTTACATTTTTAACAAATAACTTCCTATAAATGGAAAGTTTCTTAAGTCACTGCTTAATTTTCAACATCTTGTTTTTAGATTTAAAAAGAAAGAAAGAAAACATAAATGAAATGTAACTGAATTCTATTTAAAGAATTTGAAAATTGCTCTTTTTCACCTTCTCTTTTCTGTTCATTTATTTAAAATACTTTGAGACACATGCTGAATTTTAAGAAATTAAATTATGCTATTCTTGGATCCATTATGTCACAATTTTGTTCAGATATACATTTAAAAGATGGAAGAGATACACAGTTCTAGTTTTAGAAATAAAACTAAAATAATAATAATAATAATGTTTATTAAAATGCAATGAGCTGAGCTATACAGCAGTGCATTTTTTCATGACTAACTAAAAATGTCTGTGAGAAGAATGATAATTTGATGCAAGAAAATTCAGCCCATTTGCAATTCACCAGTTTAAAAATAAAAATAAATAAATCTTAAAACACAATCTAATTGATGTGTGTTTCATAATTCTGTTTAACTTGGAGACTTTTCCTGTGAAGTTCTGCTTAATTAATGCTCAAATTCTTAAAGCACAGTGTAAAATTTATAAATATTTTCATGCTTCTGGATTGCTTGAAGATTTTTTCTGTGCAATTTTGCTTGTCATCTGATTAATCATTCCAGTGATATACTCATGTTTTTCTAATTCGGCCTCCAAGTCCTTAATTTGGTCTTCTTTCTGCTGTATTTCTTCTTCGCACTGTTTTCTAATGTCCTCTAACTCATCAGATAAGGCTTTTAGTTCATTGTCTTTCTTTTCTAATGATGCCTCATACCGTTTGCATAACAATTTTAACATTTTTATATCTTTTTCTAATTCAGAATTTTGATTTTCAGTCTTTTCCAAAGCAGTTTTAAGCTTATCAATTGACAGTTCAGCTTTTTGCAGCTCATCACTTCTTTCATTCAAATAAGTACTCAATTGCTGTACCGATTCGTTAAGGTCAGCTATCTTAGAATCTTTCAATTTTAGCTGTTCTTTCAACTCTGATATTTGTTCATTGTATTCTTCAACTTTCTTATGCATCTCATTATTTAAATTTTCATTTTTACTTTCCAAGTCTTCAATTATTTGCTGGGCTGATTCTACAGCCTTTTCTTTTTCTTCTAAATTCTCTTTCAGTTTTTCAGAAGCTTTTTTCAGCTCCCCGATTCTTTTTAGTAAATCATTTCGAGATTCTTCCAAAACTTCATATTCCTTGCATTTAAGTTTCATATCTTCTTCCATTTGCTGAATTTGGTTCAGTAAGGATTTTTTCTCATTGTCTTTGACAGAAATTATTTCAGAAAGTCTAACCTTTTCCTCTTCAAAACTCTTTTTTTGCTCGTATTGCCTTGACATTTGAGTTTTCATCAATTCTTGTTGCTCCTTTTGATTTTGTTGAAGCTCTTTTATCTTATATAATGCTGTGTCTAATTCTTCCTTCTGCTTTTTGCATTCCTTCTGTGCTCTTTCAAATTGCATAGAAGCTTTTTCGCAGCGACTTTCAAAATCTTTTAACATTGTTCGAAGCCTTAAAGCTTCAGCATCTGAATCAGCTTGCCTACATTTATATTGAGTCATTATTTGATCTGCTTTTTGGAGAGCAGCAGTTTTTGCTTCAACATAACTCTGCAGTTCTTGTTCTTTTCTTGTCAAGATAGCAATTTTATTCTCATACAAATCCATTATCTCAGATCGTTTAAGCTCTTTAATATTAAGACCTTGTTCAATTCTCGTTAATAAAGAATCAATATTTTTTTCAAATGAATCATTTAAATGTCCATTAGATTTTTTAAGAAATTGTCCCCCTTCTGAAGAAAACGAACAATCTGTAGCATCAGAAGCAGGGCTATGTGCTAAGCGTTTATGGATATTTGAATTACATACCAGTAAATTTTTACTCAACATATCTAAACAATCTGCATCTTTGATTAAAGATATTAGCAATAATCCTCTTTTTACACGTTCATTATTATTTGATGTAAGCGCATATGCTAAAAACTGCATTGACCTTAAATCTTTCAAAATTTCACAAGAAACTTTTTGTGGTTGTGATGTGTTATTATCGACAAGTGAAATAACTTCTAATACCATTAAAAATAAGTCAATACACTCACCAATATTTTCACCCTCAACGATTTTGCATTTATCCAACAACATTTTGGCAAATTCTTCACATACATTCAAATTAACATGTTCCAAAATAAAATTCTTTAAATTTGTTTTTAAACATAAAAAGGTTATTATTTCAAAAACAGACATACAAGTTTCCAATTGCCTTTCTAACACAATCGATTCAGTAATACATGGAACTTTCATATCTGTTAAAATAGCTTTTAAAATTTCTTTTGTAGAATTTTCAATTTTATCATAGTTATTGCTTTCAATATTAATGATGAGAAAACTTTTCAAAAGTTTTAAAGATAAATTGCGGGCTTTTTCAGTTGGTTCATCACTTGTACACCAGTGGATTATTTTAGGATGAATTTTAATATCTGTACTGTCATCAACCTTTTCATCAGAAACACATAAAGCAGAACATATCTTTACTGAACAATCAGGGATGCTTATCAATGCATGTAATATTTGCAGGTATAAAACTGATTGATCAATTATTTTATCACTCAAAATTTTAGGTATTTTTTTCAAGAATGTGCTTAAGTATGGTGACTTAACAAAACAAGACTGGTATTTTGGAACTTTAATTAAATCAAGAAATAAATCTAATGCTGCAATGGCACATGATCCGTCAGTACCAAAAAGCAGTTTTATAATAATTTTAAAAGTTCCCATTAAATGTTCATCGGTCCAAAATTTCGTTCCTATAGAGTGATTTGGTGTTACACTAGCTAAAATAGAAAGAGCATATACTAAAACTTGAGGCTGTTCACTATTTAACATGGACACAATTCTTTTCACAGTTTGTTTAAAATTAGGTAGAATACAAATATATTTCTGGACGTTCACATTGTGTCGAATAAGGTTTGCCAGAATTTGAAGTGATGTTTTCAATAATTGTGAGGATTCAGTTTCAATTAATTTTAGCAATGCAATGATCAAATTTTCTAAGTGACTTTCTATATATTCAATGGTAATATCATAAGTCACTCTTTCAAGTAAATGAAGACATTGCAATACGAGAGGATCCTTGACATCGATTCCATAATGCTGCAGAAATACTGAAATCGCGGAATGGACATGAAATACTGTTTGCAAAGTCTTGTTTAGTTCAGAAGATTTACATAAATTTTGCAAAACAGAAATAACACGGGGAATAACAGTACATTTTGTATTATTGTCTAAAAGAAGATTGACAATATGAGTTATACATTGGGATGCTAAAGGATTTCCACTTTGAAAAAATCCCAGATCTGATGATGTTGTTGTTAAACAGACTAGGAGTTCAAGATGCCTTTGAAGTTGCATTAAATTATCATCACTTGCATTCACTACATATTGATTTGAAGATGCAATGAAAGCTGATATAATGCTGTTTGCATCCATATCTAATCTTCGTTTTTTACAAGTTTTATAACTATCATAACAAATCGGCATATATGAGATCTGATATTCAAAGAACTCCTCAACTAACACGGATATACGATATTTAAGAATTAAATTAATACTTTCCCACTGCTTTAAAATAATGAAGATATTTTAATTGCATTATATAAAATAACATCCTACTAAAAAACTCAAACTATTACTAATTCAAAATAGCCGCTAACGGAAAATTGTAAACAACCACTTTCATCATCACGCTCGTGCGTTGCCAAAATGTCATCGAAAAATCCAATTTGAAATTTCAGGGACAAGAGAAAAACGAGGAAAAAAAGCAGCGATAGGTGATATCTAGAATGTCTTTATAAGTGAAACTTGGAAATCGTGTCATCATCAACTTAATCAGCAGAGCTTTACCTTTCATGGCAATGGCGGATCTGGGGGGGGGGGCGATCGCCTTCCCCCTTTGAGCCCAAAAAAAGGTCTGCAAAACGACATTAGGAAAAAGGTTTAGACCTAAACTCAAAAACCGATGCGGCCCGTATGGGGCCGCACCAGCTTTAATTTACAAGATGATCGACACTGGGTCAGGTCTTCACGCTTTTAGAATTGGGGCGGCTAGGGCCTGATCTTGCTTTTTTTTTTTTTTTTTTTTTTTTTTTTTTTTTTTTTTTTTCCAGATTCGGCTGGGGCCAGGCTTTTTTTTTCTTCCAGATCGTGCCTGACCTGGATTTCATTCTTCTTAGAGATCTGCATTGGCCAGTATTTCCATGTCGGGGCAAAAGCGAAACGTTAGGTCCGTCTCATACCTAGATAGAATAATAAATATTACTGGCCCGACTGCGATCCGTGCACTCCTCTAAATTCTTACCCATACGGCACAAACTCGTCCTGCGGACTTACGATAAGCGTCTTATTCAGGATATAGCCCCGTCCGGCGGACATCCTATAATATCCGATAGTTATCCGGCGGACGTCCGGAGGAGAGCAAAAAGCGACACCTACTCACGTCCTCCGGACGTCATTTTTCGACGTGTTTAGGATGGCAGTTGGACGCGCCCAGGACTAGGTAAAATGAATAGAATTGTGCATCCTCTGCTTCTCCGGCATAAAATGATGCAAAGCATTGAAAGAGATTAGTAATTTTCTAGCATTCATTTTGAATGCTTGCTTTTAAATGAATATTTTTATTGCGATTTATTCATTAGGAGTTATGTTTGGTTAAAAACAACAGCAAATATAATCATTAAGAAAAGAATATAATAATCAATTAATAATAAATAAGATAAAGATTTTAAAAAAAAGATGAGGAAGATGCAAATTGCTCCACGTTTCATTTCTACATGATTTTCTGATTTTTATTTATTTTATCTCATACAGGAAAGAGGGTATAATGCAACATTTTATTTAAAAAATACTGGTAGCCTGGACAATTACCCAGATAATGGCTATTTTTTAATAGAAATGTTTAGATAACCAATGTGTAAATATAACACCACTGTGCAAGATAAAATTAATAAAAATCAGAACACCTTTTGGAACGAACACATGGGGCAACAGCACTTCCCCTCTATTTAATTATAAATCATTCTTCTTTTTTTTTTTTTTTATTAAAACATTTTTCATTAGATTTCTTTTTATATAATTGTTTGCTGTTGTTTTTCACAAACATATAATAATTCTTTATGAATAAATTACAATAAAAATATTAATTTTAAAATAAGCATTAAAAATGAACTCTAGAAAAATACTAATTTATTTCAAGTGAAATATATTATTTCTGTTCTCAAACATCCTTTAATAAAAACTAATAAGTAGTATATAATGAATGAGATATAACTGGGTATTATTCTTTGTTAACTATCTGATATAACATATTGAATTTACTTTATATTTTTCAGTTAACATCATACACATTTCAGATTTCATCATTGTTTTTTTCTATGTAAATACACAATGTACAATGTGAAAATTTTTGAATTCATTTCAAAAATGAAATTGTGAATATGCAAGAAGTTTTTACTTAAAAAGAAAAAATTGAGTATGCACTAAATCAAATATTAACAAAATTCTAAAATTAATTATTGGATTTTTTTTTTTTTTACTTATTTTCCATAATTCTATTAATTCTCTCTTTTCTTGATTAGACATGTTATAAAAATGAAAGAGATAAAAAAAAAAAAGGTAAAAGTAATTTTTTACTATATGCCTAAAAAAATGAAAACTCAGAAAAAAAATACTTCATTCACAAAAACAAATATTCTCTCTCTCTCTCTCTCTCTCTCTCTTTTTTTTTTTTTTTTTTTTTTTAACTTATTTACACTTCTATAAATTGAAATTCAGAGAAATACATTAAAAAAAATATATGTAGGTAACCATTTTGCTGAATATTTATTTGCTACTAAAAATTTCTGTCAATCAATTATTTATATCATTTACCTTAAACCAAAATCTTTAACTTAACACTTTAAGAAACTTATGATGATCAATTGCCACTAAGATAGCATAAATTTTGGAATTTTTAATATAAATGATAGGAAAATAAAAAAAAAATCATGATATCATTTCTTACATACAAAAGCAATTACACAATCAATTATTAAAGTTCGTTAAACATACTTGTATTTTTAGATAGATTTAAGAACATTTTCCCTTCTCTTTATATTTTAATAGCTTCAATTATAAAAACACAGGATCATAAGAATTTGATAATACTTACTCTATCAGATTTCATGATATTTAACACTTCTTACCTGACAACTTGTTTTGTTCTTCATAGTTGTATTTTAGATTGCAATAAGTTTTTGTTTCAATTAAGTTATATATTTATTCAATTTAGTTTTTCTATGTATGCAATTCCATTGAATTCTTTAATTTTTATTGTAAATGTATGAAAAGTTTGATATTAAGCACATGAAACATATAGTAAAATCCTTTTTTAATATGCCAATAATGTTCTTTTCTTTTTTTTTTCAAAATTCATAACAAAACTGCAACTGAATCTATTTACATCTTTTATTCCAATATGGATGTAATATTTCTAAATAATAACACAAATATATTACTCATTGCTATAAAATGCATCAATTTAAAGTTTAAAAAAATTCAATTTCTAAAAAATGTGCATTTGGAACCAATGTTAAGGGGGTAAACATCAAAATAAAATAACAACAATAAATACATTTATTATTGGTAAACTTTAATTTACATTTTTGGATTTTTTTTTACATAACATTTGCATTCTTTTACATGGCATAATTATGTCTTTAATACTTCTTCAATATGCTCCCCTGATATGTACTTTTTTTCCTTGACAGCACCTGAAAATAATAATAATAATAATAATAATAAATAAAATAAAAAATAAATAAACCTAATTAAAATTCAGAGTAAAATATCATTATGACTGCAAAAGTTTTAAAAAAAAAATTATAAAAGGAAATAAGGAAAGTTTCAATTTTTGAGTAAAAGAAAATGCAAAATTTAATAATTTTTTAACAATCTTTAGTAGTTTTATGGTAGTCAGACACAGATGATAAATTGCCAAATATTCTGATAACCAGCCCATTCTGATTTCATTTATTTTAAATATAGCCATTCACAGTGTTCTCGCTGACATTTGATCAACAATTAGCCGAATTATTAACATTGGTCAAACCAACGTTAATAATTCGGCTAATTAGAAATAAAAAACATTCGCCAAATGAAAAAAGTATTAGCAAAATAGATTCACCGTATAGCGGTAAAAAAAAATTATCTTTAATGTATTCCCTTTTTTCAATAAGTTTTAAAATATCCTAATTTTGTTATAACTGCGACAATGATTGTTATTAATCTAATTTCAAGTATTCGATACAAATATATTAAAAATATTTGTATATGCATGTGTATGAAAAATGAAAAAGAAAAGAAAGAAAAAGCAAAAATTGAGTACTACGAATTTGGCATATCTAAGTGCTTGTTTACTCGCCAAATGAAGAATTTAGTCGCAATTTGGCACAATGGCGAGTGATAGCGAGAACCATGGCCATTCACTTATTTCGTATAAAATACATAACACTTACATTCTTTTACATAAATACCAATATGTGAAAAATAAAAGGCAAGGAAGAATGCTGTGAGCAAAATTTGTACATGGCTAGAATAAAAGTAAATAATCTTACTACATAAATCAAAATAAATATATGCAAAAATATTTAAAAGTGAATATATATAGCAAAATTCAAATAGCATTGATATATATCACACAATCAAATTTCTTGTGCTTCACTTAGTCTCCCAGAGGACATATATTTTGTTTTCTTTTTTTTTTTTTTTTTTTTTTTTTTTTTTTTTTTTTTTCTTGATTGAAAATAGTTGATTTGTATGCCTGTCATTGCACAGGCTTCGAATTTTTATTCATTATGTATGAAAAGGGGCTCTATTTTATACTCTTACAACAAATTTCAAAAATATTAAAACACTTAATTTTAAGATATAGCTATAATATACAAACAAAACTGAAAATACAACATAACAATTGTTTGTCTGGAATCAGTTTCCAAACTGACACTATGACTGAAAGCATAATATATACAGTATGGAACCACTTATCCAGAAATCAGTTATCCGTAAAACCAGTTACCAAGAATTTTATTTCTAATAGGCTGATAATGGAATCTTTGCAGAAAAAAGTGTCATATGTGGCCAATTTGACAAATGCATTGCTTGAAACAATTGTATAATTTGATGACAACTAGTTTTTGAAATGGAAACATATTTAGTTGTACTTCAAATGTTTTCAATTTTTATGCAGAGGAAACAGAAAATTTTTTGTCCCCAAAGGATTCCTATAAATTATATTCTTTCGAATTCTATTTTTTAATTTTACTTGCATCTGATTCTTAATTCAAGTAATCTAATAATTAATTGAAAATTAGAAGTAATACCATAACCACATACATTCCATAAAACTTATCAAATGGATGCTGGTTTAATGCCTAACCAGTTAACCAGAAAAAACAGTTATTTGGAATATATCTGCCCCAACCATTCTGGATAAATAGTTCCGTACCGTAATTTTCTTTTTCCATATTTAGTTTTGGGTGTAACTTTCAATTCTAAACCCGAATTATATTTTACTTTAAGTTTCAGATTCTCAATATATTACATGTAAATAAATAATTAAATTTCTCAATATATATTTATTAATGAAAACTATAGAACAGATGGCTATTTACTTACTTATAAAAATTGTTTTCAACTTAATTTACAACAAAAAATTGTCTATATTTTCTCTGCAAAGTTTAATTTGCTTTTTTATTTAATAAATAAATATACAGTTGAATTAAAAACAATTAAATATTTCTGATGATTACATTAAAACTGTAGAAAAATCAATAATAGTAAAAAAGATTCAATTACAGTAGACTCTCTCAAATCTGCACATAATTTACAGATGTAAACAATGAAACAGTTAGTTCAAATATAGAGACAAATTTTGACCTTTTTATTTTTATATACATTCCATATATATTTTAATTTATAATTTTTGCTAATATTACTGAATTCATGTTTTATCCTGAAGGAAGAATAAATTTGTGAAAAAATTGAAGATATTGCTGATATCACTTATAACGATTATTTCGTTATATATTGGTTATTTTCTTAAATTATTCCTTCCCCCCGTCTCTTTTCAATTCAAAATCAGTTTTAAGTGTCCTTCATTCACTTTCCATTTTTTTCCCTCGCCTAGTTTTCTCTAACCGAAAAATCGGCAGCTGCTTAACTTTGTCTGTGAGAAATACACTTACATATTATTCAACCGTTTAAAACATTTCCAGATGTCTGCTATTTCCGATCGAAGCAATTCTGCATTACCTTATATGGACATCATCTCTGTTTCGCAGTTAAAATTTATGCTTACGCTTCTTTTCCTTTCTCGACAAAACCCTATAAAGAATTTAACATCTGCGCAGTAAAATCTCATGTCCCTTCGGTGTGCTTCTTTATTAGACAAAACAACACGTGTAACATTTTATTGTTTGGCAACCTTTTCCTTTCCCATCCCAGCTGGGAAACTAAATTGAATTCTTATCTTGCCGGCTGCATTTTAACTGTATTTGGCGTATACTATCCATTGTGCATGGGCGAACTTTTGTATGTTGGCGATTTTCTATCATGCCAAAAGTGGCAATTTGTTGCTATGTACGAGGCACTTGACTCTCTGCGCTCGTCTTGTTAACCTGCTATTCTTCGTTCGGAGATTTTCTCCGAGAGCTGTAAGTGTGCCCCCCCCTTCGTAATAGATGTTAAAATAAAGTGTAACTTTGCAATCATCGTGGGGTTTTTTTTGTACATCTGAACCTGGATACATGATCATTTCGTTCTTCTAAATGCCTTAACAAATATCTGCAACCACCAATCTCCCTTACAAATCTTTGGTGCCGTTTGACTCTCGTTTTTTCCCCACATAGAAAAAAAAAAAATATGGAGGGGGGCACAATCAACTGCGACTTTACGGCGGATGTGATGATTTTGGTTCTTCTTTCTTCTCTGCATCCCCGGTAAAAAAAAAATGCAACTGCTAGTAGTCTTGCCTGCTAAAAGTCAACAGATGTGGAATTGATTTCCCCGACTTCATCTGCGGTCGGCGTCGACAAGTGGTGTTCCCGTCCTGAAGTTCCTTTCCTGGACGCCCCCTTTTCCTCCCCTGTCCTCTGCAGCTCAAGTGCTTCGGAGCGTTTCCCCGTGAAATTCCATCTTCAAAAGAAATATGCGGCCAAGTATCACCTGAGCGCTGGGGCGCCCACCCTTCTTTCTTCTACTCGTTTGTGTGTGATTTGTGTGTGATCATCGATTTCGCCTAGCATTTTGTGCTTCTGTTACGGTGTGCTCAACTTGTGCTTATATACCAGTGTTGGTTTTGTGTCGTCAGTGAACGTAATCTACAGAAAGTTCATTGTGTTGTTATCCATCGTAGAGTGATTCATCATGAAAAAAATAATGATTCATTCGCGGGTGTCTGCAACGGAAAGTAAAAAAAAAAAATTTTGCACATATAAAATAAGTCTTCAATTCTGAGAAAATCATCAGAAATAATTCATCATATGAATCAGTTAACAGTGCACAAAAATTAGTAACTAAATAACAGAATTCCAACTAAGAATTAAAAAAAATGATGTGTCACTACCTTTGATAAGTTATCTGCTATTCGTCAGTAAAAAAAAAAATATAAAAAAAAAGAAAAAAAGTGCACAATGAAAATCCAACCTCAAAAAAGTCTACATTTTGAATGTGGGAGCAGAGCGTGCCCCAGTTCCCTAAGTTTTGTCTTATTAAATTAGTAATCATTTAATTATTTCTTTAAAACTAAATCTGTAAGTTACCCCAAGTATTTTCTTTACTTTATGTTCTGCTTCCACAGTCAGTTCATCATAATCAATATTGCAGTTTGGTGTTTTTAAATCATATTTTATTCAACATAACTATTATAATCCTGTTATTGTGTTTTTGCAAAGATTTTTAAAATTGCAAAAGCACGGTAACTGTTGTCATTTCTAGTTATTATTTGTGTGACATTTTATGCAGTTTTTACCAGTTATTTACATTTATGTGCTAGTGTTTCATATTTTACGTCCAACACCCCTTCGTTTTGTTTTAATTTTGTATTTGGACTCTCTAATATGCTTAAATAAGTTTTTAGACAGTTTTGAACTTTAATGACAAAGTTAAAATAAGATTTTTCTTTTTCATCTAAAAAAAAAAATATTTTAAGTTACAAAAAGGGAACTTTTCCCTTGTAAGAAAAAGTTAAAAGAGGATTTAATTTTATAGCTTACTTACTAACTGTTTTTGGTGTTTTCTTGATAGTTTTCTTTGCTTTATTATCTAAAGATAAAGTAAGTACTTTTTTTAAAGTGAAGGAATACATAGATATATGTTTCAAAGTGTATTTATGTTGCTTTTATTTAATTTATTTTCTAAATGAGTTACCTTTCTATGTCTCCCTGTGCTTTACTGTTATAAAAGGTTTAAATAAGATATCTTTAAAGTGAGGTATATTTTAAGATCTATTTATTTTGCTAATTTACATATTTTTACTAGCTAGGAAATTTTCTTGTTTTCAATGTGCTTTAGGGTATAAATCCGGTCTGTGTAACAATTTCTCAAAACTTGTGAGCTTAAACAAAACAAACAAAAAAAAAAAAAAAAAAAAAAAAAAAATTGTAACCATGGCGGCAAAACAAATTCCGATAAATATCATTCAATTTGATGGAGATCCAGATTTACTTAAATTTTTCTTTGATCAAATTCGCGTCTGTGCAGAAATTAATAAATATAACCCTCAAACAACAATTGCAATCTTAAAGGGAAAGCTAGTTGGGCCTGCACAAAAATTTCTAGCCCAAAATCCCGACCTGCAAAAGATAACAGACCTTGATTTGTTGGAAAAGGAATTTGCGTCATTTTTCGCCCCCCCTAGTAAATGTGTTGCTTCTGTTGAATTGTCCAGTTTAGCACTTATGCCTTCTGAGACGATAAAAAACTTAGCTCATAGACTAAATGTTCTTGCGGCGACTGTTTATGCAGATATCAACGACGAAAGTGCACGCAACACTATTAAACTTATGAAATTTCTAGAAGCCCTTCCTTCAAATATTAGAATAAAATTACAGGAAGAAGGCATTAATGATTATAAAACAGCAGTCGAAAGAGCACAAACCCTTCATGAAATTTTAAGGAATGAGAAAATCTTACATTCCTTACCTTCGGTACACAGACCAGAAAATCTCATCGAATCGCAACTGAAAGAAATTTCCGAGAAAATAAATGCATTATCCTTTGCCCCTCCTGATACTAAAACCGAAACTGAGCAAAAAAATCTCCAGACTAGACCAAAACATTTCGCAGGTGTTTCACGCTTCAAAAAAAATTACAAAAATCGAAACTACACTAGGCGTTATTCCCCACACAAGTTTTCACAAAAAAAAACCAGTTGTTTGTCAGTTATGTGGACGAAACAATCATGATGCTCTCTCTTGTTTTAAATGGAAAAGAGCAAACACTCAAAGAAAAAATAATTACACGAATTCCACTCCACAATTCCAGGAAAACTGAATCAGAGATACAATTTTTATGCTGATGGTGTTGTGTCTCAGTCTAATACTTCTACATCAGCAACTTTTCTTTTTGACCCTGTTTTACCTAAAATTTCAAGTTCGAGACTAGTTAATTCAGTAGCTTCCCAAACTTTTGACTCTATTAAGATAGCAAATAACATCAGTACACAAACAGAAAGTGATAATGTTCAGATAATTTGTAGTGTAAACACTATGTCACCATCCCTCCCTCTTGTTAAAGCCACTATAGCAAACCATGATATTACTTTATTGGCTGATTCTGGTAGTAGTATATCTTTACTTTCACAAAAAGTATTCAACCAACTTAAACCGGTCTTAAAATATAAAAGACTGTCCACTGACGTCAATATTAAAACTGTCAATTCTGATGTTTCATTTTCCGCCTGCATCAGAACATCCATTAAGCTAAAACAAAAAGCGTTTTCACATCACTTTTATATTGTTGACATACCCGAGTCTTCCAGTTTTGAAGGCATTTTAGGTTTCGATTTCATAACTAGATACAATGTTGTCATCGATACTTTTAACAAGTGTCTCCACGTCAACAATAATTTCTCTGTTCCTTTAAAAACCAGTAAAGAATCTTCTGGAGAGAAACAATCAAAATCATGCAATTCTTTGAGTGATGTTGTATTGAATCAAGCGGTGTTCTTAACTCGAAAAATTATAGTAGAACCTCAACAACAAATATGGTGCTCTGTTTACACCTTCAATAACATCAACAATGACAGAAATTATCTTTTTGAATATTTGGCACAAACAAAAGAATTAACAGGAAATGATGCCATTATTCAAATGAACAAATCATCCAATAAAAGAAAGAAAACTTCACAAATACATCAGTTCTTCTCAATAACACTTAAAAACACTTCTGAAAAGACCATTCATCTCCCTAAACACACAAAAATAGGTCAATTATCTGAGATTGAGGAAATTCGCGACTATACTTCTGAAATGTCTGACAAGCAAAATAACTCAGAACAGCACTTTGTAAATTTTATTCAGGCGTCTAATGAAATCTTACAAAAAAGAAAGCAGGAGTTATCGGCTAATGATTTTAAACTTTCTCACTTAAAATCTGACGAAGCAAAGAACCTAACTAAATTGCTACTTAGTTATTATCCTGCCTTTTCCAAATCATTAGACACACTTGGTCATACTGATAAAATTGTACCTGATTTAAAATTCATTAATGACTACCCCATAAAGACTCTCCCTTTCCCTCTCCCCCAAGCTGTGCAAAAGGATGTTTTAAATCAAATCAAACAGTTACTTGATGCCAAAATCATTGAACGTCATTGTTCCGAATGGGCCTGCCCCATGCTTCTTGTTAAAAAGAAACCAGACGGTACAGGTATACAGAAATATAGACTCGCATTAGATCTCAGAATGGTTAATACTATAATTCAAGGTTCGTCCTATCCACTTCCAAAAATTCAAACCATTATTTCAAATCTTTCACAATATCGTTTTTTTTCTTCTCTTGACTTTCATCAGGCATATCATCAGATTGATTTGCCTGTGAGGTGCCTCTTCGATCCAGAACATTTAAAAACTGTCAACAGATGGCGCCACATGCGCATCGGACAAGGACTCTAGGCAGGCTGTAAGAGACTGTTGGTTCGGTGAGTCAGTTACTGGACTGCCGCCGCTTATGTAGCACGCAAGAAAAATCACCTTGTTCCGAGAGACAAAACGTGTCTCAAGATATTTAGAAATGTATTCTACTTCTTTATAAGTTTAATTAAATTTATGTTTGTTTAAGTACGTGCTATTAATATTTATCCATATACACCGTGTTTTTGTTAAAAACATCGACTAAATGATAGATTAATTAAGATTGAGCAGCCGTGATATCCCATAACCACATGGTTGCTTCAAGTGTTGACCGGACAATTTTGAAAGACGCCTTCTGATATATCGTTCCTGGACAACTACAGCGATGAAAAAAAACGGTATGTGCCATTTTCTATGTTTCTTTGTGGTATTCTCTGGCCCAATTGTTATATTTACCAGTTATTTTAATTAAAAAATTTTCGAGCCCAAGCGTTCTTATTCAAAATTTTACTAAATTGTATATTTATTTATTTATTGCTCTATCAATATATGTATTTTTAATTCTGCGCTCACAATGCCTGATGATATTCCTGCCGATAATCCGACAGAAACGCTTGCTAGGGTAGCTGTTAAAATTCCTCCCTTATGGAAAAGTAATATTTCTGTTTGGTTTGTACAAGTTGAGGCAAATTTTGCCGTGGCGCAAGTAACGAACGACACTACTAAGTACAATTATTTATTATCTGCTATAGACACAGATACATTAAGTGCGGTATCTGATTTAATTCTTACGCCGCCTCCAAATGACAAATATAATGCTTTGAAACAGAGACTAATTCAGGAGTTTTCAGATTCGCAATCGCAGCAGATACGTAAATTACTCTCTGAACTTGTGCTAGGTGATAAAAAACCTTCCGTTTTACTGCGGCAAATGAAAGAATTAGCGCAAAGTTCCGTTACCGAAGAATTTTTGAAAGCTATTTGGTTGGAACGTTTGCCGACGCATACGCAAGCAATTTTGTCGGTTTCAAGCTCCGGATTACAGGAATTAGCAACCCTAGCTGACAAAATTAATGAAATTAAATCTGAATCGGCAGTGTATGCAGTTTCCAAACCCACCGAATCGCCTCGGAACGACCATAACGCGATCTTAAATCTTCAAACACAAATTGAGCAATTGACACTGCAGGTTTCAGAGTTATCCAAAAATGTGTTTAGGCGATCGATGTCTCGCGGCCGATCGCATTACAGGGAAAGACGATACAGTAAAAATAGAGATTCCCAAAAATCGAGTCGTAAACAAAACGAATCAGACTTATGTTATTACCATCAGAAATTTGGTAGTGATGCTCGAAAGTGCCGCGAACCTTGTTCTTTTGATGAAATTAAAAAAAACTAGTGGCTGCTGCTAGGTCAACAAGCGAAAATACAGTTGGCGTAGCAGCATTAGAACAATGTAGGTTGCATGTGTTTGATAAAAATTCAGGGTTCAAATTTTTAATAGATAGTGGTAGTGATATTTCTTGTATCCCTGTACCAAAACAAGTAAACAAAAAGAGTCCTTCTAATTATCTTTATGCTGCAAATAATTCCAAAATTCCTGTTTATGGTAACAAACTGCTTGACCTAAATATCGGCTTGAGAAGGAGTTTTCGCTGGTCATTTGTTATTGCAAATGTCTCTTGCCCTATAATTGGAGCAGACTTTTTAAGAAATTTTGCTTTGCTTGTAGATTTGCACAAATTTCGATTAATTGACTCTGTAACTGGATTGTCCACTAAGGGTGAGCTTACTTGCTCAAAACAGTCCCAAATTAAACTAATTTCTGAAGACATGTCTTTTAAAACTATATTTGAGGAATTCCCAGAGCTCTTAAATCCCATACCAAATTTTAAAAAAACAACATGCCATGATACAGTTCATCATATCGAAACTACAGGACCACCACTTTATTCCAAACCTCGCCGATTACATCCAAAAATTTTAAAGGAAGTTCAAAAAGAATTCCAATATCTTATGGATGAAGGTATATGTCGTCCTTCCAAATCCCCTTGGGCATCCCCTATTCACGTTGTACCAAAACCGGATGGTTCTTACAGAGTTTGTGGTGATTATCGACGTCTAAATTCAGTAACTCTTCCTGACCGTTATCCAATACCCCACGTCCATGACCTTACCAATATTCTACATGGAAAGAAAATTTTTACAAAATTAGATATAGTCCGCGCGTATTTTCATATTCCAGTGCATGAAAAAGATATTCCTAAAACAGCGGTAATAACCCCTTTTGGAAGCTTCGAATTTCTATATTTAAATTTTGGACTTCAATGTGCAGCAAACACTTTCCAAAGATTTATTAATGAGGTTCTCTATGGTCTTCCATTTGCTATAGCTTATTTGGATGACATTCTAATTTTTTCCGAAACGGAATCGGAACATATAGACCATGTACGAGCTGTTCTAAGCAGACTCTCTAAATACGGACTTAACATAAATATATCCAAAAGTGTTTTTAAACAAGACAGCGTATCATTTTTAGGACACGAAATTTCTCTTGCTGGAATTCGACCATTACAAACTAAAGTTGAAATTATTAAGCAATATCCACGACCAAAAACTCTTTCTGAACTTCGTACATATATTGGCTTATTCAATTATTTTCGACGTTTTTGTCGCAATGCTGCAACTATCCTTGCACCCTTAACAGATTTGTTGCGTGGAGCTAAAAAGAAAGATTCAACTCCTATCGATTGGTCTGAAAATGCAATAAATTCTTTTGAAGCTTCAAGAAAGGCATTAACGGATGCAACTCTTGCATTTCCTAGCCATGACGGTCAATTAGCACTTCATTCTGATGCTAGTGATTTTGCTATTGGTGCTACACTAAGCTTAGAAACAGAGGAGGGTCTCAAACCACTCTCATTTTTTTCCAAACGTCTAAATGAAACACAATTAAAGTATTCTACCTTTGACAGAGAATTGTTAGCAATTTATGAGTCCGTTAAGCATTTTAGACACTTTTTGGAAGCCCGTCAATGTACAATCTTTACCGATCACAAGCCAATTGTTTTTGCCTTTAAAAAAAGAACAGATAATTACACTAACAGACAAAGTCGGTGGTTATCTTTTATATCTGAATTCACCACTGATATGGTATTTTTAAAAGGAAACCAAAATGATGCAGCCGATGCACTTTCCCGAATTAACGTAATACAAATGCCTACTCCATTAGATTACGATAAATTAAGTATGGAGCAAAAAGAGGATTCAGAACTTAGAGAAATTATGCAAAGCGGTCAATCCAGCTTAGAACTCAAATTAATTACCCTTCCAAATTCCACAACAGAAATTTATTGTGACATTTCTAGTGGCAAAGCACGTCCATATTTAACTCCAACTTTTAGAAAACAGGCATTTTGGAATTTACATGCACTTGCTCATCCTGGAACTAAAGGTAGTGTGAATTTATTGCGACAACGATTTATCTGGCCTTCCCTAGCTAAAGATTGTCGAACTTGGGCACGTGAGTGTTTGGATTGTCAGCGCTCCAAAATTGTTAGACACACAAAAACAGAGTTAGGAAAATTTGATCTTCCAACAGATAGATTTGCACACATACATTTAGATTTAATTGGACCTTTACCGGAATCAAATGGTAAAAGGTATTGTTTAACCGTAATTGATAGAGCAACGCGTTGGCCAGAGGCATACCCACTTAGTGACATCACAGCAGAATCAGTGGCACGTGCACTACTTTCCGAATGGATTGCAAGATTTGGATGTCCTGAGAAAATTACCACGGACCAAGGACGCCAGTTCGAATCTGAACTTTTCCAGCAGTTAGCCAGATTGTTAGGTGCTAGAAAGTACCGATCGTCTCCGTACCACCCTCAGAGTAATGGGATTATCGAGAATTGGCACAGACCTCTAAAATGTGCACTAAAAGCCAGACGAACTGAAAAATGGACTGAAATACTTCCAACAGTGTTATTAGGGTTTCGTGCTGCACTAAAAACCGATATAAATGTTTCGCCAGCTGAACTTGTTTTTGGGTCTACTCTCAGACTACCAGGTGATTTCTTCGATGACAAATCCACCATTAAAAGTCCTGAAGAATTAGTGCAGCGATTAAGAAATACCTTCAACGAATTCAAACCACAACCAACTAAGTCCCATAACAGCACAAAAACATTTGTGTCTCAGCAGTTTAAAACATGTACGCATGTATTTGTGCGTCAAGAAGGTATTCGGCAAGCTTTACAACCGCCGAATGATGGACCTTTTGAAGTTGTTGAGCGCAACGATAAACTTTTTAAAGTGGCCATAAAAGGCAAAATAGTAAATATATCGCTGGACAGACTGAAGCCAGCCTTTTTGGTGAATGATTCACTATCTTCGACTCCTGAAACAACCTCAACCCTGGAAACAACTGCTGCGACTCCCGGGACTGCCTCGAATTCTGGAAAAACAAAACCACCTCACATCACACGATCCGGCAGAACTGTCAGATTTCCAGAACGTTTAGTGGAAAATTAAGAGTATCGTTTGCACTAGGAAGGGGGTACTGAGGTGCCTCTTCGATCCAGAACATTTAAAAACTGTCAACAGATGGCGCCACATGCGCATCGGACAAGGACTCTAGGCAGGCTGTAAGAGACTGTTGGTTCGGTGAGTCAGTTACTGGACTGCCGCCGCTTATGTAGCACGCAAGAAAAATCACCTTGTTCCGAGAGACAAAACGTGTCTCAAGATATTTAGAAATGTATTCTACTTCTTTATAAGTTTAATTAAATTTATGTTTGTTTAAGTACGTGCTATTAATATTTATCCATATACACCGTGTTTTTGTTAAAAACATCGACTAAATGATAGATTAATTAAGATTGAGCAGCCGTGATATCCCATAACCACATGGTTGCTTCAGCCTGCAAAATTTCAAAATCAGCTCACATTTACTACAATGTTTGGTTCTTTTCGGTGTAAGAGATTAGTATTCGGCTTAAAAAACGAGCGCCTCAATTTATCAAGCTTTAATGGACTCGTTACTTGATGAATTACAGTTAGAAGGTGTCTATACCTACCAAGATGATCTTATTGTTGGTGCCAATTCATATCAAGAAATGTGTGAAAAGTTGGATAAAATTCTTGCAATATTAGTAAAATATAATTTAACGCTGTCCCCTAACAAATGCACTTTTCACAAAACCAGTTTAGATTATCTTGGATTTCACATAGAAAATCAAACTATTTCTCCTGTTCACTCGAACATTGTAAAAATAACATCTTTTCCAACACCTACAACTAAACGTCAATTAAAAGCACTCATAGGCGTCATTACATTTTACAAATCTCTTGTTCCATCCTTTTCTGAACTTGTACAACCTCTCATAAACTTAACTACTCCAAAAGCCAAATTTAAGTGGACAAGTAAACATCAAAAAATTATGGACACCATACAGAAGATATTCTTTAATCCGCCCATGGTTAGATTACCTGATTGGAACAAAAAGTTCTATTTAAATACTGATGCGTCAAATATTGCCATTTCTGGCGTCTTACTACAAGAACATGATAAACAACTATTACCTGTTGCATACTTTTCAAAATCTTTAAAAGCATCAGAAAAAAAATATCCTGCACTTAAATTAGAACTCATGGCGATTCATAAATCAGTTACTGCTTTCAAATATTATTTATACAACAGAGAATTTGTAATCCTTTCAGATAGTAAACCATTAGAAAAGTACAACAAAACTACAAATCCGGCTGATATTATCTCTCGCTGGCTCATGGATCTCTCAGAATACACATACAAATTTCAACATATTCCAGGTAAAAAGAATGTACTCGCTGACTATTTATCTCGCTGTAACTTTGAAAATAATCAACAGACTTTAGCTACAAACCCTGAACTTATTCATGACACTCAACCCTTACCTATTGTAGAATGTGATACTCCACACTCCAGCTCGAGTGATTCTAATATGCATGTTAATTGCCTTATTTCTGGTACACAAACAAATCCTGACCCTTTATTAGAAATTTCGAATGAAACATTTGCTACTGAACAACAAAATGACCCTACTTTGTCTGTTGTTTATAAAGAAATCTTAAAGAAAGGATCTTCTCAAAAATTTCCTAACTACTTCATTCATCCTGATTCGAAAGTATTAATGTTAAAGAAGGAAAATATTTTTAATAACACTTTTTCGTATCACATTATTGTTCCAAATTCACTTAAAACCAAAGTCTTAACAATTTCACATTTATCTCACTTTGGCTTTAATAAAACTTATGAATTCTTGTCAGGTAGATATTTTTGGAAGGGTATGTATGTAGACACTTTAAACTTTGTTGCATCCTGTATCAAATGTCTTCAAACTAAACATCACCAAACTCCACCTGCACCCTTACAGCCCACATACACTCCCAGGTACCCTGGTCACACTATTAGTACAGATCTCCTTGGACCGTTTGCTAATGGAAAATATGTTTTAACTATCACTGATCATTTTTCGAGACATATTGAACTCTTTCCACTTAATGACATATCTGCGAGTAAGGTTGTTAAATGCTTATTCTCTTACATAACCACCTTTGGGAGACCTTCGGTTGTCTTATCAGACTTAGGACCCCAGTACACGTCTCAGGTATATAACATTTTTAATGATACAATGGGCATTAAGGTATTACACAGTTCTGCCTCGAGACCACAATCAAATGCGATTGCAGAACGAATCAATAAGTCAATCAAATATTCAGTTAATATTCTTTTACAAGAAGGTCATTCATTCGAAAATGCTGTATTTATACACAAGTCACTTTATAACGGCTCCAAACATGCAACTACATTGTACTCTCCTAATTTTCTTCATTTTGGACGCGAACTTTCTCTAATTTTTGACACTTTTGATCAGTCGTGCAACCAACCCTTTCTTGATAAACATATTGAAGTCCACAAATTACTTGATGATTTGAATAAGATATATCACAAAGCCTATAACAACATTAAATCTGCTCAAGATAAAAGATATAAATATTACGGTCAGAAAGCTAAATTAAGATCCATTTTCTTAAAAGATATTGTATATCTAAAATCAAATGACAAGTTTAAAACAAAGTATACTGGTCCATATATTGTCACTTGTAAACATTCTCCTGTGTCATTCTCAATTAAAAGGTTGTATGCTCCTGATAACACAGCATTTCGGGTACATATTGATAGACTTTTACTTGCACCTCCTCGTTATGGACATTTATTTGATGCATCAAGTCATATAAACAACACTAACTTTAATACGTTTTATCAACCTCACACATACAATCTAAGAAACAGAAGCTAATGTAAAAACACTATTTATTATTTTTTATGTCTTGTTTTATGATACCACATATCCAACCAAAGAGCTCATGGTTGTGTGTATGTTGTTTTTGACTGATCTTTAACAATATCATGGCTGGTCCATCAATATTGCTCTGAAGATCTCTTAAGAACAATATTAGGTATCATTGTTATCCTTTAACACTTAGATAGCCCTTCATACTCACTTAAATTTTATTTACTTTTATTTTGTTTTCTTTTTGCAGTACACTTAAAATTTCTTTGACAATACTCATTAATTCAGTATTTTTCCACTAACTAACCTCCCACTTAACATTTCTTGTACTATAAGTCAAACATATTATAGTTAGATAAACAGGTACTGTAGTTTAGAAAAGTAAACAAATGATTCATGCAATTAAATAAAACACAATTTTTATATATATGACTTGTTCATCACCCCACTCGATTGTGACACATTTTTCGTCTCTCTTCACTCTAGGATTGTCTGCCCATATTAGTTATTATATGATATACATTTTTGTGTTTTTTTCTTTTTGAATTCTTCCCTTTGAAGTCTTGTTCCCGTTCAAAATTAATGCCCTAAGGGTTCAAGCTTCATTGTGTTGAGAGACAAAATTTTGGAATTTGAGTTTCGATTCAAATTTTTGAATTGTGATTCCAATTCACAACAATTCAAATTTTTTCATGTAATTCGACGTGGGCTCCTTCAGAAGACCGCTAGTGCCTTCGGGGGAGCGTCACAATTCCCTCCTCATCTAAGGCTAGGCCCTAAGCCGATGCCATAATACTTGTGTTGTACACAAGATTCAGGGTGACGCATATTTTTTTATGGGCGTGCTTGGAGCACCTCTTTTTTTTGTCATCCTATGCTTCGGCATGAAACACTTTTTACAAAAAACATTTTTATTTTTATATACATCATTTTACCTTTTTTAATTTTTTTTGGAAAATATAGTGCTATTATGTTATTTTTGTGTATTGCCATTTTACATTCATTTAGTATCAGTTTCATGTTTTGTGTATATTATTCAAATTTTTACTTATGTCATGATAACAATCAAAGCTGCAGTAAGATTTTTGTACTGTCTGAGTCGACTCAACGTATACATATAAAAATACAGTACTAGCTTGGATCCATATACAGAAATAGTAAAAAAAAAATATAGAGACTTTAGAACTGCTGACTGTTTTTGAATACAAAAGTCTCCATTATCATGACGTTGAAATTTCTACATAAACATATAAAAAAAAAAACTTTTGCCTTTATGTATGTTTTTATGTTATAATATTTTATGCTAGCCTATGCACATTGGACAGCAAAAGTTTTTTTGTGGTGCACCGGGTGATATATATAACGATTATTTCGTTATATATTGGTTATTTTCTTAAATTATTCCTTCCCCCCGTCTCTTTTCAATTCAAAATCAGTTTTAAGTGTCCTTCATTCACTTTCCATTTTTTTCCCTCGCCTAGTTTTCTCTAACCGAAAAATCGGCAGCTGCTTAACTTTGTCTGTGAGAAATACACTTACATATTATTCAACCGTTTAAAACATTTCCAGATGTCTGCTATTTCCGATCGAAGCAATTCTGCATTACCTTATATGGACATCATCTCTGTTTCGCAGTTAAAATTTATGCTTACGCTTCTTTTCCTTTCTCGACAAAACCCTATAAAGAATTTAACATCTGCGCAGTAAAATCTCATGTCCCTTCGGTGTGCTTCTTTATTAGACAAAACAACACGTGTAACATTTTATTGTTTGGCAACCTTTTCCTTTCCCATCCCAGCTGGGAAACTAAATTGAATTCTTATCTTGCCGGCTGCATTTTAACTGTATTTGGCGTATACTATCCATTGTGCATGGGCGAACTTTTGTATGTTGGCGATTTTCTATCATGCCAAAAGTGGCAATTTGTTGCTATGTACGAGGCACTTGACTCTCTGCGCTCGTCTTGTTAACCTGCTATTCTTCGTTCGGAGATTTTCTCCGAGAGCTGTAAGTGTGCCCCCCCTTCGTAATAGATGTTAAAATAAAGTGTAACTTTGCAATCATCGTGGGGTTTTTTTTGTACATCTGAACCTGGATACATGATCATTTCGTTCTTCTAAATGCCTTAACAAATATCTGCAACCACCAATCTCCCTTACATCACTGGTAATAACAATCTTCTTACCAATTATAATTTATACATTAATCAAGCTTTTTTGGTTATTAAGTCTGGCTAAACCTGAAATAATATTTCTTTGTTTTATGATTTTGATGTGAATTAGTAATGTACTTTTATGAGGCAAGTTTCATTGAATAATTTAGGAAAAATACATTTCATCTTTATAATGAATATTTAATCATTCATAATCGGTTATTAATTTGGCCTTTGCTTTTAATATTTAAATCATTTGAAAATTATGTGAATTTTTATTATTTTTTTTATTACTTATCATAATATTTCATTATACTGTAATCATTCATTATAGTTTCCAGAATAGTTGACCAGAAATCTGCAATTTGCAAAATCCGCACAATCTCTGGTCCCAAGCTGTGCAGATTTGAGGAAGTCTACTGTATTAAATAAAATTTTCAACGTTATCATTTTTAGTAGTTGCCATTATTGTAATAATTTTGCACATGTATTTTCATTTTTAAAACAAGAAGTTCCATTTATTTCTATGACAGAAAACTCATGGACTTGCCTTTAATTATCTTTACTTGGATACTTTAAAGAATGTATGAATTAATATAAATTAAATATGATTAAAGAATATATAACAGGAAGATACACATATGCATAGCTTTGGTAAGAATTTATTATTTTATTATGATGTCTTATTTAGAAATATTTAAAGAAAACTTACCAATTTCAAAATTGTATTTAGAACTGAGCTTTGACTGCTGGATAGTTGCAGGATTTATCCATATATACTTTCATTTATCCATGCTGGGACTTTACGGATTCTACAATTTGTGCCTAAAAAAAATAAATAAAATAATTGAAGCTACATAAATCAATTAAATAAAATTTAATATAAATGATCACATGTGGCATCAAGAAGAGCTTCCATTATTTTTGCATTTGACCTAAGTAAATTCAAAGAAATTAAGGTACCTTCTCCATTATTCCACAGAGTTTGTTGCTTTAAATCAACATAATTGGTTTTAATCATGATTTAAATTCATGATTTTAATCAATGGATTTTTTTTAAGTCATTGATTTAAATCAGATTTTTAAAAATCATTTTTAAATAAACTGAAAATATAAACAAACACATTAAAGCTTTTTAATATATTTAGTTTTTTATAACACAGATAAGCAATTAGTTTTTAGAAAAACAATATTTAATCTTTATTAAGTAATAATGTACAAAGTTTAGAAAAAAAAAACTGGCTCTAAATTTCATTTAAGGGTGTATTCGAAAAAACGCTTTTCCACCTTCAGCAGCTTGAAATTTTACGATACAATTTCAGACACATTTTTTTAAAGTAGAAACATGAAATTTGCTGAGGGGATTTTCGAAGAAACGTATAAGGTGCCTTGTGATGTCTTTTCATGCTCAATAGATTAGAATTTGATTTATGAGCAATTAACTTTTCAGGAAGACCCTTTTTTTCACTCCCAGCTCCCAGATCTCCCACTACGGAAAAATTGGTTCAAATTGCCGTTTTTGATTGCTTTTTTTTTTAAATATTTTGTGCACTTATCAAAGAATCGACAATCACAGCACCTCGAGTAGTGTCTAAATAAGAGAATCTGTGAGTTTGGTGCATTTGAGAGCAAAAGTGAATTCAAAACAAATCGGAAAATAAGCAGTTTGAATCAAAATACACCCTTAAGTCAAATTTGCAAAAGTAAGGAATTTCTGTTTAAGCACGAATATACTAAATATAGGAATATTTACTTGCCTATTACTTAGTATAGTATTTAAAGAAACTCCTGCAAGTCTCTAAACAAAATAATCACAATAAAAATGTCATGTCTTTGAAACGTTTTTTTTTTTTTTTTTAAGATCATGCAGTGCCGAAACTAGAGAAGTAAAGAGAGGACATATGTCTCGGAAGTCAGAGCGAAAGGCAAAGACAGAACCGAATGAAGATTTTGTCTTTTCATACAAAAATATATGTAGATATATATACATGTACGTATATATCGAGTACAAAAGAAACCCACATGATAATGTTAAAACTTTGGGATTGTTCTTTTTAAATTTGTGAAAATAGAAGTGACTTTATTAAAAAATAAATCTGCAACCAAAATTTGAAAAAGAAAACACTAACCTGGTTAGAATTCCATTTCAACTATTCTAAAGCAATAAAAAACATTTAAAACTACTGATATGCAAAACAGAAATTCTAAAAAGAATGTTCTCATAGGCCTAACATTTGTTATCCAGTTTCTTCGCATGACTAATGAAGACTCTTAACACTCAAGCTAATCTTAATACTTTGTGAGCATTGTTTACATATTTCTTGCTAGCATTTTAATTTTTATTAATTGTTTTTTAAAGATTTTTTTTTTTTTTTTTTGAAATAGTGTACCTATGATTGATAACTTTAATTGGGTGTGAGGGGCAGGGTTTCAAAATTAAAGTTTGCTCCAGGCCGAAACGAGCAAAAAAGGCTAGTTTTGACCCTGAGATCACGTACATTTGCAAAACTAACAAAATACATGGAATGGAAGGCTGAAAGAATACTTTAAATAGATTAAGCAAACAAATAAAGCAACATTAATGCATGATTCAAATACATTTATTTGTACTTTTTCAGGGTTCATACTCATCTTCCAAGAAAAAATCCCCTGAGAATCCAATGATGTATTTTTCGGGATGTACAATTTTTCCGTATCAACAATTAACAATATTTCAATATTACATATGATATGATAATAAAGCATGCGAACAGTAACAATTGCCCCCAATTTCCCAGAAAAGACTGTCATTTCGTCAAAATTTCCCAGGTTTGGGAATTTTTTTGTATTATCCCCTGAGATTCCACTGATTTTTACAACCTAAAATTCATCTCCTGATTTTCCCAGGAATCCTATATTCCCCTGATGAGTATGAATCCTGTTTTTAGGCCAAGCATCAGAGTTTATATTTACACACACATTGTATATACATATGTGTAACACTGGTACCCGGCTTAAGTGAAAAGTATGCATTTATTCAGTGGCACAGCCAGAATTCGGCTCTAGGGAGGGGTTTTGAGTTTCTGATAAAGGTGATTGCCAATTATTTGAATAGCCGGTTAATAGAATCAGTATCTACTAATTAGAATATTCACTGTATAATACTTAAACTGAAAGAGCATCTGTGTGGCAGGAAATCATAATTTTTTTTAGCATAATGCGTCTAAGAAAAGCGACTTAGTTCAAATAACCAATTTTTACTTAACTGATTCATGTAATATGCACTTTCACAGTTTTAAGTATAATTTTCGCCAATTAATTGAATCATTTTATTAAATAAAATCTTAATCAATAAAGCGGCGGATTCCGAAATGTGCCGAAACATTTAAATATTAAGTTTGGTTTTGATTCATATAAGCAGCAATTATAGCGATCTTTCTTAGCTCTGGGAGGAGTTTTAACCCCAAAACCACCCCTTTGGCTGCACCAACTGCATTTATTATTAAACAGATGCAAATATTTGCAGCAATATTATGCTTCAACTTTAGATATTGTTTCCTATATTTTATTGAAGAATTATTTCTTTCAAGAGAAGCTTCACTAACACACTTAGCAGCGATTGTAAAAAATGTGATTTTTACGCATGGTAAATATAGAAAGATAAACATTAAATGATTTTATGGATTAAAAATTTACAAAATGCAATTGGATTACAATGACTGAATAACCTGTTTTTCTAAAGAAATAAGTTCTATAATTTTTTGCAAGCTCTAAGGCATACAAATTTTGAAATATTGCGATTTGTTGAAGAGTTTTATGAAATATTTCGAAGCAAATAGGGGTACAACTCACTCTATTAAAATAAAGGCAGGGCTCTACATTTTTAAAAAATGATTTAGAAAGAACATAGTCAAGGTTACTGTCATCTAAAACGGAAAATATGCAGATGAAATAGGCTAGTCTAAAAATCTTTTCTTAGAAAATGCAAGCCAGTTTTTAAATACATATTAAAAAAAAAAAAAAAAAAAAAAAAAAAAAAAAGCAACTGCGACATGTTTTTTAAATGAACAGTTATAACAGTGTATTTTATCTTTTTTTCAGGGGTATGTATTTCACTGAATATCTCCTGCCCCCCCCCCCCCCTCCAAAAAAAAACGCAAGTTAAAAACGATTATGTATAAATAAAGACAAATTGAAACTGCTAGTGTTACACAGAGCCAGCAATTGGAGCTTTTGCCATTGGGCCACATGTAGAATTTGTTATTGAATTTGTAAACCCTTATTTTACAAAATTAATTTTATAAGCAAGTTATTCCTGGAATAAAAAGATATTTTATGAATATTTTTATTAGATTTTTAAAAGATAAATAAATTTAATGGTTAAATTGATTTAAAAATTGAATTTAAGACTTTTTAATATTTTTACTTGCTTCTCCTTAACAAAACGAATGCTTAATGTATTTTTAAACTAATACATTAGTGTCCAAACAATCGATCGTAAATAATGTTTTGGTCAGACACATATTGATCTACCTTTAAAAATAATACTATTTTTTATAATTTCTTTAAAAATATAATAAACAAAGGTTTGTTTTATGATTACACCGCATTATTATTACGAATATTTACATGAAAAATTGCTATAACTGTTTATATGTTTTCTATGAAAGTTGTCTGTTTCATGGTATTAGATTATTAAAAAAAAATCGTTATACTTTGGTACAAATCTCAAGAATTCATTCTAAAAGGTTATTATTTGAAAGTTTACTTACCTTTAGTATAGACATATTCAGATCCTTTAGAGTAAAATTTTAATTGAAATTCCATCCAAGAATCCATTATACAACATCGCGAATGTTGACATTTCTGGCGCATGCGCACTGGTAATTTCGCTGTTCCGAAGATACTGTACTGCTCATCGTGGATTGCTCATCCGGATTCTGGTGTCCTCCGGACGTCTTAATCTGATGTTTACAGGATTCGATGGTTATAGGATTACTTCTGTCGGATTCTGGTGTCCTCCGGACGTCTTAATCTGCCGTTTACAGGATTTGATGGTTATAGGATCTCCCGGATCTGTGTAGGACCGCATAGGACGTCCGGAGGATGGTTTTGGCCGTATGGGTACCCACGAGCCCCTAACATTGTAAGTGACTTAACTTGGTCAAACTGGCATCTGAGCATGCGCAGAAGTTCTGAAATTTGTAACTGCAACTTTTAACTTTTTTATTTACACAGTAATTATCCTGGCTTATTTCAATAAAAAAATTTATTTATTTTGTGGAGGAAATAACAGGTTCAACATTTTCCATTTTCGGCCTTTGATTACAAAAACACCCCACAAACACACGTGTTAAGCAACTGGAGTAAATAAATAACAACTTGAAATAGTTTATAATTATTTGTAGGGCTCAAATTCATTGATTTAATAATTAGAATTAAATATTCAGAAGGCAGATTTCCACTCAACTCATAGTTAAGAGAGCAAGCTTACTTAAGCAAGTTTCAGAAACTTGCTCAAGCAAGAATCTTGATTCCGGGTACGACCGCTTCAAAAAACTTCAAGTTAAGTGACTTAACTTTCTCAGTGCGAACAGGGTATTATTTGTTATTCGTAAAAATTATATATAAGTTGTACATTAGTTTAGAGAAATCTTTGGAAATTTCATTTAGTTTAATAACTTACAGAGATGCATTTTTAAAAATCTCCTCATTTTTTTTTTTTTTCTTTATAGAGCTTTAAAATTATGATTTTTTTTTTTTTTTCAACTACCAGTTTTCTACTTTCTTCTATCTTTACACGGAAAAAGCATTGGATTCGTGAAAATTTTCGATTTTGACGGATTTATACGTTTTAGGCACTGAGCTCTACAATAATACGAAGGGCTAACTCCCTATTCTGATACATTGAATCCAGCGGTCCGCCCATGAATACAATGCCAAAGATTTTCCGACGAAAATCTTTGGCAAAACATAGATTTCCTCCATAGGATAGTATGGGGTAGATATTTTCAAATTGAATTTTCTTTTAAAATTAAGACGAAATCGCCACAATTCTCACTGATATGTATTCTTTCATTAAAAAACTATTGATTTTACTTAAATTCATAGCAAATTTTGAATTTGATATTAGTTAAAAAGGAAATTTTAATTTAACTCAACAGAAAATAAAGAAACATTTGTTAAATATTGGTCATAAAAATATCAAAAACACATAGAAATAGACAAAAATAATAAAAAGTTTGCAAAAAAGCTTAAAAAAATGCTTGTAATATTAAGAAAAATAGAGGACTCATTACTTGCGTTTATTGAATAGTGTGATGTGGACCTGGCAGAAAGTGGTTTGGCCGGATCGGCGAGCTGGCCCTCCGTATTATATATGGAGCTCAGTGGTTTTAGGGGCTACAGTTCCCGAAAAATATGTTTTTACAAAATGTCTGTCTGTGAGTTTGCATATGACTAGGAATGCAGTCATAAAAATAACAGGATATTGGGAATTAAAACGGCCTATACAGGCGCTGCTTGCAGCCTTCGATTCAGGAAAACTCTTCCTTTAATTTCCCTAATGTTAAAGTGCCATTGAAATAATTCTTTATTGTAAATGAATTTGAAAGTTTTAAATATTCGAATTCGGATAACTTTTATTTTGCAATATTAGACAGAAGACAAATGTCACAGTAAATCTGAAATTGTGCAAAAGAATAATGGAAGATATTCCAAATCTGCGTTCGAGATTGTAAAAGGTCACGTGGTACCGGTAATTTACCCAAAGAACTTCTAACTGATAAGCAGGGAGGCTGCTACTGCTTTCCCTATGAACTGTTTCATTGGCTGGCGGGGATTTACATTGCATCTAACGAAGCTTTCCCTTCTTTACGCTAGAAGCTTTAGACGTGAAGCTTTTTACGTGATCAAAGCGTAAATGGAATATCCTCCATTATTCTGGACGATTTTAAAATACGTGTCACGCAATTGGATTTCATGGCATTATCCTGAAACGAGAAGTTCCATCTTTTCTCCACCAGAAGGGTATACACTCAAGGCAGAAGGTATAATCTAGAGTGTGTATACTATAAACTTTCTTGAGAAACAGAGGGTTGCTCCTGTAAAAAAATCCGGCGTATAAACGGCGTATGTCCCGTATACCCTCCGGTGAAGCAAATTTTTTGGGCGCTCTATCTCAAGAATTACTGCACAGAAATTTAACAAAAGTTTATATTTACTTAATCCTTGAAATAAATTGCGGCTGATTAGTTTTTGGGGTGAATCGCTTGACAGGTGGCGCTACCATGCAACATTTTTTCTGATTTCTGCAATCACCCAATCTTCAGAACTAATGCACGAATTTTCATCAAACTTCAGATTTGGAAAGTCCTTGACAAAGTTTTTTTTACATTTTGGAGTAAACCGCTCAACGGATGGCATTGCTATGCTGCATCTTTTGCGAATATCGCAATACTAAGAGTTAATGGACGGAATTTCGTCAAACTGCACACTGCAGATTCACTTAGTCCTCGACATGAGTTGACGTTTTTTATGTCTTGTTGTAAATCGTTCAAGAGATGGTGCTGCTATGATACATTTTTCACGATTTCTGCAATAGCTCTCTCTACCTCAAGAACAAAGGCACGAATTTTCATCTAACTTAGGATGAAGTGACTACCCAATAGGTGGCGCTGCTAAGCTGCATGTTGTAGAGGATTTACACGATATTAGCAATAGTCATATCTCAAGAACTAATGCACGGAATCTCATATCTTAAGAATCCTCATGGTGGGCATAGATTGCATTTAATTTTGGCACTGTGTTAGCGAATTTTGAAGTATTAATATGTATGAGATAGAAAAAAGTTTTGGGATTGCCACATACGACAGTTTTATTCTAGATTGATTTTCTTGCTGGATATTCATTTGAATATAATAGTCTAAGTCATATTTTTACGTAGTGTTTATGTACATAATTGGCTAAACAATCATTAATATTACTTTTCTGTATTCAGGAATTTCGAACGTAATCTGAAAATAAATTATATGCATAAATAAGAGTGCTTTATGAATATTTTAATTGTAGGATGCAGGCCAGGCTCGAGTCGAAATTTTAGCTTTTATATTGTGCCGGACCAATAATTTGTTTCTTCTAATTTGACCTAGAAATTTAAGCTTTGGGTAAATCTCTAACCGAGGTATCGAAACCAGCTTTATTATTATTTTTTAATGCTGCTTTTATTCATCATCGCATGGCTACTGAATATACCGGGTATTCTAAAATGAAGCGACTGATATTAAAATTCAGTAACTTGAAAAAAAAAAAATATTTAAAAAAAAAAAAAACACTAGCACGAGGGTTATAGATTGGGTGGCGGCTACACAAACCATGAAAGCTCATCGAAATCACAGTTGAAATTCTAGGATTAGTTAAAACTCGATTCGCATATTAATGCACAACTAGTCTGCCAGTCATATCTTGGTGGGAAAACACTGAAAACCCGATTTTCGCAATAGACTAGTAGGTTTATCAGTGTATTTTCCTGCTCCTAGGGGAGATAGGAGCCATGGTGCAAGAGCAGTGGTGATTTTGTTCCGAATTTTCCGAAAATTTAAAGAATTTATCAGTTTGAAATTTCGGACATAAAAATAATCGCGAATTTAGACAAATGGTCGCCTAAAAAATCTGTTTCGTCAGTCGTTCACCGCAAATATCTTCAATTTCGCTAGAGTAGCGCGGAAAAAAGCACGAATTTAGTCAAATTGCCGCGGAATTCGATTCGCATATTATTTCACAACTGGTCTGCCAGTCATATCTTGGTGGGAAAACACCTGAAAAGCCGATTTTCGCAATAGACTAGTAGGTTTATCAGTGTATTTTCCTGCTCCCAGGGGAGATAGGAGCCATGGTGCAAGAGCAGTGGTGATTTTGTTCCGAATTTTCCGAAAATTTAAAGAATTTATCAATTTGAAATTTCGGACATAAAAATAATCGCGAATTTAGACAAATGGTCGCCTAAAAAATCTGTTTCGTCAGTCGTTCACCGCAAATATCTTCAATTTCGTTAGAGTAGCGCGGAAAAAAGCACGAATTTAGTCAAATTGCCGCGGAAAAACGTGAATTTTTTCGAAGGGAAGCAAAAAAAAATCGGCTTTTTTAAAAGAATCGCAGAGAAAACGCGATTCTCGTGAAAGGGCCGTTGCAATCAGCTAATTTACTTTTCATCCGCCAATTACATCTTGCTGGTTAACCTCCAGCCACACCCATAATCCTCTCAGCTACCAATTGCAGCTGCCGTTCAAGGATTGTTTGACCTCCAATGGTCGATTTGTGACGTCATATGAAACTGCCCTATTAAAGAATAGAGATTGAAACAAATTTCGCCAAGGGACCGCAAAGGAACCTTCAAAACTTATAAAAGGATAAAACGCGGATTTTTTTAAAAGATCGCGGATAAAAGCGAATTTCGATATAAGATCGCGGAAAAACGCAAATTTCGTCAAAGGATCGCGATCAAAATCGGGTCACCTGTTCTTGCAAGAATAAAAACCCAGTCTAACTAACCCAAACCCAAAATGTATGTCAATATGCTCCAATGCGCTAAGCGCAGCTAAAATTAAAAGTCAACCCGACCAACAGAAAAATATAGTTATCTACTGGCCCTAAACTGGACCCGAAACAAAAAAGTAGAAATTAACTCAACCCATAGCAAACAGTAGAAGTTAACCAGACTCAAACGTGACTCGCAGCAAAAAGTAGAAATTAACCCGACCCGCAGCAAAAAATAAAAGCCTACCGGATCTCAAATTTTGTGAAAGTATCGCGGATAAAAGCGAATTTCGTTAAAGAATCGCGGGACAGACATAGTTTGTGAAATTTAGAGAGGTTTTTGTCCTTAATCTTTCATTTCCACCCATTAATTTTTATCTTATATTATTCATGATTTTTCATTTTAAGCAACTTGGCACACTTAAACATTCTTCTTTCCTCTAAATTTTAATTTATGCAATAAATTCTAGCAAAAATACAATTAATCCTCCCCTTTTTTTACCTTTACATGCCCTCCTCTCTTTTTTGCCTCAAAGTGTTAGAGGATAATTGTTCTTATTTTGAACATTATTTTCGTCATGGGATTCATTATTGTTCTCCTCTACTTTCTTCCATCGGCAAATTGGCTAGCTCTGGTAAGCGACGCAAAAGGTTCAGCTTTGCTTTTCCTAGTTCGCTGTCTTCCACTGATGAAGAATCTCAATAGTAGATTCGAAACGGCTGTTTGCTACCTTTTCACGCATTATTTGTGCATTTCTAATCGTTGATTTTCTATCCTTATGCATTTTTGCACAAAGGTTTATTTGCTATTTTAACAACATATGTACATTACTATAAAATGAAAACGCACATTGTAGACCTACTCAGAAGGCCTATTCGTCAAAGTCATCTTAAAGAAATCTCGAATACCAGTTTGTTTTGTAGTAATTCTCTCTCTTATTATTTTTTTTTTTTTTTAGGAAATTATTTCGTACAATGTGCTGTTTCATAATTTCTACATTGTTAAAAGAATGGCTGTACTCAGAAAATTTAATAAATGTTTTCAAGGCTGAACTGCTAGATTCCAATTGATTGTCTTTGACTCGTCTACATCATCTTCAGAAGAGTCAACATCCTTGGGGGCTATTTGGTTGATAACGCTCTGAATTAAAGCTTGATCTACCAAAATTTCTTCTGCCATCTCATCAAAATCTGCTTCAGCTGAGGATTTATTTTATTGTTTTTTATTTATTCTCGATTTAGTGGTGTTTCCTAGAGTCTTTCCGGATTATCCAGCATGCCATTAGAGGATATTTACTTTATATTTACTAATTAATGTAATTAATTAAAAATAGTTCTATAATGAGTCAAGTAACTTGATTTTTACCACAAAAAGAGAGAGGGGTGGAGGAAGCATCTATTAGATTTTTCTGCAGATCTGCAATTTTTTGCTTTTTTGACATTATTTTCAAATTAAAAAGAGATAAATTTTATTATTAATTTTACAGGGTGCCAACAGTCATGAAAAAAATTAGCCATTTCAGTAATGTGTTCCGAGGCTCACACTTTCAATCCCTTTCCATTCGCTATATGAAAATCAGACTTTATGTTAAATATATTTTATTATAATCTAAAAGTTAAAAAGAAATAAAAATGCACCTTATTTCTCATTTCTTCTTTTTTTATTATTACTTTTATTAACCTGGCAAATGAACAGTTAAATTCATAATTGAAATTGCTTCTGTTTTATCCCAATAATTTTTGAATTCTGTAAAAAACAAGTGTGTGTATGTTGTTAGCACTGAGGTGCTATTTGGGTATGTCAGGTGAAGTCACCAGCCCTCCTCTTAAGGAATTTAGATTGTAACAGCCATAAAAAATATAAAAAAAAGCCTTTTTTATACAATTTCTTAAAGAACAGGTTTTTTTAATGTTTTAAAATAGGCACTAATTTTTTTAATGAAAACAAAAAAATTTCTGAGGCATTTCAAAGATTTTTATGAGTAAAATATACCTTTTTTTCAAAGATATTTAAAAAATTATAAGCTAAGTATACTAAATAATACAGGAGAGGAATAAGATCATATTCTGTTATTAAAAAATAAGCTTCCATATTCTAAAAAATTAAATCAGTATTAAATTTCCATTCAGCACTAAATTGCGATGTTAGATGGATGATAAATTGATTTAAGAAATTTCTACATTGCCCAGTCTTAATTAAGGAAATGTTAGTTGTTATAGCTGATGGTCAAAATTTGCATCCTTTTGTCACTTTTCAAGAAGTAAGACCTACAGAATTTAAATTCAGAAAAAAGAATGTATGAATAAAGAATTAACAAAAGGCATGATTTAAAATGTTTGGCAGAAGAGATACACAGCTATTTATTTATTTTTTTAAATCAAAATGTTTATTTGTGTTAAACTATTTTTGAATACATTTCTGCAAAGAAATATTACAAAAAGTCAGGCATATGGCTGTCATTTGCATGGAGTTTAACGTAAAATTTGCGTATGCTTCAATAAATAATCCATTTAGATAGAATTAAAAAAAAGTTGCAGAATGAATAGCTGAGGTCAACCACAGCGTAAAAGCATAAGACCCAATGGTAATGTACGACAGTCAAATTTGGAAAAAATGCATCAGTAGATTACAGATTGTTTCACCAAAAACAGGTAAAACAAGTTTAAAGTAAACAGAGGTTTCTACCTCCATGGATGGCACTGAAGATGATATAATTTGGAAAGATGATTATGATGCTGAAAATAATCAACAGAATTGTAGTTAGAAGCGATTCAATAAACAACAAACACTTTTATCCTAGAATACTTTTGAAAACTAAGTATTGTGGGTATTAAAAAGGGTATTTAAATAACTGCTTCAACTGTAATTTGTTATTTAACCTGTTAATTAAAATTAGCTTAAAGAGAGTCTTTTTTTTTTCCCCAATTATTCTTTCATCCCCCATTCTCTTCCTCCAGAGAAAATTTAATTTCAATAAATACTTTATCTGTAATTTCTGCACAACTCCAGCATCATTCTCCACATTTGGAAATTATTCAATACTAGCCACCTTGGCAATCAGTTTGGTCTCCCTTATGTAATGCTAAGCATTTAATTATGTCACTTTTATTTATAATTTAATTAATTTACTTCGTCAACCCTTTGCCATATTGATAGATTCTGGTAGACAAAACAAATACTTGGTATATTTATGTTAGCCGGATGCAGGGGGATAAATCACCAAATATTGTTACTGCTGCATTTTCCAAATTTAATTACTTTAATTTAAAATATAATCCTTTCACTGATTTTATTTAAAATATACAACTTTAATTTAAAACTGAAACAATTAAAATTAATGACTTTTTCTTATTTCTAAAAATAAGAAAGAAAGAAAAATAATAAATACTACCATAAATCATGACATTTAATTTCAGCATCAAAATATTTTCATAACTTACTACAAGAAAAATATAAAATGCTATTGGCAAGATTTTCACATGGCTAACATAAAAATAACAAGAATTCCTCGCATTATGACAATTTTTATGTAGTTTTATTAAAAATAAATAAATAAATAATAACTTTAATAGAAAATGGTTGCTTAGCATACAATAAACCTAATTGTGTATGACAGTCACATGATGAACAATTTTAATTTAAATGAAATGATGGCGATGGAACAATATTTATATTTGCACCTAGTAACAAAATGGCTTCCAGACATATTAAAAAGCAAAGTAGTCAACACGGAACTGTTGATGACAGTTACATGATTTAGGCTTTTATTATATTCTTCCACTTTGAATTTAATTATGATATTAGTGAGATTTACCATATTGTTGCAATTACTATTTCAACTCTCATATACTTAAAACTATATAGTCATCCACCAGTGTCAAATTGTCATCAAGTTTGGCAAAACATGATAAATATTGAATACTGTAGACTTTCTCAAATCCGCACAGCTTGGGATCGGAGTTGTGCAGACTTTAGAATTTTACAGATTTCTGGTCATTGCTTTGTTCACATTTTTTTAAACAGTAATTTGAATGTTATTAATAATGAAATCATAACTATAATGAATGCTTACAATATAATAAAATATTACAATAAATAATAAACTAAAGAAATAAAAATTTAAATAACTTTTAAAATATTAAAAACAAAGGTCAAGTTAATAATCAATAATGGAAGATTAAATATTCATTATAAAGATGAAATGTATTTTTTTACTAAATTATTCAATGAAACTTGCCTCATAAGGGTAATTTACTAATTCTCATCAAAATCATAAAACAAGAAAGTTTTATTTCAGGTTTAGCCAGTTTTAATAAACAAAAAAAGCTTAATTAATACAGAAATATGTTTGATAAAAAGATTGTGATTACCAGTGATATCGACATCAGCAATATCTTGAATTTTTTCAGAAATAAATTTATTCTTCCTTCATGAAAAAATATGAATTCAGTAATATACAAAAATTACAAATTAATGCTATATGGAATTGATAGTCTAATTTTATCCCTATACTTGAACTGAATGTTTTATTGTTTACATACAAAAATTATGTGCAGATGTTAGAGAGCTACGAACTTTAGGGTTGCAGATTTGAGGAAGTCTACTGTATATTGGTGACAAAAAAGATGCCAACTTGGCGATAGTTGACAAATTTTTGGAAATTCTCATCTGAATTCAATATGGACAAAAACTGAAAATCTTCTTTAACAAGATTCCATATATTAACTTCATGTGTCTGATATAAATTAGCTGAAATCTTAATAACAAGGATTAATGAAGTTAACTTTATCCCTCACCCACCATCTATACAGATCGAAAGACCTTTACACTTTTTTTTAAGATGTAATGGTTTCGAGTTTGTTTGAGGAAGGAAAGGATGAAAATAAATAATGTTAAAAATCAACTTGGCAAACTTAAACATTCATAAGTAATTTTCTCCAGATATTTACTGGGTTAAGTTTGTTTTCTATTTAAGAAAAAAGAGAAGAAAAAATAGATTTCTTTCTTTTTTTTTCATGAACTATTTTTCTATTTATACAAACATTTTTTTCTTTTTGGTCATTGTTAAAACATATTTATAGTCAACTAAAATAAACTGTATTTTTGCCTACCATAATAAATATCATAGTTTAACTTCAGAAATTAAACATTTGATCGGTATGTTTGTTTTATTTAAAGGATTATTTGGGCTTTTCCTTAATTCTTCACAAGTTTACAGATTTATTGGTACAAACTGGTCACCTGTAAAAATTTTTGAAACATTGTATTTTTTATTATAAACTTATACAACAATAAAAATGTATATCATTTTCAAGACTATTTTACGTTTATCTCCAAAATGAAAGATGGATTTAATTTAAACTTAAAGTTTTCATTTTAGCTTTTACATTTTTTGCATTGTAGGATTGTGCATTCTAGCCACATTGCAATTAACTTTGTTAAAATTAATTAGCAGCATTTCTTCAGCTAAATATTGCCTCACCTCTGAGTCCAAAAACTTACACCTAACTTACATTGACAGGCAAATTGAAACTTAAATTTGTATATAATGTGGTCACTAACATAAATTCAGGAAAATTTTAAATCACATACTGAAAATGAAATTAACAGTCACTGAGATGTAAAATCTCATATGCCAACAGCACTACAACACCTGTGATATGATTGGCCAAACATATGATCACAAACTTAATTCCAAACATGCATTTAAGAATATTATATATATATACTACAAAAAAAAAAAAAAAAAAAAAAAAAAAAAAAAAATGTAATTTAATAAATTACAACAACCATTTGGAAAATGATTTCTTCAAAGACTAAATTTAAAACTTATATTCTCTTTCTCTCTCTCTGTATCTATGTATATAAAAATAATAAAAACATGTTTTTTTTTTTCTATTATTAACATTACATTGTTTCCTTTTGCCAGATCATCGCATGCTTAGTAATCAGTGGGACTGATAATTGGACATCGTTTTTTCTCTCTAAAAGACAATCTTTCATATGACGTCTTTCTTTGGACTTGTTTTCATCCATATAATTCTATGCAACATTCTAATAATTTGCATTTACTTATGCTGTAACTTTTTTATTTTCTTGTTTATTAACAATAACATTTTCTCCCTCTATTGAAATAGAAATTCTTTTAAATGTAAAAAAATTCATTAAAAGGAAAAAAAAAAAAAAAAAAAAAAAAACCTGGATTAATTATAAACAAATTTTAAATGAAATTTCAGTTTTACAATTTTTGGTGCTGCAAATTTTTAAACTTCTAAACATTATACAATTTCAATTTTTAGACTGTCATTTAGAAAAAAAAATGTACTTTTAAATGCATTTGTTTGAAAGCTCTACCTCAATTTGTTTTTGACTTGATCTTTTTGCAGTTTTTTGTCATTGTAGCAACAACAGTATTTCATTTCTGGACATTAAACAAGGACCAATCAAAAAACAAATAAAATTCAGACATCACTTCAGATATACTTCAAATATCTCAATTTTTGACTGGCAGGAACAATGAAGAAAATAATAAAGGATAATTATATTAGAATATACACGATAAATGATATAAACAAATGAGAGGAACAATACATTTATTCATGAATTTACATCATGATAAATAACATCATCATAACAAAATATCATAAAAAACTAAAAGCACAAAGAGAAAGCACAGCTTCTCTGAAAGACAACAGCACACTTTTTCCCAAAGGTTTAAAATAATGAAAGTCCATATGAAAAATTTCATGATTGTACATAGATGTATAGGACATATCATCAGACACAAAATGATTCATTTTCCCAAACAGAATACAGTTAACATATCATTATTAGGAAGACTTGTAGAATAAGATAGTAATTTTTTTAACATTTGATTGCACAAATAAAAAACAGTAAAGAAATGCAGTACTTTCTAAACAAGAATGGTAAAATGAAAACTACCTTCTACATTTAATAAAAATCCTAAGAGTTATTTCTAAAAATAAACTTTGGAATCCAAGTTCCTTAAACTGATTAACCTGAAAGTAGTCATCTTTCTTGTATTTATTTTTTAAGAATGTTGATACTTGTGTATCGGTTCAGTCAAATCCCTACCGTTTCAACTGGCAGAAAATAAAGAAGAAGAAAATGGTTTTATTTGATCTTTGAGTATTATTTTAAACTAAAGTTATAAAGATATAATATTTACAACATTCATGAATTAAACCAAACAAAAATTCAAATGTACATAAATCACTTCAAAACTTTGAGTACAAGAAAAATAACTTTCATGAAGATTATAAAAATGTTGTTTATTGCATTTACTAATTTCAAATACATAAATATTCAATTGTATATTAAAAGAAAAAAAGCAAATTATTTTTAAATCAATTAAAATGAAATAAAATAAATATTTTGAAATTATTACATAATTTATATGATGTAACTTGGATCCAAATAAAAAAATGTTTTAAATCAGGTCTGTGACACTAGTTAGTGCTGTTATTTACCAATAGAATATTGATGAATCATGTCAATCTCTCAACACAACTAAATGCAGGACTGATTTAAAACATTTGTTTAATTTGGGAACATGTAGCATTGCTAGTCCAAATAACCTCAACTTTTATATTTAATTATAATAAATAATTTAAAACAAAATTACTTTAATATTTCAAATTAAAAAAACTTTTTTGTACTCAAACAATAATATCCATTCTGTAATATTATGTCTATTTATTAAAAAAACACTATTTCTTCCATGCATTTATTTTTTGTTTTATTGTTATATCATTCTTCTTCTTTGTTAAATTCTATTATATAAACTTCTACAGATAACAGCTTATATTCAACTTAAAGACTAAAAACACAAATGCACTATGAAATAAAAAATAGGAGCAAAGATTTCACAAGTGTTACTATATTTCAGAGGGGTGTAAAATATAAATAACATGCACAGCCTTTTCAATTGCTTTCAACTTTTGAACACTATATATTCCTGAAAAAAAAAAAAAATATATATATATATATATGCAGGAATGTAATGTTAATAAAAACACTGAAATGTACAATTTTAAAAAAGATTACATGCAGAGATTTCACGAATATCAATACAGGGATAAATGAACTTATACATCATGATCTTTTTGATCATTTACAGAATTCACAAACAATATACTCCTGAAAAAATGCAGAAATGAATTGAACTTGTAATTTTACTGAACTTGTAACAGTAGAACAGAAACAAAGAATGTTAGTTACATGGAATTTCCTGATTGTAACATTGTAGGGTGATGGATTAGTTGCAAATAACAGATAAAGGGCAGCAAAATGACCGATATATGGCTACTATCAGGTTAATCGTTTTCCATATCAATATTGGCAAGTAATGAATAAAATCATCAATTTCTAAAATAATTTTTTTTATCAGGAACATAAAAAGAAATACTATTTGTAGCACAGCTTTTGTCCTGACTGATTACACTGGTTTACACCAAAATCCTCCCTCCTTGTAAAAATAATGGTGATTTTGGTAGATTTCACGCTACTAAAACAAAACATGGCAATGCAACTAACTATATCATATACCATTTTTATAAACAGGAGGGTTTCCTTTTAAAATTAAAGTATTGTATGTGTTATTAAAACATAAGTGAAAATTGCGTAAAAAATAAAATGCATGTAATGTTACATGAATTACGTATAAAAAATATTACACGAATCACAGTGGCATAATTAATTAAAATATAAAATGATATCAAAAGTAACTTTGGGCAAGAATGAAAGACACCAAAAGAGAAATGCACCATGCAAGTGTCAACAAATTAGATTTTCATGCTATATTTTATCAATTTTTTTTCAAAGACAGTAAAAATACTTTTTTTTCAAAATTCCAATTTTATGTAGCATTTAAAATTAATATGATGATCCTTCATTATTTGACATTGTTATAAAATTGTTTCTCAAATAAATGAAATTTGCTGGGACAATTTTGATGTCAGATTTTAGATTTAAGAACAGTAGATCTGTACAGTTTACATGTTTATTTAGCAGGGAGGAATTTTCATTTATTTCTTTGCAGACCAGTGCTAATTGTAGATATATGTATGTATATTGATTTCAAATAAATAAGGAAATATGTATGTAGCCAATAAGCAACTAGATATATATATATAGTTCCATCTAATGTTATAGAAATAAGGCTTCTAAATGACAATTTGGCACATTATTATTCTTCCTCTTCGGACCCACTTGCATACCCAAGCTGAGTTGTCCACCAACCGTGAACTTCCACAACAACTGTACCCATTTTCTGAGAAGGAGGAAGCTGTGAACCTTCTTCCTCCTCTTCTTCAGGTGTTGGTGAAGAAAGTTCACTGCTCTCACTGAGATCAGGGAGACCTTTAGATCCTGTAAGAAAGAAGCCATGCATATAAACTAAAAATGTTAGTGAAAGATCTCAGACACAATTTTTTTTCATGACTAAATAAATGACATAATTCTTTTCATGGCATAATATATATATATATATATATATAAATTTTTAATAGGGGTGACTTGAGCTGCATGAACTCCTTACTCTGCTATGCCATTGTGCACGAATTCCTCTAAACGTACCTTCATTTAAAATTTCTTCATCTCTTAATATTCATAGCTGTTATTATGTAATTACACCATATAAATAAATATACCTCAATATCAAGCAAATTTTCAAAATAGTCTCAGCATACAAGGTTTTTTTTTTTTTTTAAACATGAATTTAGATTTAAATTGATGGTTCTCAAAAGGAATTGTTCTACTTACCTGGTTGTCGAGCATTCCACTTCTTAGCAGGAAATCTTTCCTTTTCAGCTCTTACAGCTCCATCAGAAAGGGAAGGGGCCAAAAATTTTCTCCCAACCTTAGAAATAAATTGTATAGTGAAGAATTATTCATTGATGAAATTTTCCATACACATGAAACTATGAAATAAGTTATTAGAAATTTCAAAATTGAATCAATTTTTTATGCTGAATCAAAAGGAATGTTTCAGTACCTGAAATATTAAAACATTCAACCAGGGTTTTTGACATTACAAGTGTCAAAAACTGGTTTAAACCATCAGAAACAGGTTTAAACAGTCAAAAACATGTAATGCGTCTTAAAACATTTTAAGAACAAGAGGGAAACATTGAATAAGTCATAATGATTTAAGTAATTTTTTATTCAACATTAATTACTGTAATTTAATAATTACAAAAAAATTAAATTATTTTAATTTCAATAAAACATTTTTGTTTTTTAAAATGTTCACACAGAAGAAAATGATATTATGCAGTTTATAATCTGGATCAATTTTATCCTGCAGTATTCTATAGCACATAACCAATTTAGTTTATTTATTTACATCCAAACGATTTCTGAGTTTAGGGTGTATGAAGCCAAAGTTAGAAAATACTCTCTCAATTGATGCTGAGCTAGCAGAGCTTGATAGCAGAAGCATTGCTAGTTGAGCAAGTTTGGATGCAGGCCAAATTTTCTGAATTATGACAGTTTTTTTTCCCTCGGTAAATGATATTTTACATTATGGTAATAGTGAATTTTTAATATTTCATCTAATGTTGTATATGTGTGACAGATATTTAATGTGAAATTTTACAGATCAGTGTACTATTTGAGGTTTCTGATAAAGCTTTTGACATGATGGTTTAAACCATGGTTTAAAGCGGATAAAACCGCACACTGCGACAAAAACTTGCCAACCCTGCATTCAACAATCTTTAATAAACTAAGTACAACAAATACTTATTAAAAATGAGGTACTTTTCATTAAAGTAACACAAGTCTCTATTTTCTGCTACAATGCCAAATGTAGATTATTAAAAGCTGAAAAGTTTAATAAAGCAATTATTTCTCTTGACAAACTGCAACACAATGACATCCCTCATTTGTAGTTTTCCTTTTATTTTTAATTTTGCTCCCAAGATTGCTACTTTTCTATGAAAAAATGCCTTTATTTTTCAAGAAATATTTAATATAAATTATGTAATTTTGCAATTCCAAAATGAGGAACAAAAGTATAATTAACTGTGAAAGATTTTGTACAGAATAATATTTTTAAAACCATAACAGATTTGCCAAATTTGAAAATCATAAGACAAATTTCAAAAGTTTTAGCTAAATGTTACAAATAGGTTCCTTTATACTGGAATTAATTTTTTTATTACATCAAACTTAGTTAAAAATAATTGTAAATTTTTTTATTAATCTGTTAAAAGCTACCATATTAACCTCAATAAATAAATGGAGTTACATATATTATAAGTACATTAGATGCTTTCATTATAAAACGGTGGAATTTTTAGAAATAACTCTAATTATTAAGAAAATAGAAGATGTTACACCAGTAGGAGGTTCAATTCAAAACTTTGGAAGACAAAGGAGTTAAGCATTTGTTTTTATCAAATGCATAAATGAAGTTGTAGATGAAAGGTATTAACAAAAAATTCTTTAATCTGGCATGCTACAAATAAATTTGTAAAAAACATTTAAATAATTACTAAACATTAGAGCATCAATAATTTTATTTTAAAATTTAAACACTTTTATTCAATTTTTAACAACTGAAGTGGTAGTAAATATGTTTAAAATATAAAGAAAAGCATACTGATTTCATTATTTACCTATACATAAAGAATCAACTTTGATGTAACATGATACAGCATTTAAAATATGGCGTTGGCTAAATTTATTGGGTTTTTGAAGACTTTATTTACAAGTATACAATGTACAAAGATGGGCGACACATAAAAAGATACATACACTTTTTAAATTTCTGGTACACACTAAAGATGTTCAAAATATGTGCACTTTTAGCTATCAAGCACACATTTCAATGGTAATCCAGTTCTATTCAAACATTTAATAGCATGTTTCTGTCAATATCCCTCACAGAAGTAGTAATGCATTATTAATGGCACACAAACCATGAGGTAAATTTTAAAACTTGGAGAGTGTATGTGTCTTTTCATGTATCACCCATATTTGCAAGTTGTATACCTCTTAATACACAGTGTTTTAAAAAAGTCCATGAATCATTTAGACTAATCTTGTACTTTATTTGTGTATATTTTTAGATTTCCTCGTTAGTTCTTATATTAGAATTGCTAAAATCTATCAAAATGTACACTGCTATCCATACATTCTAAGATCCTAAACAACAATTATTCGCCCATTATATTATTTAAGATAAAGTACATAAAAAAAAATTTTCCAGTTATTTACATCATATATTATTGCATGCACCCTTCTGAAATTGTCTGGGGGGGGGGGGGGAAACTCAGCTACCCATGTGGAAGAAAATTGATGTTTTGCCATAATTTTTCTTCAGAAATGTACTGTATTGTATTTATTCATGGGCAAACCATAGGTTGCTGTATTTTAGCCAGGCAGGCTTTTTTCCCCGGGTTTTAACCAATTTAAGAAGGCCGGCTTATATTTAGAAAAAACTAGCTTTTATTAAAACAATATATATATATATTACAAAAACTGTTTTTAAAGTGAAATGTATTATTAATTATTAACTTTTTAATTACTATTGCCATAAAAATGTACATCAAATTAAAGTAGAACTGCCTAATAAATACATTATCAATTAAAATATAAGTGAATTGATAGTAGAAATGATCCTGTGATCAACAGATAATAAGAATGTTTATTAGAAAACTTGTGCAATACAATTTTTTAAAACAATTCAAATGATTTTAACCAAAAAGATATTTATTTGAAAAGTAATAAGCAACGAGTGGTCTATGGAATAAGTTACCAATCATTTGGCTCAGTTTTTAAATATGAGTACACTTTAATTATTTAGCACCTAAGTTATTTTTTTATGTTGTTCCAAACAAAATTATACACTGAAATTTTTTTTAATTCCTCCTCGCATGCCTACACTCCTTTAAGAGTAAATGTATTAGTTCATGAAATCTTGCCAATCCAGTAACCTATTAGACCATTGGTTCTCAAGCTATCCGATTGATGTACCATTAAATAGAAATTCACATTTCTGCATATCAGCAGGCGACAAACTAAAAACTAATACAGAAAAATCTGTGTAAACAAAATATGTCAAAAATTAATCATTTTTACAGTCTATTGTGCTTCTATCTGAACAGATAAACTGAATTTGATTGCATGATTATATTATTAAATTGGCACTTAGATCAATTGTTTTATAATATTAACATTCAAATAATAAAAAGGATAGTGTTTAATAACATATGCACATTACAAAAATATAGTGTTTTGGTAGAAAAAAGTTACAATATTTAATGACATATTGGCATAAATTGATACATATACAGAAGGATGATTATTAAGAGGACGAGGAAAGTCTTATTCTTCTCTGCCATGTTAAATTCGCAAACGTTATGTCATAAATGGAGAAAGACAGAGGTCTATAATTTTTATCATAGTTAGAATAACATTACTTTACCTATGTAACAGCACATTTTTTTTTAAAGTGAAACCTAAAATTATTAGTTATTATTTCTTGAAAATCATATTTAAATTAACATTTTTGATGAGGTTTCACTGCTTAAAATAAATAATTTTCAACAAATAATTAAATCCCTGTGTTAAAATGAACAATATTACCTAATATAAATGTCATGAAAAATCAGAGTTCTCAAGTTTAACCTTTTTGGGGACAATTGGTTGGTAATGTCGCATAAGATGTTTAGAATACTTGATCTCATCAATAAATTTTCGTTGTAAATTTTACCCTATTTAATCAGAGTATTTTCATGATTCAATGAGGCAAAAATCTCTGCTTTAAAAAAACAGTGATAAAAGATTAGAATTTTTTTAAAAGATGCTCGTCTCAAAGGGGTTAACAGATATTGAAAAAAGGAACATAAACAAGAAAAATCCAAGTTTTGAGAAAAAGTCAATTAAAGACTTAAATGGCCTTTAAGCTATAAAGTACTCTAAGAAAAAATTAAAAATTCCAACACCTTTTTTATATACATATAAACATCTGTGATACATCATTGGAAAGATAAAAGTTTGAACTATTTAATTGATATAAAAAAGCAAAAATTGATTTTTTGACCAAATTTCACTTATTTGGTCTTTTTAATTTCTCTGTAATGCTAATGACAAGGGTGTGTATGCCTTATCAAATGCATATACACCCTTTTTTCTTCCTTATGCCTGGTTCAATGTTATTTAGATGCAAGTCAAATTCAATGTTTAATTTATTCCTATATTTGTTTTCCAAATAAAGCAGTGAAGGGATAGCAGATTCACAAAGATATGTAGTTCTAAATACAAACAGGAATTTTACAGCTTTATCAGACATTCATAAATATTCTTTCTTCACCAACCAAAATTCCATTAAATTCATATTTTTAAATGTGGATTTCAATAATCACACAAAGGAGAACTGAATGAGTTCATTTCTCTCAACTTTCATGAGAATCAAAGACAAGATATCTCCAATGAGAAACAGATTCCTTATCCAAAGCTCTGGTACTAAAATTTCAGGAAAGTATTCTTCAAAATCTGTTATCAGAGTGATCATTAATGTCTCTTGGGATTCAAGGTATTTTGACAATTTCATTTTCAGCATGAAGTTTTCTAACATAGGAAATAATGATACGAGTTCATATTTTCAAACTATTAATGGCGATGGAAAGTTTTATTCTCAATGCTTTTGTTTTGTTGTACATTTTAAAAGGTGTTGTATAGAATCCTTAAAAAGTTTGGTTTAGTTTGTTTAGCAGACAAAATATGTCTGCCAAATAAGCTTGTCGGAAAAGCCACAGCTCATCTACAAAATGATCCTTTAAATCCAACAAAGTATCACTGAGAAACATTTGAACTACTGAACCAAATTCAAACAGGCAAGTTTCTGAGTTATAATTACCAGGGGGGGGGGGGGGAGATAACATATGATACTGTAATGGGATAGGTGAGTCCAAAATTACCAAAAAGTTGATAATGTCATATAAATACACTTCCTTAATCCTCTTATAAAACTACCAGTGCTACGCGAAAAGGACAAAATATTAACTGTGTCATAGAAATAAAACATACAAAAATCTGAATTTGAGGGTTTCTTTTATTAAATAGGAAAAAAATTTAAAATACTTGAGAGGAAATGCTGTCTGAACGACCAGGCAGCTGGCCCTTTTTTCGATGCCTAGTAGAGACTGCAGAAGCCTCTTCTTTTCCTTCTTCTTTAGCTTCGGATGTAACAGGTTTATTAGGAAGACTTTCGGGACCTGCAAATAATGCTTCAGAGGTTTCCCTAAGCTTATGGGCCAAAGTTTCTTGTTGTTCTTTTTGCTAAAATAAAATAAGAAGAATTTACATTAATAAAGAAGCATATTTGTCTGTCTGTGATGTTTAAGGAAATCTACTGAATATAGAGATCTATAAACTTCAATAAGGATAGAAAAAGACAAGTCCAAATGCAGCTCAAACTAAGATTTTTCATCTTTTTGATAATTAACTAAGCTATTAATTAAGATCCTAATACACAAGTTTCAATTTTAGGCGTTTTGTGGCATTAAGATAGCTTCTGTGTATTCCAGAGGAATTTTTTCTTTCTTTCTTTTTTTATTTCCCAGAGGTCAATTTTATGTTAGTTTTTATCTTTCACATCCTCCCCCCCCCCCCCCCCCTGTTTTTGCATTTGGAAATTGCCATACCTGTTTCTTAGCTGAAAATACAAAAATTCTTATTCGAGATAACTTTCTTAGTGGAAACAATATCTTTTTCTAAAAATGAAATAAAATTAAAATAATAATAATATTTATTATTGAACAAAAAATTATTTTCTAACGTCACAAAAATTCTATAACAACAACAACACAAAAAAAAAAAAAAAAAAAAAAAAAAAAAATACAGAGCATTAATAAACTGATTGCTATTATGTCAGCAATTGTATGCATACCCTGAGAATCTCTCCTCTTTTTTTTTTTGGTTCAGATTTAGGTTAAGTTTCTGGCTGACGATTTTTTTTTTTTTTTTTTTCTGGGCTTGAATTTAAACAGAATTTTGATTGATTTAATCATCGATGATCCAATCCAACATGTTCTGAACAAGACTCTCATGCAATACAGAAGAAAAGGTAACAAATTAGATTAACATTGTCACAAATTGGTTACAAATAAATGTCCATAACAGTTCATTCAGAAACTTTCAATTTTAGAGTGGGATTCCAATAACAGTTTATTTTTGTCTTAAAGATAGCTATTTTTAATTATTTAAAACTAACAAATAAAAATTACTAGAATTAAGGTTATGCACTCTGTTATGCCATAAGAATACATGTTATAACAGCCCATACAACCTTAATAGAGTCTGTTATAGATTAAAATAAATATTTATATTAAGTTTCTGAATTTTTAAAGTATTGAATTAATTTAGCAATATAGAGATCAAAAATATTTTTGTAAAGTGTTACCATAACAAACAATATATGATGAAACTTACATTATAATCATTACACTTACTAATTTGAATTATATTTTCTGAAAGACATCAGACAATGGTAATTTTTAGAACAAACAGTGGTATCTTTTATTGATACCCATTAATCTCATTTTCAAAAGAAAAAAAAATAATGGAAAAACTTAAAAACCACAACATGAAAAATATTTTCTTATAGAAAACAAATTCATTTAAAGAAAAATTATGTTTCTATGTACTACAATGTTACTGAAAATGTTCTGTTAAGGTACCTTTTTGTTAAAAACAACAGTTTATCAAGTATCTAATGGAAGCTGAAATTATTGCAAACAAGAGATTATATTAGAAGTAAATTTGCTTGACTCCATGATTTTATCCTTTATACAAAATTAAAGTTTGAGGAATGAACTCTACGTACCATTTAAGGTAAGGTTAGAATTTTTAACATTTGAAATAAAAAAAAAATTTAATTCAGAAATAATAAAAGAAATGAACTTTTTGTCTTTTTTTTTTATCCCCTATCTAGAGATGTTTTCAGCAGTAAATTGTTGATGCATTTGTTAATTCTACTTTGAAGAAGCAAAAAGGATGATGTGCAAACATAGAAGAACATTAGAATATTGAATATGAAGTATCTGCTTAAATAAACCAATAATGCAGTTTAATGTTGCTTTATCACACCAGTCCATTAAAAATAATTTAAACAATATAATACATAATGCAATATAATGATTACTTCTATAAATTTGTTTTGATAATCTATAAATTTTAATTTTGAGTTTACAGTTTGAGACTAGAATGCATAAAAGACTTGAATATATGGAATGATAGAAGTTGTGAATAGAAAGTATCTATTTTTCTCATCTCTTCTTTAAATTCATTCAAGAACCTAAATAACATGCTTTTATAGAATTAAAAGAATTACAAATTCACAAAGACAGCATAATGAAAAAGATAAATAGAAAGGTGCAAATTGGTTTACTAACTGCTTTGATTCGACGGAGACACTTATCTAACCACTGGCGTATTGTTTGCTTGGCCACTTCTTCCTCAATTAGATATTCTAATTCTTCCCTTGCTAGAAGTTCTTCTAGCTGCAGAGCTTTCCTAATATCAACTGAACGATATGATAGCATGCTGCATAAACAAATATTTAACAATAAAAATCTATTTTAATGTGATCATATGCTATTAGATATTAAATAAAAATTTCCACAAGTATAACAGTTAAATATTTAAAACAAAGCTAACTAAGAAAATATACACTGCTCAAAACAATTAAAGGATATTGCAGTTTTAGGTGGATTTTGTATCTGGGAAACTTTTTAGCTGATTGATACATGGTCGACAGACATAGTAGGTTATATGAGAATAAATTACACATGTTTGGCAGAAAAAATGCATTTTATTGCGCATTTGTGTACAAAAGGAAAAAAACACAATTTGTGCATATGCAAAAAAAAGAATAAGAAAAGGTGTTTTCTTCATTCAAAATCATTTTCAGTAGGGGGTATGGTTTCCACGGGCGGCCAGCAACGTTGAACACTGTGGCAACATGCAACAGCCCTTTTTGGCTGTATTCTGAACTGAACTGATATGATCACAAAAACTTTTATCTTTTGTAATTGGCAACAGTCCACAAGTGTCAGAGTGGCTTGCTCTTCCAATGTTGTCGTGTGGTGTACACGTTTTCCAGAAAGTTAATTAAATTTGTTATGTTTTTAAGTTAATCCTTCTGATTCCAGTGCTTATTAAATTATGTTACATTTATCACAAAACCGATAAGTGAACAGTGGTGACCGCGGACATAGAACATTAGCATCTGCCATAGAACACCGCATGTTGTACCGGATCATGGCGTTTTAGGCCTAACGTGCTATCAAAACAATGTGCTCCAAAATGATTTGGTAGAAACGCATTATGTCTCGATTCTGCATAATTATAACGCTCGCACAGTGTAATTAGATATGATGTCTCCAGGTATGGTTACAGTTATTTTCTTATAATTTCTTTTTCGTAATGGCTGTTCCCCGCGTTGTGTCAGTCGCGCAGTGTTATTACTACAATGAAATTAATCATTACCTAATATCTTTAAGACCATTATTTTGTTTTGTTCATTATTTTGTTTTATTCATTATTTTGTTTGATTGCACCTTGTGATGTATATATATATTTTTTCCCCCTTCTGTTTTGTTATCTCATATCATATCGTATCGTAACAAAATTATTGTGAATGTAAATATGTATTAATGTGAATCAGTCTTATCATATTTAGTAATTTTTACCTCCTTATTTTGCTGTCCTTCAAAAATAAACGACGATGACTCTAGATCAAGAAACAGGAGTTTTAGCCGTTCAGGCAAAAATGCCCACGTTTTCGAAACATAATACAGTAGACTCCCTTAAATCCGCGTCCCTAAAAACCGTGAACACCAGAAATCCGCGCATTTTTACAGATGTAAACAATGAAATTAAAGATGGCGCTGAAGTCAGCAGCTATTGCAATACAAATAATTCTTTAACTATATATATTTTTAAATCCTTTTCAACTTCTTCCTTTTTTTTAAATGTTAATTAAAATTCAATGTGCTATTCAAATCATTGTCCTTCAATTTAAATTCTGCAGTGTTAAATAATGTTTTTTAGACGCACAATGATCGATATTTAATCGAATTAGTCATTATCGTATTGTAGTTGCAGAGTAATATAACTTTCAATGACCGTTTGGTAGAGTTTGCATTTCGTGTGGCAGGATAATTTTTGCCATATAAAATTATTATTTCAATAGTTCTATTACTATTTTTGTATCAATCTTAGTTACGAAACAAATTTGAGATTTACTTCCGGTTTACTAATTACGATGTTCAATATTTAATCGAAATAATCATTATCATATCGTAGTTGCAGCATAATTTTTGTTGTATAAAATGAATATTTTTTAATTAAACAATCTTTTTTGTTTATTAACAAAAGCAAATATTTTACTTTATAAAAAATAATAATTTTTCCTCATCATTATTTATATTTAGTATTGCAAGTTAATTATTTACTTTAATATTTTTCTAAAATTTTATTTTAATTAATGTTTTTTGTAATAATAACTTGTTTTTTATTTATTTATTTATTTAAATATTTTACTTAATTATTTTAACATTTCAATTTATTATATGCATTGAATACAATGCTTAACTACCAGTCAAATTAATGTTTCAAAAATGTAAACAAATCAATGACCAGAAATCCGCAAAATTCTAAAATCCGCACAACCCCTGGTCCCAAGCTTTGCGGATTTGAGGGAGTCTACTGTATTAAGTTATTTTTCGCGCAATTCGATTCGGCTTTTACATTAAACAAAATCACTGATGAGAAAACCAAATTTAATTATCTAATCAATATTTTGGACACGGACATCCTGTCTTCTGTTAGCGATCTCATATTCACACCACCTGACACAAATCCTTTTACTACTTTAAAAGATAAGTTGCAAGCTATTTTTGAAAACTCCACTGCCCAGAAAACGAAGGCGCTCCTGCAAGAGCTCACTCTTAACGATCAAAAACCGAGTGTGTTGCTCAGAAAAATGAAAGACCTTGCCTCTGGCCAAGTCTCAGATGATTTCCTGAGAAATCTTTGGCTGCAACGTCTGCCAAGCAATATTCAAACTGTTTTGGCTGTAGGGGGTGAGGAATTGGACAAACTTGCTGTCCTTGCTGACAAAGTATCTGAGATCAGCACCCCTCACAATGACCACACAATAGCAGCATTATCCGAGTCCAGTGAAATGAAAATTCTGCGTCTCCAGGTTTCTGAACTTTCAAAAAAGCTTGATGCTCTGACGGCTTCTTTTTCTGAGAATAGCTCTCGTTCTCCACATCGTAACAGAGAACGTAATTTTTACAGAAACCGCAGCGCCTCTAAAGACCGCAGATATAATTCTGAAATTTGCTATTATCACACACGTTTTGGCCCTAAGGCTCGTAAATGCACTAAACCATGTTCTTTTTCCCAAACGGGAAACGACATGAGTGCATCACAGTAGCGGCATGTGATCGCACACAACCTTCACACAATAGTCGCTTATGTATTTATGATCCTGCCACTAAGACAAATTATTTAATTGATTCAGGAGCAGATGTCTCTGTAATTCCCAGTGTCACCAAATCCAACCCCTCAATTTTTTGTCTTTTTGCTGCCAATAATACTAAGATACCTACTTATGGGCAAAAACTTGTTGAAGTTGAGCTCAATCTTAGACGTAGCTTTAAGTGGGAATTTACTTTGGCAGATGTTAAGCGTCCTATTATTGGATCAGATTTTTTAGCTCATTTCGGGCTATTAATTGATCTTAAAAACCACTGTCTTATTGATCCACTAACAAAATTAACTAGTAAAGGCCAATTTATAAAGGGTATATTTACATCTGTCAAAAGTATCTGTAAGGATTCAACTGTTCACAAAATTTTAAACCAATTTCCAAACCTTACTCGTCCTCGCCCTTTTAACAGTAAAATTACCCATAAATACTTACCATTTTATTGAAACTTCTGGCCCACCTGTTTTTAGCAAACCACGAAGACTCCACCCTGCACAACTTGCCGCAGCTAAACGAGAGTTCCAATTTATGTTAGAACAGGGTATCTGTTGGCCATCTAAATCTAATTGGGCATCTCCCTTGCACCTTGTTCATAAGAGTTCAGGTGACTGGCGTCCCACTGGGGATTACAGAGCACTTAATAAGATAACACGTCCTGATAAATATCCTATACCTCACATTCAAGATTTTACTCATAATTTGCATGGTGCTAAAATTTTCTCAAAAGTTGATATTGTGCGGGCTTTTCATCATATCCCTGTAAACCCTACTGACATTCCCAAAACAGCCATTACTACCCCATTTGGTTTATTCGAGTTTGTTTTTATGCCTTTTGGGCTGTCGAATGCTGCCCAAACATTTCAGAGGCACATTCATGAAGTTCTCAACGATTTTGATTTCTGTTTCCCATACCTGGATGACATTTTAATCGCCAGTAAATCACCAGCTGAGCATGAAGCGCACCTCCAGCAAGTTTTAAGTCGTCTTGATAAATATAACTTGACTATCAATCCATCTAAATGCGAGTTTTTCCAGGATGAAATCCAGTTCCTTGGACACCTTGTCTCTGAGCATGGCTGTAAACCACTTCCAGACAAAGTCAAGGCGATTATAGACTTTCCCCAACCAAAAATAGTGAAAGAACTCCGTAGGTTCTTAGGTGCCTTAAATTTTTACAGACGTTTCCTTCCTGAGATGGCTTCCATTCAAATGCCACTAAATCACTTGTTGCAAAATTACCAGAAAAATGACAAACGAGAAATCTCATGGACTGATGCTACAAAGAAGGCTTTTGAAGCTTGTAAAATGAAACTTTCTCAGGCCATGATGTTATGTCATCCTGATCCAACTGCTACATTAGTGTTGCATACTGATGCATCTGACACAGCTATTGGTGCAGCATTAAATCAAAAGACGGAACAAGGTCTTCAACCACTTGCATTTTTTTCGAAAAAACTTTCACCTGCACAGCAAAGCTATTCAGCTTATGATAGAGAGCTGCTAGCGATTTACGAAGCAATTAAATACTTCAGACACATGGTTGAAGCCAGATCATTCACCATATACACTGACCATAAACCTCTATGTTTTGCATTTGCACAGAAACCTGCGAAATGTACTCCTCGACAACTTCGTCATCTTGACTTCATTGCTCAATTTTCAACTGATATTCAGCATGTTAGTGGGCAAGATAACAGTGTTGCTGATGCACTCTCTCGCATTAATTCAATATCCATGGATCTCAGTCTCCAGACAATGGCCGAAGCACAACTGACAGACAGTGAACTGCGTGAGCTATCGCAGAACCCTACTTCTTCGAACTTAGTTCTTAAGAAGTTTCCAGTTGAAAATGATTCCACATCTGAGCTTATCTGTGATGTCTCCACTGACAAAATCAGACCTTTCGTACCCCTTTCGATGCGTCGACAGATCTTTGACAGTCTTCATGGACTCTCCCACCCTGGTGTCAAGTCAACCGTGCAGTTGATAAAACAACGTTTCTGTTGGCCATCTATGCAAACTGACATTACCAAATGGACTCGTTCTTGCATTCCATGTCAGCGCAGCAAGGTCCACAAGCACACATTTAGTCGTCCAGGTCAGTTCGCCACTCCAAGTTCTCGTTTTGAGCACATCCATTTAGATTTAGTGGGTCCTCTCCCTCCATCGAAAGGCTGCCAGTATCTACTTACACTAGTAGACAGATTTACACGTTGGCCAGAAGCTTTTCCAATAGAGGATATCACAGCTGATACTATTGCCTTCAAGTTCTATTCTGAGTGGATTTGCAGGTTTGGTGTACCTCTCCGAATCACCACAGACTGTGGACGACAATTTGAATCTCAGCTGTTCGAAAGTTTGTCTAAATTTATTGGCTCCCACCATATCTACACGACTCCGTACCATCCAGCATCGAATGGACTTGTCGAGCGATTTCACAGAAGTCTTAAAGCTGCTATTCGCTGCTATGCCACAGAACGCTGGGCTGAGATACTACCCACTATCCTCCTGGGCCTCCGCTCATCCATCAAAGAAGACCTGCAAGCTAGTGTTGCTGAACTTGTGTATGGTGAAACTCTTCGCTTACCTGGTGAATTTTTCTCTGCATCCAATGATTATGTTGATCCAACTACATTTGTCGGTCGCTTGAAAGACCACATATCCACAATCCGCCCTGTTCCAACTAGCCTGCGCACTGGTCGTTCTATTTTTGTGCATAATGCACTTTCTTCGTGTACTCATGTCTTTTTACGACAGGATGCTACTCGTAGAAGTCTCCAACCATTTTACACTGGGCCATTTCGAGTGTTATCCCGCAATGATAAAACCTTCACCATCCAGCTACACAACAAAACATCAACGGTGAACATTGATCGGTTGAAGCCGGCATTTATCAATGTAGTTCCTGATGCAGTGCCTCCAGAACAGACTGTGTTTTTTCCTACAGCAACACCTGATTTACCACAGTCTCCTTCTGGCCTGACAACAAGTCAACCGCTGTCTTCTAATCCGTCTACTAGCCAACAGCCATATGTTACCAAATCTGGTCGCCGAGTCAAATTTAACCCCCGTTATCTTGATGTCACTTCGTCACTGGGAAGGGGGTGATGTGGCAACATGCAACAGCCCTTTTTGGCTGTATTCTGAACTGAACTGATATGATCACAAAAACTTTTATCTTTTGTAATTGGCAACAGTCCACAAGTGTCAGAGTGGCTTGCTCTTCCAATGTTGTCGTGTGGTGTACACGTCTTCCAGAAAGTTAATTAAATTTGTTATGTTTTTAAGTTAATCCTTCTGATTCCAGTGCTTATTAAATTATGTTACATTTATCACAAAACCGATAAGTGAACAAACACCTTTGAGGCATGGACTCAATGAGGCTATTAATGACGAGTTGGGGTATTCTGCCCCACTCTTCCAGAAGAGCTCTTTCTAGTTCTTGGAGAGTTTGTGGGGGTTGTTGGCGGCCAGAAACTCGTCTTCCAAGAGCGTCCCAAGCGTTCTCGATTGGATTCATGTCTGGAGAACACGCTGGCCATTCCATTCGAACAATTTCTTCCTCGAAAAGGAAATCCTCCACCAGGTTTGCACGATGTGGCCTGCAGTTATCGTCCATTAAAATGAAGTTATCTCCGATTGCTGCAGCGTAAAGGACTACAATAGGTCTGAGGATCTCATCCCTATATCGACGACCAGTCAGAGCTCCATCTCGAATGATGTAGAGGTCAGTGCACCCGTCAATGGAGATGCCACCATACACCAACACTCCTCCACCGCCAAATCTGACACTTTCGTGCACGAACGCAGAATTATTCCTACTGCCACGGTCCCTCCAGATGAAAATATGCCTATTATCCGGATGCACAGAAAAACGGGACTCGTCAGAAAACAGAATATTGCTCCATTCATTTCTCCTCCAGTTGACATGATCGGTTGCCCATTCCCTGCGGTCGTGGCGATGCCTTGATGTTAATCTAACACATACCATCGGTCGGCGAGCATACAGACCTACAGCATGGAGCCGGTTTCGGAAAGTCTGAGTTGAAATCGTGGTGCCTGTAGCCGAGCGAAGGTGTTGTTGGAGAAGAGTAGCGTTCATGTTTCGGTGTCTCCGAGCTGTTAATGCTAAATACCGATCTTCATTGGACGTTGTTGCCCGTCTATGACCTTGCCCTGGTCTTCGGCCTGCATATCCACTCTCCAAAAAACGGTTCCAGAACCTGGATATGACACTTTGTGACACTCCAATGGCTTGCGCTACTTCGGCTTGAGTTTGGTCCCCTGCTAACCTACCAACAATTCTCCAAGCTTCTGAATCTGTCAAATGACTTCGCTGAGACATCGTACTCATCGAAACAAAGCAATCACTGAATGCCGATCATCCTTGTCTTCATTTTCTTTTATCCAGTTGAAAGTCAAATTTCATTCGCTGCCGCTGAAGCGACGTTTTTGACGTCGAACTCAAAATTTGCATACTCTACAGTTTGAAAACCAGAAAAATTTGCATTTGTGATTCTCTTCTTCTATTTTCGGCAAAAAAAAATTTCGTTTATATCTTTATCTTTATATATAAAAATCTTCTGTGCGTGTGTATGTAATTGAACTCCTCCTAAACGACTGGGCCGATTTTGATGAAATTTTGTGTGTGCGTTCCAGTAGATTCGAGAATGGTTTAGATTCACATTTCGTTGAAATTGATTCAGTACTTTTTTAGTAATTAGGCAAAAACTAATAGTTAGTGATTTTTCGCTAATTAAAAGTGCTATATATATTAAAGAAAGTCAGGATTTCGTATTAATCATAGCACAAAAAAATCTACCGACCCAAAAATCTTGAAAATTGGGGTAAAAATACTTCTTATAACATCGAGTGCCGCTAAAAAGGGATTTTCGAAAATTCCACCCCTAAGATGAGTAGAAAAAAGAATGAACTTTTAAAAAATTCCTTAAAATAAGCTTTTGTAGTTATTTTTCAACTGATAACATATTTTAGTGCATTTTTTCATTCTGAATCGAATGGTACTAAGCAAATTTGTTTAAATTCAGTAGTTCGTGAGATAATTCACATTTTCCTAATTTGGCGATGTCTTCGGCGCAAAAACCTGAAATTTTCAATGCTCATCTTTATATATAAAAATCTTCTGTGCGTGTGTATGTAATTGAACTCCTCCTAAACGACTGGACCGATTTTGATGAAATTTTGTGTGTGCGTTCCAGTAGATTCGAGAATGGTTTAGATTCACATTTCGTCGAAATTGATTCAGTACTTTTTTAGTAATTAGGCAAAAACTAATACTTAGTGATTTTTCGCTAATTAAAAGTGCTATATATATTTAAAAAAGTCAGGATTTCGTATAAATCATAGCACAAAAAATTCTACCGAACCAAAAATCTTGAAAATTGGGGTAAAAATACTTCTTATAGCATCGAGTGTCGCTAAAAATGGATTTTCGAAAATTCCACCCCTAGGATGAGTAGAAAAAAGAACGAACTTTTAAAAAATTCCACCATAAAAGTCGGCTTTTGTAGTTATTTTTCAACTGATAACATATTTTAATGCATTTTTTTTATTCTGAATCGAATGGTACTAAGCAAATTTGTTTAAATCCAGTAGTTCGTGAGACAATTCACATTTTCCTAATTTGGCGATGTCTTCGGCGCAAAAACCTGAAATTTTCAATGCTCATCTTTATATATAAAAATCTTCTGTGCGTGTGTATGTAATTAAACTCCTCCTAAACGACTGGGCCGATTTTGATGAAATTTTTTGTGTGCGTTCCAGTAGATTCGAGAATGGTTTAGATTCACATTTCATGGAAATTGATTCAGTACTTTTTTAGTAATTAGGCAAAAACTAATACTTAGTGATTTTTCGCTAATTAAAAGTGCTATATATATTTAAAAAAGTCAGGATTTCGTATAAATCATAGCACAAAAAATTCTACCGAACCAAAAATCTTGAAAATTGGGGTAAAAATACTTCTTATAGCATCGAGTGTCGCTAAAAATGGATTTTCGAAAATTCCACCCCTAGGATGAGTAGAAAAAAGAACGAACTTTTAAAAAATTCCACCATAAAAGTCGGCTTTTGTAGTTATGGAATATGTAGTTATGTAGTTATGTATGGAATTTTTAGTTTTCTTTCTTTGCCTTGGATGAAATATAATAACATGACCAGAAGTCGTTTATCACTAATGTTGTCCGTTGTCCTGATTTCCATGGTATTCAGGACATGTCCAGTGGAACTATACGCGACATGAAAAATAATGCACATTGTTACATCTTTATATATATAAATCTTCTGTGCGTGTGTTTGTCACTGAACTCCTCCTTAACGACTGGACCGATTTTAACGAAATTTTGTGCGTTTGTTTCAGTGGATTCGAGAATGGTTTAGATTCTCATTTCGTCGAAATTGATTCAGTACTTTTTTAGTAATTAGGCAAAAACTAATAGTTAGTGATTTTTCGCTAATTAAAAGTGTTGAATAAGTTCGATGAATAAAGTGCGGACGGAATGTCCGAGCGGTCTAAGGCGCCAGATTTAAGCTCAGCTTCTTGAAGAAAGAGATCGCGTGTTCGAACCCCACTCCTTACAAACGTGTATCCTTTACAATAATATTTCCTGTATTATAATTTTGATTAACCGACTTCAGAAAATCGTTAACTTTTAACTAAAAAGAGAGAAATAAACTTTTCTATCAAAAATTGAACCGACTTCAAAAAGTACTGAAGAGTGAAAAATAATTTCCTTACATAATTGTAATAAGAAATTAAATTAAGAGCGTAGTGTTTATCGTGTGTACTACTATATTTACGTACATTTATTTGATTTACTGGAGTCGGTGCCAAGAAGGACAACGTCTGTCGGTGACAGGACAACGTCTGTCGGGTCCGCTAGTTTTATATAAAACTTCAAATATCCTTTAATTGTTTTGAGCATTGTATATAGTACATAAATAAAAAAAAAATAAAAAAAAATATATTTTTGTAAAAGTAAGAAACTTTCACAGGATTGAAACCTGATAATTATCCTTAACACTTAGGGGAAAAAAAAAAAAAAAACTTAAGTCATGTGTAATGTAATAGATATTTAAAATCTAAATTTCCAAAAATTACATTAATATATATATATAAAAAAAATGTTTTTTTTTTTTTTAATTATAAAAGCAATAATATTAATTATAACAATTTATAATAATTCTAATAGTAATTGAAGCTCAAAACATTTTTATTTTACTCTTATGGATTCCACCTAGTGCATTGCCACCTACAATTTGCCCAACAAGGTGGACTTTGCTCAGCCAATGAATACATCAATACATATATATAATAGTTTGTTCTGACTGACTGATAATCAAAACATAACACAAACTCCTGAAGTTAGAAACATGAAATTCGGGGGAAATATGTTTCTTATGATGTAAAAATGCACTAAGATAGGATTTTTTTAAATTCTGCCCCTAAGGGGGGGGGGGGGGGGGGTATGGAAGCAGGGTTGGCAAGTTTCTGCCGGGGTGGTTAAAACCAGAGGTAGAAACCGGCATGGCAGAAACTGGTTTCTGCCAGTAAGTGGCAAAAATTGGCAGAAACTAAGAAACAGTACTAAATAAGAACTTTACTCAGCAATGATTCATAATTCACACTTACATTTGATATGTAAACCATTGAGCTAAAAATTAAAACATAAGATTATGAATGTTATTCAAAGTATCAAAACGTTTAAAAATGATCATATAAATACATACCTTGCTTATTTAAAACACTAATTTTCATTCACTTGAAAAACAGAAACTTTCACAACAATAACCTGATACTGTACAAGTTTAATTATTAATATTATTGTTTACAGTTGAATTTCTATTTCTTTTAAAAATAAATTTACAAAAAATTCTGATTTAATAACAAATTACTTTCCAGATTATTTTTAAATAAATAACATAATGCAATTTCTTGTGAAAATATATAAGTAAATAATTGAAGCACAAAAAATAACATAGACAAAGAAAATTTAATGAAATATCTTGTACAATTATTTTACAATATTGATGAAAAAAAATTACCACTCAAATATACTATTAGTATTTTTTCCACGAAGCATTCCATAACATAGGACTAATTTTGCTAATCTTTCTGCCCCCAGATTATTTCTTAATTTGTTGAGTATAAAATATTGAATTGTATAAAATAATTGTTTAAACACAAATTACATATGCATATGTAAAAAAAAAAAAAAAAAAAATCTGTTACATTACTCAATTTTTCAAAAATCAAATTTTTTTTAAATTAAAACTATCCACAATATTTTATTTGTGTGCATATATTATTCTGAATTATTTAAGTACTAATTATTTAAGGATGAACTACTTAATAAATTTAATATTACTAAAAAAAAATCAGAGATTATGTCACAGAATGTCTTTATGCCAGTTTCGGCCGGTTAAAACCGGTTATAACTGCTTTCTGCCACTGGCACGGCAGAAACCACTTTCTGCTGGCAAAAACCCAACCCTGTATGGAAGGTAGAAAATTCTGGAATATCTTCCTATATCTCGGCAGCTGTTAGATAGCAGCATGAAATTCCAGAGAATAAATTACTAAAAAAATAATTAAACACCAGGGCTCGAAAAATCTATTGCCCGACATGCCCGGGGCATGTAAAATTATCGATCGGGCATGTATTATTTTTATCAACATGCCCGAACGGGCATGTATTTTTGAAAGTACCACATTTAAATTTAAATAGGTTGGCATAAGCTAAATCATGAAGAAGAATGATCAAACTTCGTAAATTAATGGACGCCTTACGAAAAGTAGACATTTTATTTACAATACAATTGGTCAGCGCCGGAATACGACTGAGCTTTCGTCAAAACAAGTGAAAATAGAAGAGGAGCATAGCCTTTGCTGCGCACATCCGTTGCGCGTACACACCTTTTCTCCGATGGAACGGCAGAGAAAGACTCTCCGCTAGCCGCTACCGCATTGGCTGCCAGGATAGAAAGTCACTCACGTAACTAAGTGCCGTGATCGCCGATGTACCAGTGATTCTTTAATAACGGTTTTCAAAAGTCATGGAGCAACATATTTACCCGCGCAGCAATGGCGGCTCGCATAATGTACGCTATTGACGATTTGAGAAGGTTAAAAACAAAACATAACACGTAAATAAACTTTAAGTACTTTAACTAATTATGAATAATCACAACATCGGTAACAATTATTATGAATGACATCGCAACTTTTTCTTTCACATCGAAAAAAGTTGGGCATGTAAATTTTTTATTCGGGCATCTATTTTTCCCTACCACATGCCCGACTGGGCATGTAATTTTTTTCAAATTTTTCTAGCCCTGTTAAACACGTATTTCAGCGATTTTATAAATTGCAACCCTGAAAGGGGTGAACACTTTATAACATTTGACACATCTCAACTGTCATTTTAAGTAGAAGCATGAAACGACAGAAAATAAATCTGTTAAAAAAATAATTAAAAATGTGTTTGAGCGATTTTAAAACTTCCACTCTCTAGGGGGTTAATCTGGGGGAGGGGGGGGGGACAAAAAATTCCAAACTTCTTTTGGTCCCATCATGTGACATATCATGATGGATCCATCACATGATTTTTTAACTTTGGTGGCTCCCTTTTGCAATTTCTTCAGTGGGCTGTTTTTTAATTCAATTGTTTTTAGTTGCTATGTATTTACTAAAATTCTCTGTAAGCATATAAAAACAATTATTTTAATGATCAATTGGAGGACATCTTGACTGTAGATTCTCGGAAATAAGTGATGACTGTATTGATTGTGTTTTTTATAATGACAATTTTTTTTTTCGATTGGTAAATTTTTAAGAATTGCAAATCACTAGCCACATCCTAACAGAAGTTTTATCAAGATGAATGAAATTGAAGATAACAAACCTAGTAAAAAATTATTAAACATTTATTTTAGCGATTTTACAAATTTACCTCGTCTAAAAGGATTAACAAGCAGTATGAAAATTTATTCTTTTCCGCCATACCTCAGCAGCATTTTTAGAGACATTAATTTGAGGTTATTTAATCTACTAAAATAATACAAACATGTATTTTAACTATTTTAGAAATTTCCACCTAACTGGGTTTAATAGAGCAATCGCACACTTAGGATATTTTGCCATACCTCAGTAGTAGGTTTAAGTAGAAGTGGGAAATTCAAGTAACACACCTACTAAAAATAGTTAAACATAAGTACTTCAGTGCTTCAGTCATTTTAGAGCTATTTTGTCTATTATTTTGTCAACATCAACTTTGATTCTGGATTCATTTAGAGAAAATGACCAGCGTAGTGGGTGAAGATTACTAGTATATATTTCTCCCATTATATTCACCGTCCCAAACATAAACTAGTCATTGAGGGCAGCTGTAATGGTAACCATCATGGATATGCATAATATAAAATATGATGATAAAACATGTGTAAAATATTTATAAAATGCATTGCAATTCCAAAATAAAATGTAAATGTATATTTAAATACTAGCCACTTCTGGCAACCAGTTTGGTCTCCCTTAAATGTATGCTAAGCATTCCACCTAATTACTTTCATTCTAAAGTTAATTTACTTGCTCAATCCTTCCTCAAATTCAAAAACTTTGATAAAGAAATGAATTCTTTACGATTTTGATAACATTTTATTTAATTTTTTGTCATTATACATTTCATCTTTTTAAAAAAATGCCCATTAATTACTATATCTATAAAAATGAGTGAACTTTTAAGTGTTTGAACTGAGATTAATTAAGAAATTACTTAAACTTATTTTACTTAAATATACTCTTACTTGAATGTTATTACTTTTTGGTATTAAGAAACTTATTTAAATTTTGAAAATCATACATTTATACTCATTATTTAATAATTAAAAAATAAATATAAATACTTTTGTTTTATTAATTTGATTTCTGAGTTTATAAATGCGAAAATAAGGCAACATAACTAGGCCAAAAAAACTCCTGTGAATGCAAATTGTAAACAAACGTTAGTGCCACCAAATTATCTACTATGACATCATAAGAATATTGTCCATTCATTGTTGAAAAACTTGCTTTGCGAAGGATTACTTTTACGGTTTAATATTTTCGGTGCTGTTGTTTAATGAATCTTCTGTATTAGTTTACTTTATGAAGTGAGATAGATAATAAGTTGTCAAACTAATTTCTATTGAAATTATCTTAGAATAGATATTTATTTGAATGTAAATTAGAAACAATGTTTTGTTGTTTAAATGAGATATTTTAGCTTATGTTACTATTACTATGATTAACTTATATATTTAGGTACTTTTCAATCAGGGTTGGCAAGTTTTTGACAGTGTGCGGTTTTATCCGGTTTAAACCATGGTTTAAACCGTCACGGCTGAAACCTCTTGTCAAAAACCTCATCAGAAACCTCAAATACTACACTTATCTGCAAAATTTCACGTTAAAAATCTGTTACAAATATACAATATTATATACAATATTAAAAATTCACTTTTACTGTATTGTATATTATCACTTCCGGAAAAAAAAGAAAAAAAATTGTCATAAATCTGAAAATTTGGCCTGCCTCCAAACTCGCTCAACTAGGAATGCTTCTGCTATCAAGCCCTGCTAGCTCAGCACCAATTGAGAGAGTATTTTGTAACTTTGGCTTCATACGCTCTAAACTCATAAACCATTTGGGTGTAAATAAATGTGCTAAATTGGTTAAGTGCTATAGGATGCTGTATGGTAAAATTGATCCAGATCATTAACAGTACAAAATCATTTTCCTCTATTTGAACATTCTAAAATACAATGTTTTGTTGCAATTAAAGTAATTTAATTTTTTTGTAATTATTAAATTACAGTATAATTAATTTTATATAAAAAATTACTCAATGTTTCTCTCTTGTTCTTAAAATGTTTAAAGTGCATTACACGTTTTTGACGGTTTAAGCCAGTTTTTGACGGTTTAAACCAGTTTTTGACACTTGTCATGCAAAAACCAGTTTCTGACGTCAGAAACCCAACCCTGTTTTCAATTACAGGAGCCTTGACATTTCTTTGAAAGCTTGGCACAATTCAGGCTTCAGAAAGTGAAATATATTGCAAAAATATATAAATGGCTATGAAAACAAATCTGGTGACTTTCATTTATGTTTATATGTACTTATAAGCATATAAACATATATATATAGACATAAATAAGCATATATATACAATATTTATTTATGAATAAATTACTTTTGTTTCCATATAAAAATAGAATAATGACTTCTTTAGATTAAATGAATTGTATATACATAAATAAACATATATATACAGTAGACTCCCTCAAATCCGCAAACCAGAAATCCACACATATTTTATGGATGTAAACAATGAAACTTTCAGTTCAGATATTGGGACAAAAATTGATTTTTTTAGTTTTGTATCAATTCAATATATTTTTTAATTTGTAATTTTCTTAATAATACTCTATTCATGTTTTTTTCATGAAGGAAGAATAAATTTTTTTTGGAAAAAATTCAAGATATTGCTGATATCACTGGTAATCAGTCTTCTTACCAAATATGTTTATGCATTAATCAAGATTTTTTGGTTATTAAGCCAGGCTAAACTTGAAAAAAAATCCTTATTTTACGATTTTGATGTGAATTAGTTATGCACGTTTATGAGGCAAGTTTTGTTGCTAATTTTAGAAAATTACATTTAATCTTTATATTGCATATTTAATCATACACTACTGATTATTAACTTGACCTTTGCTATTAGTACTTTAATCGTTTTAAAAATTAACTAAATTTTTATTACTTTAGTTTATTTCTTATTTTAATATTTTATTATATTGTAAGCATTCATTATAGTTCCGACTATACCGTTTGCACTATTAATTGTATTTAAATTATTGTTTAAAAAATGTAAACATAGCAAAGACCAGAAATCTGCAAAATTCTAAAATCTGCACAACCTCTGGTCCAAAGCTGTGCGGATTTGAGGGAGTCTACTATATATACAATATTTGTTTAAGTATAAGGTATAAGCTACTTTTGTTTCCACATAAAAATAGAATAATGACTTCTTTAGATTAAATGAATTGTATATACATAAATAAGCATAAATATACAATATTTGTTTGTGTACAAATTACTTTTGCTTCTATATGAAAATAGTATAACAGCTTCTTTAGATTAAACTAGCAGGCTATGCCCGCTTCGCTGGTCCATATTTCCAAACGAACCTTGACTCAAAAAAAAAAAAAAAAAAAAAGGGTGATTTAAAAATTTTATTTTAAAGCAGTATAGACCACCCTGGAATGTTTTTCCGTATTGCTGAAAATCATGCCAACGCCATTGCAATATTTTACTATCGTAAGTCTTGGCGAAAATTTGGGCAATTAAGCACCATCTCTTTTATTTTATCATTTATAGTAGAGTTTCGTATGAACATGAGACCGTTATGACAACAGGAATCAAAATGTTCTCGAGTCATCACACTATTACATTAGAGGGCATTGCAATGATTAGTGAGATTGATTATCAAACTTTATTAACTTTCGGATTGTACATTATCATTTCTTAGTTCTTAAAATCCCGACATCTGAACTTGCACTATGTGTAGTTCTGGTAGCCTACATACAATGTCATTTCATGATACATTTTTTTAATAAACGTCCTCTTCTAGTAGGTCTACTGTAGTTTCCTATCTACCTTAATCTGTTCCAGCAAGAATACATAGAGTAAAAATTAAGAATTATTGACAGATAAAGAAAAGTTTTTGTTTGTTTGTATTTATGACGGCCATTTATCTACACGTGGGATATAGGCCCTAAGGAAAGGATGCCCTCCGTGGGGGGTGGCAGACGAAGAAGGGTGTTTCACTTATATATTTAGTAGAACAATGAAGAATAAAAAGTATGTTTTAAAGCTGTATTATTTGAATAACATTAAAATTACATCAGTTTCACTGCCTCTAACTTTTATAAAATAGTTGCTAACATGTAGTCGTTAAATCAGAATAATGACTAAATTTTGTAGAAAAATAAGTCTGTAGTTTGCATCTAATAAAATCTTTCTACCTTCTGTAATCGATTCCATTATGATTTTTAGTGTCAAACATTAGAAGTGCTAGAAACGGTATTGTTACAAATGTACCAGACTTATTTCATGTTTGTCCTCAAATAAATGTGAAATTTACGATCATCCATTATTGGCATTTAATGTTATAGCTTGACGATAGTTTTTTGTTCGACTACTTGATTATTCCGTCGATCAATTTCGCCAAATTATACAAATGGACATAATTTTTATTTTAAATAACCAAAGAATCAATAAATTACTAAAATGTTAATAGAAATACAAATAAACATCGAATTAAAATTGGTTGATGAAGTAACAATTACGTCTAACAAATTTAATGTCAAATGGTCCATGGGATTACCAAGTATTACTAAATTATATAAACAAATTGTATAACAATAATATTGCCAATAATATGTAGGGCAGGTGTCATCTACGGATCCCGTTGGCGCGATTGCAGCAAATTGCGATTTTATGCCTCACGTGGTAATCCGGTAGTTGATTATTTTTGAGTAAATTATTTCATTATTTTTCTTTTCTATTTTAAAATTATATAAATTGTTTTGTTCCATAATTATTTATTGACTTAGTTTATTATTATTATTTCCTTTTTAAAATAATAGAAAATAAATAAGAGTAATATGAATGTAACTGGTATTTGAAAACGCAGTGTTCTCCAAATTGGCATCATAAAAAAATCACGCCAAGGTGATGCGTGTATAAAAGTGGAAAAATGTTTGCAATAATATAAACAAAAAAAAAAAACGTAAACAAAAAAATTCGCCATTTCGATAGTTTTTTAAAATAACATCAAGGTTAATTCTCCAGTCGGGCAGCAATAGTAAATTTTCTTTTCTTCGTCTGTTTCATAATAAAAAAACATAAATTTAATAACTTCTAATTAAATAATCTGACTAATTTTCTGTAATCGGATTTATGATCTAAAAGATCGATAATTATATGATCGATAATTTTTGACTAATTTGGCGGAAAAATCGTTTTCGAATACCGGTTTCATATATATATTTAAATTATTTTCTATTATTTAAAAAACAATAACAATTAGTATTTAAATAATAAGTATAGAACAAAACAGTTTACATAATTTTAAAGAGAAAGGAAATAAAAAAACATTTTATTAATAATTAAATAACAATAGTCGGGTTGCCATGCCAGGCAAAATAACATTAATTTAGTGTCCATTAGTTACCTCGGTGTTTATATGATATCTGTGCAAACAAAACTTCCTATAATATAATAAATGACGTCATATTTATTTTCCTTTGAATTTTTTTTATTTTAATTTTTCACGTGGATACTGTTCAACTAAAAATTAATTGCCGAGGAGAAATTATTTTCCATATTTTGATTTTTTTGGCAACGGGAAAGAAAATGGTTATTTTTTATCGGAAAAATTTTAATTGATTCTGTATGAAAAATAATGAAATTTTGAATTATTAAGGAAAATATTTGAATAAATCAATTAAAAATTAGCCTATGTTCACCGGAAATAGTGTAGCTTTCCAACGGTGAAGGAATTTTTCAAAACCGTCAAGTAGTTTCGGAGCCTATTCAATTCAAACAAACAAACAATCAAATCTTTCCTCTTTATAATATTAATATAGATGACGTCATATTTATTTTCCTTTGAATTTTTTTTATTTTAATTTTTCACGTGGATACTGTTCAACTAAAAATTAATTGCCGAGGAGAAATTATTTTCCATATTTTGATTTTTTTGGCAACAGGAAAGAAAATGGTTATTTTTTATCGGAAAAATTTTAATTGATTCTGTATGAAAAATAATGAAATTTTGAATTATTAAGGAAAATATTTGAATAAATCAATTAAAAATTAGCCTATGTTCACCGGAAATAGTGTAGCTTTCCAACGGTGAAGGAATTTTTCAAAACCGTCAAGTAGTTTCGGAGCCTATTCAATTCAAACAAACAAACAATCAAATCTTTCCTCTTTATAATATTAGTATAGATAAATTGTATACACATGAAAAAATTTGCTTTTGTACAGATATAGAATATAAATTTCCAGAAAATAAGAAAGTAATTTTTCTTTTTTTTGCCAAGCACCCATACTGGAAAAATATCTTTATTTATACATTGTATTTTAAATGAGGCGAATGAAATATCAGCAATTTAAATGTATATGATTATGATATATGTATTTTAAATGAAATGATGGTGATGGAAAAACATTTGGCAATTTATCGCCTGCGCTCGACTAACATAAAAGTATCGGAATGTTCATTCGGCATTTAACCATTTGACGGCTATGCAGTGTTATCGTGCTTCCAGATTTCAAGTCCAAACAAGCTAAGTGCCCTTATTGCGCTGTCATTTCAGTACAAGTCAATATCTCAGCAAGAGAAGCGAAATATTTGTTCACGCGCAGAGATACAGACTTATACTAAAATGACAGCACGATAGTTTGTTTGGACCAGAAATCTGGAAGCGTGACAGCGCTACTTAGCCATCAAACGGTTAAAAGTGAAGTGATCAGCCCAGAACTGTTGATGACAGTTCTTGAACTATTGAAAATTTTAAACTTCTATATATTGCACTTTTTCAGTTTTTACACTGTTGTATAGGTAAAAAATGTACTTTTAAATGCAATTTGTTTGAAAGCTGTATCTCAGTTTGTTTTTGAGTTAATTTTATTGTAGTTTTTAATGCTTTTTTTTTTGTCATTGTGGTAACAAAAGTATTCCATTTCTGTTATTAGTATAGGGAAAATAGTAGATTACTGTATCTTTTTTTACGCCCCCCCCCCCCCTGAAAAAAAAACATGGCTTATGTAATAACAGAATCATATATGACATACACCAAGGTTTAAACATAGACCAATCAGAAAACGAATAAAATGCAGACCTCACAAGGATTTAGATATGTCTCAGATATCTCCAAATCCTTGTGATGACCAAGAGCAACAACTATTTTCCAAATGGTTAATAATACTAGGTTTAAAGAAAAATAATGTCATATAAAACATTAAAGTGGGTTGATATAGAAGTGAAAAGATATTATAAAATATAAAAAAAACAATTCTCACTTCAGCACATCATGAAAAGTCACATCTTCTCCATTGTGCATTCTCTCCATTTCATAGCACATATGTTTGAACAGCAAGCGATCTTTGTCAGGATCTACTTCTAGTCTCCCCTAAAAATAAACATTATGTGCAACCCCAAACAATCATATAGATTAAAATGTAAAAGTGATTTTGTAAGATCCAAGTCAAAAATTCATTCTTCTGTGCATGCTTGAAGTTGAATTTATTAGTTTTTCCATTTAGAAGTTAGGGGCAGGTCTAACTAATAGAGCGGTCTAAAGTACCAATTTAAAGCTCTAATATTGCAGAAGATGCAGGATCGACCCCAACATTCGGCAAAATGATTTCTGTAATTTGTTTTGGCAAAGATTCATTTTAATAATGACATATTTTACTAAGAGGAGGATTTATATGATTTGTATTCTTTTATTATTATTATTTGAATGCTTTATAATTAAATAAAATTAATATTCAACAACATTTTTAAAAAGCAACAATTTTATATTTAAAATATTTAAGGTAAAATATTTTGCATGTAAGTATTACAAATTAAATAAATTTAACTGATCTGCAATTTTTGTTATATTTTCTGACCATTAACAAGAATATATTTATGTGTGTACCAGAAAGAAAGGTTTGTCATTTTTCCTAAAAACTGAAAAGAAATAGAAAGAAAAAAAACATTTATATAAGAACTACAACAGAAATTACCTTATATCTATGCTTTAATATTAAAAAAATATAAAATAAAATTCAAGTAATGTACATGGTTTAATCATTAAATAATTTAAGAAAATGCAAAATGAAATTTAAATAATTTATAAAAATGCAAAATGAAATTCACATAATTAAATAATGAAAATGCAAAATGCAATTCAAGTAATAAAATAATTCATAAAAATGCAAAATGAAATTCAAATAATTATAAAATATCTAAAATAAATTATTAGCTGCAAACATAAAGTTTAGAGTTTTAGAGTCAGACTGATAAAAATAAAATTAATAAAAAACTATAAAGATTGTGTAATTAAATAAACAAATAAAATAAAAAATACTAAATATCGTTATTTTTAAAAAAAATTTAGAATTTTCTAAGTTTAATTTTACATTCAACAATACATATATTTCTTTAAATACTAATTTTTTATTAAAATATTTAGGCTAAAATTGTTTGCATGCAATTATCGATTAAATAAACTGAGCTGATCTACAATTTTTTTTATATTTTCTGACCATTATCAAGAATATTAGAGGCATTCAGAAGTCAATCCAATTAACTCCCATTTTTGTAGAAATTCAGGTAAAGACAAGATTGGGTTGAAATTTTTCGATACAACTAGACAGTGCTTATGAATTACCCTTGATTATAAGACAATGAGTATAGTTAAAATATGGTGAAAAAAATAGTTTTTTTACAGATAAATAAATTTAAATGCGTATAATGAGCATTTTTATTTGATGGAGTTAATATTCAGATTGATTTCTGAATGCCTAATACAAGGGTTGCTATTTATATTTCTGGAATTGGCAACAAGACCACAGACGATTCAATTGAAAGTTCGATATTTTAAACTATAAATTTTTCAGAATTATTTGCAAGTTTTGCTTGATTTGTGTTATTTACAATAAATTGAAAAATTCATCTTGAAAATGGAATTGCTTTGTCAACATTTTCATGAAATTATTTTTTATAACTTTCAATATTGATTATCAAGACAAGAGTACTTCCATGAACTTATTTCTTTATACAGTGATAAAGCACCATCCTACAACACTGTAAAAAACTGGTTTAACAAATTCAATCACGGTCAATATTTGCTATAAGGACACATTCCGTGAAGGTCATTAAAAATCGGTTGTGCCAAAAAATATCCATGCTGTGCATGAACTGATAAAGTAAAATCATCAGGTGCCATACCATGATATTGAGTGACCTTTAGACATTAGTATGATAAGCATCAATAATATATTAAATGAATATTTAGGAGTAAAACAAATTTGTTTGCATTGAATCCCACATAATCCGACAAATGCTCAAAAGAAGGCTTGTGCAGATTGGTACAAGGGAATGTTGAAAAAATACATTCAAGATTCACAAAAGGCTGTGTATAACATCTACACAAGTAAAGAATCATGGATCTATGCATATGAGCCGTAAACAAAACAGCAATCAACTGTTAGGGTCTTCCAAGATGAGCCAAATCCCACAAAAGTTGTTCGAAGAAGAAGTATATTTAAAAAAATAGTTGCATGTTTTTTCTGCATTATTGGTCAAACGGAGAAGGTGGCATTAGAGCAATGTAGGGCAGTCAATTCTGAAAGGTACAGGATCATTTGTTTACCAGAAGTCTTCAGAGAAATTTAAAAAAAAGCAGAACAGCTAAATAATTTTTCATTATGGCAATGCAAGCTTTCACACATCAGTTCAAAGAAAGGAATTTCTGAAAGACCAAAACATTGAATTGATGAGTCATCTCTGCTGTACAGCCATGATTTGGCAACCAATGATATTTTTTTTTATTCCCACACATCAAAAAATTACATGGATAACGATTTTTGACACCCAAAGAAGTGGTTGATGCATTCAAAACGCATGTTTTGAAGTTACTTCCATCTGAGTGGAAACTTACTTCAAAAATTAATTCAAACACATGCAAAAGTGTACTGATCTTAGTGGAGAATCCTTTGAAAAACAATAAATTCAATGTTGATCATAAATATTTACTTTTTCATTACTAGGCCAGAAATATAAATAGCAATCCTAATATATGAGTGTGCGTCAGAAATAAAAGTTTGTCATTCTTTTCCACAAAAAATTAAAAAATAGACAGAAAGAAATAAAAATATTAATATAAGAACTATAAAAGAAATTACCTTATGTCCATGCTTTAATATTAGAAAAAATATAAAATAAAATTCAAGTAATGTGCATGGTTTAATAATTAAATAATGCATGAAAACACAAAATGAAAGTTAAGTAATTAAATAATTCATGAACATGCAAAATGAAATTCAAGTAATTAAAAAATATGTATTATAAATTATTAGCTGCAAATAGCAATTTCAGGGGTTTAAAGCCAGACTGATAAAAATAAAATTAATGAAAAATCATAAAGATTGTGTAGTTATATAAAGAAATAAAATAAAGAAATACCACATATCATTATTTTTTCAAAAAATTGAGACTTTCTCGGGTTTAATTTTACAACCAACAGCATATATATATATATTTAATACTACTTTTTTATTAAAATATTTAAACTAAAAAATTTTGCATGTAAAAAAAAATTAAATAAATTGAGCCAATCTACAATTTTTATTATATTTTCTGATCACTACAGACATGCAACTGCAAAACTACTTTAAAAAAGTGAAAAAAATGTCAAAAAGAGCAAAAAAAGTGACTAAAGCATGTAAAAAATTGACTAATGGATGTAAAAAAAGTGATTAAAATGTAACAAAAAAAAAAGTGCCAAAAAGTCACATAAATAGTACAAGACTGATTTTTTTTTTTTTTTTTTTTTTTTTTCCCAAATAATTTGCAAGTTAAATTATATAAATAAAACATCCTTTCTTTTTTAGATAAAAATTTTCAACCAAAATGCCAGATAAGAACAAATCTTTAGTTTTATCTTAAAACATGAGAGAATCTCTGTGTACGTAAATTTTATCTTAAAAACAGCTCAAACAATTTTGACTAAATTTTGCATTTTATGGTTTTTGGACATGAAAAGACCATTGGAGTAAATCTAATGTTCGAGAAAATTTTATTAGTAGGTGATTTTAGGATCACTATGGGTCAAGCTATTTTTATCTAAAAAAATATTCTATAAATTTACTTTTCATTGAAACTCGAATTAAAGTGACCAATATTTTGCTTGTATTAATACTTTCCTTACTGTGCATCATTACTTGTTTTAACCCTGCCCTTATATCGGTTGGATTTGTATGAAGAGTTCAAATGTATTTACACTGCATATGGCTTTTTGTGTGAGAATACCAACAATTATTAATGTTGAGAATATTAAATATTGATAAATTTGAAAGATAAACTTGTAAATTTTAGTTACAGTTCTTAACTGAAAGTAAGCAAACCAATTTCCTCAGCTTACTCATCTTTTAAAAGTTTCATCTCTCTTAGTAAAAAACCGATTAAAAGTGACTTTTTTAAAAAATAGTGAAAAAAGTGACAAGTTTAAAAAAGTGATTAAAAGTGAGAAAAGTAATTAACTTGCATTCCTTGACCATTATCAAGAATATATATATGTGTCTCAGAAAGAAAAGTTTGTCATTCTTTTTTGTAAAAATGAAAAACAGAATGGAGTGAAAAAAAGTATAAGAACTATAAAAGAAATTACCTTATATCCATACTTTAATATTTAAAAAATGTAAAGTAAAATTTAAATAATGTACATAGTTTATTAATTAAATAACTCATGAAAAAACAAACTGAAATTCAGGCAATAAAAAAAATATCTATTTTAAATTATTAGCTGCAACCGGCAAGTTCATAATTTTAGTGTCGGACTGATAAAAATAAAAATAATGAAAAATCTTAAAGATTGCATAATTAAATAACATAAAACAGAAAATACTTCATATTGTTATTTAAAAAAGAGACTTTTGTAAGTTTAACTTAACACCCAACAACATATTTCTTTTAATTAAAATGTTTGAGCTAAAATTTTTTGCATGTAGTTATCAATTAATACAAGTAAATTTTCGCTATATCTTGAATGACCATTATCAAGAAGATTAAAAATATACATAGTATAAATCATTAGTTGGCAGCATGACATTTTATGTTTAAAGCTTTAGAATGAGACTGATCAAAATAAAATTTACACAAATTTTTGAAGGTAGTTTAAAAAAAATTAGAATGCACTAAATATAATTTTTCCCAAAAACTGGGAAAATTTTCATAAATAAATACCCATTCAATTAATATTTTTAGCTACGCTTCGTACTATAAAGCAAGAATAAAATTACAAACTTAAAATTCTTTCACTTCATTAATTAAGTAGGTTAGAATGACAGCATTATATAACGCCTTGAATTTGTGTGAATCATTTAGATAATATAGAACCACATCAAGTCTTTAAAACTTAATTTAAAAGTAAGTAAAAAAAAAAAATCAAACATTTTTCTAATGAAAATTTCAAAATATTTACTGTCAAATCTTGACGGGTATAATCTATCAGAGTTTCCCCCAGGTTTAAAAAAGGGCAGGGCGCTACTATTCTGAAAAGGGCACTTTTTACATTTTTCAGGGCACTTTTATAGAGTTGAATCTAAAATCTAGTGGTTCAAAAAGTCATGAAAAAAACAGACATTTCATCAAAAAATTGAAAAAAAGGGTAAATTTTATTTAAAGATCGTGAAAAAAATGGCAAATATAGTTAAAATATCACGAAAAACAGCAGATTTTGTTAAAAGATCACAAATAACGGCATATTTTGCTAAAAAATCGCAAAAAGACGGCATATTTTATTAAAAGATCGCAAAAAGCGGCATATTTTGCTAAAAAATTACAGAAAAGCGACAAATCTTGTGAAAATATCACGAAAAAATGGAACTTTTCACAGATTTTTCTGTTTTATTGAGATTTTTGGATGAAATTTGCTGGGTTTTTTCGTAAATCTTTTTACGAAATCTGCCATTTTATCGCTATTTTTTGATGAGAGTTGTCGGTTTTTGCGACTCATTTGACAAAATTTTCCGTTTTATTGTGATTTTTGGAAGAAATTTGTCATTTTCCCACGATCTTTTGAGAAAATCTGCCATTTTGTGAAATTTTGTGATGAAATTAGCCATTTTTTTGCGAATCTTGTTGGAAATTAGTCGTTATTTTGTGATTTTTAGAGAAACTTGCCATTTTTTAGCAATATTTTGACGAAATTACTCGGCCCACAGGACGCATATGAGGCTTTTTTTTTTTGCATCCTGTCATCGATTTTTTGCATAACTTACGCGCCCTAGTGCGTTCAGATCATCTGCGTTTTTTCAAATGTGGGGCAAGAAGGGTGCTTTTTTTTTTAATGGATGACAAGACGGGCACTAGTTTTTGGATGAGGGGTGCTATTTTTCAAACTAAAGGGCAGTAGGGGCGGAGCGCCCTTCTGAACCCCTCTGGGGGAAACTCTGCTAATATAAATAAAAAAGTAACAAAGAGCAAATTTTATAATTCATTTATTTGTGAGTTTTAATTTTGTATTACAAATAATACATTTTAAATGATTGATTAATTTACTTTTATTGCTAAATTAATAATAAATATTTAATTTCTTTTTTGGCTTTTATTTAAAAATAAATAAATAAATTTACCTTTTTTGAATGCTTAATTATTTATTTCTGGCAATATATATAGAACATTTGCTACAATCATTTAAGAAAGATTTTTCAATTTTAACAATTTATCAAATACATTATTAAATATACCATAATAAAAATAAAATTAACAATTCCCATAAAACCTTATATTTTTAAAGATTTTTTTTACATTTTTGTTCTGACAAAAAAAGTCAGAAGCTTCTTAAATTAATGTGTAAGTAGCAGATTAAATTTTAAATGATATTACAGGTAATTTCATACACAATTAATAACGCAATACAAAGTACATCAAGGAAAATAAATACCTTCAAAAGTCTTAGCAGAAACTTGACTTTTTTCACAGGAATAAGACCCTAAAATAGAAGAAAATATTTTCTTAAAAGTAAACAGAACAAAAACAAAACATTTGACATTTGTAAGAAATAACTTTCCATTGCAACAAAAGAAGTCCAAAAATAAATAAAAATGAGCTTGAAAAAATAAGTTGAAGAAAACAGTCTAAAAAATAGCTGTGATGTGATGTTTTACCAATATGAAATATTAAATGCAATAAAAGAATATTTCAGTTTTTGAAAAGCAGCCAAGCACAGGCTGCAGACTATATGTCTGCATGGACTAAAATTTCCATCCCCAGATCAGTCAAATAGAAAATCTATGGCCAGGCATATACAAAATCAATGAAATCATGGTCCTTCTCAGTTCCTTCAGGAAATGTATGTATTTATATTGTGCAAATTTTTTAGATTATATGCCTATAATATATGGAATGTGGTTTAGAATAGAAGGAAATGATAATTTTAAACTTTTATAAAGTAAAACAGTAATTTTTAAAAAATATTTCCCAGTAGTTTATTAAACTAAATTAAAGAATAAAGATAGATAAGCCCTATATTTTTGTCCAGGGCTTTCTTAAAACTTAAATGTTTTCTGTAAAATCAACAATTTTTTTTTCTTCTATTGTTGAACATATATTCTTGATGGTTGTATAAATTTCAAGTATTAAAAATGAAAAAAAGTTACAAGAATAGCCTTTTAGAATAAACACGTTTGTCTCTTTTTTATATATATCAAGGTTTTTTTCAAATTTCATTACATATTCCAGTTAAAAGGACTCCACGAACCGAAATAACATATACATAATTGTACAGAAAACAGTTTAAGCTTTTAAATTTTACTTTTTTTTTAAAAAAATCATTCGAGAATAAGAAAAACTTAGTTAAGTTTTAAAATATGAAGAAAGGTTATGAACTTTTCCCTTATGTCCACATCCTCTCTCCCCCCCCCCCTTCCCCTTTGCTGATGCTCATGTAAAGGTACATGTAGTAAAAGGATGTTTTTTAGCAGAATATCTTTTTAAAAGCTTAGCTATCATTGCACATAACTGTAATATTGCAAATATTACAATTCACTGCAGTGCCGTGTGAAAGGGGGGGGGGGGAGCAGTTGCCCAGGGCATGGAAATTTAGGGGTTGGGGGGCAAATTTATACTACCGACATCATTTTCAGCCTGGCACAAGAAAAAGTTGGCAGGGGGGATGCCAAATCAAGACTTTACCCTGGGTGCAGTTTTCTCTTTGCATGCCTCTGATTCACTGTATGTAAAACTGCAGACTTTAGCTAATTTCAGCTTAAAAGTTGATTAAATTTACAGAATGTAACAATGGAACTAATTGGATCAATAAAATATGCATACAAAGATATTATACAACAAGAAAATTTATGGTTAAACATTAAATGTATAATGTATGTATGTATCTATGTATGTATAATGAAACAAAACAATAATGAATGCACTGGGCCAACTCAACTACTTTGGTGATTTCAGTAACTGGATATTTATTACTTTCCTTTATAAATCTAAGGTAGGTAGGTATTGGAATTGTGAATTTTTTTTTTCTGCTTTTCGATGGATGATGTGAATTTCTAAAAATTATTACAGTAAAACCTCTATAATGGTCACTCCCGAATAGCGGACACCTCTATTTAGATGACTGTTTTCTAATTCCCACTCCCAAAACCTAAAATTTTGTATGTTTAACCTCTGAATAACAGACATTCTGAATAGCGGAGAGTAATTTTGGCAATAAAAGATAAAAAAGTATTTTTTAACAAGAAAAATTAATGAAAAAAAAAAAAAAATAAAAAGTCTTTAAATTTATCAAGGTAATGTGTCACAAATTTTGTGATCACAGATAAATGTACGGGGTGGACTGGGAATCCAAGATGTTATACATTCGACAATATTACAATTATTTTTTTTTCCCCAAAAAACATAATTTCAGTATGCCAGCCACTTGATCAAGGCATAATGCACAATTTTTAAAGCTTTTATTATGCTACATTCTTTTAAAGTTGGATTCTATGAATACACTTGAGAATTGCCTAAAATTAGTTAATGCTGTCGATACTACAATTTGGATTTCATTCAGTCATTTTATTAATAATAATAATAAAAAAAGAAACACATATTTCCGACACAAATGAAGAATTAAGCGAAATAAGTGAATTAATGAAATATAAAAAATTTTCATTAATATTGATGATGAGTTACATACTAGAGAAGTATCAATTTCTGTATGCGATTATATTGCTTTAGAATGTTCGACAAAAGTGTATCAAGAATTTCCAAGAAGCGGAAAAATACAGTGAGCATGAGCAATTACAGTTTTTATGTAAAAATAAGATATTTCAGAAGGAATAAAATTACCTTACAGAGTTAAAACTTCACATTGAAAGAGAAATTACATGTAATAGCAAGCAAAAGCAAATTTTTGTAACAAATATTTTTCGTAAGAATCTAATAAACAGTGGATAAAGGTATGCAAAGTTTTATTTCAGTTTTATTGCTTAAAAAAATACTTTTCATTTATGATTAATCATATAATAGAGGTTTTTGGACATATAAAAGTCAATTTATGAAACATTAAGCATTTCTTAGCAATTTTTTTAATCTCTTAGGCTTTTCCAATAGCGGACACCTCCGAATAATGGACAATTTCTGCGCTCCCGAGTTGTCTGTTATTTAGAGGTTTTACTGTATATAATAAATGACTGAAAGGCTTGACTACTTTTGTAAAATGACTGTCAGTCAATGTGTGACAAAAATATTATGGCCATTCTATCCCAAGAACTAACACATAAAATTTAATGAAACTTTAGATTCATTTAGATCTTGGTGCTGATTAGGTTTTAGGGGTACATAAATTAAAAAGTTAGAAATTCCACATCAAATGTAGCAAATGAGATGTGTTCATACTATAACAAAGTTTTAAAAATATTCAGACCTTGATGTAATAATATACAGTTCTTCAGATACAGTATAATATCAAAAACCTTTTGTGTGACCCTAAATAGTAAATACTATCTGATTTCTATTATACAGGAAGTAACTTGTACTTAACCTTAGCAATATAAATCAATTTCATAAAATTGGAAATAGTTTTAAATAATTAAAATTTGCCCCAAACAATGTTTCCCCCATACCATTGTATAATGCAATACTTTTGTGTGGCCCTGTAAATTGATAACAAATATTCTTTGCAATACAGATTGTAAAGAATGTATATTTTAGTATATAATTCATAGATGCATATTAATTTTATTATGTTCGAAAGGCATGTTGTAGCATAATTAAAATGCACTTTAAACTACTTTTTCCCATTGACTGTAATGTAACGGAATACTTTTGATTGTCCCTGTAATTGAACTATGAATCTGATATTCATAAAATTTCAAATTACTTAACAAAATTATGTAATATTTATATTTTATATTTTAAACCATTCAGTAGGGTAGTTTTTATGTTGTTATATGCAGACAGACAGATGGATGGATGAATTGAACGATCACTATAAGTGCTTCGTATTTACATAATTTTAAACAAACCAAAAAGTGGTGCTGCTAAACTGCAGTTTTCATGATTTCCATGATAGCTAGGCTTCAATAAATAATATGAAGAATTTCTTTAAATTTCATATTCTGTTAGACCTTGACATAAATAGAGGCTGATTGAATTTGGCTGTATATCGCCAATGTGGTGCTCATAAGCTATGTTTTTCAAGATTTCAAAATTTGGTATATCTCAAGAAGTAATGCAAACAATCACTAACTCAATGAATTTCATTGGAAATATACTTAAATACACTATAAATGTATTTCTTTTTCCCCCTCATAGAACTTTGTCAACATGGACTCCGACCTTCAAGACACATAGATGACATCAACATACATTGATAGATAGATAAGAGCTAAAATAAAGAAACATTAGCATATTGCAAGTCTTACTAACAATATTTGAAAGTTGGAGAAATTATACTTTACTTACTATGCATAAAATAGCAAATGGAACAATCAATGAATAGTACTGAAGAATAAAGAAAGAAATCATGAAATAGTTAAAATTTTATTTATAATTCTCCCAACTTAGATTTATTTTAAAAATATATTTAATAATATAACTCAATCTATGTACATACAATTCTCTTCAGAATACAACAGGTAAATCATTTTTTTTCCTTCAAGATAATCTTTTATATATATATATATTTCACAATTGTAAATGATAATTTGTGATGAATTGTAATGGTTTCATCTGAAAATGTATCTAAAGTAAAACATTACTAGTTAATAAACAACGATACATCAGGGGTGCAGAATATGACCAATACGGCGATCTAGGATCGGGGGAAATTTTGCAGAAGCATATACAATTGATTTTAGCAACAAATTCTATAAATCCTTGAGATAGAAAAAATTCACTATAAATAAAGGTATCCGTATGACGACCTTCACAAAATCGATCTCTAAATAATATGTATCGTATATCGGGGGGTGATTCTGTTCTGAATTTTCCAAAAATTTAAAGTATTCGGTTCGGAAAATTAAGGAAAAAAAAAATCTGTCATCAATCTGAAAATTCAGACATAAAAATACAGCGAATTTGTCCAAGAATTGCAAAAAAAAAAAGGAATTTTTGGCGTAAGAACGCAAATTTCATCAAAATATCACACACACAAAAAAAACCCCTGTGCATTTCATCAAAAAATGGTTGAAAATCCCCACAAATTTTGTTGACAACATCGTAAACAAATCGCAAATTTTGACAAAGGATCGCGAAATGACCACGGAGCTCTTTAAACGATCACCAAAAACCGTGTATTTTATCACACAGAATCATTCCTGCCATATATACTTGTGTAAAAGTTCGAAAAATTTGCACAAATAAATTTTTTATGCCTACGATAATAAAACTTTTACTTATAACTTAGCGTAAAATGTTGGGGAAATTTTCATGTGGATTGGGGGAAATGTTGGGAAAGAAACATTTTCTGTGCCCCTGCGATATATGAGAAGGTACTATAATTTATATGCAGTTGAACCTGGTATATAACGAACTTACGGATATAACAAACTAAAATTTTGGTCCCACCATTTTCCTATTGTATTTAATGCTAATTTATTCCTTTATAGCCAACTTCTGAAATGTTAAGAATCAGTTATAATGAACTTTTTTCCATTCGACCATGATTTTTTTTTTCCCCCACAGTTGTGTAAAAGGGTTCGATTCTAACTTTATAAGAAAATGCGAAACTGCATGTCGTCTAGTGAAACATGGTGCAAATCAGTGCTAAGTCATTAAAAGGTACGAATAACTGCATTCTTTCTCTTTTGGAATCCAAAAGAGTTGAAAAAGTATAAAGGTTGTAGTAAAAGTCAGGAACATTCCTTAAATTGTCTGCCCATTTATTCTAACTTTTACTTATCTGAACTAGAGTTGGTATCGACTAGGGATGCACTGGATATCCGGCTCCTGCCGGATATACTGCTTATTCGGCACTCGAACCGGATATTCGTTCCGGCCGAATATTTTAATATCCGGTTGCCGGATAGTAAAACATTTTTTAAACTCTGTTTTTTATATTTAAAAACAAATGTAAAACTAATTTGCTCCTTGCATACCTTATCTTATTAAAAAGCAATGTTAACAAAAATAAATACTTGTATATTTTCACAATTATGAAATTATAATGTCTATATGTAAATGAAGATATATTTAAAGTATGACAATATTTTGTCATAACCTATAACAGCAATTGTAAAAACAAAACTAGAATATGTACTTCAACTTCACATTTTTTATTTCTCTTAAAAATCGTTCTTAAATTTTCAGTAATGAAGTAATTTTACACCTCTCAAAAGTTTTATTGTAATTTTCACCAGTCAAAATTTAACTGCAGTGTTCAATAATTCTGTCATAACTGTAATTGTAAAACCAAAACTAGAATATCAACTACAATTTCAACTTTGTTTTGCTTTCATTTTTTTTTTTTTTTTTTTTTTTTTTTTTTTGTAATGAAGTAGTAGACTTTTATAGTTCTTCTCAAGTGTTTTGTTAATAACTTTATTATTAATTTGAATTATTAATATCAACAAAAGAGAAAGGTATAAATATCTAACCTAAAAGTTTTATGAAGTTGCTGTTAATACATCAAAAATCCGAGTCTGAAATGTGTACAATGGGGCCATCTTATAAGTGCTAAAGTATTGAGGTTTAAAAACTATGTAGAAAAATAAAGATTCCAACAAACTAAAGAGTTTATTTATGAATAATCATACTCCAGATTCAAAGTGTGTTTCTTTAGAAAATCAAGAACAAAATGGTGCTGATAATAAAGAAACCATTCAATTTTTGCTGGAACATCAATTGCACAAGTTAACAATAGAAATAAAGAATACTGCCCAGTTAAACTGATGGCATTGAGCTCACAGGCTACAAATACTAATTGTACATTAAAGCCTTATATTTTCAAGGGTTAATTCCGTTCGAAAAAAAAAATTAAGAAGGGGAAACAGCACTGCCCTTTCCTCTTTTTTTATACTTAATCATTGAACCTCCTATACTATCAAAGACATGCTTTATCATATAAAAAATCTATATCCAAAAGTCAGAGCAATTAGATAATTCTTAATAAAAACCCATTTAGCATTTATATAATTTAAAAGGAGTTATTCCCCTCTTTTATACTTAACCATAAAACTTCCAAAACTATTCAGAGATTTGAACGAAATCTGAAAATTCTGCTTGAAAAAACCATTTATATAAATTAAGGGGGGGGGGCATTAGAACCCCTCTTCCCCCTATTTATACTTATTCAATAAACACCTAATAACAGTCACGGAATCGCCTCATCAGAATGATCTTAATCTAAATTTTGAACGAAAGCTTAATTCTGCATGAAAATCCCATTTATATCAACTAACGGGGGGGGGGGGGGGGGGGGGGGCATTAGAACCCCTGTTCCCCCTATTTATACTTATTCAATGAACACCTAATAACAGTCACGGAATCGCCTCATCAGAATGATCCTAATCTAAATTTTGAAAACTTAATTCTGCATGAAAATCCCATTTATATCAACTAACGGGGGGCATGAGCCCCCCGTTCCCCCTCTTATACATATCGAATGAACTCCAAAAACTAATCAGGGAAGCGCCTTGTCAGGATATACCTACATACAAAATTTCAAGTGGATCCGATATTTTTATCATGAGTTATCGAGTTACGTACATACGAACATACATACAGAACGGACGGGCACATAAGCTCTCAGGCTATGATAGCCTGTGAGCTAAAAAATGTGGTAAAAACAAAAGAAAAAAAAACATTAAATATACAAATTGCATTTTTAAATAAAACATATTTTAGTAAAAATTTCCAAAACAATTGAACTACACCTTGTTATATAAGTCACCCGCTCATGTTAAAATTGCAAGTGATATTTTAAATAAAGTTCATTCTGAAACTTGCTCTACAATGCAAAAAGAGCTTAATAGGAAAACTGTAATGCTCACTCAGAGTCAAGAGGAGTAACATACATAACTATCCTATTTTTGTTAATTATGTGTCAACAGGGTAAAAATATTTTTTTCTGTTAGTTAATCGATACAATGCATCTATAAAAACATCAAGACACTACCTAAATCTGGTGATAGAGACTAAAGAAAGGGTAGAAAAAAATATGCATGTAAAGTTAGAAGTTTTATAAGTAATATTGAAAAGGCAAAATATTATTACATTTCAATATTTAATTATTACTATGTTTTTAAGTAACTTTGACTTAATAAGTGAATTGAAATCTATTAATACTTGCATAATATAAAATTACAATAATTTTTTTTTCTTTAAACAAGCATAAAATTTAAATATTATTAAAATATTTTGTGCCGGATATCCGTTATTCGGTATCCGGCAAAAATCCACATCCGGTGCATCTCTAGTATCGACTTGTTCAGATAATCGGCGCTGTACTTTATTTTTATTTGTCTTTATTTTTAATTAATTTATTTAGTATTATGTCAGTTTAATTCAACCAATTTTAATGAATTTAATTCATTAAGGATCATATTTAATTTTTTTCTTGATACATCATTATTGGTTAGAAAGGTAGTAGCTGAAAATGTACACATTTTGTGAATTCTAATATGTTTTTAACAATTCGGATGTAGCGAACCACTGGATATAGCGAACAAAACCTTCAGTCCCTTCAAGTTTGTTGTAACAGGGTTCGACTGTACTCTAAACACAAATAAAATTATCTTACCCTCTGATGTATATCAACAACATTCCAAGTGTTTTGAAAATTTCTAATATCAGCATAGCTCAACAAAGCATCTTCTTCATTTGAATAAAATAAGGAGAAATTCTCCATGATAATAGCTGTAAGTAAAAATTGGCAGTCAGTAAAGGACAATAACTTAAAAAAAATCATTAACAATTATTTGACATATTATGGCCATTCTTGTTGCTTAGTACTGTTTTCCATATGAAAACGAAAGTGAAGTAGAATGGAACGTGGTCAGTAATTATGCAAATGACTGTCTGAAAACAATACACAGTTGTTAACTTATATTTGAATGTGGTTGCCAAATACCCAGGACTAGGGCTGGATTATTTATTGATGTATCAATAGATATTGATATTTCTTAACTATCACAATAACAATACCTAACCTTTGATTCTGTTAATATATCCTAATAAAATATCAGTGTTTACAAACACTACGATTACGAACATGAGTCCCGAAAAAATTATTGCCAAATATCTCAAAACTCAATAAAATAATAATGCTTTGCACTCACTGTTAATAATAATGTTAATAATAATAAATAATGTTTTGCACTATAATTAAATATTCATTTAAAAAATGAGACAAATTTTCTTTGAATTATTCAATGAAACTTGCCTCATAAAGATATTCTAAAATTCACATCAGAAACATAAAAGGAAGTTTCATTCTGGGTTTAGCCAGTTTCAATAACCAAAAAAGCTTGATTAATATATAAATATATTTGCTAAAAAAGATTGTGATTACCAGTGACATTAGCAGTATCTTAGTATTTTTCAGAAATAAATTTATACTTTCTTCTTGAAAAAACATGAGTCCAGTCATATTATTAAGAATTAAGTATTAAAATGCATACAGAATGATATTAAACTAAAAAATTCTGTAATTTTTTCTTTACATCTGAATTGAAAGTTTCATTGTTTACATCTGTGATGATGTGTAGATTTTAGGCATTTGCGGATTTGAGGGAGTCTACTGTAATAAAAATAGTATGAAAATAATAATAATAGCACTTTAAGTTTAGAGGCATTATTGCGTTTGAAATAGTCCCATTTCCAAAAACTATTTTTATTTCATTTATTTTTATCAAATTGTGTAGAAATAATAAAAGAATATTCTGGTAGGCTAGCCAGGCATGAAAGTGGGAAACAGGAAAAAGGGTGGAAAATTTTTTTTATTTATACAATAGGGCCAAACTTGTAAAATCTAGATACATTTTAATTAATAATATATTAGTTATTGACACAGTTAAATGAAGTATAATTGTATACATGGTTGTTATTATTATAATTATTATTATTATTTTGGTAACTTATAAAGTTCTTTTTTTTACATCAACAATAAAAGTATTGATTCATTAAATCAAAAATGAAAATTAAAGACATTTTTTAAAGGTATAAATTCAAACATATTTGATAAATTTATATGAAGTACAGAAATTTAATTTTCCAAAATAAATATTATAATGGATGATTTGTCTGTTTAAAATAAACAAATAATAAAAGGTTAAAATTATAGTCTTCATTTTAAATATATGCATGTTATATTGATGTTTACTCCAAAAACATATTTATAAAAATGCATTAATGAAATTACCCAAAAGTGTTGTACAACTAGAACAAAATGTTCTATTTTAAAAAGAAAAGTACAGATTTTTTTTTTCTTTTTAAGATACTTTAAAGAACATCATTTACATGACTTTCAAATACTTATAGTAAAAGCTCACCATTGTTAGGCAAAATGTTTGCCAAAATTTTCAGGCACCCCCCCCCCCCTCCCCCATATGCTTCCAATATTTTCTTCGCATTTTTGCATCAACCCAAAGAATGTCCAAAATTGCTTTAGAAAAGGTGGAATTCCATCTATAGGAGGAACTCTTTCATGCCTGCTAGCACAAATGAAACAGAGAAAAGTGAGGCGTCCATGGCTGAGTGGTTAAGGCAAAACATTGCTAATGCTTCCGGGTGTAGGAGATCGTGGGTTCGATTAATGCTGGCTCCATATTGCACACACTCTTTGTGTGGAACTCCCCTTTATTTTCTCTCGTATTGTAAAATTTCCTTGTGCTAGTTCGACCCTGTATATTGACAATAACTTATAAGTGGGCTTTCATATCAAGCACAAAAATCAGATGTATGTAGTTCAATAAAATAAAGAGAAAAGTAAAAGTATGAATAAATATGGCCCATTGACAAAACTAAAGCATAAAATTTATGCAATGGCTTACCTACTAATAGGTTTAATACAATATATGTGATTATGACATAAAATGAACAGAAATAGATTAAGCTGCCAGTGAAGTTTCCACAATCAGTCTCCCAATAATTTTCTCCAGGAGTGCAATAGGGAGGAGATAACTATGAAATAGTAAATAGATAAATATTAATAGTCCAGTAATTAAAAAATATGTTTTTAAAGCATTATGATAACTTTACTTGATAAATATCTGTAATATAAGCACTATGATTCCTGACTCACTGAGACTAGATTATATACATAGAAATTTTTTTTAGAGCAAACAAGAGATTAAATATTTGGGGTTTATCTCAGATAGAAGAGCATTTGCTTAACAAATTGAGAGATGCTGGACCAACATTCAATGCAAGCAAATAGATTTCAAAAATAATTTCCAACAAATTCTAGAAACTTCGTTAATTGACATAAGTTACATAAATCTCCCCCCCCCCCCTATAATAATGCAGATTCTTTAAAATTCATATTAGTTATAAATATAACATTACAGAAACAAGATATAATTTTTGTGCAAAGTTATGGATATTTAGTTGAAAAAGCATGCGCAAAAATTTTGCAGATTTTAAAAGCTACTTCTAATTGCACAAATGTTTCGAGATTTTTAAAAGTGATGTAAATCAAGTGCATGAAAAATGTGTAAAAGATTGTGTTAAAACACTGGGGTTAATTAATTTTAGAATTTTTTTTTTCAACTATTAACTGTTTTTTGTAAACAAATTACAGCGTCCAAGATAGGAAAGCATCCAGACTAAATATTTTATTTTTAGTTTGTCCATATCTCTGAAACTGAGTTTCAGAGATATGGTTATTTACATACAATTTAAAAACTTTTAAATGTCAAGAAATGAGTACAAAATCAATTTTATGTACATGAACTAAATTAAGTTAAATAAAATCATGTAAAAAGTAAGTCTGATTACCATGCAATCATGCATGATTTTATTCCAATCTTCTCCAGTTACAATTCGAAATAGCATGGCTATACCACTAGGTGCGGTCTGGAAATTAGCCTGCCTATATATAAAAGAAAAAACAATCATTTTTAAAAAGAAATTTACAATTTTCAAATAAAAAACAAAATTCACAGAAATATGTATGGGAAAAAAAAAAACTTTCAATTTAAATTCTATTTTTTTTTCTTTCTTACCTTCCAATGTTTTCACCAAATTTGACAGTTCCAAATAAAAGAACTCCAGTGAGGGCATAAAATAATATGAGGAGAAACATTCCCATTATGATGAAAAAACTTTTATATACAGAAACGACAACGGTCAGCATTAGCATCTTCAGAGTGGCCTAAAACAAGCAAAAAGAAAAAAAAAAAAAAGGTTCAGAATAACTTTTAATCATAATCGCATAAAAAGTGTGCAATTTCCATTTAATCTAAATAGCTTTTTATATGAGGCATTATAGATAGAAGAATATTTACTATAAGGAGTTTTGAAAAACCAGCAATTAAAAATTTTATTTATGATTATTGCCAGTCTATCTCTTTTTTTTTTTCCCTTCATTCTACACCAAATTTTAAAATATTACAGATAAATTGAACTTCTGTAAGAAACTGCATTACTTACTACAATCTCCATATTACGAAAGAAAAAAAGTTTCTGATGTTTACTTCACAGAATACCCCTAGAATTCTACACTGGTCAAAAAAGACAGGATCCTGAACTTTGTCTCTTACACACATTTATATATATTACATAAGCACGTACATAGTAAAAACTACTGAAATTTTATGAGAAGGAAAATTAATTACAAATAGTAAATATTAATAATATAGGAAATAAAATAAATCACATGCAATTTGTTTATATGAAATAAACAGATTACATTTTGGGTTAGTACATTTAGAATAAAATAATGCTAATAGTATTCAAAGATGTACATTAAAATTTAAATAAAAGAAGTTACATCATTTTTTAAGGGGAAAAAAAGAGAGAGAATTATTCAGTGATTAAACTTACATGCTTTCCTGTAATAGTAAAAAAACGCAGGATGACAACTGTATACCCTATCGAATTGCTCGTATTGTTCTGAAAATTAAAAAAATGTCAAAACATCCAATAAGTATCATATATAGTTTTTAGATATGTTTTAAAAGACAAAATGAAATATAATACATAAACTTAAAAAAAAAAAAAAACAACTCTCACCATTAGCATGAAATGGGTTACTACCCATATCACACCAACTACTGTTACGAAAAGATCATATCTGTTTCTCCTGCTCTGCCAGTAGCCCCTCGGCGTAAATGCTATTGCTTTCATTATGACCTATGTCAGAAAAAAAAATGCATAGTCATATCAATATAAGAAGAGGGAAAAAACTGAAATCATACACATTTATAAAATAACAATAAACTTTATATAAGTAGTAAATTGGCTTTAATTATGATAATTATTTTATGAATAAACTTCAACACGTAAAAATAAATAAAATATAACTTAGATAATAGTTCATCGATTATAAATGCATTTAAACGAAATACAATTATTGATATTATTTTAAATAAACAACTTCAAAACAGGGCTGAGTTTTTGCCGGCAGAAAATTGTTTCTGCCGTGCCAGTGGCAGAAAGTGGTTATAACTGGTTTTTACTGGCAGAAAGTGGCAACAACTGGCATAAACTTATTTCAAGATATAATCTGAGTCTTTTTTAGTAGTATTAAATTGTTTATATACATTTTATTACTCAGGATAAATAATAAATTGTGAATAGTTTTAATTAAAAAATAAATTTATATTGGAATTTGATAATTTTGAATCTTTCACAAAAAACCAGATGCATTATTTGCAGATAATTGCAAAGTTAGCAAAATTTATCCTATAGTATGGAATTCTCTTAGAATATTATTACCTTTTCCACAAAAATAATTTTTTTCTTTCAATATAATGTAAAATGATTGTAAAAGATATTTCATTACATTTTATTCTGTTATTTTTGTGCTACAATTATTTAGTTATACATTTTCACAAGAACCATTCCTCATTGTATGTAGTAGTAGATAATTTTTAAGTTATTGTAGTGTATTATTTATCTTAAAATATTCTGAAAAGTGATGTTAAAATATCATAAAATTTTTCGTAAATTCCTTTTTTTTTTAACTTTTAAAATAGAAATTCAACCGTAAACAATAATATCAATAGTTAAACTTGTACAGCATCAGATTACCGCTATGAAAATTTCTGTTTTTGAAGTGCCAGAAAATTATTATATAAACAAAGTATACTTATAAGATCCTTTTGCTACTTTGAATAACATTCATAATCTTTATTTTAATTTTTTAACTAAATTCTTTATATATTAAATACATGTGCGAATTATGAATCGTTGCAGGTTAAAGTTCTTATTAGTATTATTTCTTAGTTTCTGCAACTACTTTCTGCCATGCTGGTTTTAACCGGTTATAACCACTGGTTTTAACCACCACAGTAGAAACTTGCCAGCCCTGCTTCAAAAGCATGAACATGCACAGAAAACTATAACAAATATATAGCAATAGGCAAATTTTATCAAGAATTGTTTGGTACAAGTGTTTTGGTGATTTTTTATTTCATTTACACTAACTTTAACCCTTCATTGCACAATTTTTTTTTAGAAGAAAAAAAATTGAAATTTATATATATCACTCAAGTTAGGAAAAAATAGTAAGAAAAATTAAATTTAAAATTTTCAGCTAAAATTTGTTATTTTATGGCAAGTACTCTACATATACAACTTGGGTTTTTAAATAGCATATTGCTATATTTTGCAATTAAATGGGCTTAAATTAATTAATTGTATCAGCTTAAAACGCTGCAATTTTCTTTACATTAATATTTTTAAACATTCGGTAAAAAATAAAAAGTAAATTTTGCCTTAAGTTTTTTTCATTACTGAAGAACAAATTCTAATTTTTTGTCAAATGCAGCCATCTGACATGGACAAAATAGGTGTTAATCCATTCTATGGACCGTTCTTGATCAGTTAGAGTGATCCTATTGTCCAAATTCATGGCAAATAATGAGAGTGTTTTTAGGTATTGACAAATGTAGCCCACGGTGCAGTGAAGGATTAAATAATATTGTTTCAATAATTAAATTTGATTAAATAATATTGTACCACTGATGTTTTTTGAAACAGTAGACAGTTATGTATATACCTATATATATATTTTCGTATCTTAAAAGAAGAATAAGAAAGGAAAACAATACAAAGCATGAGGATTATTTTAAAACACAAGGTACCATAATAATGCATTCAAATTTTGTGGCAATTGGAAATGTTTACAAAAATTAGTCTAGAAAATAAAAGACAAGAAAATAAACAAGCAAACAAAAATACACAGGTTTTAGATCTGAATAAAATTTGAGAGTCAATTTGTCATAAGCCTTTTTCAACGGAAAAAATAAATAAATAAATAAATAAATAAATAAAATAAATAAATAAATAAAAACAGAGCATTTTTTCAAAAATTATACGTAAATATACAAACAAATTATCATAACCTTTATTAAAAGTCAGTTAAAGATTTTTGTTCTAATAAACAAAACATAAATTTTATAATAGAAATTAATTGTAATAATACAAATAGAAGCATTACTTTTTAAATGGATTTCAGGATTTTAACTAAGTTTTAAATTATTAATTTTTAGAATGTACAAATAAATAATTTTAAAACAGAAACAACTCTTTCTTATATAGCATACATTATCATGCACATTTTCAAGCTATTTTTATCTTTTATTAATTAAAAATCCATGACAGCTGAAAAACTGTATGGAAAAAAATCTAAAAAAGAAGAGAAAGAAAGGGAAAACATAAAAAATATCTTACATACACATACACAAAGCTAATAAATTCTGCAGCTTTGAATCACCAAAAGTTTGCTGCTTAAAAGCAACTAATGTGAGCTTTAGTTTTCTTACTATGCAGTATTCTACCAATACTTTATTTGTATAAATCAATCTATTAAAGTTGTAGGGAAGACATTCATACTGAAATACATACAAACAAATTATGCTTAACTATATATATATATAAATAAAATACCTTTGAATCAAAATTTATCTTAGAAATTTATATAACGATATTAAAAACATCTAATTTTTGAAAAAGGGTTTTATATAAATTAAAGTTTTTTAAAACTTAAAAGTTTAAAAAATAAAAATTACCAAATTTTATCTAACTTTGAAAGGCTGTAGTTTAAATCTGACTTGATCCTGTTAACTCCTTAGGATCAAGCGACCGGTATACATGCCACATAAGGTGCTCAGAATCCTTCACTATTCTCATCAGTTATTTTTAATTGTAAAATTTTGAAAAACCAGAGGTAAAAGCTTAAAAAGTAAGCAAAAGGCGCATGCTGCGAATGGATTAACTTTTCTGGCCTAACATTTATCATTTTCATATTTCAAAATTGCTTGATCTTTAAGACCAAAAGTGCTGATTTGACTCAATTCTCATTTCTTCTGGTAAGAGTTAACCCCCTGACAGCTAAGCTAAAGGACAAAATTGTAATGTTGTTTTTGTTGTAATTTTTTTAAGTGCTAAACTAAGATATTTTTCCCAACATGATTTATTTTATTATGTATGGGCATGTAAGCCTTGGGAGTATTAATTACAAACTGAATTTCTAGAAACTGGATTATATCTTTAGAATTATATCATTTTTAATAGTGCTTCAATTGCAGCTTAGTGAATGGATATATCAGATTGTGGTGGTGAGAAGGTTAAAGTCCAGATTTGCCAAACCCAAAAAACATCATCATACCTGGATATTTTCTAGTTTTTTAAATTAGATAACCTCAAGCCGAAGCAATTCCATAATCAAAACAGGACAGTTAAAAATCCATGGCTTTTTATAGCAATATCTTAGTTTCAGAAAAAGAAAAATATGTAATCAAAGGAAAATAAACGAGGTCCCAACCAATTTTCCATGGCATTGAACAATTCCTACATTCAGTAAGCACTATTGCCTCCGGTACCTTACACACATATGCTATGTAACATTATATCTTCTTCAAAGCAGCGATTTTAAATAAAAAGAAAAACAATTGATAAATCAGCAATCTATGTATGGTACATTACATAGTTAAATAATCATAAAAAAAAAAAAAAAATAGAAAACTTAATTCTATTGCATGCTTATTTATTAGAAAAATACTTAACAAACACAACAAATATCTGCTTGCATATTGAAGAATTGATGTTAAAAAGATGTCAAAAGATACTATATAATGAAGGTAAAGTATAAAAGATAGCTCAGTTTAAACAGAAAAATAATAGATATAGATATAAAATAATAATTAGATATTATAAATAGATATATAAGTGATATATTGAGATAGGAAGCGAGTGGAATCACCGCAACATAATTATGTTTTGTCAAAAGAATATTGTCTCCCTGTTTTACCATACCGGAGTCATGGTGCAGTTGAAGAAAAGAACACCTTCACAACATCAAATTAATTATTTATTTCTGCAGTCATCCTCAATGCTTTCCACTTCCCGAACAAACCTCCCATCAAAAAAGGCAGCATGTCATAATTTCCTGGCAACTTGCCCAAAACCAAATACTACTTTCATCTCCAGACCTCCTAGCTTAAATAAAAAAAACAGTTTCTAGAACATTTGATAATTTCCAATGCGATCTCTTCATGTAAACAGAAGCTGGCATCTGGCATTGAGTAATATAACAGCAAAATCAAATCTCTCCTTCAAACAATAATTTTATTCAAAATATTATTATTTAACTTATTTAATAATCCAAAGTAGTTAAAATTTGATGTATTCCACAGACAATAATTTCACAAAAAATGGAAAAAATAGTAATTTATTGATATGTAATAAATAGAAAATAAAAATTTTATTAGGAATTTTAAGAAATAACGTTTAATTAAGAATATTTTAAATTTAGAGTAATTTTTTTTTTTAATTTACCCATATTGGAATAAATGTTTTTTAAGGCGAATTAAGAATTTATGTCGTTTGAAGAAAGATTAATAAATTGGTTCTAATAATAGGATTTTAATTTAATAAGCCAGAATAAATACAGAATTTTGTTAAAAGGAAATTAATATAGTATAAGGTTATTTTTGGTGGAAAAAATTTAAATTTTGTAACATATATAAATAATAATAGGTATAAAAATAATATATACAAAATATATTCATAGAAAAATTAACAATTTTAAACGTTTCTTGTACTTACCTCTATGGTGAAAAGCAAAGTAAATGCAGTAGAACAAGTAGCAAGAGGAATTGTATGTTTTTCATCAGATTTCCACTAAAATAAAATAATAGATTAATTAGTTGATAATTATTACAAATAGTAACAACTTGTATTTAATATACATTTGACATTATTTCAGCAATAATATAATAATAAAGCTAATAAGTTTTTAATTTATTGCACAACAAAGATATTTAATATAAATAAATGATTACAAAACAGAGATTATGTAAAATGCACTTTTACATTTTAACAATATAATAATTTAAAAAAATTCAAAACTCATTTTCAAAGTGATTTTAGCTATCTCCTATATATAACTGAGGCTACAGTAATAATATTGTTTTAGTAAGTATTTTGGAATTCTGCATCATTAATAACATTTCATGCATCTATCATCCTTTGTTTAATGTCAACCGCACATGTATATATATCCATGTCACCATCCCCTCTTAAATATCTCATATATTTGGATTTTTAATTTGTATTTGACACCATTATAATTAAGTATAATACATTCAATTTCATTTTAAAGATACAGATATGCTGTTTTTATAACAATTCTATTGGAACATGCAGAATAATTCTAATTGACTAATTTTGCTTTAACTATCTATCATAAAAACTTAAAAAGATAAACTTTTGGAAAAATAACATCAAGAGTATATCATTAATAAAATATTATTTCCGACCTTTTTTTTTTTTCACTTTTACTGTTTACATTGTTTACTAGTTCCACATAAAATAATGAAGTGCATTTCAATCTTTTCAGGACAAGCTAAAATCTAAAAATTTTCACTGATATGAAAATGTATTTTACTTACACTGACACATAGCAAGCTACTATTTGCCAGAACAAGAACAGCGATGAAGCGCTTAAAGTAAATATTCTGAGTAATATCATAAATAAAAGCTCGAAACTTGTGGCTGTCGGGTCGAGGAGGTAGATGTAAGGGCTGGGCAATTTTAAGTCTCTTTTTTAAATCGCACCATCTTCTCTGGTCAACAGTTAATAAAGCTGTGCCCTATAATAAAAAAGAGATGATAAACAAGGTCAAGAATAAGAAATTTTGGTACTTTTCATTAAACAGACACTAGTCACACTTTTTGTGCCAAAATGCTAAATATCACAAACTACTAATTTCTCATTGACAAGTGTGTTAACCCAAATGATTAACTCAATTATAAATTATTACTTATAATTTCCCTTCCCAAGATTTTCTTTTTTTGGTGAATATTTTAATTTGACATACATAATTTCTTAATTGCCAAATGATGAAGGCTATGCCAATAGGTTCTTCCAAGGAAAGAAATAAACAAAAACATAATTTAAAAACCAAATAATAATAAAAAAAAATTGTAAATAATAATTTAAAAAAAACATTCCTACGTTGTTTAGGCTCAGCAAGGGATAGATAATAAGGTGTTTCATTTACTTCGCTCTACAATTAATACAAAATTTTTGTAACAAATATGGTTAAACCAAGTGAATTTTAAAAAATAAAAATAAAATTCAAACCAGTGGTGTAGCTACGTATTCAGCGCCCTCCTGTCACTCGAAAAAGTTCGGAAAAGAACTAAAAAAGTTCTGTTTCGTTTTGAAGTTAAAAATTTATTTAGTACTATTTTTAATTCAATTTAAAACATTACCTTTATTTGAAATATCAAATATTTTAACAGTGTATTAAATAAAAATAATTAAAAAATAAATAATGGAATGAATTATTATGTTTGAAATGCAGAATAAATACTAATATTTTGCGAGAATTGGGCGGTATTTTCATTTTTAATGCACCGATAGTCCAATGCAATTTGCCACCTTTAATATTCGATTGTCTTTAAAGTAAAATGCAAATTTAAAAAAAAAAAAAAAAAACACACTGCTATCATTTTTTAAAAAAAATTTCGCTTATGGATGAAACAAGCTGTTCTGTTTTTAGTGTTAGAAAATAATAAAATTTGATAAAATTCTAAGTATAGTAAATGTATGGTTTGGTCGAACAAGAAAAAAAAAGTTTAATATTTTATCTGTTAAATTACAGCTAAGACTTTTCACAGTAAACTTTTAGAACACAGTGTCCAAATAAAAATATAAACCTGGTAACCTTTGAAAAATAACTATTTTGACATAAATTACTTTTAACAGATGAATAACAACTTTGAATTTTATTTATTATTAGAACTATGTTTATACAGCTAATGATTAAGAAAACTAGCCAATGGACAACCATAAAAGTTGACACCAGGGTTTTGACTGACTTTTGACTAATCTGTGCAATTTTATTAGTCATAGAATTTAAAAAAAAGGCAAATTCAAATAATGGTAGTAATATATTCGTCGTAAAACGGAACAACATACAAGTTTAATCGTTCGACACCACTGTGTTGTCGAAAGAAAAAAAAAAATCTCTTGCAATTTGGTAATTTCAATCTTTAGTTTTCTCACCAAATGTAACATTTTGATGCAGCAGTGATCGACAGCAAGAACCCTGAACCTAATTGACACTCTCTCATATTATTCTAGATAGGCAAATTTTACTTTCCATACACATACAATGTAAAGAATGAAAAAGGAAAGCATTGTGATCACAATAAATGTGGAAATGATGGTATACTTTTGCTTTTCAAATACTCTGAATCCATTCTCACAATTTTTACAAGGATTCAATACGTATGTGTATATGTATGTTTCTAGAGTAGAATTTTCCCACGTTTTGAAATTCTCAGAGCATCATTTGATATGTTTTTGATGATTTCAGCAGGTATAAATCAGTTGCAAGAATTATATTAATTTTTGAAGAGATCATCCGACTGCTTAGGTATCTAAACTGTTTTTCAGCCATTTTGCGACAATAATTAATGAACATTTTTTCTAATATCTCAATTATATTATTTTTATTGTTAACGTTTATCTTGCATTGATACAAAAATGTTTCACCATACACAGACAGTGGAGTTTCGACAGGAATATAATCACTATACTACCAGTAAATTCATAACGGAAAATTCTCTTTGTTCATCCGTGAAAAGTCCTAAAATTAAAATGGAAAAAAATTTATAGGCTAATATTCTGCTAGAAAAGAGATTGTTAAATTCGCAAGAGCCACTACTACATACAGAACCAAACTCTGTCACTGTTAATTATGCAAACATTGGATTTTTTGGAGATTGCAACATTTTAGAAACTCATTTTGCCAACTTGTTATTGAAACCAAATTAATAAGAGGACATTTTTCCAGAGAAAAAATTCGCCTTGAATACAATATTTCAAATGAAAATCGAATTTCAAATTTTTTAATTGCTTGTATGCTTAAATTCTAACCTAGTGAAAACGTTATGGAACGATATCCAGCCTGGAACTTCTCACTGCAGCATGTTGGCAAGGCGACAAACGCAGCACAAGATGGAATATATTCTGTGAGCAAACACAAAACTCAACTAAAACCAGCATTCGATTGATTATATTAATACGTGGAAATTTTTCCAGGGAAAAAATTCTCCTTGAATACAATATTTCAAATGATTGTCGAATTTCAAATTTTTTAATTGCTTATAGGCGTAATTGCCAACTTAGTGAATTTCACTATAGGTGTGGTTTAGTCGATAGAACGTCAGTGCGCTATACTGATGGCCCGAGTTTGATTCCCGGCATGGAAATTTTTTCACTAGGTTGGCATTTACGCCTAAGCATTTAAAAATTTTGAAATTCGATTTTCATTTGAAATATCCATTACCAATCCAGTTTTTCTTTTTGTGGATGCTTTTAATTTTGGAAGTAAATCCAAAACTAAAACTGTCCTTAAAAAAAATAATGAAAAAAATTGAAATAGTACAATGATAGCCATTTAGATATCGATCTCGTATATTCTATGCCCCCCCCCCTCCCCCCCCAAAAAAAAGATATTGAAATGTAAATGAGAAATTTGCAAAGGATGCTGCCATTGGTTTTATATAAAGAAGTTTGCAAATGACTCTAAGCTTGCAGAATTTTAGCATTAAATAAGAATACTATGAATAAAAAGACTATTTTAATTAAAATTGCTTTGCAGCAAAAGAATAAAAAATCTTAATGCTGCAAGTAATACTAAGGAAGAGTAAATATTTTTAATTTAATTTTAAAGTAAATCATCTTTAAAATTAATTTTTATACCGTAAACACATATCTCAGTTTTATGCAAAATGAACTGCATTTTAAAATACCCTAGCGAAAGGATACAATTGCAAAAAGAACCTTCATAGTGCTCTGCGTTGAACAGTTCTGTTCTAACATATATAGAAAACAAGTGATAACCTTCTGATTATCACATTTACAGGCAATTTGCAATTTTTAACAAAAACAAATGTTTGATTTATATTTTTTTTGATGAAAATTAGTAAATATATTTATGCATGAAGTGCAAAAATCAGTAAAATAAACATTTATTTAGGAGAAATTATAACCATATCATTGTGCGAATACATGAACCTTTACTTATTTCAAATGTATACTAATAAATAATTCTACTAAAAAGAAAGAAAGAAAGAAAAAAAATAAGAAAAGAAAAAAACTACATACAAAATATTTGTAGTATATGCATTTTGAAATAGAAGCGACGCTCTTTTGTGCTAGACAGACAAAAAATTCTTAAGACTGATTATGTCGCCATTGGCAAGAGATAGAATTATAGAATATAAAATTTTAAAGATTTAAATGATCCTCTGAAGCAAAAAAACTTCAAGTAATAAATTCAATTCCACTTAGCAAAGTGAAAAGAAAAGTTATTAATAAAACAATGCCTCGAATCAGTATTTTTTTTTAAATTAAATCATTAAATAACTTAATACTGTTCAAATTTAATGCTTGTAGCTATTTTTCTTAAGGGGCTACTTCAGTCAAATGAAAAGACCTATTCGCTAATGCTAATCCTATGGAAGAAATGTATAAAGATATCTCCATTGTAATTTAATATTTTTCAATGATTCTTTTTGCATTGGATAGCTGAGACTGATCTGAATGTAAGCTGTTTTTTACTTTTTCGATTTTGGTTGCATATATTTTTTTATGAGAGTGATTTCGCTTTCCAAACTGGTTCTAAAAATGAAGGCGTCCTCATAAAAAATATCTGCATTCAAAATCGAAAAAGTAAAAAACGTCCTGCATTCAGATTAATCTCAGCTATCCAATGGGGGGGGGGGGGGGGCAATCAAGGGAATTTCTTGTCTACCTTTACAAAACTCTGATCCATTCTGCCATGGAATTATTCTGCCATGCCAAACTCGCATTATTATTTTCGAAAAATATGTTTTGACTTATTTAATTTTATATTTCTGCTATTAAATAAGGTTTAATATGGAAAAAAACTTTTTGAAAAAAAGTGGTATAAGTTTGCATAGACAATAATTAGATCCTGTGAATCACTGAATTTTATTCTGAATTTTTCCTTCTCCTTTTTGAAAGAAAATAACTGCATTTGAGATTTGCATATTTTCGAAATCTAAAAAACAACATACACAAAATTTAGTTTTCAGCGTCTTCCTCAGCTTTTCCCTGAATTTTCTCGAGGTGGACTGATGTGAAATATCAATATACCTAAATCCAGTTCCTATTATGTTTTGTAATCTTCATTGATGCATTTTTAGTTTACACACACACAAAAAAAAAAAAAGAGCCTTCAAATTTTTTTTTTTTTTTTTTTTTTTTTTTTTTTTTGTAAAATAATCGAAAATTTTCTTCACCTTGTCGCATTACCCCCCCCCCCCCCCCCCCCAAAAAAAAAAAATCACAAGATAGCTAAAAGCTAAGGCATTTCTGTTACATCGTAAATATAGGCTTGTCAGCGGTAACTTTATTTGGCTTACCATTACTTTTATGCAGAAATTCTATAGAAATGCACCAGGAAGATTATTGTTTAGCAATAATCGTAGCCAGTGCAGTAAGCAATGTAAATGAGTTTTGATTTCTTTAACACTTGTAAATCTTTTTATCTTTTGTCTACGGAAAATTTTCAGAAAAAAATCGTACCTGTTGAAATTGAGTTGTAAAAGTTTTTAAAACTGCAGTATGATAAGAATTTTTTTAAAAATCTTCCCGGTTAGATATAATTTCTTTAATTGTCTATAAAAACATTTTTTAAATCGAAATAGACGTCGTTAAACGCAAGGTAAAATATAGGAATATGTTCATTTTAACAAGACTCATCTATAATATCTAATAAATAATGAAAAAATATATGCAAATATTTTTTACAAATGTTTATTTCAATCATTCAAATTTTTCGCCCTTTGGATTCATGCACTTGGAGCACTTTGCTCCAATTGCTCCATGGTAGCTACGCCCCTGATTCAAACAATATGAAATACTTAAACTATCTTAAAAATTTAGATTCCATTCAAATAAAAAAGAAAGTAATCTTACTCTTTTTTAAAGGTTTGTTTGTATTTTCCATGGATTCAGTTTTTGCAAGATAGCTTATCCTTTTTTTTTGGGGGAGGGGGGGAAGGAGGAGGAATATTTGGAGTAAAATTAAAGCAACTATATTTCATTTCAAATTTATGAACTGAATTATTATTTTTAAACAAAATCTATCTATATTATTATAAAAAAATTATTTGCCAGTAATGCCGAAGAGATATTGAGGTAGAAATGGCCTGGACAATCAATATTGCTTTTATTTAAAATTTATTAACTTATATTATCCTTAATAATAAATTTACATTCAATTAATGTTGCTCCATAAAAAGGCCACATTAAAAAATCTTCTCAATTTCAAATCTTAAAAAAAATTTCTAACATAATCTGTTATGTTGATTATTTCGGGTCTAAAATAATAGGAAAATAATAAAAATAAATAAATAAATAATAGGTTGTTTTATTTAAATAATTAGTTTTTACTTGCTTATAGGATATATCTCTTTCTATCAAACACTAAACAAATTACTCCATATTATATCTGATGAATTTTTTTAATGTCTAATAACTTTTGAAGAGGTTTTGTTTGTGTTGGCTCAGCACCTGCCGATATAAACAATCCTTCCTTGAAAAATATTTAATATAATGTATGTGAAAATTCAGATTTAAAATAATAATTTGTAATTAAAAAAAAAAATTGTCCTGGAAGTTTGTAGAAATAGGTGATTGGAAAATTTACAAAGATATTTTATGTTTTAATATTTTGAGATACACGTGGGTCTGGACATCAGTGTCATGCATTTATACACGACAGGTGGTCGATGTTTTGACAGACGATATTGCTTTCTTTTTATAAAAAATTTTGCTAACAAAAAAAATTGTACAATGTAAATACAGTATCAATTAATTAAATAATTGAAAAAACGTTGAACAACCAAAAAATATAACCATAATATATGTCAGCAAGCAAACGGATTCTTTAGTCTAAGCACTGGGAAATTGAGTGATGAGGTATGGCCATAAAAGAAGAGCGGGAATGGAAATTTCAGTTGGTACAGACCTCTACTCTGATTACATCCTTTTTTTTGGGGGGGGGGGGGGAGGGAGGAGGATTATTTGGAGTAAAATTAAAGCAATTATATTTCATTTCAAATTTATGAACTGAATTATTATTTTTAAACAAAATCTATCTATATTATTATAATAAAATTATTTGCCAGTAATGCCAAAGTAATATTGAAGTAGAAAAGGCCTGGACAATCAATTTTGCTTTTATTTAAAATGTATTAACTTATATTATCTTTAATAATAAATTTACATTCAATTAATGTTGCTCCATAAAAAGGCCACATTAAAAAATCTTCTCAATTGCAAATCTTAAAAAAATTTTCTAACATAATCTGTTATGTTGATTATTTTGGGTCTAAAATAGGAAAGTAATAAAAATAAATAAATAAATAATAGGTTGTTTTATTTAAATAATTAGTTTTTACTTGCTTATAGGATATATCTCTTTTTATCAAACACTAAACAAATTACTCTATATTATATCTGATGAATATTTTTAATGTCTAATAACTTTTGAAAAGGTTTTGTTTGAGTTGGCTCGGCACCTGCCGATATAAACAATCCTTCCTCGGAAAATATTTAATATAACGTGTGTGAAAATTCAGTTTTAAAATAATAATTTGTAATTAAAAAAAAAAATAATTGTCCTGGAAGTTTGTAGAAATAGGTGATTGGAAAATATACAAAGATATTTTATGTTTGAATATTTTGAGATACACGTGGGTCTGGACATCAGTGTCATGTATTTATACACGGCAGGTGGTCGATGTTTTGACGGACGATATTGCTTTCTTTTTATAAAAAATTTTGCTAAAAAAAAATTTTTACAATGTAAATACAGTATCAATTAATTAAATAAATGAAAAAACGTTGAACAACCAAAATAAATAACCATAATATATGTCAGCAAGCAAACGGATTCTTTAGTCTAAGCACTGGGAAATTGAGTGATGAGGCATGGCCATAAAAAGAAGAACGTGCGCCTCGGACGGGGAGAGTTGGATTCGACTAGCGGAGGTGAGAAGAAAGTGAATGCCGGTGGATGATGCCGAGTAGGTTTCGCAGAGGAATGTGAGCGGCGAAAAACCGAAGGAATGAAAGAGTCGAATTAATGGTTGCAGAGGACCTTGGTGACGAATCAACTGTTTGACGATGGAATCTCAAAAAAAATTCAAAGCCTGGAGAAAAACTGTACCCAGACTGATGTCAATAGACTGTTAGCATTATTTTTATTCCAATAATATTTCTCAATAATAGATGGCAGCACCATAAGTATATAATTTAATTAATATATTAATCATATAGATGGCAGCACTAAAACATTTTTTGTACTAGAAGTTGAAGTAACATATTCTAGTTAAATAATTAATATAGTAATATTAATAATTGTTTAAAAATATAATACTTCTAACAGTAGCAATTATTTTTTTCTAAATGTATTATGAATTTTATAGTATAATATATGTTCTATTAATTTTTATTATTATTGTTACAATTTTAATTTTATTATCTATATGACTCATACTGTGACTGTAACCTTAACTGTTACAAAGTCACATGTAATTCATATCTACTGTAGATTTACCTGAACTACACATCATGCTAGGATATAGGTATGGTAAATATTTTAGTATATATATACTTTTTTAAGAAATATTCTATCATTGTTATTTTGTAATATTGTTTTTATTTTCTTCAATGAATATCTTTTTACTAATTTATAAAAGTAAATAACTTCCAACCAGTCGGGTGCATTGTGGGACGAATTACTTAGCTTTGAGCACGTCCCATAACAGAAACTGGTTGGTTGTTTTTGCTTTTGCATTGAATTATGCACCTCTGAAGAGTAGTTTAATGAAAAAGACTTCTAATGTCCATTTATCCATATATTTTTTATTATTTTGGTAATCTGCCTTCTATTTCACTTCAAACTTCAACTGTTTTCAATAATATGATTGTAAAAATACTGGTTTCATTGGTTTATTGAATGGTATTGTCTGAATTACTTTGGATGTATTTATAAAAGTATTGATATAAGGTATTATTGCATTTTTTTTGTTTCCCTGGGGTAATGAAAAAAATTAATACTGTATTAATGTATTCAAATATGTAATATTTATTTGTATTTCATAATGATTCAACTAATTTATTATTTAAATTAGATAAATAAACGATAAAATTTAATTTCATGTCTTAAGTCTTTAATTAATTTACTCCCACAGCAGCATATGTTTATTTATGTTCCCTTTTTGATTTTAGGTAATTTACTTGATTAAACTATATGATCCATTTATATTGAATGATTATCCTTGAAGTTTTAATTATTTGAGTTTATGTTTAAGTTCGGTAGAATGCATTTTATTCTATCACGTATTAGTGTCGTCCTTTCTTAATTTGGGGAGCGACACAACACATCCACATCTGATTTTAACATATTGCAAACTATCTTTGTATTTGGTTACAAGATGTATCTATTTAAATTATTTCTATCAGTAAAATCTTTGGCAAATAACTGGCTTTTTAACTGCTTGCATGCAGTGTTAGTGTCACCTTTCGTAATTTGGGGAGCGACACAACACATCCACATTCGATTTTAACATATTGCAAACTATCTTTGTATTTGGTTACAAGATGTATCTATTTAAATTATTTCTATCAGTAAAATCTTTGGCAACTAACTGGCTTTTTAACTGCTTGCATGCAGCTAACACAAATCTGCCATAAAAAAAAAAAAATCGAACTTTATTTGAATACCTAATTGATATTTTTATACAAAAATATTTTTTGTGTTGTTAATAATGTTATGTTATAAAAACCTTACATAACATTTCCTATTCAAAATTTAGATATAATTTGCATAAAATAAATATTTCCTTTTTATTTATTGAAGTTAACAAGATTCAAAATTCAATCTCTATTTAATAAACCCATATTTCATATAATAAATTACATTTTCCTAATAATAAATTTTATTTAATATTAATTCCCATACTTTATCAATATTTATTAATTTAATCAATAATATTATTTACTTTTAGCAATCTGCTAACTTTGCTTTTATTTTTAAAAATTTGCGATGTCATTTTCTTTGCAATATTTACTTAGTTCTAAATATATAAAGTCTAAAACCTTTATTTTTAATATTCATGTTTCAATCTATATTCAATCAATAAAACTATTTTTTCTTATTCCTCTGGTAAAATTTCAACGAGTTTGAGCCATTATTAAACCAGATATGTGTTGTAATATTTTTCTAGATTCTTCTCTCTTTAAAATAACGCGCATCTTTTTCCTCCATTCTAATACCGCCATTATCCACCCACGCAGTTTTTAGAGCATCATCTTGTTCTTTTAACGCCATATTGCGGAAGCAGAACAGAAATTCCTATCTCCTGATTCATCCTTTTCCGAGAATCACTAGCGTCTCTTAAAATCCCGCTCATTTGACGTTGCCACTCGCTGTTACTTTTCGCCCTAACTCTGGTCTAAAATCTCTCTGGATTCAACGAGCCCTTTTTTCCATTTTTCTGATTGGCTCGGCTTGCTGAGAACGTAATCGCTTTCAGCAGCATCATTTTCAATTTCTCTCAGTCTATTCGTAATTTTGGTCGCCTAAACTTGTGCGAAAGTTTGGGGAAATTTTTGCCGTTAGGTTGTAAGGCCTAGCGAGCATCTCCCATTTATATAAATTCATCTAAAAGCCTGATCTAACATTAATATTATAATTTCTAACAAACTTTCATAAAAAAAAAGTAAGTTCGCAAACTGGCTTCATGACGTAAGGAGTGTAGCTGCTTCAGGAAAGATTGCTGTTGGATGAACTGTCCGGAGAGCGATTTTCTTGGTATTTCTGAAAATTTATCTACTTCAGTGGAATCAGCTTATGGGCGGCAAACTGAACGACGATTTGGTGTTTTACTTAGTGCAGAGAATCTACATAGAGTTAATTTATTTCCCGCCTTCATCCAGTTTTCAACTATTCTCTTTCCCTTTACAATATCTATAATATCGCTATAACTTGGACAGATTAACTTATGGATTGTTCTTTCTTTGATCATAATCTAGTTTGCATTGCTCAAGCAACTCATTAAAATACTGTTTAACATTGATGATGGAACTTAATTAATCTGGCAGAAGAAGGAGCATTAATTCTTAAACACAATATTTAATGGATATTATTATCAAAATAAATTATTGATATTTATTGGTAAAAATATAAAGGCTTTGTAAATTATCAGGATTTTGGAATATTGATGATTTTATACTTCAATAAATGTTTGAAATTAAAGTATACTCATGGCTTTTTTGTATTTTTACATATAACATATTTGGGGTTGTTACATCATATTAAATAATCTAACATTTAAAATTTCAAATATTTGAAACTTAAATTTCATTTATTTATTTCCATTTAAAATTTAATTAAAATATTCCTTTCCAAAATTTTATACAGCAAAAAACGATCTTTCATAAATCAAATTACTTAAGTTTTAAGTTTTTAAAAACGATCCTTCGAAAATAGTTGCTCTTCAAAATAATGATCTAATAACTTTCTTAATGTTTTAAATACTTGTAAAAAACGATATCTCTAAAATTCGTAACATTTGATAACTAAAAAAAAATCAATATCTCAAAAAGTCTTATCAGTTTAACTAACGATCTTTTAAAATTACAAGTATTATACAATATACAATTCAATATATCATTTATTTCTTACTTTTAATTTAATACTAAAAATAATAAATCAATCGATCTTTATAACATAATCTTTAATTTGCTGAGATATGTAATTTTGTATGTTTCAATCTTTCTATTTTTTAAATATTCGCACTCAGAATCTGTCCGCCATGATGGCAGAAAAATGTGTTGTTATTTTCAAATTCAACGCCATTTTCGTCATAAGCAAGCCAGTGACGTAGAAAGTTCATTCATCCTTGCTTTTCCTGGAAGACGCTAAGGAGAAGAACCTTTCTGATTGGCTAATTTTGAACCAGAGTGCGAGGGTAGCAAAAACATTCTCTGTTTTCTCACTCATCAGAGGATTAGCAGCAGAGAGAAGCAAGCTGGAATTTTTTTCCCCCAACGGGGCTTCCCATTTTGGCGGGACATTCGATATAAGATCGCTGAGAAGTAGAGTTTGCAGTTCAAGAAAACCTATTTTTTAAAAAGAACAGTGCTCCTGAACTAGAAATACCAAGTTCACGTACTGTTTTACGAAAGATTTCCTACAGATGGTGGATCCTTATGCAGCAACCATAGCAGCGTAAACCATTTTTGATGAAATTGACTTTAACCATCAGTATCCGAAATTATGCAAGTTTTACTGAAATAATTAATAGTGCAACCTGAATACCTACACTAATAAACTTGTCATCTTAGTACATTTCCAAAACTTCAGATTTTGATCCTTCATAATTATGGAATCTTATGTGCAAGTTCCAAGTATTATTTTTTGATAAGTTCGGCGAAAACCATCTGTTTCCAAAATCAAGTAACTTTTACAGCATTAGTTAACAGTATATCCCCTACATCGATACCAATGAACTGGCCATCTTAATGATCTTTTTCCCAAAGCTTCCGATTTAGTTATAGACATTATTTATTTTAACATCTACATAGAACTTTTAGTGATCTTCAATAGTGCACCTTTTTTAGAACAATATTGTGTAATACAAACATTTTTGAAATCCATGAATTTCTTTTCTATTTAAAACTTTCAAATTTAATGCAAACAAATATCATAAATAAGTAAACAGTAAAACATGTAAGGGTTTTCTATCAATTTCAATATATGTTGTAAATAAATAAAAATCTTTGTACCATAAAACTAGTTTTGTCTCAAGTCTTCAACATGATGGGTGAGTGATTCCTTTTCTTTTTATTTTATCCACTATTATCGTTAAAGGTAAATAACATTCAACTTTTGAAGAGTATTTTTATGTTACACTATGCGATCTGGCCATATACCTATGCGCTTCTGATGCTGGGATTTTTGATGCTCCTATATTTAATTAATTTTGATTTTCCATAATTTTAATTGAAAATTTTAAGTAATGTATTGAAAACTCCTGCATCCTAAGCTCATATATAACAGGGGTGAGTAACAATTTTTATATATATATTATTTTCAGGAATACTGACTTATAATAATAATAATAACTATACTTTAATAATAATTGATTAAATTATAAATAATTATCTTTTTAAAAATAAGTTTAAAGAAACTGATTAAATTGATTTTTCTACACAAAGCTGTGTATGTAACAAATGGTACATTATATGTAAAAAAAATAAATAATAATTAAAAATGGTATTTATCTATGCTAGAATGGATCTCCTGAGAGTTCATCAGTTTGTGTGTATTTTTGTTGATGATAGTTAGGAAAATCTATCATAATTAGAAATATGAAAATTTGTTTCCAGTTTGACTGAAACAAATGCATGTCTGAGTATCAGGATATTTTTATATTTTGTTAGACTTTTTAGCTTACAGGCTATCAAAGCCTGAGCTAATGTGCCTGCAAATTCTATACATATGTACATAATGTGATAACTCTTGATAGAAATATCTGATTTATTTCAAATTTGATATACATATATTTATGCTGATAAGGTGCTCCCCTGATTAGTTTGTTACAAGTTCATTCATTAAATATAAAGGGGAAACAGGAGGTAATACCCCTTCTCAATTTAGATAAATCAGTTTTTCATGAAAATTATTAGATTTACTTCAAATTTATTATACTGGTTTATTCTGATAAGACACTTTCCTGAATAGATTAGAATATTTGTTAAATATAAAATGGAAGAACAGGAGGCTAATTTTGTTTCCATAATTTAACTTGAGGGACATTAATCTTTGAAATAAGAGTATAATACATAATTAGTGTGAATAGCCTATGGGCTCAATGCAACCAATTTAATGGAGCACTTTTTTTAAATAGTTACTTTATGTTGAAGGAGAAACTGTGCAAATTCTCTTGATTTTCTAAACTCACTGGTGATTTTTTGCCAGAAATATATGTATATATATAGATACTGAAACTCTATCTTTCAGCCTAATATAATGAAGTTTTGTCTTCTATTTAATAAAGTTTAATCAGAACTTGTACAATTATTTTTTTTTTCTTAAGTCCCCTTTTTGCCTAAGGAATTTTTTTGTTTAACTATTTCTATTCAAAATTTTAGCAATTCAACCTTACAATCCTGTATGATGAAATCCTTTATAAATTTTTTCAAAAATGTTAATATACTGAATTTTAACAAATTTATTAAAGGATTAACAGGATGTGACATTTCCATTAGAAAAAAATAAATAAAATTAAAAAAAAAAGTTTCAGTGATAGAGAGAAGGAATTCTTGCTCTGTTTGTTTCAATGCTTCTACCTTTATGACTTGATTAGTTCTGTTTATTAAGGGCTGTACATACATAACATTATCAACAGTTTGTCAATTTTGAACTCTCTAACTCATTTACGATATCATATGTTATCATTGCTTGACACATTTCTTCTTAATAACATCATTACCAGTATCTAAAAATACTTTTTTTATTTTTATACATTTGCAATGATAGACAGATATGATCATACTTTTATTATTTGCACAATGAAGAAAAATGAAGGTAAGAAAACAACAAAATATCCCTATTGATACAAAATATTTTTATATCAAAAACAGTTTACAGAAGTAGACTATTTAAGTGAATTTAATAATTTGTTTTTGTTACAAAATACATTCAACAATAATATTGTTTTTTGCACTTGCCCCCTATAAAGAGAGGAAATAAGCAAAACTTCTTTTCAATAAAACAGGTGGATAATATTTTCCTCATTTTTTCTGCTAAATATAATATGTATCTTTTCGAACCTGGTTTTTCTATGGTAGAAAAACAGAAGTGCCGAAAGTTGGGACATTCCATATTTCAAATGAAGGGATTTTATAACAATTTAATGGTTTTGTTAATTCTATAATTTCATAAAAAACAGACTATTTTTATGTGAAGAAAAAATTAACAACAAAAAAGATAACAGGCTATTTTATGTAAAGAAAAAGTTAAGGAAATTTAGGTTAGATCATAAGTAATAACATATCAAATGACAACTCCCCCTTAGGATATTAAGTGTCAAAGCCCTCCTCTTCTCAAAAATGATAACTTATTACAGTCCCTTATTAGTGAGAAAGTAGAAGGGGAATGAAAATCATGGAATCATAAAAATCAGATGAATCAAGAAAATGCAAGAATTTTATTGCTGCATTTCATAAAGTGTCTGCATGGGCTCAGAATTGGTAATATTTTTATACTAATTCTATAGCTCCTAGAGTAATATGCAATGTAATATTCATGTATTTAAAACTTCGATATGTAAAACTTGCAAATAAAAAAAAAGTTGCCTAGTTTAATATTTAAAAGACATGAAAAAAATTTTAAAGCAAACAATAATCAATCATTACAGATAAATTGAATAAAAAGAAACTTTTCAAAACAATTAAATTGTCATTACATTATTTTGAAAATACTAAAATAAAAACATTTAAAAATATTCAGATTTTTTTTTTTTTTTTTTTTTTTTGGACAATTATAATTGAAAAGAATATATATATATAAAAAAAAAAATCTAGACTGTCTTTTATAACATTTTCCATACAATATATTGAAACATCTTAAAATATTAAAAATGAATCCCTCTCAAAAACACTGTTAGAATTCAACATGCTAGTTAAAAAAAGTTTTAAAATAATTACATTTATAGGATGAAGTTGCTACGTACCTTGTTTTCACTGTAATTAGCAATAACTACACCAACAAACAATGTAAGTCCAATCATACAGCCAAGAAACACAAAAATATGAATATAGATAGCGTGAGCCTATAAATATTAAAAAATATATATATTATATAAAATAAAGAAAACACAACTAAATGAAAAAAACTGAATTTAAATAAATAAAGGAATTTACAGTTCCAAGGCGTTGCAGTAGCACATCACGGATATCAAGCCATCCTTTGAAGGATAACACTTCAAATAATGCTAACATTGCATTTCCAATATTATCGAAATTGAAGCGACGAGGATTAGCCCTGAAAAGAGAAATGTTTTTCTTGCATAAGTTTCGCCACCATTGCAAAGAAGCCAAAATGACCCGCAATATAATTATAACATAATATGTATTTACAATCGCAATAGTACTATGGAGTCAATTAGCTATACAACACACAGTCTTGAGCTTCTACTACTAGAATATATAAATTAACTTCATTTGACTGAATTTGCGTGATTAATACTCTATAAATCTGAATCTACATCTAATATAAAAAAATTACCAAATAATTTCTACAAATAAAGTTTTGATTTACATTTTTACAAATATGATTAACATTTTTTTTTTTTTTTTTTTTTTTTTTTTTAAATAGAAAGTACAATAATTTTTTTATATCAATTTCGTATAAAGTTAAGGAATGCATTGTCATTTTTCTTTTTCTATACTGCTAAAAAGATATGAGATAAAATAGATTCTGTAATGGAGATGATAATTATTTATAAACACAAATGAGCTTGAGAATTTTTTTTAGCAGGAAAATAATATTAAAGTGAGATTTTAGAAGGTAGGCATTTTTGTCATTTTATTTCTAATTATTTCTTGGAAAAAAAAAAAAAAAATGTTCATATATATTTAATAACTTTGTCTTACGAATATTTTTATTTGAGTTAATATTAAATAACTAGAAGATAGCCCATCAAAATGACGTGTTTGCATTTTTAAAGGATGATAAAAAATTAAAACAACTGTGGTCATTCATAGCCACTTTAGGCTGAAACAATTTTGATAAATACAGCGATTAAACTTGGAAAGGAAAAATACTAACAAAAAAAAAAAGAAAAAAAGAAAGAAAGAAAGAAAGAAAATGTCAACAGAAATCTGCATTTAAAACTATAGCAAAACTATCTAGTAGATGAGGGTGGGGATTATAATGAAATTTAAAACGCATCCGCGGTTTGCTTAAATAAAAAGTTTTAATTAAATATTGTTTTTGAAATCGCGAAAAGATTTCAAAGCGAAGTAAAGTGTAGAGACGTCATTTACTGCTCCCACTGTAAATCTGACCATTGAGAACGCTCCATTACGACTATGGAACGGTTTCATTGATCAGAAAATAGATTGCCTTTAAAATCGGAGGTAACTTTTCACAATGTTTTTTATAGATTTGAAATTCTCAAGAGTCATTCACAGCTGTAAAGAAAAAAAATTAAAGCAACCTGAATATAAAAATTTTAACAATATTGCATTTAAAACGCACCTTCGCTTCCCTTTAATAAAAAGTTTTAATTAAATATACACTGTAAAAAATTTGACTCGTTTGCTACAGCGTCACTCCACCGCTTTTATAGAAAACAGTTACTTTACTGTGTTATGGAACATTCTCATTGGTCATGAAAGAGATATTCTATAAAAACTGTGGAGTGCCGCTGCAGCAAATGGATCAAATTTTTAACAGTGTGCTTTTTGAAATCGTGGAAAGATTTCAAAGCGAAGTAAAATGTAGTGACGTCATTTACAGCTCCTACTGTAAATCTGACCAATGAGAACGCTCCATTACGACTATGAAACGTTTTCATTGGTGAATGAGTTTCTTTTTCTCGTGGTAGGTTGAACCCGGAATTGTTATACACGGAGGGGTTTTATATACATAATCATTTTACTCACAACAAATTGATTTGTGGCAGCCTTAATACTGTTTTTGATTTTCAACTACTATGAATATAAAAAGTTCAGTGAATTTGATCTTTTTCTTAAACATTACAGAAGTAAGCAAATCTTTGTGAGATACTACTGGATTTATGATTTCACATTATAATACAGCCTGCACATTGCTCTGCAGCAGCTGAAAAATTTTTGAAAATTAGAAAATTGGTTTAAGAAATAAACTGAAACATTTAAAAATTGTAATTGTCATAGCACTTGCAGTTAAATTATGAATCAGACTTATAAATTCAAATTTTCTCATGTTCTTCATATGAAAATTATATAAATTTCTGTTTTTTTACTAATTTTTTTAAGTAAGGGAGGTGAAAAATATGCAAGTAAATACAGTAATGGTTTAACAAAATACACAATCAAGCAGTTGCAGAACATCCAAACTTACAGAAAGAAAGTAATATCCATAATCAATTACTTAAAATAATAAATGAAAAAAAAAAATAAATAAATAAATAACTGCATACATTAATTTTGCAATAGCTGATTATATTATTAATCACATTCAAAGATGTTGTGGAGGGTATATGGGAGTATTATGCCATATACCTTCTGGATTTTTTTTTTTTTTTTTTTTAGGAACTCTGTATACCCTCTGTTTCTCAAAAAAGCTATAGTATAAACATTCTAAGGATATACCGCTCTGCCTTGAGAATATACTCCCTGCTTAGAGTAAATACTATCTGTTATTTTTATGACTACCCTACTGATCACATTTGCAAATAATGTAGCTTGCAAAAACCATAAATTAAATGATTTTTTTAATATTTACCAGACCCTTGGAACAAGCATAGCAGGATATGATTCATTTTCACCGGGCTGTAGTTTCATTTTGGTGATGAAGATCTTCCGCATAAACACTCCGACGCATTTCTCCTAAAGAAAAAAACATATCTATTACAATTAAACACTTTAGTTTACATAATTTAAAATCTTTAATAAATTCCAATAATTAAATCGTATAAAAATAGAAAAAAAAAAAAAAACTATAAAATTTATATGTTTTAAAGATTACTGTAATCTCAGCTAAGGAAAGATTTATTAAATCAACAGACTCTTTCAATGAAATTTTAAAAAAAAATTATCAAGTTTTTGTATATCTAAAGTGTTTCATACAGTTAAATTTAAAACTGGTTTTTATAAGCCAATTCAAAGGTTTGATGAAGGGAAAAATATCAAAGTGTACATTTTTATATAATTTTATTGAAATTCATTATTTTTGTCACAAAAATAATGAATTTCAAAATGAATCTTGACACATGAATTTTGTGTCAAGATTTCTCAGAATTTTACAGACAAAGAAGTGATTTAGAGATAACGTTACTATTGTTTAGTATTTTAAATTCTGTCTTAAAGAAGAAATATAATTACTCAGAAGTTTTTATTTTAAGTCTTTGTGATTATCATATCTAATAGAACAATTCAAAACAAACTACCTAATTAAATTAGTCATGTATTATCACAATTAACAAATAAATTCTTGTTCATGAAGAAATTTTTTACAAATTAATAAATTTACAAATGCATAAAACAAAATGCCAGCTTTAACTGAAATTCTTTTTATTATTGTTGAAATGAAATTAAACATTTATTGATTGAATATAAGAGGAAGCTCTTAATCAAGAGGAAACTTTTCAAAAGTCAGCTAATTTAAAAATATACAAAAAACAGAAGGCCAGATTCAATTGAAATTCTTTTTACCACTGTTGAAATGAAATCAAGAATTTATTGATTGAATATAAGAGGAAATTCTTGTTCAATAGAAAACTTTTCAAAAGTCAGCAAATTTATAAATGCACTAAAAACAGAAGGTCAGATTCAATTGAAATTCTTTTTATCACTGTTGAAATGGAATTAAGAATTTATTGATTGAATATAACAGGAAGTTCTTGTTCAAGAGGAAACTTCTCACAAGTCAGCAAATTTACGAATGCATAAAAAAGAAATTCAATTGAAATTCTTTTTATTGCTCTTCAAATGAAATTAAGAATTTAATGGCTAAGAAGAAATTCTTGTTCAAGAGGAAACTTTTCACAAATTAGAAAATTTACAAATACATAAAAAAAGGTCAGATGCAATTGAAAATTTTCTTATAACTATTGAAATGAAATTAAGAATCAGGGTTATAGCTAATGTATTCTTTTTTTATGGTGATATATAGAAAGTTCTATATTTTATTCATTCGAATCAAAATTATAGATACACCTATTAGACTAAAATTTACTGTGATGAGTCTTAGCAACTGCCCTAAAAGTGAGATGGACTAATATCTAGGATACTGTACCAATATATGTATGTTCCATATGTTCAGATCACTGCTGCAAACCAAATTTATGGTATTTAAGCATTTAAAAGCTGATCTAGGACTGGAAACTATAATTTGTAGATACCAAACTAATCTGAGTGAAAACATATTGAAATGAATCCATTCATTCATCTTCAACATGAATAATATGCCTAATTATTTATTTGAAAAACTTACTCAATCATTTATTTTTAAAACAGATAATTTCTTTTGTAAATAGGTAGAATTCTTTAAAAAAAAATAACTTAAAAAGTTTCCATTCTTTAATGAAGAGGCAATTAGACATGCTTGTAAGCTGCATTTGTAATGGTATAGCTATTGTGCAAAATATATATGTTTAATGTTACTCTTGTGACTATTAGAGCAAATTTTCAGTAATACTTGTTGCTTTATTACAAAATATAATTAGAATGATGTAACAAGTTAAATACCATCATATTCCACTCGCATAAAATATATTTAATTTGTAACAAAAAGCATTTTAGTTACCTACAAAATGCATCACAATTTTATTATTCTTGTGACCAATGATCACATGAGAAACAATACTTTGATTTGTCATATAGACAGATAAAAATACTTTTTGTTACAAATTAGATATATTTAATGTGAATGGACATAATGGTGTTTAATTAATTATATTAATTTTTATTCTAATTATAAAACAATTATAAATATTTTTCAAAATCTATGCTAATGGTCACAAGAATAACAGATTGATGTCCCCAGATTCCTCATACTTCCTTGGGAAAAAAATTAAATGTAACTTTTTTTCTCTTTCTGTTTTGTTTTCCATAATTAACCCTTTATGTCCAAAGTTATAAATTCATGAAACTACTTGGAAGATTTACACAATCATTTAATAAATTTTAGAATGGAATTCACCAACTGAAATTAATTAAACTTGAATTCATTAGGATTTTGTGCATATTTGTAACTTCTATCAAATCTTTTATTTAAAATATATTTTTTAGTATCTCTATATAATAAAATGCAGTGTAACACATAACACACCAAACCGGTTTTTCCCTCCATAAAATGTCATACTTATTGACGCTTCCACCAAGAAGACAGTCTTCTTTCTTCCAAGGCAGAAACAGATTTACCAACAATAGGGAAAAATGACAATCTTTCATTTTTGGGGGAAAAGGATGGGGGGGGGGGGACTAAATAGAAAAAACACAATTTCAAAGTGCTATGAAAAATTGTAATAAATATTAGTATTATTTCAATAGTTACAGCAGACTTTTTTAATTATGCAGTTTTGTTGCATATTTGTTAAATTAAGTCTTAGCAACTATAATTAAGAAATCTTAATTTTGTTATGGCATATTAGCCACACAGTCTTGTTTTCCCAGAACTATTGTAAATGTTAATAATGTGAATATTTAATACATGAATTTAATAGCTGAAAATTTAATTAGCTAATAGTGTGTTTATTAGAACATAAACTAGATGAACGTTGCCCATCTAAATGCTTCCATATTGTCAATTAATTTGATCAGTCTTGTCTTTTCAAATCTATGCAAAAAAAGCACAATTTTTACCCACCCTCCTAGGATGGGCATCTATACTAGTTTTATAGAATTAAGAATTATACAGTGATCTTACAATAAAAATATAGGAATAATTTCATACAAACTTTTCATCCATGATCTTTCAATGTCAAGAAAGTTGAAGAGATGCAAATGAAAAAAAAAGATCCTTTTAAAAATATTTTTGTTTTGTTTAATCAATAATGCTTTTAACATAAGATAAAATATTTACAACTCACTCTAAAATTTATTACTACAAATTAGTGTTGTAAAACTAACGACTAAACAAATACCCGTGTGAGGGCGTTATTTTAAAACTGACTATCTGTTTAAAAATTATTGTTACTCGTTACTGCTCAGAAACCAGCTATTAAAAATCATTGTATGTACTAAATAACTGCAACAAATCTAGTTACATATGGAACGTGAGTAATTGGAAGAATTAGGATTTTTTACTCTTCACGTATTGTTATGTGCTGCCATCTGTCCATAAAACATAGATTTAATAAAGTTTCTAATTTTTTTTTGGCAAAAAAAAAAAAAAAAAAAAAAATTAAAATATAATACATAATTGAGTACAACATGTCTAAAAAATGAAAATAAAGAATAATTGGAGAAAGCAATTTAGCAAGAGTAAAAGCTTACAAAATTTATACAATAAAATTATGAAATGCAATTACACAAACAAAATGTTTTTACAAGCAAATTCTCTCACTAATTTTACACTAACAAAATATGTGTAATTATGTGTAGTGAAAATTTAATTTCTGGAATAATTTAAAAACAATATGTTTTATTTCTTATGTGATCATCCTATCAAACACACATCTACATTTGTACTTCAATCCATTATTTTCTCTAAAAATTTTTATTTATATTTTAAAATACTTTTCTTTTTCTTCAGATATGAAATTTAAAAACAAACAGCAAATATATTTTTAAAACCAACAAAAAAAGATAAAAGAAAAATAAACTATCATAAAAACATTTTTAAAAGCAATCTAAAAATTTGTCTTTATCATGGAAATGTTTTCAAATACAAAGTATAAATACGTATGCAAAGATATTTTTATAGGAAAATAATATACTTAAAGCAAACCTGTAATTTTTAAAACTTAATTCCTTGAAAATCTTCAGAAAATTTACATTGCTCTCTGCAACATTTTCATCATTATTACTAAGCTGCTGGCTCAATGATTGCAGTAACAACGGTTTTGATGGAAACAAACTATCATGTGATAGACAATGCTTTACTAATAAATGTTTTTTTTTATTTTTTTTATTTGTTGCTGAATTTCCTTTAATTGAATACTTCTTTTGGCATAAATTATGTTTTATTTTATTACTTGATACTGCGGAAAAATATATTCACAATTTACTGCTTTTTCTTTCCACAATAAATAAATAAATCAATAAGACCTATGAAATCCAAATCATTTGAGATTTGAGAATAGCTGATACATTCAAACTGAATGATACGCATATACTTATACAGAAAGAACTCAAACTGGCGCCTCTTACGCATTGATTGTCTGGCTTCATTCTTGAATTGCACAAATGTACGTAAACAAAGTTTGAAGTTAGTTTCGTTTTTTTTCGGTGGCATATTTGCAGTAACTACAAACGAGTGATATTTCAAAGAAACGATTTGGTATTTCGTATACCCGTATTTAGAGAATACCCGTTATACGTTAACGAATGTGTGCGGTTTGCAACAGCTCTACTACAAATTAATGAATTAATTGAATTTTATAACAAGTTATTTTAATGGTACTTTAAAGTATCATCAGTGCTTAAAGGATTAATTGACAGGAACACTTTTATCCCTAATTATAAAGTTTCATTTCAAATAATCGTCAGCAGAAAAAAAAGATTGTTTTATTTATAGAAGCATGAATAATTTTCAGATAGCACTTAATTTATTGTGTTCTAATGAGTAAAAAGAATATTTACCCTTTCCTTAATTTCGGGATCATTGCATCTGGCTAAGCGACCACCGAACATATGGACTCCATAACAAGCAAATACAAACATTAGAACAATAAGTAATACAGAAACCTGTAAAATAAGGCACAAAAGTCAAGCAATTATTTACAATTAACACAAGTTTAAGGGGAAAAATAAAAAGTTTGAGTAACATACACAAAAAATTACTTTCAAGAGAGAAAAAATTAAATTGTTAAATTTTTATGCTGCTGGACATATTTAAAGAACATAATTTAACAGTTTAATTTATAAGACACTCATAAAAAGTACACTAATTTTTATGCCCATGTTACGCAAGTTCATTCCACCAAACAGAATTAAGTGTGGAAAAAGATTAACCTATGTTCTATTTGTTTTTACTAGAGTGTTAGAAAAAAAATTGATTTTAATAATTTAAACCAGATTTTATGGTGGTGTTTCTCCCAAATTAACATACTGAATCATTATCAAGAGCTATGCATTTCTAAAAGAATTAAATCTCTAGCATTTATTAGCATTTCACCATGTGAGCGATTGTCAAGTTCACCTTCAACGGTTTTCTTTGACTGTAGCAAATGAAACATCTGCAGTCAGGGGCATAAAGAGGGAAAAAAAGGAAGCATGCACAGTCAGTTCCTCCATTGTAGTCTATGACTGCACATACACAAGCATAAGGATAATATAATTAAAAGACTAAATGTTGAAATTTTAAGAAAATTCAAGATTACAGACTCAATATTGGTCAACACTGAGGAACAATGGTAAAAATTTTTGACTTTTGCCAATGCATTCTATGACTGGACAATACTGAGCCAATATTACTGTCCATCCACCTGCTTCAAACTACTGCCAGTAATTGTTGTGGTCCTATTAAGTATTATATTCTTTGAGAATTTATTAAATCTTATTAATAATTGTTTATATATTAGTTACTTCCTCTTTAATATCTTAAATTAATGTCTACTAAAAAAATTTGTGACAACGAAATAACTATCAAATTGATGTTACATGTATGCTGCATATTGTATCATATTTATCCATATCACTATTATATGTATATATGCCAGATATTGTATCATAACTAAACACTTGGCAAGTAACCAAGAAAAATATATACAAATTACTGATTTCTTACATAAACATGGCTATTTTTTTATGAATAATTAGAAATAAATAAATAAACAATAAGAAATTTAGAATTCTAACTTTATTAGTTGCAGAAATGTCTGAGAAAATTGTAAAAATAGTCAATTGCTATTATGAAAAATGAGCAATGCTTTTTAAAACTGAATACAGTAATCCCTTAACATTTGCGAAGGTTGGGTTCTTGAAAACATCTGTGAATGTTGAGACTATTTTCCAACATATAAGCAGGAGTGTACACGTAAAAGTAACAGAGGATATACGTTCTTAGCAGAAGGTATACGATCAAGTCAGAGGGTATATCATAGAGTGCATATACTATGACTTTTTTTTTTTAGAAATAAAGGGTATACTGTACTCCTTTAAAAAAATCCAGAAGGTATGCAGCGTATACTCCCGTGTACCCTCTACTACATCCCTGCATATAAGGAGAGTTAGGTTCCTTTTCTTTTTTCTTTTTTTTTTTTTTTTACTGAAAAAGAGCAATTGAAGTTCAAAAAATATATTTATTAAGCATTATACAGTAAAAGTACATTCTTTAAATAAATTAAAATATTTATAAACATATTGTGCAAAAATTATTTGCTAGTAAATGGCAGAAAAAATTAGTGATGTACGATTGTTTGACAGAACAGATATTATGTTTATGAATTTCCATGCACGCAAAAACTGCAATTTCGATTTCAAATTTAAAACTCTTCACCAGTGAAGGAAAGCATTCTATTACTTTTTCAAGAAGTTGTTGATGATGTTTTAAAATTTCCCTGACAATTTTTTTCAGAAAGTATTTTACCTGCAATAAAAATTTAAAGTTTTAGGAAATTTAGAAATTTGTAAAAATTCTGCATAAAAAATAAAATCTAATGATTTATATCTTCATTCAACACACGGGCTGAAGTCCTCACAACTTGGGCTATACAGTAAATAAAAAGGTGCCCAGTGTCACATAATTCATAGAATTGGTAAAACAAAGTGAGTTTATTTTGCAAAAAAAATAATTTTAATGAAACAAAATTTGTGAATAATTAAGTTCAGTCTTCACAAATGTTGAAATGTTCTACATTTTATATTTTACCAATAATCAAAATCCACGAATGTTAAAGAATTACTGCATTTTTTTTTTTTTACAACCTTTTATTGTTTGATTAATCCTTTATTAGAAGACACAGAAACACAAACTGGTGTACATTTCATCATCACTAGATGCAAAGTTACATGTCTTATTAGTGGAACTGTGCTTTATATATATTTTTTAAAACTGTAATTAAATAACTTTTTAGATATACAATTACAATACAGCTAATATAAAAATACAGCAATATAATAAATTTCCAGCACAACAATTCATGAGCAAGATAGATAAAAGTAACATACCAGAAGAATCTCTTTGAAACCACGGCATAACTCATAAACAACTTTGCGCATGTGTGGCACAAGACTGAAAATTCTCAGAGGTCGAACACATCTTAAAATCATTAAAACTTGTGCCCCAGACTGAGGAGGCACTTTTTGAGGCATCCAACATAAGAAGACTAAACTGACCTAAAGCAATGCATCATAATATCAAGCTTTAGTATATCATACAAAGATATGAGAATAATTTGAATAAATATAATAATTTGCAAAAAAAAAAATTAAAAAAAAATCAGAATTAAAATCAACACAAAATAATTTGTATGATTATATTCAAAGTTAAACTTCATTTATGCATTTTAATCGTAATCATACATAAGATTTTAATTAACACATAATTGATGTTTCAAAACAAGAAAAAATTTAATTATATGTAATTATTGAAAGTATTTCCAATAAACTATGTACATAACATTAAACAAATGAAAATGCACATATTACTGATATCTGGCGAAAAGGTGCGAAGATGAGAGATTTCTACAAATGATATGTAATCAAATATTTAGGCTTTATAATAACATAATTATCATTTCAAGAAATTTTTGTAAATGCAGGTAATTTTTTTGTTATTGCTGCTCTTTCTTAAGCTACTTCATTTTTCTTTAAGCATAATCATTTACAAAATTAGGAATTACTGGAAACAGTAAATTTATATCTCAGTAGGGAACGTTCCCAGGTTAAGTTGTGGATTTGGACGAATGTGGTATCAAAAGAAAGATCTCATCATGTACGTTAAAAAGTGCAATGGAACTACCTGTCCAAATCCAGGCGTTTTTGAGATATGAGCATTTGAAGTATGAATGAATAAATAAACTGACAGGAGGTACATAAATTGTTCACAAATTAAAGGTTTGTTTGCATTGTTTTTAATCTTCCTGCCAATACCTTTTCTCAAACTACAAGAAAAATTTTTTACACCCACACATTGCCAGTTACTTCTACTCTTTTAGACAGACATTTCACATTCTACAAAGTTTTCGCGTACGACTGCATTCGGAGAGTTTTTTCATCTGTTTCTGTTATTTCCAGCACCTTGTTTTATGCAAATTTTCGGTGGTGTGACGTAATGGATAAACTGTATTCAAAACAATGCAAAGAAACTTTTAACTTGCAAACAATTTATATGCCTCCCGGTCAATTTATTTATTTATTCATCCATTCACACTTCAAGTACTAATATTTCGAAACTGGTTGGATTCAGATGGGTAGTTCCATTACATTTTTTAACACACATGACGATACCACACATGATGATACCACACTCGTCCAAATTCACAACTTACACATCAACTGAAGAAATAAAAATTTTCACCAGAAGTTTACAAATTATCTTTAAGGACATCAATCAATACTAATGACATATAATATTACCACTAGAATATATGTTTAAGAAAAAAAACCCTCAAAATTAATTCAAGATTCAAACAACCTTGAGAAAGACTGTGCTTACTAAGAAAAGAGGGAAAAGCAGAAGGTCGCTGTTTTTACCACATTACATATTTTGTCTATTATGTAATAGTGTCTTTATCAAACTTGATTATTTAAAAAAACATTAAATGATTGTTTTTATGCTTATGAAGGTTTGCATCTGTTGCCTCAAAATAGTTGAAAGTTTATTTGATTTTGATGAACTGAGTTCACAAAAGAGATTTTTCCAATTTCTAGTTCACAAATGCAAGTGTAAAATTACATTGAATCTATGGGAGTGTATTTTGGATCATTCACTAGTTCATAAAATCACATGCTTCATAAAAATAAACATCTACCAGTAATAAATGATCTATGTGCAAATATAAAAATAAAAGCCCAATAAAATTAATGAAATCAAAACATGATTACAAAAATTACACACAATATGTTTATTATATTTTCTAACATAAAAAAAATCATAATTTAATGCAATGTATTACAGTAAATATATTGAAACATTAAGGGATCTAAATACGCATATTTTAATAAATATTTGAATATATGCTAAGTATCATGTTACTTTTGAAGTTTAAGAAACTTACAAACAAATTTCAATAATTTTACTTAGTGAGGGGAAAAAAAAAAAAAATCCGAAGGCTGAAAATGTTTACTACACATCACAATCCAACTTATAATTTCTCCCTACATTTTTTAGAGGCAAATCAAATTTACACGAAAACACTTTGAATTTATAAGAAATCCACTTTTAAAGAACTTAATAGCCTAAAAATTATACAGTGGTACACAACAATATCCGTAATTAATAATTACATCTTAATTCAATCTTCAAAAAAAGGTGTATTCCAATATTTGAATGGCAAATAATGGGATTTCAAAGTACTTCCTATTTCGGAACTTAACTTACTATTTTTGTTCTTTAAAAACTTATTAATCAGAATATTTTTTTCAAACTGACTGTTTCTCAGTAAATACAGTATTATATATATATATTTAAATACAGTATTATTTTGTTGTTGTTGCTGTTAATTTAAGGCAATTTAGATCTTAATTTGCACATTTTAACCTTAACTTCTAAACAATATGAATGTACAGTGATATAAAGTAAATAGTTTTGAAAAGAGAAACTTTTCATAAACTTATTAAATAGCATCAATCACATGCTTCATGCGATAACAAACACCAAACAATCTACTTTCAATTTTAAAGTCAATTTAACTACATACAACAAAAATCATAATAACAAATTTGACAACATTATTATATCTAAGGTGACCCCCATTCTCCCCTCTTTCCACCTATAGTTAAAAAACACACCCAAAACACATGAATCAAATATGAATAAAAGAAAACACCAAGCAAACTAAGTTAATGCAATCAAATATTACAAAATTAATATTTATACATACTTGAAAAAAAAAAAAAAAAAAAAAAAAAAAATCAAAAATACATACAAAATAACCACTTAAATAAAAATAAAACATTTAATTTTTTTTTTCAATAAATATAATTCATGCCCAAATTCTTATAACAATCTAAAACTCTTTTTAAAGTACACTTTGTTTTTCCACTGCAGAGAAACAAACTAAAAAACATAAATTATTAATAAATAAGTACTAAACTTTACAGGAAACTATGTACTGCTTAATAAAATTACAAAACTTCTTATGTAGCTACAGAAGTGAAGAATAAGCAACACATTTTGGGATAATGAATCATTCTACCTGTTAAGGGAATGAAATGCCAAAAAATCTAAGCCTAAAACTTTTTTTTTTTTTTTTTTTTTTTTTTTTTAAATAAATGCAAGTGTGCATTATGGATAATTTATTAACACAGAACATATAAAAGAAAATATAATTGTAATTTAAGAAATTACCCCAACCATTTGAAAAATGTTTCACTCGAAACATTCATCTATCATTTTAAGCTAAATACCAGTTGTTTTATTGTGTATTATCCGTGCCACTGCTATAAATGACTTTATACATGCTGCAATTTGAAGGTACGGTTCGTTTAAGTTATATCACTCTATTGTCGCCAAGCATAAAAGTTGGCGACGAAAGAAACATTTCAAACTATTTAACATTGTTGGTGCAAAAGTAATCATTATTAAAATACAGCTTTGGCATATACTGTTATACTTGTAAGACTTTGGCATATATTGTTTGATTTTACAGAGCAGAATTTTGGTGATGGAGGTTTTAAACCAAAATCGATCGCAGCACATGCATCTGTGAATGGGTCCATCAGACATCGAATCAAAAAAGTTTTTTCCCAGTTTTTCCCAAGCCGATTGCTTTTTAGTTTTCTTTTTAGGTGGTGGAAAATCAAGAGTAATAGCTATAACATTTTCCGGCTTGTTAGAATCACTATTGGCACTCAAATTTTACTGGTTAGAACCGACCGATAGTAAAACGCCATGGCTAGTGGATTGGTCGCCCTGGCGACATGATGTTTTACAATTAATCGGTTCGGCATTAAATTGCTTCCTTTTTCGTGATCGCCTTTCAACACGTAATTGGTTTTCAGCGGCTCAATAATCTTTTGATTTTATCATTTTCTGCATTGAAAGACGTTTTTGCGCCAAACCAAATACAGTATTACTCAGTTATCCCGTCGACCAATTTTGCCAAATGATACGAATCGCCAAACTAATAAGCAACTTATACATGTTGACTAAATTTTTATTTTAAATAGCAAAAGAAGAAATAAAAATCACTTTATGATTGTTTAAGTACGCGTATTGTGTTTAATATCATTGAATGCGATATTCACGTTCATTCATTTCTTTGGCTTCGGCTTTTTCCGTATCTGTTAATTTCCGTCTACCCATTTTTAAATTTGTTAGTTTTCTCCTTTATTACAATGATTTTAACCATTTTAATTTACTATTCAAATAAAAATTCTTCTAAAAGTAAAGAATTTAATTTAAATTCAAATAAAAATTCTTCTAAAAGTAAAGAATTTAATTTAAATTCAAAAGTGACCACATCATTCAAAAGGGGTAACATCATTCAAAAGTGGTAACATCATCGGGTCCATTCTCCCGAAAACAACAACCATTTTTCAAATGGTTAAAAAACTGCCCTTAAAAAAGGGTGAAATATGAGTTAAAGGGAGAAAGAAATTAATCTTTGCAACATCATTTTATTCCTGATTTACTTTAAAACAGTGGTACTCACTAAAAGATCTGTTAGACAGAAAATCTAGTAGAGAAATAGGCTCAGTGAGCTCAATGCTTGTTTTTTGCCGACACATTATAATGAACTATTATTATATTATTCAACAAACAAAATTCTTGTTTATAAATATTGCGGTTCTGGAAAACAGCTGTAACAATTTTCATGAAGGTTAAGGGTTTTTGGGTCAATCTATCAAGGTTTCATATCCTGGAAAATGTCATTTTCATGCAATAACCACTTTACATACAGGTGGAAAACATTGTAGAAATTGTATAAAGCATATAAAACTTCCAAAAATTGAAATCTACATAGTAAAAACCTAAGTCACGTGACTGTCATCAATAGTTCCAGGTTGACTGCTTCACTTTTTATATGTCAGGCAACCATTTTGCTATTTTTATGCTAGCTAGGCACAGATGGTTTAATTGCCAAATAAGTTTCCATCACCATTTAAAATATAAAGATAGCACTGACTTCTTTTAAAATATATGATTTTCATTTAAAATACATATATCAGATATGTTTAAATCACATGTCTTTTTTTCATCTTATTTATAATAGAATAATTAAATATAGAAAGATACTTTTTCAGTGTAGGCACTTGACGAAAAGAAGCTCGGCTGGAAAAGAAATTTGGCAATGTATTTTCTGGCAATTTACTTACTGTTTCATATACACAAGTATTTTTTTCCCATGTTAAAGCAATTTATTTAACATAAAGAAGCCATTTATATATTATAGAAACAGTACATTAAAAAATAATATATATAAGTACATATATATTGATGATGATGATGATGATATATATATATATATGTATGCATGCGTGTGTGTATAAATAAAATATTTATATGCAAATATAATTACATATATAAATAAATATGAATGTTCATCAGATTTGCTTTCAGAGCTGTTTATGTATTTTGGCAACATATCTTTCTTTTTGAAACAAATAATAATAATAAAAAAAAGAATAGTAATGTCTTTAAAGATACATTTTACAAAATATATATACCTATTTACACTTTTTTTTTAATGTGCCCAACTTGCAAGGCTGCATAAAAAGAACTCAGGGGGATGCAGATCATGTAATGAGTACCAATGTTTTAAAGGAAATTGAAAATTTTGATTTTTCTTCATCAAAAACTAGATGTAATTTTTAAACACTATTTTTACCAGTACCAAATGATACCATTAAAAAAATAATAATAATAAATAAAAAATGTCATTTAATATTGTTTGAAATAGTGTAAATAGCTTGAGGGGTAGGATAAAAATTAAATCAGGTTTTATATCCCACTTAATTTTAATCAAGATTCAAACGAGAATTGTTTGATTAAATTTTACTTTTATGACTTTAATGAAAAAAGTTATAAAACTGCTTTTATTTATTTCTTTTTTTGTGCACGTGCGTGTGAATTTAACATTGCATAAATACGATTACTTGCCCTTGAAAAGGTTAAACAATATATCAGAATTTTCAATGACTCACACTTTATGATAAACAAACAAATAGAATTGAAAGGAAAGAGAAGAAACACAGAAAAGGGGGAGAGAAACCAGTAGGAACATAGACAGTAGAAGAATAATCAACAGAAAAATATAAGAAGGGGTATTGATTAGGAAAAAAAAAAAAAAAAAAAAAATTATGGCAGAGTTTAAAGTAAAGAAAAGAGACATGGAGCATAGGAACAGCAATCAGTAGGAAGACAGGAAGAGCATACATTAAAGAGAACAAATGGGAGAAAGGGTACAGTCAATCAGAAAAGAATGTACAGTTACAACAGAACTACACAGAAGATATAGTAACCAATAGGAATATAGGAAGAGCATACAATCAGGAGAACAGTCAACAGGTAAAAAGGAGAAAGGTTGCCATCAGAAAAAGTTTAGAATTTCTGTAAAACTGAAAGGAAATGTACGAGACATAGAACATGCAAACAAGTAAAAACAAGGAAAGAGTAATAATGAACAAAATAGGAAAATGAAAGAAAGGGTACCATCAATCAGAAAAAAACAAAAACAATGAGTAAAGTTAGAAAAAAGAAAATAATAATAATAAAAATAATTGCTCACCTGCAAGAAAAGTGACACATCTTACAAAAATTCATTTTGTGTTTTATTCCACTAATAAGCCTATCATAGGTACATCTTGCTATATTGAAAATTTCATAAGTATAGTTATGCGAAAAGTCACTTTATTATGCTATATGTCCATTTACAACCACAGAAGAGGAGTGGGTTGTATGGGAGAATAAAATTATCCAACTCTCCAAACCTCATCCTACCTCTTTAATCTTAAGTGTTTCATGCTTTTATACACATTTTTACTCCTGCATACAGATTTAAGGGCTATAATTACAGGTTACATTTATATTAAGTATTTTTTTTCTTCCCATTTGAAATTTATTTTTGTCAAGATGTGTCACTTTCTTGCGGGTGAGCGATATGTGTAAGGATAAAGAATAATGGTAAAAACAAAAATATTAATCAATAAAGGATGAAATATAATTATAACTATAAAATAAACATAGATTTAAAAAATATAATTATAAAATTATGAGATTAATTAAATATAACTAAAAAGATTAAAAATTAATAAAATGTTAGTGATTAGAATGAGTTATTTGATGAAACTAAGCAAAAACATCCATGCTACTGACAGCAAAAATCTGATCAGTCTTTATTCCCATGAAATGTATTGTGTATTCTATAACATAAAAAGTGTTGTAATTTTACTGTGTTTTGCATTAGTAATTTTATTATGTTTTGCTGCTATGTACTGCATACAATTACAGGTAATATCTTCATATAAAAAGAGTAATTTCTTAAAATACTGAAAGTGTTTGAAAAAAGTGAGTAATTTAAAAGACAATGTTTGAATAACATTTACTTTCAACTAGCTTATTGGTGGATTTTTGTTTTTCTTTGATACCAAACCAAATTACACACAGACTAGTGTCAACAAAGATGACACAAAGCAGTGACTGTATTTTTTATGTTCAGGAGTTTTTTTTATATAATACTAAATTAACTAATGAGAATAACCTACAACAATCTTTTTTTTTCCTTTTCATAGTCAACTTTTACTGATTTAAACTAATGCTTAATGTAAAAAATATAAAGCACTATTTTCCCATTCTTCCCATTACAAAAATGAAAACTCCTTTCATTCATTCAGAAGTGCCTATAATTTAAAAGCAAATATATAAGGTGACATTGTATTATTTTCAAAAATAGTCACTTTTTAAGGGTACTTCAGAACTATTGAGAAATTACTTTTTTCATTATTTTTGATTCTTTAGTTATTTTATTAAAATAATATGTTTATATTTTTAAAACAGACTTAAAAAGTTGTGTCCAAACAAATTTAACTCTTTTAAACAGGATGAACTTTTTATTAATACATTTAGTAGTTATTTTGATGAATTAATCAATTCAACTTATGATTAATAAAAAAAAAAGCAGTAATTTGAATATTTTCCAACTTGACAAATTTCAAATCTTAAAAAAATTATCAAGTAAGATAATTTTTTCCAATCTAAATATTATATAAAGTTAGATTTTTATAGATGTGTTTGTTACATTAAACTCAAGAAAATGTTCCATATTTTTCTTATTTTTACAGTTAAGATTTCTTTGAATTTGCCTATCAGAAATGTTTAGATTAAAATTTATAATTAATTGCTAATGCATTTTTTTTCCTGTTGGGAAAGCCTATCATCTAATAGGTTTCACCAATATGTTTCTATTCTTAGTAGATAGATTAATTAATTTGAAAAGCTAAATGGATCTCCAGACACAATTTTATGGATTTTTTATTTTTATTTTTATTTTTTTTTAATTTATATCTTCTTCAGAATGTAGCTAAATTTTGATTTGTTTGAAAGAATTTATGCATTAAACAATATTCCTTTAGAAAACTGAATATTCAGTTTTTTCTTTTTTAACAGAAAAAATTTAAATTCTTTGATTATTTTCCACAGCATAATTTTCATGCATAATAATATAACATGCATTTAGTATCCTACCTGGCTATCCAAATATGCTACAGATTTGGATAGAATTCAAAACTTTCTTGTTTTCTTGCAACATCAAAAAAAAATATTGCATGCTAAGTAAACAAGAAAAGTGCTTTCTGACTGCAAAACATACAACAACATAATATAGTTGATGCAAATAAAAGATATATGAGAGACAAAATCTGAGGAAAAAGGGAAAATTTTCGACATTATTATATAACCAACAAAAGCTCATCTAAGATAAGCTATAAATATCAATATATTTTTAAAAGAAGAGTTTTAAAAGATACACAAAGTTGTTTAACTGGTGAAACAAATTCAGTATTGCAGAATGTTTACATATTGAAGAGAAACAGTTTTTTTCTTCAATTTTTTTTTTTTTTGGCTGGTTTGATAACTTGGTTATAGTTGAAATTTTTATGATCTGCAGTTTGATAAAGAAATTTATCTGAAAAAAAAAAAAAAAAAAATGGACTCATTGATATCTATATTTTAAATGAAGGGCCACTAAATTTTAAATTAATTCACAATATTTAAAATAAGCATTAAAAATGATCAAAAATCCACAGCTTATTTTAATACTCAGCCAAAAAATAGAATGAAACTATAAAGCAAAGTTTATAGTTTTCAGTTCGGTATGGGAAAAGAAAACTTGAAAATGTATGTATTTGAATTTTTCTGTGCAAAAAGTTAGAAAGTAAAATACTTTCTCTTAAAAAGTTCTCCTTAAAGTAGCTCTTCCAAAGGTAATAATGCCAAAATTTAATAGACCAAAATAAAACCTCCCACTCTTCATCGTTGAAATGATTATATACCCGCACACAACCAAAGCCAATGGATAGTCCAATAAATATAAATGAAAAATGTCTAATAACATTCTCTTATTAATTAAAGAGAATAGCAGTAAATAAAAACAGGTTAGTAGATTTAAAAGGAAGTAAATCCTGGAGAATTAAAACATAGTTTTCATTCAAAAGACAAGAACTAAGCAACAGAGCTGAGCCAAAGGAAGGGGAAAAAATGTCAAAATCTTTTGACAAATAAGTTATTGTATAGTTTATTCTTATTAATCAATACAATTAAAATTTTCTAATTCAAGGAAAATCTGCTGGCCAATATATTCCTTTTGAAATAAAACAGTAAATAATTTTACATACAATAAAGCACTAAAAATCAACTACTTTGCTTTCAATTATTTAAAACCACAGATACATGCAGTTTCTTCACAAAAATACAATCTACAAGACTTTACATTCATTACATTTAAAAAAATAAAATACAAATCTATTTCTATTACTTTGAGCTGAAAATGCACTGAAATTACTTAACAGCATTTACACAGATATTTTATTATTTCTAACAGCCATGTAATATTTAAGTAAAATTACCAGGAGAAATATTAATTAAGTACAAAAATAAATTATGCACAGTCCAGCTCTAATACAAATTGACATGAAATATGATGATTCAAACACATAATTTTAATAGCAACATTTTACATCAATTTCCAATAGCATATTTTGATATATTAGCAGCACATATAATGGCAGCAAAATAAATAAAATTATCATACGATTTACCATAAAAAAGCACATAAGCAGTACAGCACTGGTCAGGCAGACAATTCATGCAGTTTTCTAGCCTTCACTACAAAATTCACATAGAATAAGACATGTATATGTATACAGAAACAAATATTAAATATCTTTCAAAGTTCTAAAAAGAGAATTTTCACATGTATTAGAAAATATAAATATGAGAATTTAGAAGAAGGAATAGTAAAAATAATACACAGAGCACTGCTTTAACTGAAAGTTTGATAAATATTTGCATTAGTGTGGATTTCTAATTACAATAATAGCATTTTTATTGTTATATGATAGAAGATAACTTACCTTGGTCTATACTTTACCTATTTTATAATGAATATACACATAAAATATTAAAAATTTACATATTCATCATTCAATTTACACAGCTTAAATTGCAAATTTTCTTGTTCAGGTCTTTGCAGTTTTAATAAATATATTGAAGAATACAATAAAATTATACATAAATGAGTGTTTCACTAAATTTTTGATGATTATTATTTTATTTTATTTGTGTATGTGTTTATTTGTTTAATATGATTTAATTATATTTAATTGATATGATTTGTTTAATATGATGCTAATGTATTGAATGCAAGCTATAATTTTATTATCAATATTTAACTTATGTTGAAAATAAAATACAATAACAGAATAAATAGAAATGAATAAATGATAACAAAAGAAGAAAAAAAAAGGAAAGAAATGAAATGAAAACTAAACAGTGTTTCAAACAGCCAAAAAATTATAAGCATGAAACACATTACATGCCATTACACCACAACATTTAGCTCACTAGAGTGTACCAAAACTAAACAATTACCACACACCATCTAATTATTTTTTATTTTAGAGAGCTAAACTATTTCAAAGATAGATCAAACCATCTACTTATTTTTTATTTTAGAGAGCTAAACTATTTCAAAGATATCCTACATTTGTCTCTCTATCAGTTTGCAAAATTTTAAGATCTTTTTGAATGTGTAAGCATCTTTTTTATAAAGGAAATCAGTATTATGATTAACAGAGATGAATTGTTACTAATTTATCAGATTTTATGACTAAATACAGTGTTTAAAAATAAACACAATATCTTTTTGCTATGATAAATTTGTAATGTATAAAAAAATAATGAAAAAAAAAAGTATAAATTATCACGTAAATTGTATATACATGTATTTTGAAAAAACCTTTCTCAATACAAAATGAAAATTGAATAAATGAAAAACAGCAGAAGCAGCCTATATGCTTATTACAGGAATTAAGAGTCTTCTACTCGTTTTTCACACTCTTCCTTTTCTGGAATTTTTTAAAGGTTCCGTTATGAAACCCAGGAACATCATCAAGATAAAATTATTTTTTCTCAGGGGCTGCTTTCTACTAAAGGGATTTTACTTTTCTTTAACCTCTTTAAGTTGTTTATATTAACAAATTAATAACTGCAAAAGATTAAAAAGTGAGAAAAAAATATTATTTGCACATAAAATTTTATGATATAAAGAGACCCCAATAAGTACATTTTCTGACAATTGAGATTTAATTTTTATTTTATTTTGCATTGCAAAAACAATGAAAAACATGAACAAATTATACATTTAGTCATTTTTAATTACTAATGAACAAATCACAAGTGGTATTTTAACGGACAGAAAAATTATTTTAATAATTTTTAAATATTGTGATTTTAAAAATCTAACTTATTTAAAATATTTTTATCACAGAAAATTTTTTTATGTTTTCATTTTTGGACATTTTTGTTGCAAGCTGTTTTGATGTAACATGTTTCTCACTAAAAAAGCACAATAAGAAATAAATTGCTAGTTTGTTTAGATCTGTTAGACTCTTTTGACACCAACTACTTAAAAAAAACATTATTTACATACGTGAAAAAAATATATAAAGATGTGTATCCTCTCATTACATATTATAATAGGATATATTGTATATGAAAAGATTAGTCTTTTTGTTAACAATTAAACTATAATGAATGTTCGGCAAGGAATTAATATAAAAAATAAAATAGCTATGGTATAACTCTATGTTATTTTCTGAGTACAAAAATTTCAATAGAAAAATTATATTAACTCATATTTTATCTCTTTTAGGACTTATACAGTAGTCATACAATCCTTACATTATTTGGTGCTAAGTTTATTTTCTTAAGATTTAGAAGTAATTTCCAAAATATTATTGTAGCGGAAGATACCTCAACAGAGTGTACAAAATATGTAATACTTTGTTGTATAATGTTACGCTCATATAGTACAGGACATGTTACTTGAAGTAAATATCTTAAAACAGCTTCATTTATATGAACTTGAAACTAATTTTCATTAAATAAACAAGTATTACGTTTAAGATTGGGAACAGAGCATACATAAAATTCATGATTATTTCTAATTCAGTGAGAATTATTTTAAATTAATAACAAACAACAATGTGCACATTCATGGCTTAATAATGGAAATGGATGCCTGCTACCTCAGAATATTTTTTTAGGTGACATATGTTATTACATCTTGGAAACTAATTGTGCTTCATTCCATCTGGATGGTCATTTTAGGTTATTGTAAAATAAATGACATTGAAGCATCTTTTCTTTGGGAATTACTGAAGAATTTTCAATACTTTTTAATTAATAGTAATAGCAGAAGCTCAACTATAAATAGATCATTTGAAAATAAAAATGCAATAATTATATTGAATAACATTTGTTTTTAAATTTTTTTACAGCCAATTAATTTATAGTAAACTACTGACAAATATATATATATGTAAAGGCATTGAAATCCTTTCAATGGTTTTCAGGGGGGTTGGGGGTGAAAGAAGACATTAATGTTAGCTTTTTTATTTTAGTTAATTTATGTATACATTTTTTTTTTTTTTTGGGGGGGGGGGGTGTAATTCCTGTCGCCCATTAACAGAACAGAAAATATCTACATTTTCAGATGCTGCAAAACACAAAGGTTCTGTTTTGAAGCATTTATAAATAAAATTATTTTGTAGTTGAATTCTGAAAATTTTCCTACATTTAAATATATAACTAAACTTCAATTTAAGTAACTTTTAGAAATCCATAAACAAATTTCTTTCACAGATGTTATACAAAAGACAATTATAAAATACTATAGCATTAAAAAATTTTGGCTTAATTTATTTATCTTGTAATGAATATTATAAATAATATTGATATATAAAGTTCTTGGAAAATTTCAACAGTCTAATTATGATTTCAAATTAATATTTTATAAAACAATCAACAGTAACAAATATAATATGATAATGTTCACATTAAAAATATATTTATATTGAATATTTATCATAAAATAATGACTTAAATAATATATATTGATATATATTTGTTGATATGAGATACAAAGATAATGATGCTCAATATAATACTTAGAATAATTTCGCAAAGTTAAAAAAAAAAGATGGCAATGTTCAATGAGACACATAATAAAAATACACCAAATACTTTACTATATGAGTGTTGCCTGAATTTTTTTTTATTTTGAACACTTGAGTGTATTTATTAATTACTCATTTTTTTTATTAATGGCCATTTGCCTTTTAACATGCTTTGGACTTTGAAGTGGAATCTAAAACTTTTTTTGTATGGCTTTATTTTAGAATTACTTACACCATAGTTTTAAATCTTTGAATGATATTTTGAGTTCAATAATTCATGTTTATCCATTTTTTTAAAAAGAAGTAAAAATTTCTGTGCAATACATTGCAGGTTTAAAGGAAAATCTTAACAGCTAGATGTTGATCTTCAATACATATTATTATAAACTTTTATCAAGTTATTGAAACTACTAGTACAATAATTTTAATCAAATAACTGATAAACTATTTAAAAAATGATATTTAACAAACTATCTAATGAGATAAAATTTTAAACAGCAATTCAATTGATTCAATCCCTTGATGAGTGGTGTGATACATTTTATCATGATTGATTTTAATCAAGATTGGTGACAAAATTTTAAATTAAAATTTTACTTCGTAACTCTGTAGAAAAAAGCTATAAAATTGCCTTTTCTTATTTTGAAATAAAATTTTGTGGAAATTCTGGCATGAATTCAACAGTACATAAACATAATTACTTGGTCTTGAATGAGTTAATAAAACATTTTAATTAATTCTAGACATAATCAAACGCTGAGTAATAGTTTATTAAAGTAATAAAATGACCTCATTTGAAATCATTTTTACCATTGTTTAATCATTATAGCATTCTAGTTTTTCGAGATAAAAAAAAAATAATAAAAATAAAAGTAAATAAATAAAAGCTAAATTTTATACAATTGAAAGTCATTTTTGAATAAGTTTGTTTATAAAAAAAATAAAAAAAATCATTTGATGAACTTTTGTACACAAGTACTAATTTTCCTTGAAAAATATTTAATTTAGCAAACTCATTTTTAAAAAAAGGCATAACTAACATATTTATAAATAAGTTCACACAGTTTTTTGGCACTACAATAAAAATAGAAATAAAATTTTAACAATGACAAAATCTGGGTTTAACCAGAAAAATAATAACACTCTTATTAAATAATTATTTTAAAAATTTTGCTTATAACAAACCATTATAAACAGAACTGACTTTACAGTTTAAAGCTTACCTGCAAATAGGTTTACTTACAGCAAATATAAAAAAATCCATAACACCTGCAGCATCTTTAATTAATGCCTTAGGAGTGAAAAATAAACCATCTGCAAGAGTTTTAAGAATAATTTCTAGACTCATGGCAGTCACAAAGACATACTCAGCAATCTGGAAAACAAATAATGTTTTTCTAAATTTTTCTGCTTTGAAAAATATTATTAGAAGATAGTAGTTTTAAGTTACTAGTTGATATGGGATACATTAAATTGAGCACCTGATAGAAAAAACATATATTTGCAATTAAAATTTGCAGTTTTAAGTACTGTAGACTCCCTCAATTCTGCACAGCTCTGGACCAGAGGTTGTGTGGATTTTAGAATTTTGCAGATTTCTGGCCATTGCTTTGCTTACATGTTTTAAACAGTAATTTGAATGTAATTAATAATGCAATCTAAATTATAATGAATGCTTACAATATATTAAAACATTAAAATAAATAATAAATTAAAATAATAAAAATTTAGATAATTTTTAAAATGATTAAAATATTAAAAACAAAGATTTAATTAATAATGTATGATTAAGTGTTCATTATAAAGATGAAATATATTTTTCCTAAATTACTCAATGAAACCTGCCTCATAAATAATGTTCAATATTAATTCACATGAAAATAATAAAATAAGAAAGTTTTATTTCAGGTTTAGCCAGACTTAATAACAAAAAAAAAAAAAAAAAAAAAAAGGAAGCTTGAATACATAAATATATTCAGTAAGAAGATTATGATTATCATTAATATCAGCAATACCTTGATTTTTTTCAGAAATAAATTTATTCTTCCTTCAAGGAAAAAAAAAAGTCAGTAACAATAACAAAAATTTACAAATGAAAATATGTTTGGAATTGATATGAAATTAAAAAAGTCAAAATTTGTCCCCAGATCTGAACTGAATGTTTCATTGTTTACATCCATAAACTATGTGCAGATTTTAGAGAGTTGAAGATTTTACGTTTGCAGATTTGAGGGATTCTACTGTACATAAATAATTAGAATTTTTTAATATTTTTCTTGAAGCACACATAATAGAATAGCACAAATGTAATTAATTTACTAGGCCTTAAAAGTAGCAGTTAAAAAAACTTTTTTTTTACACCATAGGGTCATTCTATGTCAAATCAAAAAACAATATTCCAACCTGACCATTTCAGATTTCAATGAAACTGCCAGGATTCTTTATGTTGATATAAATTAGATTTTAATAATGCTAAAGGAGTAAAACCAAACATATCCAATCCATTTACGTGAAGTACAGTCATTAATTTTCCAAAACAATTATTATTCTGAATAATTCAGCTGTTAAATCCCCCATTTAAAAAAGAAAGAAAATCTCCCTGCTAAATTGATCCTTGCTTCAGAAATATAACTCAAAAAAGATATTGCAGAAATTAACCAAAGCTATTGTATAAATAGCATAAAATATTCTATTTAAAAAAACCCTTCCTGTCACTTTGGATTTACAATAGTTTCAGATGCTCATATGTAGAAGCTCACTTTTCAGTTTATACCTATTTTGTGCAACAATTCAAGAACAAACTCCAAGGGTTTCACAGTAGGCAAAATGACCAATTTTTAAATTTTTGAGCTCCCCCCCTCCCCTAGCTTTCCTTCTAAATCTTCTTTGCATTTTTGCACCAATCCAGAGAATGACCAAAATTGCTTTAAAAAAGGCGGAATTCCTCCTTTAGGAGGAACTCTTCCATGCCTGTAGTAGAGATCTGAATTTTATTTATTTTACATTAATTGATAGTATGTCAGACTTGAGTTACAGCAAGAATCCTACAAATTTTGATCCTACATTGGCCTCAAAATACTTGCGAATATAGGCATATTGTGGGAAGTAGCAGGGTAACATGCCCTAACTTCTTGAATACCAATTTTTGAAATATGCTACGATAAATAAAGACTTGTCTTGTATTGATTCAAAATTGAAATGACAATTTCTACTTTTATTTTATTTTCATATTTCTTAATTTTTTATGGATTTACTCAGCTGTTTTTTTATAAAATTAAAAGAAATTATTCACCGAGAATTTCTTTTTACTTTGATTCATAATAAAGAAGATTGCTACCCATTCAAGTATTATTTTTTCCAGCCTAAAACTTTACTGCCTTCTATATTTTAAATAAGATTATTTATTTTATATTTATTTTCAAATACTGAACCAAATAATATAAGCAAACCAAATTTGCATTCAGGTTACTTTTTCTTCTCTATAATAACTATCACAATGTAATGCCATATTAACGATGATAACCTAAATATTATACATTTCTGAATACATAATTCATCCAATTGATAATTTTTCAAAACAGAAACAAACAATATTTTTAGCATCACATTTGATGCTGTACATTAAAGATATAAACATTATCAACATCACAGACGATAAATGCTTCTGAAATGAATGAACAAGGGATATTTAAATTGATTTGTTGAAAGATGATAAAGAATGGTAACAAAAATTTGGATAAAATAATTTAAAGACATAATAATATATAAAAAAAAAGTTTAGACAATGTAAATCCCAAAAAGAAAAAGGGAACAATACAAAACTTGGTGGTGTAGTTATACCTTCCCTTTGCTGATTACACTGAAAATAAGTTTATCATTGTTACCTGCAGTACAGGTGTATTCATAACTCTTTTTTGAGGCGTCTCGAACATCATCGAAATGCAACACAGCGTTGTTATCCAAATCATAAACCAATCCAAATAGGTTACTAGGCCTAATAAATTGCTGTAAACAAAAAAAAAAAAAAAAAAAAAAAAAAAAAAAATTACATAAAAGAATTGCAATACATATAGAACACGAAAAATAAATTTAGATTCTTACTGGAAGGTTTTATATTTGATTTTCCGTTCTTTTCCTGTCACTGGATCTCTGATATGAGGATCATACCGGGCCCACACAACTGTTTGGCAAAATTTTCGGAATCGACTCTCTCGAGCTACCATAAAAAGAGGTGTATCAAAATATGGATGATTTTCTCTAAGATCTTCTTCTCTCTGGTTTCTAAATAAAATATGAAAAACATTAAAATAATTAACATTAAGAAAATTTTAAGATAATGAAAGTAAGTATAATAAAGTTTTTGATCTTAATAAAATTTAAAAAAGGAAAATGATTGATTTTAACTCATACCTTTTATTTCTGATCTTTTACTGAATAAACATATGTTCATCTTTTATTTAGACATTTGAATTTAGTTAACTTTTATTATTTTTAATTGACATGATTTATTTTCTTTTTAATTTAAATGGAAAAATGCCAAAATTCTTTTCTAATTTAATCATGACAATTTTTATATGTTATTGCTGGTTAAATCTGAATATTATTGAATAATTGCAAAAGGAAAGTACACACTTTGTAGTATTAGATTACATCATCATTATGTATATTAGTTTGTGAGACAGAAACCAATCAAATTTTGTTAAGTTTCTTAATTTTGTTTTTATCTATTGTTTTAATCTACAACAACTTTAGCTTAAAAAAAAAAAAAAAAAAAAAAAAAAGAGAAAATATTAGGTTTATGGGTTATGTATAGCTTTTTAAAAACAGCTAACCCCTTACTAGCAATCACTGAAGAAAACAGTACATGCTAGTAACTTATATATAATACAGATAACATGCTATTAATGTAATAAAATAAACTAAAATATAATAAGAAGATTTTGTTTCAATATTTTAGTTCCATATGGATGCTGGTGTTTAAAGAAAGACTATCAATAATACTTATCATACATCATAATTTTGCTAGACATCAACATTACGATTAGAATTTTCAATTATAAAATAATATTCTCATCAACTTGTATTTAGCAGAACATACTTTACTGCATATTTTTTGGCTAAAAATTTTATTAATAATGCAAACAATCAACAAGCTGTAATATCCTTCAAAATTAACATATTACCTATACATTTCATATTACATTAAAATTAACCCATTCACTTAAATTTTAATAATGTTTCTAAAATCAACTTTTATAGTAATGATATATCAATACTTCCTAACCTTTTGACATCATAGATATCTTTCAAACCAATTTCTACATTTATCTTACCTAAATCAGGTTTCAAAGGTTTTTAATTTAATTTTTGATAAATCAAAGATAAAATATACTTTAACATTTGTCTATTAAAACTACAACAACAAAACTACATTATATTTTGATTTTTAAATAAACAAATACATTCAAAAATAGGACTTATTCTTTATTGTAGTGCAATCTTTTAAATGCATATAAACCCACAGCTAAATGAAATAAAAAAAATGCCTCATCTCTATATGTACAATAAATGTAACTTCTATAAGAGATTAAGTCAACCATACTAAGAGTTTTCCTGTTTCATTTCACTTTTATCATAAATATTAGCCATTTCATAAAATAAATAAATTTTAGGGAGACCTTAAACAAAGAATACTGAAAATTATTTATTGCTTTGGTAGGTGCTGGGCAGATCCAGACTCCTGGAACGGAATTAACTAATAAAATCTGCCAGCATACCCCAAAACCCCATAGTGAATTAGACAAGCCCCTCCTAATCACTCAATTCAAAATATTCATAGTGCTATATATAAAATTCATCAATTCCTAATAAAATGAAAGTGATTGTTAAGGGTTCTGGTTAATTCCTGAGATAATGGCTTCTCCTCAATTAGTCCCAAAATTAGGAGGGAGGCATCAGCCTCAACTATTCCCAATACATTGTGATTGTTTTTCGAAGGAGGAATTAACTTTCAGACCGTTAAATTAAACAACAGAACTATCCTTAAAATTCTTTAACCTAATTGTAATTGATTTTTAATAAACTACAATGATAATAAAAAAAAAAGAAGATTCATGATTGCAATAAAATATTCAAAGTTAACAATTAATATATATTTATTTACAGCTATATTTACAACTAAATGATGTGCCACACGACATGCTCGATTTACATAAAATAGAAAAAAGAAACACAATTAAACATTTTCTTAATACAATTACTATTGAGACTCCTTGATTATAAAATTAATTTAACATATTATTAGTTTGATACATGGATAACCAATTGAGCATATAATCCTACTAAACTCATACATAGACCCTAAGTAACTGGGAACAAATAATAAACAAACAGGGGTATCTTCTGATCCTTGGCCTTAGTAAGCGCTGGCAGCCCTTTTTTTCACACGGTTTTGGAAACTTCAGGTTTATCCAGTGACTCCGTTACATCAGCTGTTCAAACCACATCTCCGGAACCAGTGCTCTTACGGGATCAATGCGATCCAAACTTTATTTTTTAGACTCATGATTTCTGAGTCTGTAACATCTTTTTCGTTGAGATTCCTCACCTCAAAAAGAGAGCATTCTTAAAATGCATCTGCATCTCCAAAGCACACACTACTGTCTAATTCTCCTCCTAAAACTCTCTGTAAATTTTTCTCACTCCCCATCCCATCCGGGGTTCCCCCCCCCCCCTTCGTTCAATCAGAACTCGACGTCCACTAATTTCCCTACACTGATGACCCCTCAAAATCGTTTATTGGCTGCAGCCTCTCTGAGAGGGATGAGCCCCATCACATCTTAACGCCCACTTGATGGGATGCAAAGCAATCTCAATAGCACATGATAATGTGTGTGAGGTCTTATTTTTTTAGCATGCCATAAATATACGCATAAATCCATTCCTGACATTAACCGTCAAGACATTGTTCACTGGGCGCCAGTCCGGCGACAACTTCGCAACCCAGAGATAATGGGCATTCATTCCTCCTTAACTTGTAAACAGCACTAATACCACACATATATGTAACCATCAGAAAATTAATAATAATATGATTAATACATAATTTCAGAACATGAAATACAATACCCTTTAACGTGTAAACAACATTAATACCACATATACAGGGCTGCCAACCTCTGCGAGTAAAAATGTGTAGTTTGAACATCGAAAATGTGTAGTTTTAAGAAATCAAGTGTAGTCAAGTTGTGTTACCGCATTCGACCCCGAAAGTTTAAAAAAGAAAGTTTGAAATATATTATAAAAAACACTTTTTTAAAAATACATTGATTTAACTATCATACATATTAAAATAGAATAAATTTTACAAATCAAAATATAAAACTTACCTTTTATTTCATGGGTATTCATCATGAAAATTACTTTAACAGCATTTTGGTCAGTGCTACCACCAGTTAAAAGTGAAAATGACATACTTTTTAAAATAGTAATTATATCAGTTTTATTTGCCATACATTTTGAAATGGCTGTCGTTTTAGTTCGAGCGCTAGCATTGTGCTTGGCGATTTTGGAATCTGGGAACATCGCTTTAAAGAGATAACCTGCATGGTCAGTTGCACTTAATTGCACGTTATGTTCAATAAGAAATAACGAAAAAAGCATCTCTGCTGTGGTAAGACTTATCGAGACGTCGCTTTTGACAAAGAAAGTGTCCGGCTATTTTTCAACTTTTGTTTTCGTTCTTTGTTCTTAATATGTCTCTTTGACTTTATATGACGTGAGCAATAAAATTTTCCCCGTGATTAAAGTTGTCAGCATACTCACTACCCTTAACACTCTATGGGCATATATATACATATTGTAATAGGATAATATAGCATGACTTACAGGTTTTTATTTTATTCCAATCTTATCTTACTTCCAATCTCTTTATTTTGTTTTCCTGGTTCCATGGCATATTCCATTTTTATATCGGTTACTTATTTGCTTACTTTCGATTTGAACACTTACATGTGCGTTCATGATCGTTTTCTTCCGTCTGATCGCGATTTGCGATCTTCGCAAATCGCAACTTACGAGTAGCCGTATCTCCCTTTCGCAAAGCAGGAACGCATTCGCTCAACTCGGCAGACGCAAAGGGGGCGTTGCACTCTGGCAATGTATAGAACGGCGAGGGGTATTTAAATCAGTCGGTTTGTTTTGACTGCCAGTGGTCTGACGATGTTTTGGTCTAGTAAAGGCCGTACATTATTTTAAATTCCAGTTATGGAAGTTTATATTTGTAGTTTGTTTATGTTCTGAAAGATGTTGTTTTAAGGATGAATCCAGTCTATAAATAGTGAAAATATCTTTGCTGAACATCTGTTGTGATGAGTTGCTATGATATCCAAGGTTTCTATTTCTTTTGGACATTTGCTGGACTTTATTTTTTCGTCATCATCCGATTTGAAAAATCTGTTTTTCTTCAAGTTATGCTGTGGTGAGTAGTTCGTTTTGCAACCTGTACATGTCAATTTAAACTTTACCTTACGTCATGCTGTTTAAATTAATTAAGTATTTTTTATTGTGTTAAAGTATGACTTTAATTTTATAGATAATATAATTTCAGAAATTATTTTTTTTGGTTGATTTTACCAGATATAATTTCTCTTTGTTTATTATTTCATATATACATATATTTTTATTTTGAATATGTTTTTCTTGAAAAATAAACGTTAGTTTATATTTTAATTAAATGTTTCTTTACTGACTTTATTACACTACCACAGATTGCCAATACTTATTTCAGGTCACCATTTTTAATTTCTCTATCTCTGCTTAAGTTTTATTTAATTTTAAAACGGTTCTGGCTTCAGAACCGATCACGGGTTATGGGCCCAAGCTACTACGCTTTTTAACCTGTTATGGTGGCCATAACCTTCGTTGGCAATATCATAAACTAGTGGTAGCATGCGGCCATTAGACCTCCAAGTGATTTCTAGTGGGGGGGCCGCAATATCATTTTTTAATAAACTTTTAATCATTCTGGTATGAAATAGAAAGGTTTTTTTTTTGTAAGTTTTTTTTTCGTACTATCTGACTGTTTTAGAGTACGTTTTTTTTGAAAAAAAATTCTTTTCCTTTCTGTTTAAATTTTAATAAAGTCTAGTTAAGAGCATGGCGATGACCAATGTACAGGTTAGCATAAACAAACTAAATTCTCACAACTATGCAACCTGGGCAGCAGACGTAAAATACCTGCTGCTAGATAAAAATGCTTGGGGCATCGTGAATGGTACTGAAGAGGCTCCGAATACCAGTGATGCAGCGGCAACAAAAGAATATCAGGCACGGCTCAGGTCAGCACTGTCCATAGTATACTTAAACGTCGAAACTGAGTTCCGGAGAATCATAGAAAACATCGACGACCCTCATGAGGCATGGACAAAGCTTAAGACCCACTTTCAACCTGATAACCGTGCACGCCATATGCAGTTATTCGGCGAGATCCTATCCTGCAGAATACAGCCTGATGAGCCGGTCGACATGTTTGCTGCACGCCTACAGAGACTAGCTGATCAACTGGCTGCCATGAATGAACCGATAAAGGAAATCTATCTGACATTCCAGTTGCTGAGATGGCTCCCTAAGAAATTTGATAATCTCGTCCAGGGAATTTTGCGATGGCCCGAACAGCAGTTCAAGCTTAAAGATGTCTTGACCGAGTTAGTAGCAGAAGAATCCCGCATTAAATTACGAGAAGAAGACAGAGGTAATCTGGTCCAATCCCATTTTTCCCGAGCTCGCACACCCAAGAGGTCCGCATATAAGCCTAAGTTCAAGGGAAGATGCCACAGGTGTGGTCAAGCCGGCCATGTGCTTCGTCAGTGTAAATTGCCTCAACAAGCTTCCAGTCCCAAATCCTGCCTCCATACTACTTCGAGAGACTCCTCAGACTCCTCATTCCAGAACTCCTCGGTATCCAGAGGATCATCGGTGTCCAGTCCAGTTCGAGTCCAACCCAGTAATTCCAGACCTAGCAGAGATGTGCCTCGCAATAGAACCAGAAACCAACGTCAACGTAAGCCAACAAGCCAGGTAAATTACCTCATTCAATCTAATCTTACTAAGATTTCTTAGTAATATTAAATGTGGTGGAGACGCCTGGGTCTTTGACACAGGTGCCTCCCACCACTTTTGCAAAGATAAAAACCTGTATGTAAAATTTAAACCTTTGCAAAATGAGGAGTTGGCTGTTGCCGTTGACGGAGCAACTTTTCCTATTGAAGGAACTGGATTAGTGGACTTAAAAATAAATGGGGAGATGGTTCGCTTCGGCGATGTTATGTATTGCCCAAGTTTAAGGCACAATTTGATATCTGGCCCTAGGCTTGATAAAACTGGTGCCAAGTTCAGAGGAGGTGAGGGTAGGGTTAGAGCATATCGTGACAGTGGTACCTTATTTCGAGCTTTTCTTAAAGATGGCATTTACTGCCTGTACCCAGATCCTAGCCCTAAAAATAAAAATAAAACTCAAAATAGTCAAAGTCCTAAAAAGGTGCGTTTTCAAGCCTCTACTGTCCAGAAGGACGACTTTAAGTTATGGCATAGACGTTTCGGACACATTAGTTCCACTTTAATCGAACATACCGTAAAATGTAATGGTGTAAGGGGCTTACCACCTATTAAAAGTAAAGACTTTGAATGTGAGACATGTAAAATTAACAAACACAGGCGAACTTCCTTCCGTCCTATAAATCAAATAAGATCCAAATGACCCCTCGAATTACTTCATACTGACTTGTGGGGACCGACACAAATAACAGGTAGAAACGGCGAGAAGTACTTTTTAACTATAACTGACGACTTCTCACGAAAAGTATCAGTCTACCCCTTATGTAACAAATCACAAGTATTCAAGGTATTTACTAATCATGTAAAAAGAGCTGAAAGATTTTTAGGCACTAAGGTAAAAGAGGTCCGTAGTGACAATCGGCGGGAGTTTGACAATGAAGCTTTTATAAGATACTTTGAAGAGAACGGGATACACCATGAGTTTACCAACGTGTATTCTCCGGAACAAAATGGGGTCTCGGAACGTTTAAATCAGACTATAATGGACGGGGCACGCTCAATACTTAACGAAAGCAAACTCAGTTTAAAATTCTGGCCAGAAGCAGTTCTATACATCGCGTACACACTAAACAGGATATGTCATAAAACACAGAAAAAGACACCTTTCGAGTATTACTGTGGTAAAAAACCCTCAATAAGACATTTACGACCTTTTGGTACTGTGGCATACGTAGGGGTGCCCAAACAATTAAGAAACTCAAAGTTTGATCCTAAAGCCAAAAAGGGGGTTTTAGTGGGTTACGCGATGTCAACTAAAGGCTACAGGGTATGGATCCCCGATACAAATAAAATAATAGAAACCATAAATGTTAGATTTGGGGATGAATCCGTACCAAGAAATGTTCATAGACATAGTGAGCAAGGCCCAAGTTATTCAATAGGCACAAACCCTTTTACAACTTCAGAGCAGCACAACGGAAGCGACCTGGGACCCACATATATTTTAAGTTCAGAACAACCAGAAATTGACCCTTTGACCGACCTTCAACCTGACAGATTTCCTTTAGAAAGGTCACCATCTCCATCACCTAAGCCAGGCACCTCAGAATCCGTTGAACCCGCCTCCGTTCACTCATCTGAGGATGAAAGTGACGAGGAGGGCGAGGAACTCTCGAGAACACTGAGGGATGCTGTATGGTTCCGTAAGGCCATAACTAGGCCTGATAAGTTGAGGACCGACATCTATTATTATGAGATGGGTGAAACGCAACGTTTAAGATCACTCAGAGAAGTGCGGGAATATTGTCAGTCTAATGGTATAAAATTTGATCCAACCATGTTCAGTTTCAAAGGGGAAAATAAATATCAGGGTATTGTAAAATCTACTTCCAGTGCTAGTTCAAGTCCTAGTTACACACCTCCACACACATCTTTATCAGACCTCTTTATAAAAACAATATATGACTAGAAGACTCCATACCAAACACATATAAGCAAGCCTTAAAATCCCCTCAGTGGGAACTCTGGAGACAGGCAATGCAGGAGGAAATGGACGTAATAAATAAAAGACATGTATGGGAATTAACATCACTACCACCCAACACTGAACCTCTAGGCTGCAGATGGGTCTTCACCATCAAACGAGACGATAAAGGGCAGGTGGCAAGATACAAAGCGAGACTAGTAGCCCAAGGCTACAAACAGGTCAGGGGTGAAACTTATGACGAGACATTTTCACCAGTGGTAAACTTTAGTCTAATCCGCTTTTTCTTTGCTGCCCTAATTTCATGCCTCGGATGGATTCACACGCAATGCGATGTGAAAGGAGCCTATCTGTACGCCCCTCTCTCAGATAACATATACATGAAACAGCCTCCAGGTTTTGAAATAAAAGGGAAAGAGCATTTGGTCTGTAAACTCCAGAGGGCACTGTATGGCCTCCATCAGAGTGGCCGGGTGTGGTTTTATGAGTTACATAAAGTTTTAATTTTCTCTTGGTTTTAACAAATTGGATTGGTGTAATTGCGTTTATACATTTTCTAACTATGTTGTTTTATTATTATATGTTGATGACTTTGTTGTTTTAAGTAACCATCAGGAACACATAAATGAAATTTTGAAATTATTAGCTGAACATTTTGACATCAAAATCCTGGGGAAAACACGTAAACTTCTTGGAGTTGAGTTTGAGGAGGATAGGGAAGGTGTAGTGTCAATTCATCAAATGCAATATATTGATGATATCTGCACACGGTTTAAGGAATTTAACTTTCCCATCACTTCACTTCCCATAAGTAAAGGAGTAGTGTACTCCAAAGCACAGTGCCCTCAAACAGATACTGAAACCCAGGAGATGTCAAAATATCCGTACAGAAGTGTTTTGGGATGCTTATCTTTTCTTACAAGCAGGACTCGTCCCGACATATCCTATGCTGTAAATATCTTCAGTCAATTCCAGAGTAATCCAGGTATCATCCACTGGAATGGTCTCTTAAAATTACTAGGATATGTACAAAGCACCAAACACTACAAACTGAGGCTACCTTGTCATCACATAAATCTAATAACATACACTGATGCTGATTTCGCCGCCAATCGCGATGACAGGACGTCAATGGGGGGACAACTTTTAATGTTAGACAAATCTCCTATCATGTGGAGGGCTTTCAAACAAAAATCTGTCTGCTTGTCTACCATGGAATCAGAGTTTGTGGCTTTAACAGAGGCAACTAAAGAGCTTCTTTGGTTTAGTAGAATCATAAATGAATGTTATGATAAACACATTTTTACAGGCCCACAAACTAAGCCAACCTTGTTAGTAGACAATATGGCCTCCATTGATTTCCTTAAGTCTCCCATAGAAAACTACAGAACAAAACACATTGACGTTAAATTATTTTTTGTTAGAGACCTTTTAAACCAAGAGATATTTAATGTAAAACACGTAACTAGTAAAGCTAATCTCTCAGACATCTTTACAAAACCCTTAACGAAGTTTGATCTTAAAAGGTTCATTGATGTGATCTTTAGTTATAAGTAATATATAATGTTAAGTATTATTTAAAAGTAAAACATAAAATGTATAAAGTGAAAAAAAAACCTCCCTCCTTTGGACTTGGGTCAAGTATTAAAATACTTGTTTAGTTTTTTTAAGTTAAACCCTGAAGTTTAACACGTTTCATTTTTCAAATCTGAAAATTTTGTATATTTCAGTGTTTTTTTTAGTGTTTGAATATGTGATTATACACTTGTTTTCTTCTTATTTCATATTTTTGTCTCATATGCATATGTTCTAATGTCATAAATAAGTTTTTCAATACCCTCATTTCCAACATTGCGGACAATTTAACTCCCGCTGGAATGTGATCAGACCTCAGGATGGTTCATCCTCCGGGACCCGAGCAGCCCCAGGAAGCGACTCGCAGGGGTGCAATTGTAAATAGCCAGAGTGGCCTGCAGGGGGTAGTGGCCTTCTTGAGTGTTCTGATCACAGGAAGGCCTGTCGCGGGCATCGTTTCTTTTTAAGTTTTGTAAGTCCCTATTTTGAAAAATGGAAATGTCACATAGGTCCCGTCCGTGGTGTTGAAAATTGAGCTGTATTTTTTTTTTGCATATATAAATATGAAAAAGGGTTGTTTTACTTTTAAGAAATTGCATAACAAGTGTCCTTCACATTTTAAATCTTTGTTGAAACATTTGCAAATGTGTATTATTTCAAAAGCTTAAGCATGCATGTGGTTGTTATTGTTGTTGTTTGTTTTTATGTGAGCGCTCACCGTCCTTATCATTATCATATTCACAGTCATTATCATGATCATGATCGTTAGTGTAATTATCATTAAATGTGTCTATTTTGCATATCATGAATTTCCCATACATTATCAAAGTGTTTTTGCATAGTAATTCATGTTTTGCTATTCTTCATATTTGTAATGTTTATGAATCTGTCGTATGATAATCATTTACTCTAGTGTAATTATGCAAATGTTTGTAAATGTAATCGTGTATTGTCAAGGCAAGGATCAAGAATCGATATATTAAAAAATGTTACGGTATGTACTGGTAATCGTAGTCACTTGCATGTGACGAGGTAAAATGGTAACAAATTTTCATGAACTCTTTTGAAATGTTTGTGTACCTGAAAGACTTTGAAATTTTTAAGTTACTATGGTAACTAAAGACTTTTGTGCTATGAAAAAAATAGTTAATCTTGTTGTTGTATAGTTATCAAATTGTTATTCATATTGTGTGATTATTAACATTGTTAAAAAGTTGTTCATTTTTGGAAATTAACCTTGTTATAAGATATTGTGAATTGTTACATTTACGCACGATAATGTTGATTTATTCTTCACTAGTAACTGTCAAAGTATGATAGTAGGTATACTTATATCTTATGTTGTTCGATATGACCTTTGATATTATTTATATTATTTAGTAATACTTGGTAATTAGTTTCTTTGTAGTACGAGTGTTAAGGGGGGGGGGGCGATTGTCAGCATACTCACTACCCTTAACACTCTATGGGCATATATATACATATTGTAATAGGATAATATAACATGACTTACAGGTTTTTATTTTATTCCAATCTTATCTTACTTCCAATCTCTTTATTTTGTTTTCCTGGTTCCATGGCATATTCCATTTTTAAATCGGTTACTTATTTGTTTACTTTCGATTTGAACACTTACATGTGCGTTCATGATCGTTTTCTTCCGTCTGATCGCGATTTGCGATCTTCGCAAATCGCAACTTACGAGTAGCCGTATCTCCCTTTCGCAAAGCAGGAACGCATTCGCTCAACTCGGCAGACGCAAAGGGGGCGTTGCACTCTGGCAATGTATAGAACGGCGAGGGGTATTTAAATCAGTCGGTTTGTTTTGACTGCCGGTGGTCTGACGATGTTTTGGTCTAGTAAAGGCCATACATTATTTTAAATTCCAGTTATGGAAGTTTATATTTGTAGTTTGTTTATGTTCTGAAAGATGTTGTTTTAAGGATGAATCCAGTCTATAAATAGTGAAAATATCTTTGCTGAACATCTGTTGTGATGAGTTGCTATGATATCCAAGGTTTCTATTTCTTTTGGACATTTGCTGGACTTTATTTTTTCGTCATCATCCGATTTGAAAAATCTGTTTTTCTTCAAGTTATGCTGTGGTGAGTAGTTCGTTTTGCAACCTGTACATGTCAATTTAAACTTTACCTTACGTCATGCTGTTTAAATTAATTAAGTATTTTTTATTGTGTTAAAGTATGACTTTAATTTTATAGATAATATAATTTCAGAAATTATTTTTTTTGGTTGATTTTACCAGATATAATTTCTCTTTGTTTATTATTTCATATATACATATATTTTTATTTTGAATATGTTTTTCTTGAAAAATAAACGTTAGTTTATATTTTAATTAAATGTTTCTTTACTGACTTTATTTTCAGGTCACCATTTTTAATTTCTCTATCTCTGCTTAAGTTTTATTTAATTTTAGAACGGTTCTGGCTTCAGAACTGATCAAAAGTGAAAAGTACTTTCGCAACTAATGCAGAATGCTTCATATCAAGATTTATCTGAAGCACGCAAAAAAAAGCTACTTCACCGAATCGGACATTAGCCACTCGGATCGGAACTTTTGATCAGAAGTACTTTTCTTTTTCGATATCTCAGTCACTCATTTTGACAGAGAAATAAAAGAAGTGAACAGTATTAATTATTCAAAATGATGTCATATACCATATAATATAACTTCTGAAAATGTAGCTTGACTTTAGCCCGAACAATCCCATACAAAATCAAAACACAAGAAAAGTACGGCTACCGCTAGAGACAGGAAAGATCTTCACACACGTAACCCAATCACAGCACCGTATTAATATGCGCACACACTTAGCGTCAGATGTTACGATTCGGTGGATATGACCGCGTTTCGTTATCGAGGAGGAAAAGGCTTTTCAAACCTGCTTCCTCCGTAACCGGCAGCGGCGTTTAAGGATTGCGCAACTGCAGCGCGCTGATAGTAAACAAAAGCGGAAAAGCGTAATTTGAAGTTCGCGTAGCGTAATGTGTAATTTAGAAGCTAAAGCGGAGTAACTACGCTGTAGGCGTAGTAGTTGGCAGCCCTGCATACATATATAAACATCAGAGAATTAATAATAATATGATTAATACTCAATTTTAGAGCCTGAAATAACAATAATGATAATAAAACTTCAATAATAACTTTATGTACATTTCCTTTTGTATATATGAATATCCATAGTCTGCTGGCCACCGTAAGTATTCCCAGCAGTAGGATTTTATCCAGAACTTATAGATGCATTTGCTTCTTGCATTTTTAACTATTGTCATTAATTTCATCATTCTTTTTTAGATTAAAAATTATTCATAAAAATATATTTATAAATATATATAAACCTTTAATACAATCCAATTATATTGAAATATAAAGTGACACTAATTTAAGATATTTTTTCGAATATAAATTTTAGCAAAGAAACAGACTTAAATTTGAAAAATATGTTACTTATTTCTATTTTAGAGCTTTATTTTCAATTTTGTAATAAGGTTTTTTAAACTCATCATTAATATGAAAGCTTCAAGTCATTTAACTTTTTGCAACTATCAATAGTACTGTAAAAGTATAAATATGGGCACAAATTAATTTTGTTATGAAGTTAATTAAATAATATATCCCTATTAATGAAAATTTGCTTTTTTAAAGGAACAAGGCATTAACATTAAAATGAGCCATCCATAAAAACACACATTTTGTTCAAAATATTTAACAAATATATACCGTTTCATTTCTGCTTGCTGTCGTTTTTGCTGGAGCAATTTTATATCAAAATCATGGGGACTCCTTGAAGCACTTGGATTTAAAGTACCACCATCACCATTTTCTCTCAAGTGATCATAAGTTTGCTTGATTTTTATAGACCCTCGCATGGAACGTCGCATGCTTCTTCATATGAAAGATAAAACATAAGTAATAACTCATACTGAAATAGTATACATAAATAAACACATTTTCTCTTAGAGGAAGCAATATTTCTTAATTGTAAATACGTAAATTCTTTTAACTTTTTATGGTATACTTAGCAGTTTACAAATTGATTACAAATTGTTATTACAATCGATTTTTTCAAGTCTACTACAATATAATCCATGATACTCTAAAATTTGGCATTAATTTAGCATATAAACAATAGAAATTACAATTAACATTTAAACTAAAAAAAACAAATTTAATATGATAATGTAATCTTATCAGTTATCAATAAAAAAGAAATTATGTTTTAAAGATTTTGATGCATTTTGCAATTTCATATCAAAACAAGAAAATCATGCATCCAGCACAGATTATAAAACATTTTCAAACACTGTTAGAATATTGTTAAAAAGTTTTCTTTTTTTCTAACAGGGAAATTAGATGCTTACATAAACAATTTAAGAAACAAATAACACAGGAAAAATCCATTTTCAGCAATTCATGGCCATAGCCAGTATTGTTTATAAATTCTTGTGTGCATCCTGCATATGATCTACAGAATTTAAGCATACAACATAACATGCTAAAAATTAGTTTAGTTTAAAAATACATCCCTTAATTGAAAAGATATTTCCAGAAATTATTATTTATAGTTAGTAATACTGTAATGGAATATTTGTGTCTCAGTAAATGAACATTAAATGTTATTGATAACATGTTGTAATGCACCTCAGTTATGCCTAATAATTTCATTGTGTTTGAAGTACTGTAACATAATTAAAATACACAGCAAATGATTTTCCTCCATAATCTATAATTTAACAGAATTCTTTTGTGAGTTCATGTAAGTGAATTATAAGTTCTACACACCTCATTTTCAAGAGCAAACATTTATAATAAACCTAAATAACACATATCAATTACATAGATATCTGAGTATATTTACAAGAGTTAGATCGTAGACAGACAGTAAGCAAAGTGAAATCATAAATACTTTTTCATTTATGTTTGAATTTTTTTTAAAATAAGCAAAAATATGGAAAAAAATGCAAATATGTGACAAATGAACAAATTATGAAAATATAGAGAATTTCAAATCTGACATTTAAAACAATACTAAGAAGGGAGCTGCTTTTAGTAAAATTCGACTTAGCATTAACACCAGGTACATTTTATAGCCCTATAGGCCTAAATTAGCGAATTTATAAAATTTGTCTGCAAAAATCCGTATTAATTGGTTTTACAGTAGCATAACTTTCTGAAAATGTAATTTTTGATACCACTTATCGGACTAATAAACACAGAATTTCTTTTGAAAAATCATTTAAAAATACAAATTAGTTAATAAGATGAATAAAATATTAATAAAAAATAAAAGTTCTTTCAAGAACTTAAGAATTTCAGGCTGAAAACCTAGAACATTACAGAATGTTAAATAAGAAAAAAAAATTCACATTACTCTAACTAAGAATAAACTAACAGATTATAAGGAATCCAAGCTTGGTATCAAACCCGGGTCCCTGAAATAACACCACAATGCATGCACGTAATCAGGGAGGGAGGTGCCCTGGGTGCCTGGGCACCCTTCTACTTATGCAGACCCAAGCTTGACATTTTAAAAGAAATCGAAATTTATATAAAAAAAGGAAGAAAAATGAAAGCGAAGTTAGTTCAATTAATTAATCAAAACTAACAGTCTATGTTTTGAAATGTAATAAAAGAAGAGACCCACATTCTTTTTTTTTTTTTTTTAAGAAAATTATTTTGTTTATCCTTTTTTAAATTAGAATATTTACTAGAATCTGTATTAGTCACAATAAGTCAAAAAGTTGGTTTTATTACCTCAATTTGATGTCTTTTGACTATGGAAGTATTCTAACGCCATTCTTTCTCATGCATGTTATTGCAATTTCATAAGAAAATAGTATAAATTCTTGACAGGGATAAAAACTATTTATGTCTTTGCTTTTGTAATCTAAAGTCTAGCTAAGAGGGAAAAAAAAAAAAAATTGAAAGGAAATACAGATATGAGGCCTGAGGCACGGAGAGGGAGAGGGGGGGGGGGGGACAGGTAGTATAATTCTGCTTCCTTTGAAAATGAGAAATAATGCTACACAAAATTTGAATTAATATGGAGGTTGGCTGGTTGGTTGGTTAAATTTTTTTTTTTGCGGCCATATCTTGACATTCATAAAAAGAACATGTTAGAGATGAAACGGGCTCATTTTTTAAAAAAAACCTGAAAATTTTATTTTTAAATTGCAAACTTATTCCTTTTACATGTTATTTTAATGCTACTTTGATCAAAATGACGGGAAATAAAGTTGTGTTTATTTATTTTATTATTTCATTGCTATTTGAAATGAAAATTTATGATAATTACAGAGTTATGTTTACAGATATCTTTGTTTCATATATATCCTGTTTTATGTATGTTTATATATCCATTTCTTATTCATTAGATTTAGTTTAGACCACCTTCTCATCCTTCTTCACGCAATGAAAAACTGTGTTTGGGTCTTTTTTAAAAGAAGTACCACACAATTATACCTCATGCAAATAAAAACCTGTCTAAAGCGGAAATTCGATAGGTTTTGTGGAGTTTCGTTTTATTAGGTTTTACTACATAAAATATTGTTTGTACCCAACATGTTCAGATTAAAAACTTTGGGACCCCCCCCCCCCCCTGTTCAAAAGGCTGGTTACGCCAATGGAATGTTCTATTATCAAGCTACAAGGATGATACCCTGTTTGATATCTCATTTTCTTAAATGTTGGTAAGGTTGTAATTGCAGCACAAGATAGTATTCTCAATAATTTAGAGCATAATTTTACTGCTGAAAATTAAAAAAAAAAAAATATTAAATGAAAAATTAGTTAAAATTATATACAACATTTTAATCACACTTTTAGTGTGCAAAATTGGCTTTATTGATTGCTAAAAAAAGATGATTTACTGCCACACAAATGCTGATTGAGTTTAAGTATTATACAGTGAATATTCTAATTAGTACTGATTCTATTAACCAGCGATTCAAATAACTGGCAATCACCTTTATCAGAAACTCAAAACCCCCCCCTAGAACCGAATTCTGGCTGTGCCACTGGCACCATGTTTCGCAATTTAATTCACTTTTGGTGTAAAACTAACAATTCCAAATTGTAAAATGCATAAAATTGTAATAAGCACAATGAATCTATAACAGTAGAGTTTTAACTATTACATTTTTACTTCAAACTCATATTGACTAATAAGTAATAACATTTGCATTCAATAAAAAAGATTTCTAAAGATATGTTACTACTAATTATAAAGGATAATGGTTAAAAAAAGAAAAAAAAATCAAATCATACAAAAAAGAAAGAAAGAAAGAAATATTGTGTCAATAAATATGTAGTTTGCTAAAGTAACAAGGAGGGGGGGGGGGGGAGAAAGAACAACATATTTATACATTTAAGAAAATAGAAGCTATATGTGACAATTTATTTCTTTAATGCATCAAGCTTCCTTTTATTATTACTAGCTGATCAGTTTGGCATTGACTAGTCCTTCTTAATAACCTTAAACATGCATAAAATCAATGTTGAATGAATTTATATATTTAATTGAAAATCTTTTTAAGTGATCCTAATGCTGCAGACCTTTGCTGCCTTGATAGCATATACTCTTCATTTTATATGATTTTTTCAATTTTAAAATGAAAACCTATCCAAACAAACTTAGAATTGACTGTCCAACTGCTTTTTGGCAGTGTGTGTGCTATGCACATTCTCATCAGGGTGGCTACAGAAATGATGAAAAAAAGTTCCTGATTTTTACCTGATTCCCTGATTAGCATATCAGATTTCCCGGATTTTTATTATTAAAGAACATATACAGAATTTTTTAAACATATTTTTGCTGCTTTCTCGTACGACATACTTATCCAGCTTGTAAATATCTCTTTTGGAAGGAAAAAACAAAAATTGTGCAGTATTTAATGAGCAGAGGTGTCAAGTATTACAATTTAACCATAGTTATTAAGGATATGCAGCAAAAGTTACAGTGTTACCTGCATCAGATAAAAAAAATTGCTAATTTCGTCAAAGGATCGCATCAAATAATGTGAATTTTTACATAGGATAGTGAAAAAACATGAAATTTTGTCAAAGGTTTGTATAAAAAAATACCCATTTCTTCAAAGTTTTGCAAAAAAAGCACAAATTTAGTCAAAAGATCACAGAAATGCCCAAAAATTAGTCCTAAAGATTGCATAAAAAATGCAAATTTCATCCAAGGCTTGGGTAAAAAAAAATGCGAATTTCGCGAAAGGTTCGCGTAAAAGCATGCATTTAGTCAAAAGATCACGAAAAATGTGCAAATTTCATCTAAAAATTGCAAAAAACACACAAAATCCATTTAAAAAAACTGCAGAAAACGTGCAAATTTTGTCACAAAATTGCGAAAAATATTCAAATTTTGTCAAGAAATTGCGAAAAATGAACAAATTTCATGAAAAACAAGCAATTTCAAAATTTCGTCAAAAAATTGTGAAAAACTTAAATTTTGTCAAGAACTCACAAGAAAGTGTACATTTCGTCAAGAAATTGGAAAAAACATGCAAATTTTGTCAAAAGATTGCTAAAATTGACGAATTTCCTGAAAAGATCATGAATGAACTAACTTTTGAAAGGAGGTGGGATAAAAGGGCCATTTTTCGCTCATCAGCACCTAGATGTGACATACATTTTTTACATTAGTGTACCCCATAACAAATAAGAAAATAACAATATCTTGAGTGAAAGTCTAATAATTGACAGAAAAATAAAAGTAGAAAATAAAAAATATTTAAGTAAATACCATGTATATTAATGAACATAAACACCATTGCCATTAGTTTTAATCCAAGAATTCTATAGTAAATACAACATTATATGCAAAATTACAATGAATGGAGCTTATTAAGACTTTTTTTCAATATATGAAATATCAGAAATAATCAATAACAGAAAATATAATCATACAGTTTAAGACACTTTTGGCAATATGTTTCAGATTATTTTTCTATTTGGTTGCTTTACCAGAATCATTACAGGACCATCCACTGGCCGCGTCTTGTAGTATATGAGCATATTCAATATTTGTTTTTTAATTTTTGATTGAGTTATGGCACAAGTAAACCAGAAACCATAGTACGGAAACAACATGCATCTAGTACTCTTAGACACTTGCACCTACTTTACATTGACAGTGCCATTGTGTGATGCTGATTCGCTTTTTTTTTTTTTAAATCCAAGTATTACAGATATAGTTTTTTACACTTTTGTGTCAAACGATCAAACTTTGGTCACGAGAAGTGACCCTTAGCATCCTCTGTTGAAAACTGTTGTTGCTATTTAGGAATCTTGGCATGACATGATCGATATTAATTTCTAGCAGAAGTTCCAAACAATCCCGTAAAAACCTATCAGTTCTCTCAACATTGTTTAGCTTCAGCAACTCTCTGATATTATGTGAATCTTTTGTTAATATATGTGTAAGTATGTTAGCGTAATTGTACTTTGAATCCGCGAAGTAAGGACCGAAGACATCTACAATATAATTTGAATTAGTGACGACCGTATGCTTAACGAACCGTATGCTTAACGTGACCGTATGCTTAACGAAAGGTCTTCCTTTGTATAACCAGAATGAATTTCTCTGAAAAGATTAGTTCGTACTTTTCTGGATATAAACGTAAGTGCTATCAAAAATAATCATTACAGTATTGTCGTCATTCAGAATAAATAATCTTCCTGCTAAGGGCCTCGTATATTTTTCAATAACCTGTGTTCTGGTGATGTGTTCCATTCCAAAATGTTGTGGGACAAAGTTCTTAATCAATGTCTGTTTTGCATATTTAAAGAAGATATTATTATTTTTCTTATATTGAATAATGTGGACAGAACATCGAGACCAGTTCTTAGTCTTAGAAGTAACATTGCAAAGCAAGTACGAAATGATCTCTTTTTTGAGGAATGTATTTTGAACTTTACTAGTTTAAGGATATAGCTAAAATAGTACATAGATATACCTATGAGAGTATAATAATCGTTTTCAGAAAAAAACCCAGATGTGTCAAAATCAAGGTCTTATCATTTGTACATTTCTGATATTGTTTTAAATACTTTCCATATATATTTCAAACATTGATGTATTCTCACTTACAGAGCATAAATCTTTCAGAGCCAATTTATTGAAGACCGTTCAAGAAATATGAGTTTTGCAGCATTGTTTTCCCGATGAAATATAGAATCTAGTTTCTATAAAGGCTTGAATTTCAATAGCTTTTGCTGCAATAACGAGGCAGTTCTTACCTTCATATATTATACAACAAGTGTAATAGTACTTTCATTTGAGACATTCATAAATGTATAATAGGTTTCTTATTTGTGATCTCATCGGCAGTAATCATTGACGCATAATCTCTCATTTTTACATCACAAGAAAAAAATAGAAGTATTTCGAGACTGAAGATCACAAAATACATACTATATACATTTAGAACACCACATATAACAACTCTGTAAACTGCAGTTTTTCGAACATCTAAGTATCGATATAACTTTTTTGTTAGAACAGATATGAAATTTTTTTCGCCAGGCTTTACAACAATGACACTGACATCCAAGCATTATTTATTAGTAATTTCTTCAATAAATATTTACAAAAACAGTTTCAGAAAACAACATTGACTTCTCAACAACGTAAATATTTTTTGAGCATGAAAAAACTAATATGAACGCGCTCCGATAACAGTGAATTTGATTCTCCCGGATGATACATTTTTTTCTTTAAAGGTAAAAGTGCACACTGAAGCCAAATAAAAAAATGCTCCAATGAAAGCTTATAAGGGGTAGTATCATTGCATGTCAAAATTAATTGGGTTCATCAAGCGCTTCATAAAAAAAAAATTAACTCAAAGACGCAAAAACGACAAAAATGTCGAAAAAAGTAAAAAAAAACTCTATTTTGGGGCTATAATTTCCATGACTTACCATTTTTTATTTATCATGCAAAGCTTATACTAAACAAAAATACATATCTTTAATTATGCAAAGCCACTGAACAATTAATGGAATTCAAAACTTTTTTTTTGGATGTATGATGGGCGAAAAATAGCCCTTATTAGCCCACCACCTTTGGGTTTATGGGACAATTTAGCTTTCATGCAGACAGATATTGCTTGGCAGCAGTATGGCTTTATATCTCTTTATAACATCTTATTATTGGTTTAAATGTAGCCTGTTTGGCAAGAAATCAATGTTGTTTGTAAGGTGAAAAGAGAAATATTTTCGCAGAGAGAAAAATTACCCCAATTTTTCCAGATTTATAAACTTTCCTGACTTTTCTCTGATTCCATGATTTCCAGAATCTGTAGCCACCCTGCTCATCTGTTTCGATTTTATAGTTTTAAATGAAAGACCGATATAGCTGAGTCTGAGATAAAAACCTTAGATATACCTAAAATCTATGTTGAATGACTTTATTGATTTAAATGAAAATCTTAGGACACGAACTTAATAATGGGGACATCGTTGCTTTAAACAGCAAAAGTGTTCTCTTCTAACTTTTTTTTTCTTCACATCAGGTCATTTATTTAAAAAGAAACTCTGACATTTTTGAGTGATACACGCAATAGTTTCAAAGCCTATATAAAAATTTCATCAAAATTCTCATCATTTTCTTCATGGTTCTATTTTTATTTTTGAATGGAAATTTAACAGGAATTTATTTTTAAACTAATAATTTTATCTCTAAATCTCATTATTTCTAAATCAAAATTTTACTCAAACAACTAAAAAATTAATTTAAAATATTATAACTTTAGAGCATTGGTGCAAAAAAAAAGTTTATGTTATAAATGTAAAGAAGATAGCACAATGTTAACCCTATGGGAATTTTTTTTAAATTTTAAAACAGATTAATTTTTTCCCAAAAATCTTAAAATTTTTGAACCAACTTTATATGCAATCATAAGCTAAAAGTTAGTATATGGTATTAAAACACACAGAAATTGTGTAAATTTAAATATCTTTTAAAAATCAAAATGTGCACAATGTTAATCCTACAAGAAAATGCAAAGAAAATAAGGAATAGTGACTTTTGGAAATGAATTTTTTCAAAAGATTAATATTCATACATTTTTTAATGAATTTCAACATTTGAAAGACAATTGAATGTATATGTGGCTTGTTATTACTTACCCATCATACGTAGTATAGGGTAAATCTTGCAATCGTTTTGAAAATCGAAAAATTTTTTTTGACGGATTTACACGTTTTAGATAGTGGAGATTCCGAAAAACATATTTTTAGAAAAAAAATTTTGCCGTCCGTCTGTGTGTCTGTCTGTCTGTAAATGCTCTATCTCCCGAACAAATTGAGATAGAGCCTTGAAATTTTGTATCTACTTAGTATGTAAGAATGGGACGAAGCCTATTTAATATCAGTAACCTCGATTATCCGGAACTATTTTTTTCGGACTCTCGAAAAATTCATTCTGATGAAACGTATATAAAAATTTTCGAATTTTTTTATTTTAAGGAGTGGATATAAAAGGCAATAAAATAACACAAATTTTGCATAAAGAACGAAGTCGATCGGAATATTAGTTGCTGAGATACGTGTAATGCTATTTTTCACATTCTATGATTTTTCATGACCCTGTATTTCATTCAAATTTGAATTCAAAGATATATTTTAATTGGAAATGAGACGCTTCATCCGACGCAGTAAATTGCTAGTTAATACGATTATTATTTTTGGAGTTATAAGGATGTTTCTTTTACGCAATCCGGTATCACTTGAGTATTTTGGCGTTTTTTATAATTTGTCGAAATTGGCTCATCAGCAATTCATTAATAAATCATTACTATGTATATTAAAACTATTTAAATATGCGTTAAAATTTTTATTTTGGAATTGCAATGCATTTTATAAATAAGTTACATGTTTTATTTTCACATTTTCTATTATGCATATGTATGATGGGTAAGTATTACGGTGGCCCCCAACGACTAGTTTTCCTTTTTAGTGCATTTTGATTTTCCACACTGATCTGTAATTTTAAAATATGCCAAAAAAAGAAGGGAAGAAGGTTGTCATGTGTGTTCAATAATAATAATAATAAATACTCATAACTTGTGTAAGCACATTTTAAATGGCTGCAAGCTAATCATGAGAGCAGACCGTAGAAAAGAACTGAGGCAAATTACAGCTAACAAAGTTTTCTGAAAGCTGAAAGCACCAATGTTGAAGTAATCTTAGTAAAAAACCAAGAACATATTGAAAATGTGATGTAATAAATGAAGTGAGATTTTTCTCACAAATTCACGCACACTTTTTTCTTTCAATAGAATATATTATTATTTTTACTGTTAAAGAAATAAAAAGATACCAATGCACATTTTGAATGCCTGTATTTATGCATACAATTACAAGTATACTTCATTGAATATTCAGTTAGATTTTAAAGTGATTAAAATTTAAAGATATAAAAACTATTTTAGTTATTTCTTTAAATGAGAAGTTTTAAGCAGACTTTGAAACATGATGATACAACACTTACTAAATATTTCATATTTTGATGGCTGTTACATAATTTAGATCATTCGTTATAAAAATCAATAAAAAAAATGAAAAACAGCAGTCATGAACAACAGAAAATCCTTAAAATATTACTGCTTATTTGAAACAGAATATCATAAAAATATAGAAAAAAGTAAAATAAAAAATAAAATTTTATAAGAGTAAATTTAATACCTTCGATCCAGGCGAATAGTCTTCTGGCTTTGAGTTTGTTTAGGTCCTTTTCCAAGAACAGGAATTTGTCCAGAATCACCCACAAGTAGTCTTTGATTATTAGAATCACTACAAGAAATTTTAAAATAAGTAATAAATGATAATGAAAAAATTAACTATTTTGCAAAAGATAATTAATTTGATTTCATTATACTTAAGAGTAAAATATTAAGATAACTATATGCAAAAAAAATTATAGAGTATTTTTTTTAATGTTATCATGCATTAAATGCATTTTATAATTTTTAAAGAGTTACATGAAAATATACATTTTGATCTAAAACAATTCATTTTAATAAAAACCACTGTATTTAAAAGATGCTAATGAAATTCTATTGATACAGGCAAATAATACATGCTTATTTTAAATGCAAATGATAATTATAATAATAAAGTTGGAAATGTCACACTTTTTAATGACTTTAAAATAAATAGCATACTTACTAAAAGAATATTCAAAGTTTTACTTACATTATAATATTAGTAACACTAGCTTTCCTTAAGACGTTCGTAGTATTTCTAACTTTACATGGAGATGCCATTAATTTTAATGGTCTACTTTTTCGAAAAGTAATTAAATTATCTTCATTTTCACTAAGTTTTTTCATGGTTGGTGAATCTTCAGGCTGATCATCTACAAACTGTCTCATAAAACTTTCCCTAACCTACAAATGATAAATTACCTTAATACTGACTTTAAAGCCTTACCTTTTATATTGAATTACATAAAATAAGGAAGAGAAAAAACATAGATAAATTACTTTTGAATAAGACAGAAGAACATCTAAATTTAAACTAAAAAATATCAATAGAGAGAGGTTGGGAAGGAGGGAGCAATAGGAAGAGAAAACATTTGAAGCTCTTATGCCTTACTTTTATTAAAACATTCACCATATTTATGAAAAAATAAGAAATGCCATTCAATATGCCCGCATCTGAATGAGAATGTCAGACATTTTCATGATATAAGAATGTATTTTGAAGTTGAATAAAAAAGATTTATGCAATTCAAGCTAAGAAAAATAAACTTTTGAATACCCATTAAATTACAGTCAGATTTTTTTTTTCAATTTTTAGAAAATAGTATTTTTTAATTAATAATACTAACACTAGCTATCCAAACAGATTAATTAGTGTTTAACAAATAATTCATTGTCTAAAAGATAACAAATGTTTTGTGTACTATTTTATTAATATTCATATGACAATAGGCTAAGGAATAATTTTTGGAGATGTATAGAAAATATTGTATTACAATAAGATTTAACACTAGAACGCCGGACGGTGTCATTTCGACACCGAAGCGGGTACATTGAAAAATCCACTAAAAGAAGCAGGGGAGATGAAGAACTGCGGACTGAAAATTCTTCTAAGCGTAGGAAATGCGAAGTTAAAAAATGTCATGGAAATGTGACAAATAAAGTACGTTCTTCTAGTAATAGAATGACATGCGGAAAATGCACAAAAAATTGTCACCTATAAATGTATTGGCTGTTAGTAATGTAAGTAGTTATTTCACTTCTTTATATTTTCATATTATCTTGCAAAAATTTTCTTAAGTTACAGACATAATAATTATTTGTGTGTGCCATATGTATGCTCTTATCATCTAGCAAAATTATTCTTATAATATCAATAAAATATAATTTGTGTGTCAAATATATTTCTCTATATCTCGAAAAATTAAGAATATTTTACAAATATAATAATATTTGTGTGTACTTTAAGCATTTTAATTTAATCTTGTAACATTTTTCTTTCTTTTTTTTAGATTTAACATTATTTGTGTGTTCTACATGTATTTGTAAAAAGAATATTAAACTGTACATTTTTTCGAATTTTTTTGCATAATATTGACCAGTGTCAAAATGACACCTGCCGGCATTTTAGGGGGTAGCAATATTTCAGGCATTCTAGTGTTAACTTATATTACAACTTTCTAATACTTTTTTACTTTATTATACACAACTCTTTCAGGAAAGTAACTTTTATTTTCTATTTAAAGAATAAAATACATGTTTAAAATAAAAGAATCACAAACAGCACAAAGAGAATCAAGCAAATAATAGTTATTACAGGGGTGATTCTGAATGAAAATTTTTTTTCGGAAATTCGCATCGCATTTTCGGAAATCGGGGGGGGGGGGGGGGGGTCGTGAGTCCCTCCCCCCTTTAGCGATTTTCGGACAAAATCGGCGTTTTCCCGCTATCTTCAGACGAAATCAGCAATATTTTAGCGAAATCGGCGATGTATTGCGATCTTTTGCCAAAATCGGCAGTTTTTCCGCGATCTTTTGACATAATCGGCGTTATCCCATGTTTTTTTTAAGTGAAATCGGTGTTTTTTCGACGATCTTTAGGCAAAATTTGCTTTTTTACGCGATTTTTTCTCGAAAACGGTGTTTTATTCCCGCGATCTTTTGACGATATCGGCGTTTTTTCCGGGATCTTTTGATGAAATCGGCGTATTTTTTAAAATATTCTTTTGACAAAATATTTTTAAGCTATCTTTTATCGAAAACGGCGTTTTTTTCCGCGATCTTTTAACGAAATCGGCGTTATATCCTCAATCTTTAGACGAAATCGGCGTTTTCCCGCCGTCTTCAGAAGAAATCAGTGCTTTATCTGCGATATTTGGTGAAATTGTCGTTTTTTTCGCGATCTGCACGGGAAATTCCCGTTTTTCATCGATCTTTTGACAAAGTTCGTTTACAAAAACATTGACGAAATCGTCGTTTTTTCACGAAATATTGACGAAATGTATGCTATTTCGGCGATCCTATCACGAAATTTGCATTTCTACGCAATTGTTTTTTTGCGCGCGCAAAACCGTACAAGTTGGCAACTATGCGGTACTGATAACCCAATTTCAAATTTTCGGAAGAGGATGTCTTAAATTTTCGGAAATTTCGGAATTTTCGGACGAGAATCACCCCTGAGTTATTATTAAGAAATGTCTAAACATAAATAAAATTATATAGTAAATGAATAGACATATTTTAACATTACTACATGTAAATAGTAGCAAAAGTATTTCTTAAAACAAAATTATAGTCCACTAAAAACATGCAGTGATAGAAATTGGGAGATCAAATGACAACTACTGTAAAAATCTTAAGCGTCAAACTAATATTTTTAGTTGTAGTTTCTAAAATTCATATTAATATTACTGTAACACTGTATACAATTTAGGAGCGATTCTAATTTTTTTTTTTTTTTTTTTTTTTATTCGCTTTTCTAAAAGGTTACAACAGAGATGGGAGAAAATTCCACTTCCAGTACTTTTTTTTTTTTTAAGGAAGAAGGAGGGGTCTTGTCCCTTTTACGAAATTTGCGTTTTTTGCTATCTTTCAATGAAACTTGCCGTTTTTTCGCGATCTTTTGACAGAACTTGCCGGGTTTTTTTGCGATTTTTTGTAGAAACATGACTTTTCACGACCCTTTGACAAATTTTGTCGTATTTTTTCATGACCTTATGATGAAACATGCCGGTTTTCTCAATTTTTTTTAATGAAACTTGCTGGTTTTTCATGATTTTTTAAAGAAACTTGCTGTTATCTTTGCGATCTTTTGTCAAACTTTGCCGTGTTTTTTCACGATCTTTTGACAAAACTTTCCGTTTTTTCGATCTTCTGACCATCTTTGCCATGTTTTCTCACAATCTGTTGACAAAATTGGCTGTGTTTTATTTGCAATCTCTTGATGAAATTTGTCGTTTTTCGCGATTGGTTGATGAAATTTCCACGATTTTTTTTTTCTTTGGTGATCCTCTGTCGAAATTCGGAGACTAAATTAATTTTTTTTCGGCGACCATTTCTTGAAATTTGCGATATATTTTAGTCCGAATTTTTGAATTTATGACCGATTTTTTGTAATTTTCAGAAATGATTACCTTAATTTATCAGAAAATTCAGACCATAATCATCTTTGATACTACATCTTGAGAAAGCACAAATACTTATTTTTATTTAAAGAGTATAGAAATTAAGATTATAATTATTGAAGCAACTGTAAAACTGGTGTAAAACTTTTCTAATTATTGCTATATTTAGAAATTAATAGAAAAATGCACTTAATCTGTAAAACAAAACAAAAACTTGGAAACTTCTGACCAATACTAAAACAAAATTTTATCCTGTAATGGTAATTACAATTGAATTTAATTTAAAAAAACTAATAAAAAAAACATAATGCAACTACATTTGAATCAAAAAGTGATTAAAAAAATCTGAAATTCACAGATTTTTTTAAAGGTTACAGTAGAGGGGCAAGGGCTGGGAATAATGCCCCCCCCCCCCCTGTTAATTATGTGTTTTTTCGTAATCCTTTGGAGAAAATTGCAGTTGTTTTTTTCAATTCCTTGAAGAAATTTATGTTTTTTCACAAAACTTTGAAGGAATTAACAGATTTTATTGCGATCCTAGGACAATATTTTCATTTTTTCTGTAATCTTTCGACAAGATTCGCATTTTACTAAAGATTCTATGGCGAAATTAAGATTTCTTTTTTTGGGATCCTTTGTAGAAATTTGCGGTCCCCCCGCAATACTATGATAAAATTTGCGTTTTTCCCAAGATTTTTTTAATGATTTTTTTTTTTTTTTTTTTTTTTTTTTTTAATTTCGGAACCGAATTTTTAATAAATATTTTTTAAAAAGCTAGGCATCAAATTTGACGATCGATAATAATTTTGTAGCCGTCAAATTCAATTCTTTAGTTGCATTTGATGACTAACGACAGCTAATTTCTAACACTGAAGACATGTACTATTAATAGTATCCCAGACCTGAAAGGGTTAATGGTCTACATTAAAATGACCATTTTCATGAAAATTTTCAAAAAATATTTATTACTTTACTTGAAAGAGTAATTTTTTAAGACTTAAATTTGCTTTAATTATATTACTACGATTATTAGAAGAGGAATTATTTGCAATTTAATAAACAGGAAGTAATGAGTCGAATATAAGAAGTGGGCATAGGAAAGCTAGAAGAAAGATAAACAATGTTTCTAAGCTTCGTTTTCAAATATTTTTTACATAAAATCACTGATAAACCTTAACCCTTTTGGGTCTGGTGTACTATTAATAATATATGTCTTTTGATCGAGAATTATGTTATCTTAATAATTACTCAGTTACTTTCTTTATGTAGAAATGATAATATATAGCAATATCTTTCTTATTATGACTTCATTTAGGTTTTTACATTTTGTAATAGTAATAATAAAAAAAAATTATTATTTAATTCTTTTTGCACTATTGGTGATTCCTTTATTTTATACATATATTTCACTCTTTAAATTAAAAATACAAGTTAGTTTTCTGAACCAATCATGTAAGATAAATCGCAAAACACATTAGAAAGTTGTAATACTTTTTCAAATCCGATTACAATACGTTATTTTCGTAACATCTTCAAAAACTCTTGCTTAGCATGTTAGCATATAAACATGACTTGAATTGTACATAAAATAAGTACATTCACAAGACTTCAGATAATGAAATAATCTTTAAACTTCAGTAAGTATATTTGGGTAGCTACAATGAACATTATTAAAATAAAAGGAATTTTGTTGCCAAAATGGAAAAAATTTTGGATCTGAAAGAGTTAATTGACACTTCTAATTTTGTATGTATCTGAAATCTTTAAATGCGATTTCCAGAACATAAATATTTCTGTTATTTCTATGTTCAATAGACTTCTGTATATAAAATCTTTTAAACTTATTTCAGTGAAATTTTCTCAGAATGTTTTCCTATTCTGCATTATCTTCTGATAAAATGATAAATAAATAAAATCATTAAATGATAAAAATGATCTAAGTTCTATGTAATAATTAACTATTTTATAGATACTTAAATATAAAAAATTGGCAATTTTTAATAAAAAATATGTATTTTTTGACATGTTTTGAAATATTTTAATAAATTTTGAAGATATTGTAAAACCCCTAGTTCAATGCAAAGGTGAGTGTAATATCAGCACTCAGGAAAATAAAATACAACTAGTTGAATTGAGTGCATGCTGTCTGGTGTAAGCACAAAATTTTGCTTGAAAAAAAAGGGAAAACTCTTTAATTTTTTAAAAGGTTATAAAAGATATTGCTAAAGTTTTATTTTTTTTTTAAAGTCATTCTGCATTACAACTGATAAAGAGTAGTGAATAAAAATGTGTAATTATTTAATATTTATTGAATTAATTAATTAATAATAATTATTTATTGTACATTAAAAAAATGCATTTCAAACACAGGCAGATACTTAAAATGGAAAGATACATGCAAACCATTTGACTTTTCAAGTGCAAAAGATTTCATTTACTTTTGGTACAATGAATTCTGATGGTACTTTATTCAGACGACTCATCTGTGGACTGTCAGGAAATCTTTCAAACAATAAAAGGCGTAATGGCAATCCTTCTTTAATGCCAGCACTTTGTTCTCTGGCTTTTAACTATAAAAAAGTAAATGATTCAAATCATACTTTTTAAACTTAAAAATAATTTAATGAACAACAGCAAACAGATAATAAAAATACCTGCTTAACAAAATATGCAATAGAAATAAAAATGATGAAATTAATGTTACTAACAAATAACAATATAATGTGCCTTTTTATATTTAAATTAACTCCTTGATACCCAGCTCACTTTTTACAAGTACTGATGTAAATACAAACATTTAGTGTAAATCTTATTTTCATATTCCACATAGATATAATGCTTTACATCTGGTAGTCATCTAAGAGAAAGTCAGAACATATGGCCTAGATGTCAAGGAGTTAATATATTTTCATGTCTTACAAATATACTTTTGTTACTACTATATTATTTTGTTATCATTTAACGTAAATATGCAAACAAGTTAATAAAGTTAAATAAACTTGATTAGTTTATAGGCTAAAGAAACTTATCAAGCAAATATTATCACTGAAACTATTTGGCAAAGTAACAAACAATGTACATCGGGGAAAAAATAAATGACTTTAATATAGTATCTTTATTTTTGTTTAACTCATGGGTTTAGCAAAAGTTAACATGGGAGGTCTATAGCGCCTCCCTGAAAAAGAAAATTTGAGCTAATTTTCTTTACCTTTGATATTTTATGGGGGATGGGGATAGAAAAGTTTACTTTCACAAAGTGATACTAAAACAATTAAACAATAACAGAAAAAATATGACTCAGTGTAAAAGTGTTTTTAATCATAATAAAGAATAAGTTAACCTCATAATAGTTGGCAAAAAAATTTCTAGTATTCAATTATGATGAAAAATGTTAAAAACAGAAGTGTTACTATTTTGACTCCTGTGAGCTCTGAAAAGAAAAAGCAAAAATTCTACAATTTCAACTTCCACATTCCACAGATCTGAAAAAGAGAAAGAATGGGATTCCGGAGGAAAGGAAGAAAAATAAGCTTGGAAAATTTTGTTACATCTGCATAAATTCAGATTCCATGAAAGAAAATGTGAAAACTTTACATTTTTTGCACTGTTAAATTTTACAATTTTGGGTCTTGCAGACTCAAAAAATCAGAATACCAAAATCAAAAATTTTCCAATTTCAATACTACTTTTAGTTTTATAGAACTGGAGAATCTGAATGAAATCAGTTGAAGAAAGGACTTGGTTTAGACAATTTGGATTTCATAGAATCGAGAAACAGCAGAAAATTACAATTTCTGATTACTTCAGATTCTGCAGATAATCCAGTCAAATTAGGCAGATTTTGGGTCATTTTGGGACATAATTCCAAAAGTTTTGAAACTTGGTAATATTGTTTAGGAGGATCTTCTAATGAATATACTAAAAGTCCTGATGAATGAAAGGTGAGTGCGAGGAAGGGCAAATAAAAGAAGATATCTGTTTTCGTTTATTTGTTAATATTTCGTAATCTATAATTCCTATGGAACTAAAAAAATAAAGACATTCTCTAGAAAAAGTATTTCACACATTTTTTTCTAGAGTCCATAGTTAATGAGGTAATTGCATTCAAAAATGAATCTGACAAAAGTCACACCAACTGTAGAGAGCAGATCAATATTGCACTTGTTAGCTTAAGTTTAAACGAAGGTTAATAAAAGTTGTGATCAGGAGAATAAAAGCCTGGACAATAACTTCAACAAATGATGTATATTTTGTTAACATAAAACATACAAAAATGAAAAATGCGTAAAATACAATGATTTAGGAATAAACAATATACTCAAATCCGTGATCATTTTGAAGAACCCTGGTTCAATGGTAAATTTCAAAAGATGCTGATTTGTGCTCTATTTCTATTTGGACATCCTTGTCAACAGGTGGTTACCAGTTTTAAACAATCTCCATGACAGTAGTAAGAGGCAGAAAAGCACCTGATTCCTAATTTTTTACATCCACAATTGTGCCTATAATCAGTTGTGCAAAGCAGAAGATGTGTTTAAGTACTGCATCGAGGACAACAAGATTGATGTTTGTGATAGAATATGTCGTATGAACAAACTTGATTTTTCAATTCCAAATCACAGGAGACAGTTCATCTCCCTGCCACAGTTGTATCTAAGTAAATATTTTTATCTGAAGTGATTAAGGATGTAAGAAGAGCAAGTATATCTACATACTGCCCAGTAATTGTCACTTTCACTAAGTGCATCTATAGCAATCACTGTTGATTTCATTAGCATTTTGCTTGCATATGGCTCCTTTGTCATTTAAATTACAGGACTGAATGGGAATCAACATTGTCTTATTGGTTTTATCTGAATGAAACTGATTTTAGAGCACACTGATGATGCTATGTCTTTCAAAATGTATGTCAATGAATGATTTCACTGAGCACCTTCTATTTTATTTATCTTCTTTGATAATGTTTACAAGGTCAGTATATCCATCGAAAGCCAATTCTGCAGCTCTTTCACAATAGTGCTTCTTACCGCACTTTATGTAAGTGTTGCAAATATCCCGTATTGTTGATTCCTTCTTCCATGCCATCTTGTGTAACAGGAAGCCACCGTTCACAACTATTTTTTGTTGTAGGAGGCCCATTATCTCACCTGATTATTCAAATACTTAATAAAAGCACTTTTCTTTGCCTTTCGGATTTTGCAATCATTGAAAAGAGAGAGAGGATAAGGAGCCAGTTCATATTGTAGGTAATTTGCAAAAGGTTCATTACTACGTTTGCATAAGGGAATCCATTGGAGTATAATTAGAGAATCGACATTCAGAGTGGTATCATGAAATTTGATTAAATTATACATATTGTGAGAGATTGTGCTATACCTATCTGAATTAGTTTAATTTTATTTGTGTCGCATTTGCCAGACACCTGAATCATCTTTTTACTCCTGATATCCAAAGCTTTGAAGTAGGTGACAGTTTCATTTTTGATGATTCCAATAGACATTAATATAATTTCATGTATTATGGAAAGAGCGAGTGATTTTCAAGCCAAGTTGAAAATTTGGAGATATCTGCAGCATCTCTAATCATCAAGATTTAGGAAAATCCTCGTTGTTCATCAGAAGAAGGAGTCAAACCACAGAATTTTTCCAGAGTGGTACAAATATGGAATGTAGCTGTGTCAAGAACTCACTTATTCAAAACGCTATCATGTATCACTTGTCCATGTGTGACCCCTCCAGAGCATTTCTTAGATCACATTAGAGTTTGCTCAATGGTCATATCAGACCAAATTCCTATCCAAAACTTGTCACTTCTTCAAATTGTGAAATAGCTCTGTTGAACAAACTTGTATTTCTCTTCAGGCATTACAAATTGAAGGCTCATGATGTTTATAATCTATGTCAACATCATGAGAAAAAGAAAGTTGCATAAGGAAGTTCAATTGGCATAATCCACTCTTTTAAAATTACAGCAAACTCAATTGTAGAACATATCTATATAACATAATCTATAGTTAAGAAAAATGTAATTTGTTGAGGTTATTGTTCAGGATTCCATTCACCTAATCGCAATATTTACTAATACGCTCATTCAAATTTTAGTTAAGTAGGTACAATGTAAGTGCCATTGATACACTTTCTGGTGCTGGTATGACTTTTGTCAGATTTCTCCATTTTTGAGGGCAATTATCTCGTTAACTATGGATTTTAGAGAAAAGTTTATATGACACTTTTTGCAGAGAACTTCATTGTCTTTATTTTTTGCATTTGATATTTTACCATAGGAATTATAGATTACGAGATATTAACAAAAACTGAAAAAGGGCACCTTCTTTTACCTTCCCCATCTCGCCCTCACTCCCCTATTCAACAGGACTTTTAGTATGTTCATCAGTAGACATCTTCCAAACAATATTGCAAACTTTCAAAACTTTCGGAATTATGTCTAGAAAAAAACCTAATTTGACTGGACTGAGATCTGAAAAGTCTAATGGGAAAATAAAAACAAAATTGTTTCAATTTCTATAATCTCAAAAAAAAAAAAAAAAAAAAAAAAAAAAAAATATATATATATATATATATATATATATATATAATTTATGTTTGATCAATTTAGAATTTTATCTTTATTTTGGATCTTAACACTGCCAAAAAAGATTAAAATATTGTATAAATTCAGTTTTATTTTGGTTCTTTTGGACTTGAAAGAGATATTTTATTTCTAGTCTTGCAAACCAGAAAAATTTGAGATGAAGGAAAGGAGGGAAATTAAAGTGAAATTTTTATTATTTCAATATTATTTCAAATTGTTAAATGTTTTTTAAAAAATGCAAAATTTTTACAATTTTGCATTATTAATTATAGAATTTTGGCTTTTTTGAGTCCTGTAAACTCTTTTAAAAAAAAAGGTGGGTAAAGGCAAACATTTTACAATTTTAACTGTTTTCCAGGTCCCATGGGCTCAAATGAAATTATTCTCCAGCTTTTAAAGCTGAAAATTATACAATTCCTGCATTCTTTTAGATCTTGCAGACTCTGAGAAAAGGGTAAAAGTATTTACAATTTCAGCATTGGTGCAGGTTAAACAGATACAAAAAATCAAAAAGAAGAAAAAAAGGAGAAATTTTGCTGTTTTTATCCAGACATACAGGGTTTGTGCAAGGGGAAAAAAAAAATATATATATACATATAAGGAATTTTCAGATTTTAAACAAAAGTTTTAAATGGGATGTTAAAAAAGTGGAGTTATTTAAAGTAGAATTTAAAAAATGTGCAATTCTCAATAGTAAATTTAATAATTTTTTTTTTCTGTTTTGTTTCTTGTCCTTGGATATTTTCAAAAGATGGATTTCAACCTTGTAGAAGAAAATTTGCACCCTCGTCTTCAAACCAATCACTATAAAAACACTACTCTTTTAGTGTTTGCATGTTTTATTAGTTTGAAAAAGATAGAGTTTATTCCATAAAAAAATGTTGCTTATAATTTGATTTTTATAGCATTGTTAAGAAGTTCGTTAAATATAATAGGTATAATAATAGTTACTGTTATTGCATATTACAATTATTTAAATATTTCAGGATTTTAAATTAATGCAGATTTAGAGAAAATAAAAAGGCAAAACTAATAAATTTGAAAAGATAACAGAAAAGATAACTTGGCAGTTTGATTTTTTTTTAATTTTTGAGAATATTTTGTACTTTTTTATACAATAAAATACATAATCAATTAAAAAGTATAAACATTGTTTCCTTTTGATACAATAGTCTGCAGATTAATTATAAAACATTTACAGAAGAGATTAAAAATAATAATATAAAAAACTTGACATTCATGCACTCAAGAAATATAACCAGCATTTCCCCACATCTATAAAATTACAACATTATGAAATTATCAGGAATTTTTTTTTTTTTTTTTTTCATAATTTCAAGTAGGAAGAAAAATGACAATATTTAAATTTGATCATTTGTAGCAACTTCATAATCCATAAAATATAGGCATTTTTAGCATTTTTTAAAAATCTAAATATTTTTTCACATATTTACCTGTTTAACTTTCTTTATATCTTCATCCAATTCTAAATTATCTAAAATGACAGCAACAAACAAGCTTAGCACAATCTATAAAGATAAGATAAAAAATATAATCGATTTTTTTTAAACATTAGCAGCATATCATAACAATATCAATAATAACTAAAGCTTACCAAAGTCACAAACAGATGATATAATATAAAATAAATTGCTACTAAAGGACCGATGGTTCTGCTAGTCCTTAACATAGTTTCATTCATAACTTCACCCCATCCTTCTTGAGTAAGGATTTGAAACATTGACATAAAAGCCTGGAATAAATAAATAAATAAATAAATAAGTTTTGTAATGAAATTAAAAATCTCACACAATTACAGCTTCTCTCTTCTCCTCTCTCCCTCTCAAAAAACAGAAAGAGAGAGAAAATAAGTAATCCTATCAAAAACATGAATGTGAAAGAATGCCAAGTTTGTAAAAGGTTTCGCTAATGAAAGAAGTGAGATCTAACTGCAAACCAAGTTCTTTCGAAGCTCCTTAAATCATAGCTCCTGTCATGCATAATATTCTTCAATTGCTTAAAATGAGTTGGTATGTTACTTGTTATTCAATAGAGCGACTTACAAGTTTTCTGTTATTCAAATTTCTCTATTTAATTGATCAGAACTTAAAGTTGATCACTTAATTAATTTATCGATACCTTAACTTCAATGTAGTTATTCGAACATTTGAATGACTAGATCTTTCCCAATCAGATTCTAGATTAAATTTTACTCAAACATTAAAGTTAGGTACTCAAACATTAAGTACTTACTCAAACATTAAAGTTAGGGGCTGAAAACTTGCCAAGTCGCTCTATTGAATAACAAGTAACATACCAACTCATTTTAAGCAATTGAAGAATATTATGCATGACAGGAGCTATGATTTAAGGAGCTTCGAAAGAACTTGATTTGCAGTTAGATCTCACTTCTTTCATTAGCGAAACCTTTTACAAACTTGGCATTCTTTCACATTCATGTTTTTGATAGGATATCATTATTTTTTGTCAAATCACTTCTTTTATTAGCGAAATCTTTAACGAACTTGGCATTTTTTCACATTCATGTTTTTGATAGGATATCATTATTTTTTGTCAAATAAGTCGGTATTTGTTTCCTTTTTGAAATAAATTGGCTTAATATTAAATTAGTTTTATTTAATATTAATTAATCTTACAGCTTTTTCCTGCGTTTATTCACTGTTTCTTTGAATCAAATTTAAAACTTTTAACATTAGGATTGCTTATGTTCCATTAAATTCCACTAATAAGGATGTTTCTTTTATGTGATTGGGTACTACTTGATTATCTCGACGACCAAAAAAGTTTGTCTCCAACTTGGCGATATATCGCCAAATTGACGACAAAAATTACCCGCCAAAAATGATACTAACTTGGCGCTATTTCTGGTATTTCGCCAAATTCCCATAGACTCCCATTGTAATCTGGCAATTTATCCAATACTGTTGTTAGAGCAAGGACTGCCACCATCATTGACTTTTTTTTTTCTTTTCTTTTTTTAATCGGTTCGCTAACTTTCCAATATTGCTGATATTGCTATTTAGAACGTTTATAGAACGCTTTTCGCGCATTTTTACCCCTTTTAAATTTTGTATTTGTTAACAAATGTTCTTAGTGATCATTTATATCTTATAAGTAATGAACATGCCAAATTTGATGTTTCTAAGCCCTTAACATACAGACATCGCATTTTTAGAATTTTTTTTGCTCTTTTAATTCTTTTGGATTAGTGGCATTGACATAAGATATAGCCTATATTGGAGCAAGGAATGTCATATGTCACCATCATTTTAAGATCATTACTTTTAAGATCAGATGGTTGTTTGCTGAGATTGCTTAAAAATCCCAATTTAGAACAGTTTTAGAATGCTTTTCGTGCATTTTCACCCTTTTTGAATTTTTTATTTTTTAGCAAATGCCCTTAGAGATCATTTTTATCTTATAAATAAGTAACATGCCGAATTTTGTGCTTCTATGCTTATTAGTAAAACAAAAATCTCATTTTTAGAATGTTTTTTGCTTCTTCACTCTCTTATGGTTAATGGTATATACATAAAATATAGCATATACTTGAACCGGGGTGAATACCATCATTTTGGTACTATTAATTTTGGAATCGGTTCATAGTTTCAGAAATTAGCTCCGATACTCGCCAAAAAAGACGCTAACTTGGCACTATTTCTGATATTTCGCGAAATTCCCGTGAACTCTAAAATGCCAAACTTTATAATTCTAGTCCCTTAACATACAGACATCGCATCTTTAGAACATTTTTGTTCTTTTACCCCCTTTGGGTTAGTGGCATCGACATAAGATATAGCCTATGTTGGAGCAAGGACTATCATCATCATTTTGATATCATTACTTTTAAAATCGGTTTGTTGTTTGCTGAGATTGTTTTAAAATCGCTATTCAGAACGTTTTCAGAATGCTCTTCGCGAATTTCCACCCCTTTTAAATTTGGTATTTTTTAGCAAATGTCATTAGTGATCATTCATATCTTATAAATAATTAACATGACAAATTTTTTGCTTCTAGGCCCTTCACTAAAACAAAAATCCCATTTTAGAGTGTTTTTTGCTTCTGAACCCTCTTTTGGTTAGTGGCACAGACATAAGATATAGTCTGCGTTTGAACCGGGGCGAATACCACCATTTTGGTTCCATTCGGTTCGGTAGTTTCAGAGATTAGTCCCGATACTCGCCAAAAGTGACGCCAACTTGGCACTATTTCTGGTATTTTGTGAAATTCTCATAAACCGCCATTGTAATCCAATAATTTATCTCCTAACAACCATTAATGTTTAATTAATGGTGATTTCTGATTTTTTTCCTATTTATAGATCCAATAACCTACCTCCACACCAAATTTCAATTTCCTAAGTCACCTGGAAGTAGTCAAACATTTCTATGAGTGAGTGAGTGAGTCAGTGGGAAAAACAGTGGTTTTCAGACGTCAATTTCTCGTGAACGGTAAAAGATTTTTTTAAAACTTTATAGGATTAGGAAATTAGAAGATGGTCTTACACGACACGAAAAATTGCAATTGTGTAGGTCAAATAGAATTTAAGTTATTGAGGGGTCAAAAGTGGCCCGAAATGGTTCGGGTAATATAACCCACGGCCGGTGTGCCGACTTTTACTTTTTGAACTTGGCTGACACACTGCCGTGTGTCTAGATATTCTATCCTCCATTTAAAGAAGATAATTTTTGGAAATGTACAGTTTTTAGCGTATCGAAAAACCCCACCTTAAATTTAGACATGCTCAAATAATACACTTCTTAAAAGGAAATAGGAGGCATTATACAAAAAATAAAAGAATACCATGACAATACTACTAGATCCTTAAATTAATTTATGTTTATGCAAACTTTTAATGACATTTTAAACAATTTTTTAAAGATATGAAATTATCATATCTGAACAGTTCATGTAGCTTAGAAGATAGAGAAAAAACGAGAAAAACACAAACAAATGAAAAAAAAAAAAAAAAAAAAAAAGAAAGAAAGAAAACTCTAAAAAAGAGATAATAGCTTTATTTAAGGAATTTCTGAAAATTAAATCATCATTTATAAATGTGCATTTGAAATTTTAAATTGACTTAGTAGAAGTAGTTTCATTTACAGAGAAATTAATCCTTAACTTTTTTATTTTTTATTTTTTCGGTTTTCAATTTTTTAGAATTGTTATTGTATTTTAAGAGGTAAAGAAGTAATTGAAAGTATTAAAATAAAAGTTGAATTCACTAAGTCAACCAGTTAAGTTGAATTCAATAAGCCAACCAGTTAAGCCAACTTTTAGACATTTCGAACACATTCAAGTTCTAAAAAAGAAATGACAAATCTATTAAGTATTGTTTAAGCACTTATATTTTGAATTGTGATGAAAGTTTTTCAAATGTTAACAAGTAAAAAAAGACATAAAATGACATTTTTACTTGCTCTAAGATTAAAAGTTTTGGGTTATAGAAAATGTAAAATAAACTGCAAAATTTAAGATAAAAAATTAAAGTTTTAAGTTAATGTGAATGGTTTGATTTTCGTAGCTCATGTAAGAATGGCTTAACAAAACGTAATTGCATGGAATGATTGGGGGTCAGTTTATGAAAGGAAAACATTAACAAGTGAAAAAGCATAAAGTATTAACATGTGAAAAAGGATATAAATGATATATGGAAGAAAAAAAGGTTGGAAATTATTGATTTAGATTGTTTCAGAAACAGAATCATGGGAGTCTGCAGAACAAAATCCAAGGTTTTTGACTTAAAAAGAATAACATTTGAAGTACTTTATTAATTATCCGATTAAAAAATATTTAGTTAATTTGAAAAATGCAGGCTAGATCAATGGATACTACTCTGCCCTTTCTATGCAGGTACCCATGAACCAAACTCTGAAAATACGAAAATTCTTATTGAATCAAAAATAGATAAACGCCACATACTTACTTCTGGAAAAGCTTCAAATTTATTGAAATCAGCTAGTGAACAAAACAACTGCATACTAATACTCGATGTAATTACAAGTAAGCACATAGTAAATATTATAAGACTACCAAGCTTCTTTCCTGGACCAAATATCTGCAAAATTAAAGTAAAAACAACATTTAAGAACATCCAGATTGTTACACAAATGATATTTAATTCAAAATTGATTTATTACCTTGTAAACAAAATCTTCTAAAACTGGAGATGCTTTTATTAATCTGACAATTCTTAAAACCTATATCCACAAAAGAAATACATATTTAAATTAAAACATAATTTGAATAGTAATACAGTTATTGTTTAAAACTTATTAATTCACATTAAGTTTTAATATTTAAACATAATACATATCTATTTATTTAGATCTTTCACATATTTGTTTCTTTATTAGCTAACATGTCAATTTATAATAATTTATTTTCCAAATAATTTACTTAAAAAACTACATATTTAAGATTTTATCTATAATATAAAATACTTTTAAGAAAATAATGTCTTATCTAATTTTTATGCTTTTTAAATCTTACAAAATATTAGCTTTATTAATTGAAATTATTGAAGAAATTATTGAAAAATTGCTGCTAGAAATGCCTTAAAGGCCATTTTGTTTTCAGAGAATCTTGGGAATTTTTGATATGAAGAAATAACCACATTTATAAATAGCACTTTGGCAGATCAGCAAAGAAAAATTACAGCCAAACAATGATATTGTTAGCAATATTTATACCAAAAAATAATTATTTAAAAATTGTTCTTTAAACCCCCTAACATATCTTTTTCTTTCATTTCTCAATCTCTATAAATAAAAGGAATTCTGAGGATAATTAATTAATTAATTGAGGCACAGGGGAAAGCAAATCTTGGCAATGCGCCAACTCGGTCCAGAGGAAGCAAATCTTGGCAATGCGCCAACTCGGTCCAGAGGTATAAAAGCAAGATAGAAAAAAACGCGCAGGTCTGTGCATTCAAGTACAACCACCCATATGTATATGCTGAAAGTTTGTTCTGACGCTCACCCGACGCACGTGGAGTGCCGATGGTCCGGGGAGAGTCACCGGGGGATCCGTCGCCAGCTGAGAGAGAAGCGTAGAGTCACCGGGGGATCCGTCGCCAGCTGAGAGAGAAGCGTACCATACACATAAATTATTAAATAAACCTTCAAATTAAGCCCGGCGAAGCGGGCTGGGTATGCTAGTGTATGTATAAAAAAAAAACATGTTTTTAGATCAGTTATTTATCTAAATTCAATCATGTGCTGTAGAAAATAATTGTATATTGGTATAATTGTTTTTTATTAGTGTTTTCTAGAATATAGATGCTTTGCAAAAAATACTAGATGTTGTAGATGCTTGTAGAATACTTGTAGATGCTGAGAAAAAAAATTAGCTTGATATATCTATAAACTGGTATGAAACAAAACCAAGTTAACTTGGATTCAGGAAAGTATCAATTACTTGTAAAAAAAGTTACACATCTCACAAAAATTCAATTTGTGTTTCATTACACTAAAAAGTGCCATAGGTGTGTCTTGCTTCAGAAGAAGTTTCATAAGTAAAATTACATGGAAAATCAATTTATTACGCTATATGTCTATTTGCGACCATAGAAGGAGGAAAAGTGAATTGCAGCAGAAGATAAAACTATTCAACAATCCAACCTCATCTATGTCTTTATTCTTAAGGGTTTTACGTATGTTTTTACTCCTGCATGCAAAGTTAGGTTCTATAATTTCATGTTGCAGTAAAATCATGTAAATTTTTGATTGTCTTTCCTGTGAAATTTACTTTTGTTGAGATGTGTTACTTTTCATGGGCAAGAGATAGGTCAGAGGGTTAAACACACACACACACACACACACACATATATATATATATATATATATATATAACAAAACCAAAAGAAATTCCATATCCCCAAAATATATGGAATTTCTTTTGGTTTTGTTATATACATTTTTTACATTTCTTTTTGTAGCATTTTGCGCATTGGTCTGTAAAAAACTGTTTATTTATTTGTTTCTTCATTTTTTAAAAATTTCCCTTCTTGAAATTTGGTAATTTTAATGTTTTATTTTGGCAAATAAAACATTTTGTTGTGATTTGGCAAAAAGAAAATCAGCAATGAGAGCCATGTTTGAATCACAATATCATGCAGTTATGATTCCACATGGTATTACTAAAAACAGACTTTTAAGGACATACCTTCATGTAAAAATAATGTAATACATATAATAATTATTATTATACTTACACTATTAGTGTATCAAGCATTTTTGATCTCAGATTACACAAATAATAATTTTGTAATTATCTTTTACTTTGTTTGTTAATTGTTATATAGAAAATTACTATACTGTTTAAAAAAAATTTTATGTAAGCTTTTCCAACATACTTGAAAAGAAGAAAGTTCACACATATACAAATCTGGAATAATATGAAAAGTTGTCCCAACAGCTAAAAGAAGTTCGAATTTGTGGAGTGATCTTTTGTAGTAACCATGAAATCCAAGACACCAAATTTTAAACAAAACCTCCAAGTCAAAGAAAATTGTAAAACCAACCTAAAATAACAATAATAACAATAATTAATACACAAGAAATTTAATTTTCAATTGCAATTTTATAATATTTTTTTCAATAAATCAAACAATACAAAACAATTTCTCTACCCTTAGTTTAAAAAATAGTGTATGTTATTGCAAATATTATGAATAAATGCACATTATCACAAATATTATAAATCTACAAATTTTAAAATAAATAAATAAATAAATCTTTACAGTTTTTAATTCTAATAGTGATTCTAGATTTGAAATGGAATTGATAAAATAACTGAAAAATCACCAGTAATAAATCAAACCAATTAATTTTATATATTGTTACGAATTTTAAAAATAGTTAGTGTTTGTACTGTAAAATAATGTAAATAATCTTATTAAGCTCCATTCCTTTACTAATATTAGTTTTTGTTACATCGTCCCTGTTATCAAGCAAACTTGTCTATTATTTTCAGTGAATGTCTATGGCAGCTTGGCGAAACATTATAGATATTGCCAAGTTGATGTCACTTTTGACGACTAATTTTGGTCGCCAAATTTGCCGATATATCGCCAAGTTGGCAACAAACTTGGCGATTGTTGGCGATGGTAACCCTTCCCTCTCTATGGTAACCCCCCCTTTAGATATGCTGATACATTGAATGTTATTCCGTGGTTTTCTGGAATATTCGAGAAGCTTGTGGAAATTTCTAGCCCATGCTGCGAGCCTATATAAGAAGAGCAATACGAGCTGTCGTTATTATTATTTATCAGTCAGTCATTGAGAGAACAACTAGGCAATTGTTAAGCAAGTTTGCTACTGTTTTATCTACGTTGTTTTGAATGTTATTTAGTGTTGAGACGTTGTATAAAGAGTCTCTGGGACCTATATCTGTACTTGTATGATAGATTTGAGCAGTTATTTTTGAATATCTAGTAATATTTGTGAGTTTCGAAGACTCTGTTGTTCTGAAGATCTGTAAATAAATTATTTTCAACTTTTCTAAGAGACAAGAGTTGGAAGTTGTCTAACCATAAGATCAAAAGAACCCTAAATACGCAACAACATTTGGTGTCAGAATTCGAGATCTTATGGCGAAAACAAGAGCAATGGAAGAGCAACTGAGTGAGTTGTTGAAAGTTATTAACGGATTAAGGACAGAGCTGACCGATAAAATCGACAAAGGCCAAGAAGAGTTATCTGATAAAATGAATAAAAACGAAGAAAGATTGGGAGAGTTGGCAAATAAAATTGACAAACGCCAAGAGGAGTTATCGGATAAAATTGACAAAGTCCAAGAAGAGGGGACTGAAGAAATGAAGAGAAACCAGGAGAGAATGGAAGAATTGAAGGAGGAAGTTAATAAAAGCCAAGAAGAAATGAAGAAATCTTTAGAAGAAAAGTTCTTGTCGGTAGAGAGAAGAATAGATTTTGATAGAAGGGAATATAGAGAATGAAGTTAGTAATGTTGAAGAGAAAATGGAAAGGAAAATAGAGGAAGAGAAAATTCAGAATGAAGTTAGCAATGTTGAAAAGAAGATGGAGAGTAAAATAGAGGAAAAAATACAAGATATTGAGAAGAAGCTTTCAGCATCCAGTGGTAATTATGAAGAATTTAGGAATCTGCCTGCTTCTCCCGTGCATATTAAGCTGTCAACATACGACGGAAAGAGTTCCTCGCAAGTCTACAAGACCCAATTCACCATTGTAGCCGAAGCGAACAAATGGAGTGACGAGGTGAAAGCTTGTCAACTTGCAGCGTCTTTGAGAGGAGAAGCCGCTGACGTGCTGCAAACATTGCCTGATATGACGCAACTCAATTTTGAGACTAAGTTGTGCACTTGAAATGAGATTCGGAGAAAAATTCTTGAAAGATTATACGAGAATACAAATGAAGAGCCGCCATCAAAAATCGAGTGAAACCCTTCAAGAATTTGCCTCAGAAATTGAACGGCTTGCAAATTTAGCATTCATCGACTGCCCAACAAATGTACGGAAAATGCTCTCACTATAGTACTTTGTAGACGGAATAAAAGATCCAGAAGTGCAGAGAGCGGTACGAATGGCAGATGTGCAGGATTTAAAGGCTGCATTACTATATGCCTTAAAGTTGGAAGCAGCTACACAAGCCAGCTGAAGAGATCGTCATTCAGTCCGAGGGGCAACAGTGAACAAAAGCTCAGACACTGAGATCAACGTCTTGAGAGAAATTAGGAAAATAAATCAAGAGCTTGAAGGTTTAAAATATGGAAAAATAAGCTCAAGAAGATAGAATCTCAAGTGCTGGGGATGCGGTGATACAGGACATCTCTGAAGAAACTGCCCCAAAGTCCACGAACGTGAGATGAATTCAAGACCAGAGAATAAAAAGCCCCACCTGAAGATCCTTCAAATATCGAAAATGAGTGGCGGCGATAATGAATTATATGTGATTGGATTTATTAACGAGATTCAATGCCGTATGATTGTGGATACAGGAGCCAATGTAACAATAATAAGAGAAGATTTGGCTCGAAAATTGAAATGTAAACTCATCTGGACTCCGCCCTGCGTTACCCTGCAAACTGTGACGGGCGACAAGATAGGCATATATGGAAAGGCCAATTTAACCATCAACTTTGGACGAACAAAATATTATCATATGGCACATGTGGCTGACATAACAGATCCTTGCTTAATCGGGCTAGATTTTCTGAAGAAGTTTGGCTTCAAACTTGATTTCAAAAATAACAAAATGATCTCAAAATTTGAAGAAATAAGCCTTTTTGGATTAAATAATGAAATTGAATGTAAACAAACAGTAATAGTCAAAGAAGACATCAATCTAGATCCAAGAACAGAATTGTTAGTTCCAGCTGTAATTAAAAATGAAACTAATTATCGATTTGGCCATATAGATTATCCCGAAGACAATGGTACACAAGCAGGAGTATTGGTGGTTTCATCTGTAGTGGACCTCTCGAAAAAGACCATTCCAGTCAGAATTGCTAACATCAGTGATAAGACGAGGATTATCAAGAAAGGAGAGGTGATAGCGTCTTGTGCTCCTGTGACGTGCATAAGTCAAAATTCCAATCACTCTCAGAAATCTTCAGATAATTTAGTCAAGGATTTGTTACAAAATACGGACTTCGATCCAAACCAGAGAGATGCTGCGGAAAGTTTAATTAGGGAATTCCAAAGTTTGTTCTCCCAAACATCTGAAGACTTTGGACGAACCAAAATGGCACAACACCGAATTGATACTGGAAGTCACTCACCTATTAAACAACACACCTTTTGCCAAGCAAGAAGAGGTGCAAAATTTAATTAGGGATATGGAAGAAAATGATGTCATCGAACCATCAACAAGTCCATAGGCGTCTCCCATTGTGTTAGTAAGAAAGAAGGATAGTTCTACAAGATTTTGTGTAGACTACCGCCGACTGAATGACGTCACCAAAAAGGATAGTTACCCTCTACCAAGGATTGACGACACTCTCGACACACTTGCAGGCAACACTTGGTTCTCGATTCTGGATCTGAAGAGTGGTTACAGGCAGGTAGAGATCCATCCTGACGACCGCAAGAAGACTGCCTTCACAACGGGACAAGGATTATGACAATTCAAGGTAATGCCTTTTGGTCTTTGTAACGCACCTGCAACTTTTGAATGCCTTATGGAAACGGTTCTCCGGGGGCTGTCATATGAGGCATGTCTTGTTTATTTAGATGATATCATAATCATAGGACACTCTTTTGATGAACATCTAAACAACCTCAGGCGGGCGCTACAAAAGTTAAAGGAAGCTAATTTGAAGTTAAGCCCTTCGAAGTGTAGTCTGTTTCGCAATGAAGTCGCCTACCTTGGATACATCATTTCAGCGGAAGGAGTTAGGACTGATCCGGAGAAGATATCAGCCGTGAAAAATTGGAGTCGTCCAGCAGATGTTCACCAGCTTCGGAGCTTTCTAGGATTATGCAACTATTACAGAAAATTTGTCAAAGGCTTCTCGATGATTGCAAGACCACTTCATAAATTAACAGAAGCCAATCAAAAATTTATGTGGACACAGGAATGTGATGCTGCTTTCGAAAAGCTTAAGGAGGCATTAACATCCACTCCAATTCTGTCATATCCTCAAATCAATAAACAGTTTATACTTGATACGGATGCAAGTAATGAAAGCATTGGCGCTGTACTGTCCCAGGAAATCGACAGCCAGGAGCGTGTTATCGCTTATTTCAGCAAGTGCTTATCAAAGGCCGAGCGAAACTACTGCGTAACAAGAAAAGAGCTTCTTGCTGTAGTGAAAGCCGTAGACCATTTTCATCACTATCTTTACGGTCGAAAGTTCCTGATCCGAACTGATCATGCTCCTCTAACTTGGCTATTGAATTTTAAGAACCCTGAAGGTCAGATAGCCAGGTGGATACAAAAGCTTCAAGAATACGATATGGAGATACGCCATCGAAAAGGCTCATCACATGGAAATACAGATGCTTTCTCAAGAAGACCCTGCTCAGAGAATTGTAGATATTGCGACCAGATTGAGAAGAAATTTAATGTCAAAGGTCCTATAGTAAGACAAGTTACAACTGGGTCTACATCATCGCAAGATCAGTGGAGTGATGAGAGCCTGCATAAAGATCAACTTGCTGATCCAGAAATTAAGCCAATTCTAGAGCTGAAAGGGGAGTCCAACAGGAAGCCCAGCTGGCAAGACATGGCCCATTACCATCCTACGACTAAACGTTATTGGGCTCTTTGGGATTCCCTACATTTGAAGAACTGTATCTTGTACCGAAAATGGGAGTCTGAAGATGGAAAGACATGTAGATGGCAACTACTACTTCCTAAGTCCAGAATTTTTATGGTCCTTCAAGAACTTCATGGTAGTCCTACAGGAGGTCATTTTGGTGTAATGAAGACCCGGCAAAAGGTTCGAGAGCGTTTCTACTGGAATAATGTTCGCAGTGATGTGGAGAAGTGGTGTCGAACTTGTGACACATGAGTAGCACGTAAAGGTCCAAAGAGGCACACCCGTGGACGATTGCAGTGTTATAATGTAGGAGCTCCTTTTGAACGAATTGCTTTAGACATCCTGGGTCCTCTTCCTAGAACATCTGATGGCAATAAGTACATCCTCGTTGTCATGGACTACTTCACCAAGTGGCCTGAAGCCTACGCCATACCTAATCAAGAGGCGGTAACCGTAGCAAAGATACTGGTTCAACACTGGGTTTCCAGATATGGAGTTCCTCTTCAAATCCATTCCGATCAAGGAAGAAACTTTGATTTGGCTGCGTTTAAGGAGATGTGTGTACTACTAGGCATGGACAAAACTCGAACTACACCTCTACATCCTCAATCGGATGGTATGGTGGAGCGATTCAATCGTACCCTCCTAAATAGCCTCTCCCTCCTGGTGTCTAAAGATCAACAGGACTGGGACAAGAAATTGCCTCTGTTCCTGCTTGCCTACAGGAGTTCTGTTCATGAGGCCACTGGTTATTCCCCTTCTCAAGTGCTCTTTGGTCGTGATCTTCCTCTACCTGCGGATCTTTTGTTTGGCCGTCCTCCTGATGCTCCTTTATCGCCTGAGGAGTACGTGGATGAACTCCAGGCACGGATTGAGGAGATTCATTGTCTGGCGAGAAAGCGAATCGGACTGGCATCAGAAAAGATGAAGACACGGTACGATATAAAGGCAACTAGACATGAATTCAACGAAGGTGACAAATTTTGGTTGTTGAATCCCATACGTCGTAAGGGACTGTCGCCAAAATTACAAAGAAACTGGGACGGTCCTTACACAGTCGTCAACAGGCTGAATGATGTCGTCGTACATATACAAAAATCGCCACACACCAAGCCCAAGGTCGTACATTATAACCGGCTAGCCCCTTATTTTGGCCAAAGTGATTAGAAATTTAAAACTGGAATTTCAGATCATGGTCATGAAATCCAGTTTTTGTAAATATGTAAATAGTAATTAGTTCTTATTTATGTAAATCTTATTATTGTTTATTTATTTATTTATTTGTTTATTTATTTTAGGTGTTTTCCTCTAACTCAAGGATTGCATTGCCCGGGACGCATTTTCAGAAAGAATCACGTTTTGAGCACCTTATCACCAGAACAACGTTTGGCGCGGAGATGAAGTCAATGCTAAGCACCCTTTCTTGTTTGTGACATCAAACGCCTAGCGAATAGCAACCCTTCCTTCTGCAAAGAAATCGTGTTTATTGTTCATTTGTTTTTCCGCAAATGTTATCAAGCAAAGACTATAATGAGAGGAAATGTTATTCACTGTTGTTTACGATTAAAACAGTTTAAAACAAAGAGCTTTTTCAGATTAAAATGCTTTAAGTTTCCCAAAACATCTAAACATAGGGGTTTTTTTTCTCAATTCAAAAATATCATTTCCTTAACTCCTATGTTCGAAGAAATTGAGAAGTTAATTAAAAACAGTAGTAAAGATTCTCTTGTAATATATATAATTCTATTAATCATATGTTTTATGACACATTTGAACTTAGTTTATTTTGTGTTTGGCGATGCAGTTAGCTGAACGTTCTTGCCTTCGCCAACTCGCCAAGGCTGGTGCTCAAAACGTGATTCTTTCTGAAAATGCGCCTGGGACGTTGCAGTCTTTGAGGAGGGGGTAGTGTTACAAATTTTGTAAATAGTTAGTGTTTGTACTGTAAAATAATGTAAATAATCTTATTAAGCTCCATTCCTTTACTAATATTAGTTTTTGTTACATCGTCCCTGTTATCAAGCAAACTTGTCTATTATTTTCAGTGAATGTCTATGGCAGCTTGGCGAAATATTATAGATATCGCCAAGTTGGCGTCACTTTTGACAACTAATTTTGGTCACCAAATTTGGCGATATAATGCCAAGTTGGTGACAAACTTGGTGATTGTTGGCGATGGTAACCCTTCCCTCTCTATGGTAACCCCCCCTTTAGATATGCTGATACATTGAATGTTATTCCGTGGTTTTCTGGAATATTCGAGAAGCCTGTGGAAATTTCTAGCACATGCTGCGAGCCTATATAAGAAAAGCAATATGAGCTGTTGTTATTATTATTTATCAGTCAGTCATTGAGTGAACAACTAGGCGATTGTTAAGCAAGTTTGCTTGAGTTTTATCTACGTTGTTTTGAATGTTATTTAGTGTTGAGACGTTGTATAAAGAGTCTCTGAGAACTATATCTGTACTTGTACGATAGATTTGAGCAGTTATTTTTGAATATCTAGTAATATTTGTGAATTTCAAAGACTCTGTTGTTCTGAAGATCTGTAAATAAATTATTTTCTACTTTTCTAAGAGACAAGAGTTGGAAGTTGTCTAACCATAAGATCAAAAGAACCCTAAATACGCAACAATATAAAAACATTTCTGATTTAATTTTTATAAATGCATCAAAACAAAATAATATAATTTATTTGAAATAGATCAAACAAAGTATCAATATTAAGACAACAATTAAGTGATATTGGTACAAAAATGTCAAATTTTAACATTAAGCTAAAAATTTATGTATATTAACATTTAATCTTAATGTAGAGGCTGATTTCAATGCAGATGAATTGAAGAACAATGAGGCTAGCTTTCACTAACCATTATCCCAGAGCTTGAAATTTACCAGAGCAAACTAGGACAGTATTCCAATTTGTGAAATTATGGTAAATATTGTTCCAATTTATGAAATTTTTAAAATATATAATTACAGTTATACATATAGTAGCTTATTGTGCTCTATGTAACTTTCTTTTAAATATTTAAAATATTGAATGCATTTTTAAAACTGTTTTTGTATGGTTGGACATAAATTTGTCTATTCATAAAAAAATTAGTCAACAACAATTTTGAAATAGTTTTCTGGTTCTTGGATTTTTCCATTTTCAGTCTTGTATTACGTGAAATAGGAAAAGATTGTTTTTACTATCTTTAATAGAATCAGTTTAGACAAATTAGAACATTATACTTCTATTAAAGCGCAAATATAAAAAATAAGTAATTTGAAAAAAAAAGAAAATTCAGATACCATATATATTTCATAGAAAATTATTACTTATATGTTACACGTTTTGATTTTTATTATAACCATGTTAAAAACTAGTTCATTAAAACTACCACACAATTTTACAATACATTAATCACCCACATTTATTAATACTACTTATTTATCATAATTTATTATTCCTAAATAAATTTAACAAAAAGTTACATTGATCATTTTTAGAATAAAAAAGCATATCGCAACTAGACTCTGGTGAATATTCAAAGCTCAAATTAGACCAATATATATTTTACTATTCACCCATTTAAGCATTCTAACAGTCACATAATTTTTTAATTCAAGGCTGATTTAACATAAAATTTATATTAATATTATTTTTGTGCAGTGCATAAGATAAATAAATATATAAGGTAAACAAAAAAATTCTCATACAAATAGTTTTCAGAACTATTATTTTGTGAATCATTAAACATACAAAAAAAAAAAATTGTGCAGGATGTTTAAAGGGTTTCTATACTCAATGTAAAATTTGGTACAATCCCAGTTGATAGAAAATGGTACATAGTTATAATGTTCATCAGAAAAACATAACATAGCAGAGCTTCTTGTTGAATGATAAAAAACAAAAATTGAATCCACATTTTCATAATAAGCATTTTATAGCATTTTATTGTAAAGTTTGATGTAATTCCATTCCATATATGCTGAGATGCAAATGCATCATGCAAATTGCAGAAAGCACAAAATAGCAGTGCATGGAGTTTCATAGAAATTTGTACATCAGTTTATGTGCTATAATGCCTGCAAAATCTGTTTAATATACAGATGCACAATGGCAAAAAAAAATAATAACCATATGGAAAAGTACAAGAGGAAAAAAAATGTTAATTTTTACAGTTACACAATAGAAGAAAATAACAAAACTGACATCTTACTTCTGCTAAATAATAATGTTTATAGAACTCCTCCCTTCGACGGCCATCATGTTCAAATTTTATACTTGCAGCCACTATTGCATTAGCAACATTGACCATCATCACTATGACTTGAAAAACAGCTGACTGTATAAATACTTGTAGACAATGTGGTGCTTTGCCTCTTCCTTTATTCTCATCTACAACTACAAGTTTCCATCCAGAATCATCTCCTTTTAAAATCTAAACAAAATATAATAATATGAAAGTATCACTTTTATCAGAAACCAATTGAATTGTTGAAAGGCAGAATGGTTAAGTTATTATGAAAAATTAAGTAAAATGCACAGAGAGTGCAGACATAAAGCTATAGACAGAGTTCATGAGTCAAACTGTAAGGGAAAGTAAAGTACACATAAATAAATGATTTTAGTACATTAATGAAGGTTTGGAAATGAAAAGTATTGGTGAAAAACAAGAAATGCAGAAGAAATGAAATCAGGCATTTTATTGACATAAAAATTACAGTAAGTGCTCAAAAGTGCCTCCACCATCATCGATACATAGTTGGCAGTGTTTAGCAAGTGATTAGGCACCTTTTCGAAGATCCTAGATGTCTCATCTGTGAGAGACCAATTCACTTAAATGAGGATCTAATTGCAAGACTTTCAATTGGTGATGCAAATGTTTGTGAAACATTTGGAATCTGCAAAAAGGTATGCCAGTCACTTACTAGATACTGCCAGTGGAAAATTTGAGCACTCACTGTAATTGTTACATTAAAAAACATCTGTTTTTATTTATTATTATTATTATTATTATTATTTTTTTTTTTTTTTTTTTACCTCATATAGCTATACCGTTGCTTTATCTTCCCTTACAGTTTGACTAATAAATTCAGAGAGAGTGTGTATAAGAATATTGGCTACTTTTTAGTTAGCTGGGTGCAAATGTTATATATACACACATATACAGGGTGTTTCTAAATTCATGGTCCAAACTTTAAGGGGTGATAGTACACATCAAGACAAACAATATTTAAATAGGAAACCAAGGGTCCCAAAGTCTTCCAAAGGAGATAGGCGCCATTAAAGTTTAGGGTCCAAAAATTCAAATGATTATGAAAAACAGAAAAATTGGTCAATTCGTTTGCAGTTTTCACTAAAATTATTCTTTATGTCAGTATTGTCTTGAAAATAAATAATAAAGATAAATTTCAAAAAATGACGATAGAGGGCGCTTTAGACTTTAAGGTAACGAACAACTATTTTTTACCATTATTTTTTGCATCTCATTAAAGGTTTCGTAACCTTAGACTTAAACTTAAATTTTGAGCTCAAAATCTGAATAGTTATAAGCAGTTAAGTAGCACAAACTTAACCGTGTTCAGAGGGTTTTAAATTCAAATGATTATAAAAAACGGAAAAATTGGTCGATTGATTTGCGGTTTTCACTAAAACTATTCTTTATGTCGGTATTTTATTGAAAATGAATTATAAAGATAAATTAAAAAAAATGCAGATAGAGGGCGCTTTAGACTTTGGAGTAACGTACAACTATATTTTACCGTTATTTTTCGCATCTCATAAAATTTTTTTAGAAGCTTAGACATAAACTTAAATTTTGAGATGAAAATCTGAATCGTTGGGAGTGGTTAAGTAGCGCAAACTGAACTGTGTTCAATGGGGGTGGGTAGGTTCAAATTTCAAATGATTATAAAAAACTGAAAAATTGTTTGATTCGTTTGCCGTTTTCACTAAAACTATTCTTTATGTCAATATTTCCTTGAAAATAAATTTTAAAGATTAATTTTAAAAAATACCGTTAGAGGGCGCCTTAAACTTTGGAGTAACCAACAACTATTTTTAACCGTTATTTTTTGTATCTAATTAAATTCTTGTAAAAGTTCAAACTTAAATTTTGAGCTCAAAATCTGCATCGTTTTGAGTAATTAAGTCCGGAAATTTCAAATGTGTTTGAGGGTAACATTTTAACTCCTGAACACTGTTCAGTTTCTGCTTCTTAACCCCTCGATCGATTTAGAATTTGAGCTCAAAATTTAAATCTAAGCATTTGCAAGCATTTAATTAGATACAAAAAATAACGCTTAAAAATAGTTGTTGGTTACTCTAAAGTTTAAGGCACCCTCTATCGGTATATTTTGAAATTAATCTTTAAAATTTATTTTCAAGGAAATATTGACATAAAGAATAGTTTTAGCGAAAACGGCAGACGAATTGACCAATATTTCTGTTTTTTAAAATAATTTGAAATTTGAACCTCCCCACCCCCATTGAACACAGTTCAGTTTGCTCTACTTAACCACTCCAAACGATTCAGATTTTCATCTCAAAATTTAAGTTTATGTCTAAGCTTCTAAGAAAATTTTATGAGATGCGAAAAATAACGGTAAAATATAGTTGTACATTACTCTAAAGTCTAAAGCGCCCTCTATCGGCATTTTTTGAAATTTATCTTTATAATTCATTTTCAATAAAATACCGACATAAAGAATAGTTTTAGTGAAAACCGCAAATCAATCGACCAATTTTTCCGTTTTTTATAATCATTTGAATTTAAAACCCTCTGAACACAGTTAAGTCTGTGCTACTTAACTGCTTCCAACTATTCAGATTTTGAGCTCAAAATTTAAGTTTAAGTCTAAGCTTACAAAACCTTTAATGAGATGCAAAAAATAACGGTAAAAAAATAGTTGTTTGTTACTCTAAAGTCTAAAGCACCCTCTATCGTCATTTTTTGAAATTTATCTTTATAATTTATTTTCAAGCAGCAGTAGCGTAGCTATGTTTTTTGCCGCCCGGGGCCAGCAAGAAATTTTGCACCCCCACCCCAATATAGATATATAACAATTTCTCTCAATTTGGCGCCCCTAGGCCTCAGCGCCCGCGGCGGACGCCCCCCCTTAGCTACGCCACTGTTTTCAAGACAATACTGACATAAAGAATAATTTTAGTGAAAAACGCAAACGAATCAACCAATTTTTATGTTTTTCATAATCATTTGAATTTTTGGACCCTAAACTTTAATTGCGCCTATCTCCTTCGGAAGACTTTGGGACCCTTGGTTTCCTATTTAAATATTGTTTGTCTTGATGTGTACTATCACCCCTTAAAGTTTGGACCATGAATTTAGAAACACCCTGTATATGCACATACATATGCATATGTGTATATATATATATACTAGCAGGCTAAGCCCGCTGCGCTGGTCTGTTTTTCAAAACAAAACATTGAATATGATTGTGTTTTTTAAAGCAATTTCACCTCGAATGCTCCTTCACATTTCTGAAAATCATACAAAACGCCATTGTATTTAAAGATAGAAAACCGACGATTATAAATGCACCAAAAATGCATTAAAAGTTAGCAAACAGCTGTTTCGAATCTACTGTCGAGATTCTTCATCAGTGCCAAAACTCAGCAAGCTAGAAAAAACAAAACTGAGCCAAAAATAAAAACAACAACAATGGAATCAAGGCCCTTTGACGCCAAAATATATTAAAATAATAATAAAATATATTATGTTGTTGTATCAGCTTATACATTCGATAAAATTCGGGCTTTTAAGAAAAAAATATTTCAGTTGACCATTTATTGTAGAGTTTGATAGATAAATGAGTCAATTATGAAAAGAGCAATTTAAATATTGTCTATTCACCATACTTCTAAAATAGCAAACATTATGATCGCAGAAATTGACCATTGAATTTAAACAATTTTCAAGTGATTCATTTTCATTTGATAGTTTTTGAACTCCAAGCCTCTCAACTTGAGGATATGGGTATCTGTGGAAACCTTAATATATCCTCTATGAATATTATATTATATTTTGCAACGTACATCTGCTCTTGACAAATCTATTACAGTGTTCCATTTTTGGAATGCAGCAGAATAAATAAAGTTAAATAAAGTTTTCCTTGGAAAAATAAGGTGAATGTTTTTTGAATGTGTGAAATTCATTTTTTGATAAATATGTCATATATGCATCACGTTGGCGTGATTGATACAAAATGAACATTTTATGCCTCTTATGGTAATCCAGCTTTGTTTTTAATTTATTAATGAACTATTTATTTACTTTCATTTGCATTTTAAAATGATACAAAATGTTATGCTCTATACATAGAAAAGTAAAATAGAAAATAGAAATGTATCTGTCATTTGAAAACGAAGTTTCTATTAAAGTGGCACCAGAAATGTATCACCTCAACGTGGTGCATACATGACATTTGTACCTATTTCTTACAACATGTGTGTGTGCATTTGCACCTAAATTTAGTTATTTAGCTCTATTTTTGTAATATTAACTGGAGTTTGTACAATGTACGGTATTACTTGATTATTCTGTCGAGAAAAAAATTAATAGCAGTTTATAGGAATAAATGTCAATAATCGATGATCATAAGTATGATAGCAATTGATATTAAACGTGATACACGTATTTTTTTAAGCCATAAGTGCTTTTTAATTCGACTTTTAATTTGTATTTTTTATTTATGTTTATTGTTCTTTCGTTATTTAAAATGAATTTACGTAAATTTCAATAGTTTGGCGAAACTGGCCGACGTGTTAATCAAGAAGCACTCAATTTACATTTGAAAATATCATATTTCACAAAAAACTCCGGCACAAACCTGGATTTGCAAGATTTCCTTCCAATACCAATGCGGTAAAATCCTCGTTTTAGAATAGCGAAGAAATGTGCATTTTAAAAAATTATTTTCGTTATTTTAAAACGAAAATATTAATAAATAAAAAAGGCACTTCTAGGTTATCCCGTCGACCAAAAAAATTATCGCCAAACTATAAGATTAAATGCCAATAATGGATGATCGTGAATGTCACATTCAATGACATTAAATGCGATTCACGTGTTTAAAATCTAATTGATTTTTATTTCGCCTTTTTATTAATATTTTTATTAATATTCTACTAATTATTTGTTTTTCGTTATTTCAAATAAAAATTATGTCAACATGTATAATTTGGCTATTAGTTTGGCGATTTGTATAATTTGGCAAAATTGGTCGACGGGATAACCTAGAAGTACCATAAAAAGTTACTATAGCACAAAACAATTTATAGAATTTCTAAAAAGAAATTGAAAATAAATAATTTATTAATACAGAAACAACTATTGCTGAGTTACCATAAGGCAAAATAACACCGTTTTGGCGATAGTCAGATACCTCAGTGTGTATATAATATCTGTGCCAAACATGTTTGGAAAAAACAATGATCGTTATTTATACAGCATGTTTAAATACTGTAGTATAGTGAGAAAAATGTATACATGACATATACGCACCACATTGGAGAGTTTTTTTTTTCTTCTGATGCCGATTCGGAGAAAATTTTGTTTTCAAATACCAGTTACATATACAGTTTACAATTATTTTCTGTTATTTTAAATAGAAAATAACAATAAATTTTAAAAAGTTTAGTTAATAATTATAAAACAAAACTATTTATATCCTTTAAAAAATAAAAGAAAATAAAAATTTATCAATAAATAAACAACAGCCAGGTTACCAAGTGAGGCATAAAATCACCATTTTATTGCAGTCTCGCAAATGTCCCGCATGTATGACAAATGTGCCTAGATTAAAATAGTTTATGTAATTGGGAAAGAAAAAAAAAATGTAAATAGACAATTTATTAATAAATAGACAATAACATCCGGATTGCCATATCAAGCAAAATAATGACACTTTGGCGTCAGTTAATTACCCAGATGTATATGCGGTATTGGCGTAAGAGACAAATCGCACCAATGTAGTGCGTATGAGATATCTATACCAAAAATTTTTAAAAACTTGCAGTTAAATTATTTTACAATGTCTATGTATGTGGAAAGACATTTACCCTGAAATATAAATATTATTCATTTTTGGGGTATTAACTGCTATATATGTATTTAAGTTAAATGTAAAATTTTTTCCTAAAAATGCTCTCACTCATTAAAAGAGAGAGAGAGAGAAAATATTTCTTGCAAACATCGCTCCGTCTTGTGTTTTTTTTTTTTTTTTTTTGTTTGTTTTGTTTTGTTTAGAATCGCATTGATTGGCGACTAAAGTAGATTATTGAAACACCCAATTGAACAAACAACATACAAATAACAATTAAAGCCTTTTTTTAAAAAAATAATTCTGCGAGCTGTAAAACACATAACAGGAAAATTAGATTTAAAAATATTTTTTAAAAAAGAAAGAAAAAAAAAATACTTTTTCCTTTCATAATATTATTTTGCATTAAACGGATTTTTTTCTTTTTATCGTTATTTATTTTAAATCAATGAATTAACAGGGTTTTTTTTTTTGAAATGTTTATATTATTTTCCATTAGAGAAAGCATTTCATTTCCTTTTTTGAAATGTAATTATCGCCAAAGAATTAGTTGTTGCAACCCTTCCGTCAAAAATAACCGAAAAATACGAAATTTAGTACGAAAAATCAGAGCTATCCCTGTATATTTGTGTCATAAACCTCCGCAAAAATATTTCCTATCGAATGATATAATCTGCAAAAAGATCCATCGGGTAGTTTTTGAAAACACTCGTTTGGAAGTTTCAGAACTTCTGCTTTATAATATATATGATATATATATACAACACTGGCACCCAGCTACCAAAAAGTGTAGAATATTGTTACAAGTGATAGTTCTACACAATTTGGCAGTGAATAGCATACATTTTAGCTTATAAAAAATCATTCTAGCATGTTGAGAGCATCTGTTTTTGAAAAAAGAAGAAGAAGAAGAAGAAGAAAATGCAACTTAAACTACTTTGCTTTTAAATGCATAAGAGCATAATTACCATAATTACAATTGAAATGGTTGTAACAAGCTGAGTTTGAGAATATGAATGCACTAATTTAAAAAAATTCTTGAAGTAATTTACTTTCTAATTTAAAAGTTTTTTTTTATCTTTTCTTTCTTTTGTTTTAAATAAAGGAATATTTTCAGATAGTTAAAATATATTGAAAACAAATTAAAAGAAATTAATTCTATTCCATGTAATTTCTTAGTATCTGAAAAAGAATAAGTAAGAATAAAAACACAATTACTTTTTAAAATAAAAAACTCCACTGCCAGGACAAAACAGTGTAAATGGACATGTTCACAGATATTTGCTTTCTTCTTATTGATGTTGTGTTCACATTACAGATATATATAATTAACTCTTTAATTATTTACAATTTAAATCTCTTTTATTGTCACACTATTTTTATTTATTTATTTTAAATTTTTTTCCAGTCACCCACCCACCCACATATATATATATTTATTTATTTAATTTATTTTTTCAGTATTCTTTTCAATATATTTTTTTTATTACAGTATGTATTGTTCTCATAATCATGGCAATAATATACACCCTTACATTAATTATTTCAAATAAAAGAAAAACAAAAACACAAATATTCCATTTTCATGATTTAACCAAATTATTTTAATATTTACAGCCATGCAATTTCGTATTGAATTATTTCAAATTCTTTCTCTAATTTGTTTATCATTTATTTATACTTATCAAAATTGTATTATGAATGATCATTTATAGCATTTTGGAGATATCCAGTTATTCCAGAAAACATAGCCACTATAAACTATCACACTTTCGGCATTAAGTCAAAAATTTCGATGCCACATTTATTAAATAAAATCCAGCTACTCATTCCCATTTCATATGGGAATAAAGAATCTTACATTGTCCATGATAAAAAACATTACCCTTTTCCTCTGTGTGCAGCTGTGTAAAAAAAGACTTTGCGATTGTTTCAAAAAGCAGAAAGTTTAGATATGTGACTTAAGTTCAAATAAAGTTGGAAAAAACAATGTAATAAATACACAAAAAGTTTATTATTATTATTATTATTATTATTATTATTTTTTTTTTTTTTTTTTACTAATTAATAATTTGCAGTATAAAGTTAGACTTTCAATGAGTATCCAGTGTTTTTTAGGATTTTCAAATTTATACTTTCTATTTAAATCCTGAATATTCAAATTTTTTTTTATAGAAAACTTACTTGAACAGTTGACTGTGTTTGGATTGTCCCTCTTTCGCCCCACATTTGTTGAAACTGAACTCTTATTTCGTTAAATGTTTCTGTTATAACAGCAATGAAAACATTCTAGAATAAAATAAGATCAACTGAATAAAACATTTAAGACCATCAAAGCCTGACAAAATTTACATAAGAAAAATTAAGCTAAAAAAAATAATAAAAAGATGAATGTGATATCACAACTATAAATAAATAAACCAGCAAATTTTAATCACATAAATCAGTTGCATAAAAAAACTCTACATCGTTTTGAGACAGGAAAATTTGATCATTATTTAGGGATAAAAATATACAAATAATATGTGTTGGTGATTTAAAAAGAGTTTGTTAGACAGAAATGTATGCTATTCAGAAGCGATAGTTAATTATGGTTTTCATTGTAGATCAAAATAAACAGAATGTATTAAAAAAATCTTTACAAAAAGTGCTGTAAGTTCTCAAATGGTAAAGACAAAGGAACCATCAGCAGAAAGAGAGAAAGGTAAAGTTTACTTTATGGAATTACAATCTATATTTTTTTATACAGGAAAACTGTTATGAAAATTCTATGTTTAAATAGCCTAAAAAATTATTTTTCTTCTTTTTTTTTTTTTTAATTACAGTCAAACCTCGTTAACATGAACACACTTAACATGAATTACTTTTAACATGAATTGTTTTCACAGTCCCCTGTAAAAAAAAATGCAAAGAATTGATACTGATAACATGAATTACTGTTAACATGAACAAAATTTTGATTCCCCTTGAGGTTCATGTTAAAGAGGTTCGATTGTATAAGCAAATTCTGATGATTTCATTTACAAAACAAATAAATACTATCACACAGGCCAAGGATATTTTACCCCTTTTATTCCTCAGGCCAACATTTTTAGTGAACATTTTATTCTGGGTTGCATATAAGTGGAAATTTTTTCCTAGTATCACTAATACATTGTAGTACATTGTACTAATTGCTAAGCCCTTCATGATGAGTGATCCTAACAGAATTTTTAATTTTTTATCACTATTTATTTTTTATCATGGAAATTTTAGCTTAATTTAATCACAGAATGTCTGTGGTTATATGAAGTAAAATTTACTATTAACAATAACTAGTAGGAATAATAAAGAAACCTGAGTATTCTATATGTTATAGATACATGAAACTTTTCAGAGATTAAACAAAATTGCTAAAAAATATACAATAAACAATGGAACAAAAATGCAGCAAGATCAGGAAAAATAATCTTTGACTTCCTTGTTCTTAGAAATTCTTTAAAAATTATTAAGTATTTTAGCCAAATCATCATAAATAGCCACATAGTACTGGGTTAATCCAACTTAGATTTGCAAAAAAAAAAAAAAAAAAAAAAAAAAAATCCTTTTTTAAATGAAGTTTTTAAGAATGAAGTAAAATTTATTAATAAGGGGCTTAATGTTGTATACTTAATATACAAACATGGGTCATTCAGTTTTAGTTTGCAAATAATGCTCCACTATTCAGTGAATTAAGAAGTCAAATTGATATGGCATTAGTGAATATCATTATCATGCTCCATTATTATTATTAAGATTATTATTTATTATTAAAATCAAAGATCTTTATAAAATAATTCTACATAATGCATTTCTCTATATAACACATATCTTCTCAGATGTAAACATGAAATATGAATTTTGCAGTTAAGAAGTGCCTGCAATCAACAATTTGTGCAAGCTTCTAGGGAGTAGTATGGGCCAACTACTTTTATTCCTGACTCCCCCCCCCCTTTCCCCATCCAAGGGGGGATTGGCTCTCTTATTTCCATCCTTTATACTTAATGACTAAATCTCCAAAACTAATCAGGGATATGCCTTATCATAATGAACCTTTATCCAAAATTCAAAGTAAATCAGATAATTCTGCATAAAACCACATTTATTTAAGAGGGGCTATCCCCCATCCTCCCGTTTATACTTAACCATTACAGCCCCAAAATTATTCTGGGATTCACCTAATCAGAAAGAATCTGTATCCAAAATTTAAAGCAAATCAGATAATTCTGCACAAAACCCTATTTAATTAAAGATGGGGGGAGGGGGGGGGAATTGACTGTTCCCCCTTTACACGTAACAAAAGAATCCCAAAGCTAATCAGAGAAGTGTTTTATCTGTATGAACTTATATTCAAAAATTGAAACAAATCGGTTAATTCAGCATAAAAAATCTATTTACTTAAATTAAGGGGATAGCCCTCAGATCCCCCCTTTATACTTACCATTGAATCCCCAAAACAAATCATGGAAGTGCCTTATCAGAATGATCCTATATCAAAAATTTGAAGCTTATTGTAAATTCTGCATAAAAAACCCATTTACCTACATTAAAGGGGGAGGGGAGGGTTATATCTTATTCCTCTCTCCCCTTTAAACTTAACCACTGAGCACCCAAAACTAATAATGGAGGTGCCTCATCAGAATTATTTTGTATCTAAAATTTGAAGCTAATCAGTAAATTTTGCTTAAAAAACCCATTTACCTAAATTGAGGGAAAGGGTTATCCCCTATTCCCCTCTTCTCTGCATACTTAACGAATGAACACCCAAAACTAATCATGGAATCGCCATATCAGAATGATTCTATAGCTAAAATTGAATGAAATCTGATAATTCAGCATGAAAAAGCCCGTTTATCTAAATTAAAAAGGGAAATTAGCCTTCGTTTCCCCCCTTATACTTATGCAATGAACTCCCAAAACTAATCAGGGAAGTGCTTTATCACAATAAACCAATATTCAAAATTTGAAGGCAATCAGATATTTTTATCATGAGTTATCACATTACATGCATATGTGCATGCAGAATGGGTGGACACATAAATTCACAGACTTTGATATCCTGTGAGCTAAAAATTGTATTATAGAATAATAATAAAATAGATACATAAAATTTCAATTGTGTGCTAGATTTAATTTATTACAAGACTGAGCCATATGCAGCCTACCAGAAAATAATAAAAAGACTCAGCCAAAATTTTATAAATCAAATTTTAAAAACTGCATGAACATTAAAAATAAATGTCAAATCTAATACTAATGAAACTCAAGTTTGCCCTCCAAAGAATTAATTATGTTAGTAAATTAAATTACAGCATTTTTATACAAATTAAAAATCTATATGAAAAATTACAAACAGTTTAATAAATAATTATTTTGTAAATGAGCACAAATGGATAACATTTATTTAGCTATAACATATGTTATGTAATAATTATTATATGATGTTCATTTACATTATACATACTGAATAATTATTATTTAAATAATTATTTTACACTAAAAAAATAAGTAGAAATTAAGTAACTTTAACATTTATATTTTTCATTTGCAGCAGTTTTTTTTTTTTTTTTTTTTTTTTTTTTTTCCCCAAATGTAAAGGAGACAAAACTAATATTCTGAATAGATATAAAATTTTAAAAATACAAGATAATACTACAGTTTAGTAAAACATAAAAAAAAAGGTTACCTTGACCAGCCAAGCTAAAAAGAAAATCATAGTTGTGAAATAACATACAGCTCGCCAAGCAGGCAAACTATCCATGGCTTTATACATAAGAAGAGCCCACCCTTCTTGAGATGCAGCTTGATAAACAGTAAAAAAACTGTGTGCTAAAAGAAAAAAGGTTTTTCAGAATAAATCTTAGCAACAAAGAATCTTTTTATAAGTTCAATTAATGTGCTAAAAGCAAAAGAAAAAAAAATTGAGTAAGTCAAACTATAATAAGCAATCTTTTCCCTCCAAGCCATTGTTTAAGAGGGCAGAATCCTGCCGATTTTAAAATTAGCAAAATGCACTCCGCTGTTTTTTAAAAGAGTGAAATGCTTTCCATGCATCTCACATAAAATCTTTTCTACATCACACTATTTTTTTAATCAGCCTGTCCAAGAACTTGCAAGAAATATTGAAATTAACAGTACATTTGTTTTCTAGAATCAATTATCTAATGTTTATAACATATTGATACTGATATGGCAACATGTATTTTTCTCCATCTAGAAGCTATATTAATGGACTTTTGTTTTATTGGACAGTTGACAAGAATCATATAATATTGTATCTGTATACTAGGCAATTAAAATTTAATAAAGCATTAAAAAAAAACAAAATGTATAGAACTTCAACTTATTGAATTCATTTTTACTGCAGTTGTAACTATCGCAAACCAAAGCAAACCTACTAATGGCTTGAACTGCAAACTGCACAATGGATAGCTAAAGTGCAATCCAGAACTTTTTGATTTATTTATAACACTTTAAAACAATATACAATTCACTTTTATCTCAGTATAAATTCTATCTAAATTCAAAAGAATCCATATATGACACAGCAAGGAGGGAATAAAAAGAAAAGAAAGGTTGTTTTTATATAACTATGTGGTATTCCGCAACACCACAAAAAAACTTTCTTGGGGGGGATTTTTTTCCCCTCAGAAAAGCAAAAAACAACAAACAAATAAATAAAATATTTTGTTGTGCACAGATGAAAAACAATTTATACAATTTTATTTTCACATATATATTTTAAATGAGCTAAACTATTCACTAATGATAAATGTGTTTTACTTTGAGAATATTGCAACAGGTAGGTTGTAGCAAGTATTATTGATAATTATTATTATTATTTTTTTTTTTTTTTTTTTTTTTTTTTGCTTAATTTATTTAATGCTAATGTTTGTGATTTAATGCAATCTAACATGATATTTTAACAAATTAAATTCAAATGCCATTTTATTTATAACTTAATTAAAACATAATTATCACAGCCAAATATTCTAGTTTAAGTGGGCTTGTAAGTTAAATCATTAAATGATATAGCTTTTTTTTATATAATGATGACTGACATTTAAAATTGTAAAAGAGGAATAAAATTTAAATAAGCAAGCAAAAAGCATTGGAATGACATTAAATAATAACAGTAAATTCAACATTTTTTCATATCAAAAAATTTTAACATTACTTTTTAAAGCATCTGCTAATAGAGAGCATGACACATAGTAGAAATATGTATACAGGCTGTCAATGATGAAAACTAGTGGCAGGACAATTGAAGTTTCTGTATTCTCAATTTTCTCATTAAATTAACTGTTTTGGTATATATTATAAATACAATAAATTTTATAAAGACAGGAATATTTGAAAATTTCAATTAATTATGTATTTTAAATTTGATGTAAGTGGGAATTTAAAAGAATGTATATTTGTAAGAATAAGAATTTTTTTTTTAAATAATTCCCCCCCCCCCCCCCCCTTCAAATGAAGTTTATTTCGTGACACTGATCCAGAAGACTGGAATTTGAATAATTGGAGTTTTAGAGTTTTACCTTACATCCTTAATAAAAGATCACGAGAAAAACAAATACTAAGAGTTTGGAATAGATAGCTGCTTAAAACAGATACAATTCAGTTTTTTGTAGAGAAATGGAATACAGTAGACTCTCTCAAATCCACACAACTTGGGACCAGAGGTTGTGCGGATTTTAGAATTTTGCAGATTTCTGGTCATTGCTTTGTTTATATTTTTTAAACAGTAATTTGAGTGCAATTAATAGTGCAATCAGAACTATAATGAATGTTTACAATATAATAAAATATTAAAATAAGTAATAAACTAAAAATAATAAAAATTTAGATGATTTTTTAAATGATTAAAATATTAATAACAAAGGTCAAGTTAATAATACTGTATGATTAAATATTCATTATAAAGATTAAATGTATTTTTCCAAAATTATTCAACAAAACTTGCCTCATAAAAATACATTACTAATTCACACCAAAATCATAAAATAAGGATTTTTTTTTAAGTATAACCAGGCTTAATAACCAAAAAATCTTGATTAATGATTGTGATTACCAGTGATATCAGCAATATCTCAAATTAAAAAAAAAAAAAAAAAAAAAATATATATATATATATATATTTTTTTTTTTCTTTCATGAAAAAAGCATGAATAGACTATTATTAAGAAAATTACAAATTAAAAAATATGTGGATTTGATACAAAACTAAAAAAATAAAATTTTGTCCCAATATATGAACTGAAATTTTCATTGTTTACATCCATAAAATGTGACCGGATTTTAGAGAGTTGTGAATTTCTGGTTTGCAGATTTGAGGGAGTCTACTGTATTACTAAAATGGTTATCATGCTGCAAGGTATACATACATAAAAATTTCTTGATGATCATCACAAACATTTAATGTTTTTCAGTCAATTACAACAAACAGCAGTTCCAAACAAATATTATAGAGTAATTTATTCATCTTTCTTAATGGTAGCTTTTGTCTGGAACATATTACATAATTTTTTCTAAAATATAAACTTATGGTGTCATTTCAAAAACTTCTAGAGATCTATGAATTGTTATAAAAACTTTTTCTGTGACATTTGATTAAGAGATATAATATATATTATATATGTGTGCTTTATGTGTGATTTATGTGTGCATATTGCACACATAAATCATGTAGCCATTTTAAGAGCAAATGTGCATATCATGCAACAATTACAACATGGATTATATTACTACAAGTATTAAAAAATGCTCTCGTGAGCAACAAAAAAGGTTAATATGTTTTTTAAGTATGAAAAAGTGTTTGACAAGTGCTTCTAATTGAGCATGAGAGAGAACAAGGGTTTTCTTCTTGGCTGCAGCTCACTGTCAATACCAAATTAAAAAAAATCATATTTGCACTTTTTCAAAGAAACTTTTGCAAAAGAAATCAGTCACAATCACGATAAAAATGTGTTCAGGGCTCCCAACACATTTTAGTCCTCCAAAAGCGGGAAAGGAGACCATTTTTGCTTAAAAAGGAGACTTTGGGGGACCAATTTTATTAAAAACAGAGACCAAAAAAAAAAAAAAAAAAAAAAAAAAAGGATCATATGTGTGTAAAAATATAGCACAAATTTTCCTAAATCAGAAAGTAAATTTTTAAAATTACCCCAGAAAATGTTAAGATGGTTATCTTTAAAAAAATTCATTAAACAATGTACACAATTTTATTTAAACATCTACTGAAAAAGCATATAAAGCACTCAATATTTCGGCATTCACCTTGATAATTCTCATTACAGGTAAAAAATAATAGTGATCAGTTAATAAAAACAAGTAAGTGGGTAAGTATGATCACAGACCACTCAGAGGGTTTTATTTAATATTCCCTTTAAAACATTCTAACCTTTAATTAATAAACCAAAATTGTTAATAATTAAATTTGTTAACAATTAATAATTGTTTATAATGATTAAATCCTTACAAAGATGGGGATGATATAAGGCAGTGAGAATGGAGGTATAGAGAGTGAAGAATAACATTATTCATAACCTGGCCTTTCATTTAAGATATTACATGACATATTGTAGATTAATTTTTTTGAGAATTTATTTCGGTAGCGTCGCCAAATCGAAGCCTTCTTTGCTACATTTCTGAAATTGGTTTAAATATTTTCATGCATCGCATTTCATACATCGATGTATTCTCATTTACAGGGCTTAAATCTTGCAGAGTCAATTTACCGACCAAGTAATATGAGTTTTACAACATTGTTTTTGCGACAAAATATAGATGTAAGTTTCTATAAAAGGCTCGAGTTTCAATAGTTTTTGCTACAATAACGAGGCAGTTCTTACCTTTACATACTATACAACAAGTGTTAGAATTGTGAAAATGAGATATTGATAAATGTATAATAGGTTTCTTATTTGTGGTCTCATAGACAGTAATCGTTGATGCATAATCTCTTATTGTTACATCAAAAGAAAAAATAGAAGCATTTAGAGCATAGAGAGCACGAAATACATATTATTTGTATTTAGAGCACTGTTTAGAACCACTCTGTAAATCTCAGTTTTTCGAACATCTAAGTATCAATATAACTTTTCTGTTAGAACAGATACGAAAAGTTTTCTGCGAGACTTTACAATTATGACATTGGTATCCAAGCATTATTTATTACTAATTTCTTTAATAAATATTTACGAAAACAATTTTAGAAAACAACATTGACATCTGAACAACGTTAATACTTTTTAAGTACGGCGAAAGAAGTCTGAACGCGCTCCGATAGTAGTGCATTTGATTCTCTCACATGATACATTTTTTTCTTTTACAGGTAGAAGCGCACACTGAACCCAAATAAAATAATGCTCATATAAAAGCTTATAAAGAGTAGAACCAGTGCATGTCAAAATTAATTGGGTTCATTGAACGCCTCTTAGTAAAAAATTAATTCAAAGACGCAAAAAACGTCAAAAATGCAGAAAAAAGCTAAAACACTCTACTTTCGGGCTATAATGTCCATGACTTACTATTTTATTTATCACGTAAAGCTTATATTAAACAAAACTACATACCTTTAACTATACAAAGCCACAGAACAATCATCTGAATTCAAGACTTTTTTTTCCGGGTATATGATGGGCGAAAAATAGCCCTTATTGACCCACCTCATTAATGTTTCTTAGTCTTAATCATCTGTTTCCCCACAATTCAATGATTCTTTCTATTCAAAAAGCTTTTTTTTTTTTTTTGGGGGGGGGGGGGAGGGGAGCAAGCATGACAAGGCCTGTTATTGAAGACTGGTCAAGCAGTAGCTTAATATAGTAATTTTCATGTTCTGCAATTCTTTAATTTTTAGGAATTTTAATGAGATTCTTAAAATTTGTATTCTGTGGTGATTTTTTAACATTTAAATTCCTGAAAGAATTTCAGTTACAACGCTTTTTTATACCCCTTATAATGCTTTTTTTATGCCCACCTTTAATAAATTTTGTCTTCTTGGATTTTTAAGCTTTTCGTGATTTTCAGAGATTTTTTTTATTTTGCGACGATTTTTTTTCAGATATAGAAAAGGGGACTTGAGAGACCAAAATACAAGAAGGGGGACTCAAGGGGACTTTTTGGGGGAAAAGGGGACCGTTTGGGAGCCCTGAGACATAGCCAGAAAAAAGGGGCAGCGTAATTAAACATAATATAAGGCAAAATAGTACCAGAAACCTTAGTTCCTGTAGTGTATCATATTCATGCAGTGCCACCAAGCTTGCCCGCAGCGTAGAACTGTACAGAAAACTGATTTGTTACGCAGTTGCAATGCAGAATCAAAGTGCAGCTCACATGTAAAGCAGAATTGAAAAATTTACAAAAAAGAAAGACTGAAAGTTTTACACTAATTTCTTTTATATGGAAAAAGTGCAAATATGACTTTTTTAAATTTGGCATTGACAGTGAGCCACAGCCAAGAAGAGACCCCTTGACCTCTCTCATGCTCAATTAGAAGCACTTGTTGTTGTTTTTCATACTTAAAAAACATATTAACCTTTTTTGTTGCTCACCAGAGCATTTTTTAATACTTGTCTTTATTTTTTTATAAAAACTGAAGATTTTTTTATATCTTGTAAAGCAAAACATTTTCAGCCGAAATTTTATTGTTGTACTAGAATAAGTAAGAAAGTTATTGCATTGTCATATAAAATGTATGATGTCTGAAAAATAAACCAAGGAATCGAACGAAAATAATTACAGAGCGCTCATAACTTTATTCAAAGAACTGAAACCAAATGATTCACAATAAAAACAAATATGTATGTTTTTCACGTGATGTATTTAATTTGAATGAAATATGTACATACATTAAAAAAATATATTTATTTAAATTTGGTGGCAACGAATAAAAAAAAACTACAACAGCAATAACAAGAAACAATGTTCAATTGGAGCTTTAAGACACAAATTCGATTTTCTCAGCGATCGTCAAACATACAAGGAAAAAAAAAAATCTATTTTAAGTTTACCAAAAGGATAAAATAAATTAAAAATAAAGCTAATCCATCCATGAGATCGTTAGCTATCGCTTGTTGAATTTCAGGTCTTCATTTTTCGTTAAAAGTTAAATAAAAAACTACAGTAAACTATGATAATTTTTTGAATGTTATCACTTTATTCGTCTTGTCAAGTTCTATGTTAAAAAAAAAAAAAAAAAAAAAAAAAAAAAAATCACTGTTGTATGTCAACTGGTTTATTAGAAATTTCAAAGAGACGTTTGCATTTTCCATTTCTTAAACATATTATACCAAACGCTACCACATTTATTATGATATTACTATAGTACTTTTGATACAATGCTGCATCCAAAGTATTGTATACTATTACACCCAGACCTGAATATTTTTAAAACTTCATTATAGTTTGAATGCAACTCATTTGCTATGTTTGACATGCAATTTCTGACTTGTTCAGTTTAGTTTCTATTTTTGTTAAATTTTAAAATCAGAATTTCAATGGAAAATAGGATTTCTTATTTAACAAATGAGTATGACCACATTTTGCTTGATTACATCATTATCTATGATGATTTGAAATGAAAAAAAAAAAAAAAATTAATAGAAAAGTTACATATTTTTTATCCAAAGAATCTGAATTTGTAGTAAAAGATGGGGATTATTAATGAAAATTTTAAAGTTGGGCAAGTCAAGAGTCGGGGTCAATTCCATTTTAGTGTTTTCAACTACAATGACCCTGGTCAAGAATAGTATTTATATGGTCAACATTGGTATCAATAAATTTTTTATTTTTTTTACACTTATTTTTCATTTTTTGGGAGGCTGATGTGTATTTCTTAAGCTATTCAGTTGTTTGCAGACTTTTTATACATGTTGTATACATAATTCTTATTTCTATTCATATTATTATTATTATTTTAAGTAAAAGCTTCATGTTTAGTGAATACAAAGACAAAAAGAAGTAAAGAAAAAAAAGCTTAAACATTACTTACCAAAATCATCAAAACCATTAAACCCAGAAATGTTTTTTTGTAAAGCTAATTCCATGCAGACCATTCCTTCAGGACAATGGTATCCAGCATCAGGTATGTTTGAACAATAGGTATCAGGAATGGCAAGATCAGACAGAGTGACATTGCTTAAATGTGTTCAATAATAACAATATGTAAGTTTCTCACACTATAACTAATCAACTTTACATATAAAATCACAATAATAAAATTGTTGAGAATACTTGATAAGAAACAATCCTCATTTTAGTATACATAAGCTAAGAACGTAACACATTTTTTAGATTTTATGACAAGCAACGTTTTTAGTACAAATTCAACAATAATATGATTAATTTCTTTAGCTTACATATATTGTTATTTTGTATTGTGCAAATCTTATTTCTTAGTAATCAATTATTTTGTTTCAAATAAAACCTGCACAATATATATATATATATATATATATATATATATATATATATATATATATATATATATATATTTTTTTTTTTTTTTTTTTTTTTTTTTAATAAATAGTTATATATTATACACTTATTGATTGATTAACAGATCTTAGAAGTAAGGGAGCTAAACGATCATTTATTTTTTTTAAATTCAACATTATCAACACCAATATTCATTACGGTAGATCTAGACTGACTTTTCATAAACTATCATAATCGGCATCAAATGTCATTCTGTCCCTAACCAGGGGTATGTCTAGACTTTTCTCACAGGGTCCTGTTTTAGTGAAATTGTCAATTTTTTTCTTGTATTTGTGAAAATTCTAGTTAGAATTTTGTGAATTTTAAATTATCGATGTCTTCAGATTCTATTTTTCATAAATGGAAAGCTAAGTAATATGCTCTTTGGTGAGTTCAACTGCTTATTTACAAGCCAGATTTTATTATTAAATGATTAAATTTGTGAAAATTTCAATTTGAAGGTGAAAAAATAGGGTCCTGTTTTAGGATAAAATGTTTTGTGAAGGGTCCTGTTTAGAGATAAAAACATTTGTGAAAAGGTCATATTTTAAGATAAATTATTTTGTGAAGAGTTCTTTAAATGACCTAAAATTTTACTAAACATATTCCTGCTAACCCTTTTTTTAAATTTTAATAAACATTTATATATATAATTGATTTAAATATCATTTTTAAAATCAAATACCTTTTATGTTTGTTAAGCAATTTTTTTTTTTTTTTTTTAACCTACTGTACTTAATTTTTTTTAGAATACTCAAGAATTAAACTTAGAAACAATTATTTAAAGCTCTTTTTGTGTATTCATAAATCGAAATATCTGTATAAATTTTCCAAGTTATGTTCATCTTTGATTTTAGGACTTTTTTTTTTTATGTCATTTTAATCATTCAGAATTTTTTTTATTTTAATCAATGATTTAAAAAAAAAAAAAAATCAGTTGATTTAAATTGGTGACATCCTATTTTTAAATCAATATATTTTTTGTATATTTCTTCGAGAAAAAAATTACAGGAACAGAAAATCTTTATGTGCCTTTTAGATAGCTTTCATTACAAAAAATAAAAAGCTACCTATTTTACTTTTCATCAGTCTCTGTTTTTTTTTTCAGTTTATCTGCTTTTTGGTCAAAGTTGCATGAGAAATGACAAATTTTTGGCCAATTTCAATAATATTGCTACAAAATGTCATGAGTTTTTTTTCTATATTGCACTTTCAGCTTGAAAAATAATGAAATAATGAGAATGAAAGAACCAGTTTCAGAAACAGTAGTTATAAAATAGTTTTCTCTCTGTAATATAAGCACAGTCTCTTTTTGTGTCTTATCGCCTGACACACTATTTAAGTTTTATTTATTAATTTATTTTTTACTTTTGAAGTCAGGATTATGGGTCCATGGCAAATTTATATTACTTTTTTAAAGCTTATTACAATTGCAGGGTTCATACAGAGTTGGGAAGAAAAAATCCAAGGAGTACATAAAAAATCCAAGGAGTCCAAAAAACTTGCAACTTTTGTTATTTATATGTCATGCACATGCACAGCCCCAATTCCGCAGGGATTCCGTGAGTTACCCCCTACCAGGGGGGATTATCAGCGATCTTCACACGAAATCGGCATTTTCTTCAGACAACATTAGCGATTTATTTGCGATATTTTAGCAAAATCGGCGATTTATTGCGATGTTTTGTCGAAATCAGCGGTTTTTCTGCGATCTTTTGACGAAATTGCCGTTTTCCCGTGTTTTTCTTCGATGTTTTTTCAATGATTTTTAGACAAAAATTGCATTTTTACACGATTTTTTCTCGAAAACGGCATTTTATACCTGCAATCTTTTGACGAAAATGGCGTTTTTTCAGTGATCTTTTGATGAAATCGGCATTTTTTTCAATGATCTTTTGACAAAATATTTGTAAACGATCTTTTATCGAAAACGGAGTTTTTTTTTCCCCCGCGATCTTTTAACGAATTCGGCATTATAGACGAAATCTACGCTTTCTCATGGTCTTCAGACGGAATTAGCATTTTATCTTCAATATGTAGTGAAATTGCCATTTTAACCATGATTCGCACAGGAATTTCATGCTTTTTAGCGATCTTTTGACAAAGTTCGTTGGCAAAAACATAGAAGAAATTGTTGCTTTTCCACGAAATATTTACAAAACGTGCACTTTTTCGGCGATTCTTTCACGAAATTTGCCTTTCTCTGCGATTGTTTTTTCCACGTGCAAAACCGTACAAGTTGGTAATTATGCGGAACTGATAACCCAATTTCAAACTTTTGGAAGAGGATGCCTTACATTTTCGGAAGAGAATCACCCCCTGAATCCACTGTTGTCAGCAAAATTGAGGAGGATGAATTGTATTATGAAGAAGAAATCAAAGTTGTACATCTAGCTGTGAAGGAATTAAACAGTGTAATCATTTTTTGAAATTAAAAGCTTAGAGGTGCGTCTGGGTTATTCTTTTCACTTTGATGGCTATTAGTATGATCGCAACCAATCACTGCTGTGCTTCTGATGAATGATGTGCATAAAAAATTTACTGTGCATTTTACAATCGCGATTTTTTTTCCCCGCGAGCAACATTGCTTACGTGTAAAACCGCAATACAATTTAAGGAGTTTCTAAGGAGTATTTTGTTTATCTAAGTAGTTCTAAGTACTACTTGGGAACGTTTTCATATCTAAGTAGTTTCTAAGGAGTCTGTACGAACCCTGCAATTGAAAGAGCTTATTTAAATAACCATTTAGTGATTTATTTTGATTTTCTTTTTCAATTTATACTGGTGTATTCATTAAAAAATAGTGGATTAATTCATCATAAGTAAATAATTTACAAACTAAATAAATATTGCAAGTTATATTTATTATTATTTGTTTAAAATATTTGTTTTCTTTAAATATATGCAAAGAATGCATTTTCATTTGTTTGGCATTACATTTATGTATCAAAATTGTTCAATGTAAATAGATTATGCATTTTTGTTTGTACAGCTTATACACGCATGCGGCTTATATATGCATGCGGCTTATTTAATGAAAATTTAATTTTTATCTCTTGTTTTTTATTGGTGCGGCCTATACAACGGTGTGGCTTATTTACCGGAAATTACAGTAGTAAAAATATTACAGCTCATAGATTACACAGCTTTTTTTCCCCCTAAAAGTTCTACAAATGAGATTTCAACATTTATTCTGCAAATTCTAGGAATATACATATTAAAAATAAAGAAAATGGCAACACATTTGAATGATTTACAAAAAATAAAATCAATTTCTGGCTAAAATGTAAATAGTGTAATAAGAAATATACAAAGCATGCATTTTTAATTCATTCAAAATAATCTGATAAAATCTACAAAATTCAGAAAATAGAAAACTTCATTTCTTGCAAATAAACTTTTCAAAAGCAGAAGGGAAAAATATTCTAAAAATAGATCAGAATTCACAGTTCAATGAATTGTAAACTCACATTGGTTTATAGGCAAATGACATTAAGAAATACAAAAATACACAGAAAAAAAAAAAAACACTGTTGCCAATTTTTAACATTCAACAGAGAAAAATAATGTCATTCATTACTGCATGGTTTATAGGCAATTGACATCACATGTAATGAAAATGACATTTAGAAATACAAAAAAAAAAAAAAAAAAAAAAATGTCATTCATTACTGCATGTTTTGAAGTCTGATTGGCTAATAGCATATGGTATGCACAGGCAGTTGATTACCTGACAAGAATATGCAAAATTATTTCATCCATGGTCATTATTTTATTGATTCCCAAAGAAATGAAACACTTCTGTTTACAATGCTAACTGTGCAATTAACTGAAACTCAACAAAAGAAATCTTAAAATGTCCAACTTAATCTCTATTTTGAATCAACTGGTAAAAATAAACAAGTAATTTCATTAATACTTAAAAAAGAAATCTTACTTAGGATCTGTTCCATTTACAACACAATGATTAGACATTTCCCCAAAAAATTGAACTCCAAGAAGACCATATAATGACATGAAGAACAAAAAGAATAATGTGACATTATATATTTGTTGACTTGACCGCCTGAAAGAAAATTAAATAATGTTAACAAATTGAAATACAGGGAAAACTTTCTATGCTGGGCATCTACAGTTCTAAAAAACAGGTGCTCAACTCAGGAGATGCTAAAAAATTTTAAGTTAATTACATGCATATATACCAATACCATATCGTAAAAAATTTAAATTCAATGACTAAATGCCAAAAAAAAAAAAAAAAAAAAAAAAAAAAAAAGAACACATTTATTTACGGCACCTTGAACAGAACATGGACTTTACAAACTTAAAAACTTGACAATTTTACCCCTAATAAAACTTTAAGTCCGAATGGGCAACTCCCATAGGAGCTGACTGGGGTGCATCTACCCTGCTCTACTTTCATACACAGAATCCCCAGAGAGTCTCAGTTACATTGTATATATTTAAGGCTGTATTCTTTGTTTTCATTTCTTAAAAAGACCAGTGCTTTATCAAAGTTCAAGTGTCTGTGAATTATGGTATTCAAGCTGTCTAAAATTAAGTTCTTGGCCTAAAATATGATTTTCATTCTGTCAGATGGAGAGATCAGAAGTGGAATTTACGACAAGTATAATGGGGATGGTAAAGATTTATTATGCACAAAATGTATTGATCTCGTGTCAGAGGAAGACTATTAGAATATAACACCTACTTCCTTTAAGGGCCTAAAATATGATTTTCATTCTGTCAGATGGAATGAACTGCCTGAAGTGGAATTTATTGCACATATAATTGGGAAGGTAAAGATTTTATTATGCACAAAATGTATTGGTCTTGTATCAGAGGACTATTAGGATATGACATCTACCTCCTTTGACACTGCGTTAAGGATTAAACTCAGATCGTTCCAATTAGTGTAGTTTTTGAACAAGGAGAATTGTATAATTTTTCGTAATACATGTACTTAAAAAATGGTTTTATTAACTATATTTAAGAGGGAGAAAATTAAAAATTCACTTTTGAATGCATAAAAGATTTTAACTTGTGTAAAACACCAGGTATAAAAACAAAAATATTAGATATCATACTACACAAATTAAAGCAAATGTATGCAAAACATATTTTTAATATTTTATGAATTTTCACATAACAGAAAAAACAGCAAGAGTGAATTTGGCGAGAAAGCAACATTTTCTCTGGCAATTTCCCCTACATCTTAAAGCCCTACCAAATTGTTATATCTTTAGAAATTCAAAAACACAAGCAAGTTATTCAATATTAGCTGACTCACCTAAGATAACCTTAAATACAAATAAAATCAGTGAATTGAATTCAGACATCTTTCTCTGGAAGGAATTTAGTGTTGGGCAGTATTGTAGTTGTAAAAAAGAGTATACACTAAAGGCAGAGAGTATATGCTATAGTTTTATTTGAGAAACAAAGGGTTTATGAAGTTTCTTTAAAATATACAGAAGGTATATGGCATATATCCCTGTATGATCTTCACTACACCTGCGGTGTTTAGCCTGGTGAACATTACACCCCATTTTCTTGGTCAGCATACATCTGGGTGTGCTATGGCAACATCCTCTGTAGTCAGAGCCTTCAGATTGATTCAAGATAGTCATCACAAAGTCCTATTTCCCACTTCCATAATATGAGTTTATGCAAGCCCACACATTAAAGCTACATTTCCTGTAACTTTTAAAGTTTTTAAAAGTAGTATTTATTTTCTCATTTAATTAAAAATTCAAATAAAATCGGACTTTTCTAATATTATCATTTCAAATAAATAAATGTAATTTTAATATTAAAAATATTAAATATTAAAAAATGAAATCTTATTTTATTTATTTATTTGCATTTATTCCCTTTGAATCAGATTATTTTTATTATAATAAGCCCATTATCTTATTTTTCTGTTTTCATTTAAATCATATTTTTTTATATTATATAACAATTTTATAAATTAAAATATTAAATATCATCAGGTGTCATTGGGCGGAGGGAAACTCCAACAACTTATCAATCCATAAATAATTTGTTATTTATTTATGGCTGTTCTCAACTGCTTTTTTCAAGAAGTGCAAAATGTTTTGACACATTTATAAATTCATTTTTTAACAGAAAGACAAAATTGGTAAGCCTGACTATGGAAGTAATTTGGAATTGAACTGTGTTTTTCATTTTTTGATCAATAAATTACCTATTGAATTATAAGCAATTTTTGATCACATGACAAACTTTTTCACAACTGATAAGATCCTACTTCTTTGTACAAAAATTTAGTTTAAGACATCCACATTGACACTATTTTCAGAAAAATATATTGCATCTATAAAATATATTAAAAAAAAAAAAAAAAAAAAAAAAAGGTGGGGGGGAGGGGGAGATGAGTGCAGTTAGATAGTTCCATGCATTTCTAAACAAAGATAAATTAAAACTTATGTCATAAAGTTGCCCTTTTGGATTTAAGAACAACCTTAATAATAATTTTTATGATTTAATACATACATTTGGAAGCAATTTATTTAATACTATAGATGACAGATGAGCCATTAAATAATACACATTTGACAATGTATATATGCTTAAATTTTCTTTGTACAAAGCACTAAGGACAAATATGTTCCAATTTGTCATATGAATACCTTTAATTTTTTGGCAATGGTTTATACTGCATCTACAGATAATTTTTTTTACAATAGCATACAGTTTTATATAATGACCATTTTTTATAAAAGGTGAAATACTTTTCTTTTGAAAAAAAGGCTGAAACTCTTTTTGCCATTGATAAATAAAAAATATTAAACATATCGAAAAGACAGAAAAAAAAAAAAAAAAAAAAAAACAGTTTTAATTTAGCAACCATTAATTTCACAAGTTGAAGAGAATTAAACTTTTTGCAGTTTAGAAATTTTTATTAAAGATAAAATACTTTTATTTTGAAAAAAAAAAAAAAAAAAAAGGAAGAAGGGTTCAAACTTTTTTTATCATTGATAAATTAAAAATATTAAACATATTGGAAAATCTAGAAATGAAAAAAAGTATTTATTTAGCAAATATTGATTTAATGAGCTGCAGAAAATTTAATTTTCTGCAGATTAAAAATTTCTTTAATACTTTCTATTAAATGAACATCAATCATAAATTGCTGATAATGTACCAAATGTGATAAAAGGCTTATTTTACATTAAGTGTATCAACCCAATTATGCACACACAGAAATAATTTTTTTATTATTATTGTTTATTTTTTGAAGATTTTATATGGCTTATTCAATTCGGTGATGGCAAAATAATTAGTAAGATTCAATTCGCCAAAAATTGATTCATATTGTAAGGTTTGTTCATAAGGGGCTATACTTATATAACGTTACCAACATTTTGCCTGTTTTAGACATCTCCTTTGGAAATCTTAAAAACAGAACTACCAGTGATGGCTATTTTTATATTCTTTAGTAATTAAAAATATCTGCAGTTCTTTCTATTAAATGAACATCAGTCACAACATTTTGGTAATGTATCAAATGTGGTAAAAAGCTTATTTTACATTAAGTGTATTAACCCAATTATTATACACACATAGAAATAATTTTTCTTTCAATGTTTATTTTTTGATGATTTTACTATTTTTTAATATTTTATATGGCTTACTCAATTTGATGATTGCAAAATAATGAGTTAGATTAAATTTACCGAAAATTTATTCACATTGTAAGATTTGTTCATAAGGGACAATAATTATACAGTAAAACCTCTGAATAGGGGTCACCATCGGGAGCACGATAAAGTGAACGAACTTTGCAGGTTGCCGTTATTCAAAAAGGTTCCACATTTTAAAATCTCAAAATTACATTACATTAAAATTTAAATAAAAAAAAAAAAATGCTGTGAGGTGGCCGTTGTTCAAAATTCGTTGTTGAGAAGTTTAGTGTAATGTTATTTCTATGGAAGAGATTCTATAATACTAAAACATGACCGGTATTTGGAGGTTACCGTTGTTTGGAGTGACCGTTGTAGAAGGTTTCACTGTATAATGTTATCAACATTTTACCTGTTTTGGACCCCTGCTTTGGAAATTTTAAAAACAGGGCTGACACTGATGACTATTTTTATATCCTAGTCACATCACTATTAAAAAGAAAATAAATAAAATAAATTTTGTAACATTTTTCTCTTATACATGCTGTCAAAATGTATGAGTAAGATTTTTTGTTTTGAGAAAGCGATGCGAGATAGAATTGAAAAATTGTCACCAGTATAGCCTTGTAAAGAAAATCATGCAAAATCAGATTTTTTTTTTTTTTTTTTTACATTAACCACTTTATTATTTGCCCCGATATAAGTCAGGGGTAAAAGCACTATTTCCATATATCTACCACCTGTGAAGTAATTAAAGCAAAAGAATAATTTGATTTCATAATTTCTATTAATTCCGAAACTTTATTAACACACTGAGTGCCATGTCAGTCACCAGTAACTGACACTGAACATTCCATTTAGCCCACATCAGTCACAGGTGATTGACAATATTAGGATTGTATAATGGGATCTTATGTCGTGGCCCAAACAGAAATACAAACAAAATAGACTTGGCACTCAACATGTTAATGTTATATACATTTAATAAAATTATGAGTAAAATAAAAGTTGTACAAAGTAGCATCAAAATAATTAAAAACTCATTAAATGCATATAGCAGAGTTTCCCCCAGATTTAAAAAAGGGCACTACTGTTCTGAAAAGGGCACTTTTCACAATTTTCAGGGCACTTTTTATGTTTTTCAGGGCATTTTTTTCATTTTTAAGGGCACTTTTATAGAGTTGAATCTATAATCTAGCGGTTCAAAAAGTCGTGAAAAAACAGAAATTTCATCAAAAAATTGAAAAAAAAAAAAAGGTACAATTTGTTAAAAGATCGTGAAAAAACGGCAAATATTGTTAAAAGATCACGAAAAAACGGCCAATTTTGTTAAAAGATCGCAAATAACGGCATATTTTGCTTTTTAGCAAAATCTACTAAATCCAAATTTTTAGCCGTTTTTCCACAATTGCAAAAAAAATGTCAAATTTCGTGAAAAAATTGAAAAAAAAAAAAAAAAAAAAACGGCAAATTTTATTAAAAGATAGCAAAAACAGCAGTTTTTGTTAAAAGATCGCAAAAAATGACAAATTTTGTGAGAATATCGCGAAAAAACAGAACTTTTCACAGAATTTTCTGTTTTATCGCGATTTTTGGGCAAAACTTGTCGTTTTTTCGCAAATCTTTTGACGAAATTTGCAGTTTTATCGCTATTTTTTGACGAAAGGTGTCTTTTTTTGCAACTCATTTGACAAAATTTTCCGTTTTATCACGATTTTTGGAAGAAATTTGTCGTTTTCCCACAATCTTTTGAGGAAAGCTACCGTTTTGTGAAGAAATTAGCCATTTTTTGTGAATCTTGCCAGAAATTAGTCGTTATTTTGCAATTTTTAACTAAAATTGCCCTTTTTTTCCCCCCTTCAGCGATTTTTTGATGAAATTAATTGTCTAAGAGGATGCATATGAGGCTATTTTTTGCGTAATTTACGTGCTATAGCGCATTCGGATCATCGCTGGAGGGCTGTGTTTTTTCAAATGTGGGGCAAGAAGGGTGTTAGTTTTTGGATGAAGGGCAAGAGGGGCGCTATTTTTTAAACAAAAGGGCAGGAGGGGCTGACCACCCCCCTGAAACCCTCTGGGGGAAACTCTGCATATAGACATTTTAAAAAAATGTGTTTTAAATATGCAGGTTTCAAAATAAATTATAAAAAGAATTATATTAAATTATTTTTTCCTCTATTAACAGTAATATTTACACTAGTTTAAAATAAAGAGGTATATTATAAATCATTGCAAGAACTTACTTAAAGATTTGATTAATCCTAGACTTAGGCATTGAAAACTTCAAAAAAACTCTAATGAACCGAATCATTATCAATGGACGTGGAGCTCTTAAAATTGAAAGGTAAGAAAACTTTGGTACAACTTGTACCATTTCAAATATCTAAAATTAAAAAATGAAAAAACTAAATAAATAACAATAACCATTCACTATTAAAATATATATATCAAATTTATTGAATATTTATTAGTAAAGTCCAGATTATATGTATCATGGAAGTAGCAAAATATGCATGCAAATAAGAATTAAAAATTTGTAAAATATGCATCCATAAACTTTCATGCTTTATTTCAAGGAAGAAGTCACTGTAACCTAATATATGCATTATTCAAGAGTAGATCCAAAGATCACGGGTGTCATAAAGCATATCTGAACCATTAAACTTTCTATAAAAAAGCACATTTTTCACAATTATAATAAATAACTACATAAAAAGATTAAATTATATGACCTTCTTCCAGAAAGAATATGACATTTCTAATCAATTTTAGAATTTGTTCTTGACAGGGTGACCATTTTTGTTGTTGGCAAATAGGTATTCTTAAGCTGTAAATTTAGAGGTGTATTGCCAATTCCAAAAATATTTTTAAAGTTGTTATTCATCATATGAAAACTTATTTAACAAAAATAATTATTTTTTTTTAAACTTTCAGTTTAGATGTAGAAACATTTTTTTTTTTTTTTTTTTTTTTTTTTAATGTCATTCTGTAGGTACTTTAATATGTAATTCTAGATAACATGACTATACTCATGCTTTTTCATGAAAGAAGTAGATTAATTTCTGAAAAAAATTAAGTTATTGCTGTTATCACTGTTAATCGCAATCTTTTTACCAAATACATTTATGCATTCATCAAGATTTTTTTATTATTAAGCCTAGTTTAATCTGAAATAAAATATTCTTATTTTATGATTTTGATGTGAATAAGTACAATACATTTATGAGGCAAGTCTCATGGAATAATTCAAGATGTATCCATCATCATTTTACACATTTAATTATACATTACTAATTAATTATTTGACCTTCACTTTTAATAATTTAATCATTTTTAAGAAGACTTAATTTTTATTATTTTAGTTTATTACTTTATTTAATTTTTTTTATATTTTACTATATCGTAAGCATACATTAAAAATTTGATTACATTACTACACTGAAATTAGTTTAAAAATGTAAACAAAGCAATGTCCAGAAATCTGCAAAATTCTAAAATCCTCAAAACCTCTCATCACAAGCTGTGCAGATTTCAGGAAGTCTACTGTATAAAAACTTGGTAAGTTATGGTCATACAAAAATGGGATTTTTACTGTTTTACCTGCTAAAACAAAGAGAAAATTTCTCTAAATATAACCTATTGAAAACAGGCATCATATAAAAATATGAATTTTGTAATAATTAAAAAACATTTTAATAAAAACAGATCTCTATGCAACAAAGAACATCATTTGAAAATTTTTTGCAATGGAAACTATATGTTTAAAACTAATGGTTTAGAAATTAGGTACTGGTCAAAAATAGGTAAAGATAACCTATATAGATGTCATTTCTTCAAAATTGAAAATAAAATTCCTTAACAATTGAAATCACGAAAGCATGTGAACTGTCAAATACATTAACACCTTGCAATTAGCATACTGCATAGATTGTTTAATATCCAAGTTCCACTATTTTAAATATATTTCAGCTTATTTAATTGCTGATTTTATGCTCCGATAAAGCAAAAATTATCGATCAAAAGTAGTTGTATTTAAATTCAAAGATTTTTGCACAAGCTAAGTACTGCTTGTCATGAAGTGATTAAGTATATTTACAAAAATTTTGAAAAAAATATATGCAAACACATCTAGTATGTATTTGGATTTTTTGTAGTGTGGTGAACATTTGTATAGACCTTTCTGAAAAGAAAAATGTCCTCCTTAATGCATGGAATCATTGAACATTTTCCAATCTTAGTTTTATTTATTACACTAATTTCTTTTCAGTCCCTAATGTTAATTTTCAGTCAAACACCCCTTTACATCAAAATCTCATTAAAACTGTCTCACAATTACATTATCAGAAATTCATAGGAAAAAGAAATTACCACTCATGATTTATAATGAATCTCTAATGTTTAATGTTACACCAAATTATTGCCTATTGACCAAACTTAATTTATAAAAAAAATTCTGTTCCTATCATAGTGCGTAAAAAAAAAAAGAAACATTTATACAATTTAAGCTAAAACTATGCTTTTCTGATTTTTTTACCTTTTGGCAAATATTAGTGGATTTTCAGACAGAGATTAAGCATGGTCCTTAGAATTTTAATACAAGCAGAGAAATTGCATATTGAAGCTTAAAATGTTAAGTTTTCTCAACTGTTTTGAATTTTTTTCCCAAGATTACCCAGCTGTGTTGACTTGTACAGTGCCAGATCTTTATAATGCAATTCTCCATACAACACACAACATCTCAGATGTAAACAATGAATTTTGGGTACTACTCTGTTATCCCGTCGACCAAAATACTATCGCCAAATTATAAGATTAAATGCCAATAATGGATGATCGTGAATGTCAATTCAATGACATTAAATATGATGCACGTGTTTAAAAAGTCATTAAGTGATTTTTATTTCAACTTTTCATTTGTATTTTTATTAATATTCTACTAATTATTTGTTTTTTTATTATTTAAAATAAAAATTACGTCAATATGTATAATTTGGCTATTAGTTTGGCGATTTGTATAATTTGGCAAAATCGGACGACGAGATAACAGTAGTGCTGAATTTTGAAGTGAAGAAGCATTTGAATTCCCATCTTGTAAAAAAATTGCTACTGTCTAGGAAACTAAATTTAATACATTAGTTCAATTTTATCTCTTTAATTTATAGCTTTTCAATGAAAAAAAAATTACAATAAATGTTTTTGAAAATGAATATAATAATGATTTGGGTCTAGGTATATTTGGGGCATTTTTAACTAATAAATTTAACAAATTAACAATATGTAGAATGATCTATATAATACAAAAAATTATAAACTGGATAAGCAATGCAGTATAAAGATATTCTAATGTATTTTGATAAATTTCAGACATATTGTGCTATATTTATAAGGTAAATTAAATGATACATGAAATGTGATCCACATAATGTAAAACTCTATATAGCACACAACTTTGCATTCTTAAATTTGTGTTATATAGATCTTCTACTGTATATACATAAGGAAAAACATTAAAAAGCATCTCTCATTACACTAGCATATTCTCAAGCCTCTAATAAAATAATGATAAAAACATGTTTAACAAGAGAATTTCTTTAATCCAGGGGTGATTCTGAATGAAATTTTTTTTTCGGAAATTCGCATCGCATTTTCGGAAATCGGAGCGGGGGGGGGGGGGGGACGTGAGTCCCTCCCTCCTTTAGCGATCTTCGGACAAAACAGCGTTTTCCCGCTATCTTCAGACGAAATCAGCAATATTTTAGCGAAATCGGCAATGTATTGCGATCTTTTGCCAAAATTGGCGGTTTTTCCGTGATCTTTTGACGAAATCGGCGTTTTCCCATGTTTTTTAAAATGAAATCGGCGTTTTATCGACAATCTTTAGGCAAAATTTGCTTTTTAACGCGATTTTTTCTCGAAAACGGCGATTTATTCCCGCGATCTTTTGACGATATCGGCGTTTTTTCCGTGATCTTTTGATGAAATGGACGTATTTTTTCAAATATTCTTTTGACAAAATATTTTTAAGCGATCTTTTATCAAAAACGGCGTTTTTTCCCGCGATCTTTTAACGAAATCGGCGTTATATCTGCAACCTTTAGACGAAATCTGCGTTTTCCCGCCGTCTTCAGAAGAAATCAGCATTTTGTCTGCGATATTTGGTGAAATTGCCGTTTTTTTCGCGATCCGCACAGGAAATTCGTGTTTTTCATCGATCTTTTGACAAAGTTCGTTCAAAAAACGTAGAAGAAATCGTCGTTTTTTCACGAAATATTGACAAAATGTATGCTATTTCGGCGATCCTATCACGAAATTTGCATTTCTACGCAATTGTTTTTTCCGCGCGCAAAAACGTACAAGTTGGCAACTATGCGGAACTGATAACCCAATTTCAAATTTTCGGAAGAGGATGTCTTAAATTTTCGGAAATTTCGGACGAGAATCACCCCTGCTTTAATCATACCTGCAATATAACAGATATCCACAAAAAGAAAACCATTGTAGCATCAAACTGACACCAACGGTCCTTTAAATAAGAGAAATCAGTCTGGAAAGAAACAATTAAAAGAAAACATCAATAAAAAGTTTGAATATATAAAAAGAAAAGAAAAGCATTATATTAAAAAGTCATACCATAAGAAATCCCCGGATGTACATCTTCATAATCATCTCAATGGTGAAAAGAACTGTGACCACAATATCACAAACGAATGTAACATAAAATAAATACTCATAACGTTCAAATGTACGAGTTGTATTCAAGCTGACAGAGACTAAACTGATAAGAGCACACATACGTAGCAAACGCCTCACCCAGACCTGAAATTTTTTAAAAAATAAAATATATTATTTAAGCATTTTACTGTAATAAAGAAAAAAAAGTGTTAAAAATAAAATTATAAATAAAAAAAATAAAATGATTAGCCAAAAATGTCACACAATTTTTAAGGCTGTTCTCAACTGCTCTGCTCAACAAATGCAAAACATTTTGACACATTTACAAATTCATTTTTTAACAAAAATATATGAAATTGAAAAACCTGACTATAGAAGCAATTTGGAATCAAACTGAATTTTGCATTTTTTTTAATCAATAAATTATCTATTGAGTCATAAGCAAATTCGATTACATGACAAACACGTTTTTTCCCCCCAGTTTGGATGATTAAACTTTCTACTTCTTCAGCATAGAGATTCAGTTCAAAACGCCCATTCTGATACTATTTTCTGAAAATATATGGTGTTTGCAAAAAAAGGGGAAAATGAGTGTGATTAGGTAGTTTCTGAAAAACAACACCTGCTAGTTTCATACATTTCCAAACAAAAATAAACTAGATCGTCATAAAGTTCCCTTTTTTAATTAAGAACAGCTTTAACTTATCATTTTATAAAGGGCAAAATTGATCGAAGATAGCAAGAAGTACAAGCAAGAAAAAATAATAATAATAACAATTAATATAGTTTTAATTTTGAACTTTGACTCATACACTAATGCTTGTATTCACCATATTCCTCAACCTAGAAAACCTTGGTTGAATGCTAAAACAACATTCATGATAACATTTAATTGGTCATTATGAAGGAGATATCTAATCAGGATTAAAGGTGAATACTGTTTTAGCTTTCGATTAAGATTTTTGGTATAACTCAAGGTCAAAGCAGTTAGCAAATATGAGAATAAGAAGTTTACTTAACTTTCCCACTACCGCGACCTGATATATCTGTTCACTAGGCTGCAGATTTCACTGCAACTGAAGCTTTATTTAAATTAATATAATCCTACAAATATAATCCAGTTTTAAGAAATTAAGCTACGATTGATACTTTCAAAGCTTATAAGCATATACCTAACAAAAAAATTATACCATGTTAGAAAATTCCTTTTTTTTTTTAACATTTAAAATAAATTAGAGTGAAAAAAACATTACAATTTTGCCCTTTTGCTCGGCGGTCAGGAGGTTAAAGACAGATAAAATATATAAAATTCTTAAGCCATTTAAAATCTATAAAAGTTAAAAATCTTAAAACCAACAAAAGTTTCAGCAACACTGGTGTCATCTTCAGGGTTACTCTTTCTAGTGTTGAGAAACTCAAAATATTTATGGATTTTAAAAGTTATAAGTAAATATATTATGCTGATCTTGCAGCACCATCTATAATACTATAAGTCAGTGGTTATGTATACCCTTGGGAGTATGTGGCAAGTCTGCTAAAGGTATGTGAAAGTAATATTGATAATGATGGAAATCTTAAAAAATGGTTAGTAAAACCACAAAAATGTTATTGTGACAATGTAATTTGTATTGATTTACTATATATTTGTAATAAGAATATAACTAATTTCTAAAAAAAGCATGTTTGTGTTACTTCGTTGAGTGGAAAGAAGCATCATGAATGAGAAATGGAGGTACTTAGAATGAAAAGCCTAAGTAAGGAACATGTGGACGAAAAAAAGATTGGGAAGCATTGCTATAAGTGAACCATCTACTCCTGAGAGAAGAGAAGGAAAAAATAAAAAAATAACTATTAACTGCAAAAAAATTCTTGAATATAAAGTTAAACAAAATTATAATGTTGCTTTAAAAAATTTAGTCAGAATTTTGGTAAGTTATACAATACTCTCTCATTGCACACATCACTTAATCTTATTTCAATCTCTAGTGATTCTTCAATCAGATTTTTCAGAGGATAATAACTTGCATTATGATGATAATGCAAACGTTATTTGATAAGTTACTGCACATTTTCACAAGCTTTTATTTGACTTGTTTTGAGTGTCCATTCATCTCAAATCTTACAATCAAATTTTAACACACTTTTTGTACTACAACTGACCTAATTTTTGATAGTGTGAATATTAAAATAGTGAGTGACAATACAATATTCTAAAAAAAGAGAGAGAGAGAGGGGGAGGGAGGGAGGGAGAGATGAAATTTGCTCCTGCCCTGCTGTCTCACAGATGGGGAAAAACATTTGTCCAATAAGGGTACATAAATGTCATCTTGTATATGATCATGTAAATGTCATTGATTGCTTCAGAAATAATCTGATGCTCTTCTATTGAACTGTGGGATGATTGGTATATGTCCCTTTGTTCATTTCTATACAGGGTCAGAATGTATGTGGGTTCAATCCTCACAAGGATGCCAACTGATTTTTTTTTCTTTTCTTGCAATGAAGATGGATTTAAATTGCATATCCAATTTATTTTTACTTTTAAAAAACTGATAAGAAAAATCGCTTACCCATTCAACATCAGCAGAAATCCCTAACTGTGTAAGGGATTCCCCAGCACCATAGTCAGCAAGGACTTCATCTCCTTTCACACTTTGCTTACGCCCCAACATTTTAACTAGATGAATCAATAAAATAGAAATATTTTACTATAATATAATCTGTAAAATAAAAATTTGGAAATGATTCATTAGGATAAAATGTATATTATAAACTAGAGATGGGATGAAATGTTCAGTGAGCCACTATTCAATATTCTGTTATTTGCTGAATATTCAGTTAGCTAAATGCTTTGGCTGAATACCTCTGGTCTCAACCAAATATTTTTGAGATATTTAACCAAATATTACTAAAATTTCATTGATTATTTAAAGATATCTTGTCAAATAAATTCAGGATAAAAGAAAATTTTTTGTTTTTTACAAATTTTCTCTTTTATTCAAATTGGCTACTTTCTGGCACATTCATGAAGTTACTTTTATTCTTATTTGCACAAAATATACAATCATTCAAATACTAAAAAAATAGACAGCCTTTTGATATTTCCTGTAAAATTTAGGGATTTTTTAGAAAATGATGTTTAAATTGGAGATTTGGTTGTCAGGAATATGTCTTCATTAGAGAACAGTAGATTACAACTCAAGATGTAAAAACTCTTATAGAAAAAAAAGAAAAAAAGATAAGCACTGTTACATTTTAAAATACTTGAATATTCAATAATGTCTGCAAATTATATGCACATATAAAAAGGCTCTTCTGAAAATATGATAATTTTTTATTTTCTATTAGTAAAAACTGTAAAAATTAATTCGCTAAGTGCATTAGCTAAGATTTAATTTTCAAGATGGAATACCAAATAACACACTTCCAAGTAAAACAGTACATCCAAAAACAAAACTGGTGTCAAACTAGATAATCATTAGATGGTGCAAACTGGTTTATGAAAATGATGGTTTAATAAATATTCAAACAAATTCTAAATATTCAGCAAAATAAATTTTTTTATTTTATATCTTTCTCTTTTAAGTAATTATTTGCATAATTATTGACTTTAATATGCAATTTTTTTTTTTTTTTTTTTTTTTTATTTACATCTTTATGTTGTTATCAGTTTCTGTGTATGCTTTTAATGCTCGTTGAATAAGTGGGAAAATTGCATGTGCTGGTTCAAATGCCAAAGAATAGCATGTGTATTCTACTTTAACCATGCATTTTGCTGTAATGCAATTTGTAATTTAAGACACTGAGACCAATTTCAGAACGGACTCATTTTAACAAATTTGTTTATCATTAAAGTCCACAGTAAAATTTAAAGGTTATTTCAGAAAATATATCCTCATGAATTATGGGGGAGAGAGCATAAGATTATTACTTATTTTGAATGAAAGAAAGGATAAAAGTACCATTGGATAGCAAAAACAGTGAAGTAAATTCTTTATATTTCAATGGAAATAATTTATCATCCGAACTTACTGAAAATCAATTTGATATATCTTAAATTAAAAGGATAAATGAAATTTTTATATTTTTCATGCTAAAATAAGTTTTTTAAATATAAAAATAATTTTAAAAAATACATTTAAAAGTAATCATGATTAATGAGTTCTCTTAGATAAAATGTGTACGAATTATTTTTCTGCACATAAAGGTATGCTGTTAGAATTTATATCAAGTAAATGTAAAAGTTGTTTTACTATCAGTATCAAGGTGTTTGAAACATTACAAGAAGAAATGCATCAAATCTATATTATAAAGGCCAAACATATCTGTGCCCAACGCATACATCATTTTGGGAATGGCAGCACTTTCAAATTTTAAGTGAAATTTCGGCATTGCAATTTTTGCTACTACAAATTTTTAAACTTCTGAATATAGAACATTTTTAATTTTTACACCGCCGCATAGGGAAAAAAATGTACTTTTGAATGAAATTTGTTTGAAAGCTGTATCTTAATTTGTTTTTGAATTATCAATTTTATTGTCGTTTTTAATACTGCTTTTCAAATTGTGGCAACAGGAGCACTCCATTTCTTTTAAAAGCAAAAAAAAAAAAAAAATTATTACTGTATTTTTATGTTTCCATTTTCTCATTAAAAGGGGAAAAAATTGAAATTTAAATATCTTCTATTATAAAACCCGGTGAATTTTGATTTCATTTATAAATTTGATTTACACGTAAAATAATAACAGTTTAATATCTGTTTCAGCTTCAGCTAATAGCATTGAAACTTCAAGTTTTGAATCAAAATAATCAAATTAAAAAGCCTTTTTTTTTTTTTTTTTTTTTTTTTTTTTTTTCAAGGTGAATACAGATACGAAATGTGCATTTGTAAATTTTGATATGGGAAAATGATGCCGGGTTTAGATTTCACAGGAAAAGAATTCTATGATTGATTCAAAGTTTAATAAATTGCGCTTTTTTTCATTTTGTATTACTAGCATAAGAATCTTAATTGATAACTTTATCATAATAACAGATCTTTATTATTTTTTGCTTCTTACATGTACGATTAAAGTTTAATTTTAATAATTTCTACAATTGAGTCTTCTTATAGTATTTTGTTAACTTGATGTTAAATATCGTTTGTTTAAGAGTTAAGAGTTACCAATATAAAATGCATTTTTTACTATAACTAATTTTGTAGATTTATTATAAGTCAATGAAACAGTTCCTTCTTAAACATTTTCTTTCGTCAAAATTTGACGGGTTCTGCCTTGTTATTATAAAATGTAAACAGTATAATAATAGAACATAAATTTGTTTTTAATTCTTTTTCCATTTTAATAATATATATGTACAATATATATATTATCAAAAGTTATTATTTTTGTTGGGAAAAAAATATAGTATTTGGATATTAAATTTTCAGAATTGGGGCTAAAATTTGGCCAAATCACAATTCATCCCATTCTATTATAAGCATCTCATTAAAATAAATAAATCTTTAAATTTAACAAAATTAAAGTACTACTTGATTAAAAATTTTTCTTTAAGACACACATTTTTACATTTAACAAAACTAAACTTTGCAATAAATGCATTTAAGCATAACAGATGTATTTAACAAAGCTTATGTATAATACCTTTTTGTAGTCAGTTATCGTAAAATAATTTTAGTGTTCGTTCTAGGTCATTTTTGAAGGGTGCAACACCCTGCCCTTTTAAAAGTAGTACCGTAAAATACAGTTAATCCGCACCCCCCAAACGTGACGAAAAAAAGAAATAATTAGAGGGGGGGGGGTGCTTACACGGGATTTTTCTGCAATCGTTTCACAAAATTTGTATTTTTTGCAAGATATCTGCAGGATATTTGATGAGATTAGCAGGGTTTTATCGTGATATTTGATGAATTTGCAGAGTTTTTTTCGCGATACTTGAAAAAATTTGCGTTTTTTTCATTATTCTTTGATGAAATGTGCGTTTTTTCAAGATTTTTTAATAGAATTGGTGTTTTTTTTTTTTTTTTCAAATTTTTCTTTTTTTGACAAAATGTGCATTCTTTTTGGTGATCCTTTGAGAAATTTATGATTTTTCCACGATCTTTTGATATAATTTGTGTTTTTTTAGAGATTTTTTGACATAATTTGCGTTTTTACTGCAATCTTTCGTCGAAATGTGGTTTTTTAGCAATATTTCGGCGAAATTCATGATTTTTTTGCAATCCTTTCAAGAAATTTGCGGTTATTTTTCGTTATTCTTTGGCAAAATTAGCATTCTTTCAGCGAACATTAGATAAAATTTCCTTTCTTTTTCACGATTTTTTGACAAAATTTCTGTTTTTTCAGTTTTTTTTTTTTTTTTTTTTTTTTTTTTTTTTGGGGGGGGGGGGGCAGGAGGGGCATTTTTTCAGTATTTTTCGAAAATTTTAAATTTTTTATTTTTTTAATAAAAATTTTCTCTATTCTATAAAATACTAAATCTATAACATGGGTGCAAGAAGCCCATTCAAGCCAAGACTGAAAACTTTTTTGAGTATTAGAAATTGCTTGATAGAAATGGGTTAGATGATTTCAAGGTCTTGCATTATGGCTTAAAATTTTTTCTTTTAATAAAGGAAGGTTAAAAGGTTTTTAGAGTAAAATTATTGTTATTTTTACATATAAAGCTAAATTTACTTTAGTCAAAAATGTCTACAAGACTGAAGGTCTTGCACCCATGATCTATGTGCCCAAAAATTTGCAAAAATGACAGAATTTTCTCATTTCTTTAGAAAAATTAGAAAGTTATTCAATCATGTTTTAATTTAATTGCATTTTTGATTTTTAAATCATAAAATCATTCAAAATTAATGTTACTTTATTTATCATATGTAAAAATTACATATTTTTCCACCTTTATTTCTTAACTAAGGCACTAATAAAATTCTTTTGCAATATTGCTCTTTTCTGTTGCAATAGTGCCTTTTTTAGAGTGTTGCACCCTGCCCTTTTTCTTTCTAGAGTGAACACTAATAATTTCATAATAAAATACAATTTCATAATATGTACCTTATTTCTACAATAACGTTGATTATTATTTGTCTTAAAAATTAATTTATGATGTGATTAAAATAAAACAAATATTTCTTTTCTTGGTATTTTGAATTAGCCATATGCTAGTATGGCTAATTATATTGGCACTATATTAATAGGCATATAAGACATATTAGCCAACTAATATGGTTAATATGCTATTTGAATGAATTTTGAAGTTTTATATTTTTAACAATTTTTTTTTTTTTTTTTTTTTTTTTTTTCTTGCAAAAAAAGTTCAGCAAATGTGTTTGGGATGACACCAAATAGTCCCCCCCCCCTTTTTTTTTTTTCAAGATAAATTTTGTGAAATAGGAGTGAGTTTAGGGTTGCAAAAAAGATGTTTAAACATTAAAAGAGTCATGTTTTTATTGGTTTTAACAGGCATTTACTTTATTTTTCGGTGGAAAGGGAAACAAAATTGGCTTTTATACATTGCAACAGTTTAATTTTAAACTGCCCTTTAATTAATTCTAAATATGTTTAATTGAGCTTCAATGAAATTAGGAACATAAATTCTCACTAATGAAGATATTAGGAATTAATGATTTATAGTCAGAATTGCAAATATATAATCTAAATTTTAAAAAGGATATTTACCAATTCTTTATCTAATTTACACAACTTTTTTTTTTTTTTCATATTTACTGCTTAAAATAATTAAATAGGGTAACAGGCAGAGATATTTAAGCGCTATTTTGATAGGTGGCAGCACCAATCAGCAACTACTTACTTTTGCCGTGTACATGCTCCATAGTTTTTGCGCGTCAGGGTTTGTCTGAAGTTCAATCGCGGAATAATGATCGCACCAGAAAGATATCTTCTGAAATTAATTGCATTTGTAAATATTACTTTATGTAATTATAGTGTACATAAATATGTGTCGTACATCATGTAGTCGAGAATTATATGTTAAAAGTTTTCCAACCTAAGTCTACAAGTACCGTTTTAGCTGAAATAATTTATCAATCTTTAAAATTGTGAAGTTATCATCATAATAATATTTTAGAAAAGGGTTTCACACAAAGACATTTGTTGCTTAGTAACATATTTTATAACTGAACTAAGTTTAAGGATTATTGATATTCAGGTCTTGAAGTCTTATTTTTTTCTCATAAACATTTAAAATGACACAAAGTCATTTAATAAAAATATTTTTTACTATTAAGCTCATATATTATGAATAGCATATGTAAAAATAATTTTCAAATAGTGACAAACTTTTCAAAATTTTAATTAAAAAAAAGTTTTATTCTGAATTTTTTTTTTTTTTTTTTTTTTTTTTACACACTTACATGTACTAACATCTTTTTAAATATCCTGTCTAATTTCTCTTTCAGCATTCATCATCCTATTATTTAATTTGTTCATATGGACTTATATGGGTACTTTAAGGTTAATCGGGCTCAGGTGATAAATTGGCAAATTTTGTTTTCAATATCTTCATTCATATTGTATTCCTTTTGTTTAAAAGTAAACCTTTCACTTAAATGTTAGTACATGTAAAGTACACAACCTTATTTAAAATACATGTATTACATAAATTTAAAATACATAGGTATCCTTAATTTAAATTAAAAAAAAAAAAAGAAAATACCACAAATGAAGACATTTTATTTAACTTAAAAGTATTTCTAATTTACACAAATAAAAGCTGCTATTACCAAGCAGGAAAAATATGATATTGGGAAATTTGTACTTAGATAATATAAAAGTGCCTTTTTCTGGAATAAGTCAGGTAGTTGCTTAAGAACCATTATTTTGAAAATCAGACAAAGTGAAATAGTTGTATTTTTGTTTTATTTGCTTGATATTTTTTTTATGTTGAAGTAGATCATATTTAATGAATAATGTGAAATTTTGAAGACCTGAAAAAACTTCTTCTTTCCTATAGAAAATGCCAAAGTTCAAGGTTGTGAATGCTATTTTTCATGAAAAGTGAAATACTGGTATGTTTAGAACACTATATCTCTCGGATAAAACAACATCCTGAAATACTTTTGGCATAAACTGTTAGTATTACACTACCTGCTATTAAAATTTATTTGTTTCCATGATGCATTGTTACTTTACAACGTTGCCATAAAGTATACTCAAAATGACGTTTTTGTCCATTTTACGCACTTAATATCTTATTTAAGCAATAGTACCTCTAACTTTTTTTTTATAAAATATGAAAGTGCAGTATAGACAAGCTAAATAATATAGTATTGCATGGAGATATTGCTGCAGTTAGTAGATATAACCTGTTAAATATTCAAAATCTGCTACATTTAAAGTAGTGTTATTTAAAAAAAGTGCTACAGTTGAATGAACCAAAATATACCACATAGTAGTAGTATGTAAACATATGTACAAAAACATGGAAAAGAAAAATAAATAGGGTCTTTTGATATTTTTATTTAAAAAAATGACAAAAATTTCAAATAAACAATGTTGAAGATCACATTTCTTCCCTATCAAAAAATGAAAAATCCTATTTCTCTTTCTATGTTTTTTCCTTATGAGAAAACAAAATATCCCTTATTTGATGCCCCTTGCAAAAGAGTAATGGGATGTTCATTTTCTCTTAGGGAAAAAATGAGATCATGGATATTGCTTTTCTTGTGACTTTTGTCATTTTTTTGCCTAAAAATATCACAAGACCTCACTTCTTTTTCTTCTCCATGTTTCTGTAAATATATCCAACTACTGCATGATATATTTTGTTTCATTCAACTGTGGCACTTTTTTTGAAATAACACTAGTTTAAATGTTGCAGATTTTGAATATTTAACAGATTATATCTACTAACAGCAACAATATCTCTGTGCAGTACTATATTATTTAGCTTGTCCTAGTAGTGCACTTTTATATTCTATAAGAAAAAGTTTGGGATATTGTTGCTTAAATAAGATTTTAAGTGTGGAAAATGGATAAAAACGTCATTTTGACTACAATTTGTGACAACATAATATAAAGTATACCAATGACCCTATAGAAACCAGGGTCGGACTGGGTCATTGTAAAGGGCGCAGACATTGAATTTTTGGAGGGTGCAACTTTTCTAACGAAACTCATTATTTTATCATCTTATAGGAAGCCAATAAAATTCATTAATAACAAACAGACTGTAAGAATATGTATTAGAGCTTCGCTAATCTGAATTGGGACCGGTGCCTACTTTGATTACAAAAATTGGGAAAATCTGAAATTTCGATAAAAAAAAATGTTAGTTACACTGTTAAAAATAAATCTGTGAATTCACGGTGAAACTACCGGCAGCAAAGTAGCCGAACTTTTACCGTTCCGTTAGTAGATTTTCCGTTGTGGGAAATACAAGAAAGAAAAACTCCGTTTGAAGAAGCAGTAACTTTCTGTTACAAAGTTTGATTTTTAATAATAATAATTTAACATAATTTTTAAATTTAATGAATCGATTAATCGTCAACTAATTCGAAATTACAAAGTGATTTTAAGCTGCTATGTTTTTTTTTTTTTTTTACTTAATTATTATTACACTTATTTTGTATAATTTAGTTCACGCCCTCCTGAGGATCGAACTCTGGACCTTTTGATAGCGGAACAAATCCTTACGAAGTGAGCCAAAGCTGCTGATGCCGAATCGTACAAAGTATGTCTTTTATGAGTTAGTGAGAAAATCGGTTGTGCTTTTTAAAGATTTCCTTTCAAATATATTCCTTAGAATATTTGTAAATGGTTTATTTTATTTCATTTTAGACTGATGCATAATACTTATTTTTTCGAATTAATTTTAATTTTTTAAATAGTTTAAATTAAAAAAAAATCACTGTTTAAAACCACTGTTTTTTTTTAATGAATGAATGAAAAAAAGTTTTTATTAACAATTTTTTTACAAGAAAAAAAATATAGACAATTTTTTGAAATTGTCGTACACTATTTATTTATTTATTTTTTGGCTAATTAATTAAAAGAATTTTTAATAAGAAGTAAGAGAAAAATAAACAGAAAAAAAGTAATTTAAAAGAGTTTTTTATGTTTTCATTATTCCATGGCGCCAGTGGGACCCAAACCCACAATCTGCGGTCGCAGGCGATTAGCGGCGTAGTGCCTTGACCACTCGGCCATGGAGCCCACCGCACACCGGAGTGTCTCCGTTTTTTGTTTCTATTTCCATCCGTTTCGTTATTTTCAGGAAATATAGTGGAATTTTGTGATTTGTAACGGAAAATGCCCTTTTGTTGTGAAAAGGGACCTTTTCTGTGAAATTCAGGAAAAAAATGTTCGTGAATTTCAGAAATTTTTTAACAGTGTATCGTACTCAGTAGCACAGTAAAAATCTTTTAGTCCGTAATCCGATGGTTCGGCTTGCTGGATAAACCGGCACAACTCTCGGAAAAAAAAATAGTATTCCTTCACTGAAAAGAAAAAAAAAAAGACCCAAACTGGGTTGTAAGATCTCTGCGTAGAGTACTGTTCTCAAAATAATACAGTAGTATTCCCAAAGTAGTCAATCAAAAATGGTTCAAAGCAGTGCAGATCCTTAATAACATTAAAACAATCGTTTTGATATAATGTATACATTAGCTAAGATGTTTTGATCGTTAAGATTATTAAGGATCTGCCATTTTTTTTATAAAACCATTTCAGGCTACAAAGTGAACTTTCCAATTTGGAACACTTTGCTGTACCAAATCTTGCAACCCAATTTCGGTCGTCTCTTTTTTTTTTTTCTTTTACAGTTTTGTTTAATTATTTGATGTTTATAATAATGTAATGGAATTGAGAATGAGAAATTATGTAACAACCCATTACCAATTAAAAAATCGGGAATCTATAAATAGCTCATTCACCGCGTCTACAAGGAGAGGAGAGAAGGGGGAACGAGAAACCATTTATAATTTGTGAAATCGAACTGCTGAAAGGAAATTAAAATTTTTATCATCTGAATTAAATATTTTTTGCGTTTGAGAAAAGAGTTTTTTAGCGACTGACAGACAAAATGATATGAGATTTTTTTTTTTTTTAAATATGGCTTCTACGAGCAGGCCAACAGTGCATGTTTTCAATTTATATTCGTGTACATATGTTGTATTTTTCCATAATTGAGTATATTTTTACTCTTTTCAAGCTGTTTAAAAAATAAAAAAGTTGCTTTACTGTAATTTTTTTGTTTAATTCTTACTTCTACACGACTTTCTCGACATTCATCTTGTAATCTGAAAATTTTCATAAGTTAATCTTATCAATTAATTTGTTCAAATATAAAATCCGTCTGGATTAACTGGAATTTCGGATTAGAGAGTTCTACTGTAATCCGACATGTCTTTTATCGGTATGTCGGTACGTTTATTTTCTTTATCTTATTATAAATAGCTTTATCATTTAATAGCTTAATCAATTAAATAGCTTAATCATTTTATAAATTAGAATCGATTCGAAAATCTATTAATTTAGTTCGATCAAATGAAAAAATAAATTTCTGATTAGAAGAGGAAAGCATGTAAATTATATAAAAACAATCGTCGGAATAGCAAAGTAAATTATATATCGAATTCCGATGTAACGAAGAAAAGGACTTTTAAAACCTTTGGAATAGATTTTTATACGTAAAAACTATTCGGACAGAATCAAATATTCCGCTTAGACAATATTCCGCCGTATACAGAGTTTATTGTATAATAAAAATCATAACGGGGAACTTGAAAATCATTTTTATGTTAGATTTATATGGGTGATTCTCAAAATAGGGGACAATTTCAAAAGTGAAATCTTAAAAAAATTACTGTTAGCAAAATTTCTGAAAAAAATAGGTGTTGTTAATATAGTATTAGGTATACTTTACATGTAGTCAGCAGAGCTAAATATTTAAAAATTAACTTTAAAAAATAATAATTAGTATTTTTGAGCCATGCTAATGCAAAACAAATTGCATGGAATAAATATATTAAGAAATTTTTATTTTCTTCCTATTTAAATGTTTTTTTCTGTATTTATTAGCCTTCCTTTTCAGCAAATGGTTTCCATTTTTACATATATATATATAAGGAGAATAAAAACATTACTAAAGAGCAAACTTTGTTTATATGAGCAACATTCTGACACTAACAATGTAAGAAGCTGTCTTAGTGATTTTCTGACAGATTTAATGCATATTTTAGGGATAATAAATGTAATACCTAAATTTATATGTAAAATTAAACTTTATAAAAGATACAATATAAGCAATAGTTACATTTATGCACACAGGAGTCTTTAGCATGGACAGAAAAACCATGCTAATGACACTGATATTTGTCCATGCTAATGACAAATTTTAATTTAAATAAGATTATGAGCCATAATATAATCACAATGCAATAGTCCTTTCTGGGGCTTTTTAAAACACAAAAGTCCTACGCAAATAAGTAAAATAAAAATTTTAATTATAAAATAAACATGAAAATTATTATCCATTCTAATGACATACAATTGATGTACGCCCTTAATGTTCAACTTCTATTCTTAAACTATAATAAATGCTTCTATTTTCAGGCTGTGATAAAATGGCTAATTGTTGCCACGGAGAAACTTTATATTTTCAAACTATTGTCATATGTGAAAATGAAATTTTGATTAATAACCAGCTGTTATAGTATGACCTTGTTTTGAAAATAGAATATGGAGGACAAACTTTAATTCTTTTTTTATATACTATAATTTTATTTTTAAAAAGAAATTTATTGGATAAATCCTCTCCTTGATTAATTTAAAGAAAGAATAGCATTTGTTTTATTTTATAAACATGATATTAACTCTTGAAAAAGCTAGTATATACAAGGCACAGCTGCTGTGGACATCCATGCTAATGACATTTTGAACATTTATTCTATTATTTTAAGGTGTTTTTAACTAAAAAGTGAGTAATTCTTGAGTGCAAATAGTGAATAATATAAAGACAAACATATCTAAATATAAAAACATGACAGAAAACCTCTCAATTTTTTTTGTATGCCGAAAGACATAAATTGTCTCCTATTTTGGGAATCACTCATATCCGTCTTATGCAGAGTAGAAAAAAAAAACGGTTTAGAAAAAAAAAATTATAAACGGGATAGAATAGAGCATGGAAGGGATATAAAGAGAACATTCAAAGGTCGCCGTATCACCCTGGAAGTGGTGTGGTGTTGATCAGCCCTACTTTACTATATACAGCACTGAGCGAAAGGGGCGATCGCCCCGGGAGCAGTTATTCAATAGGGCGCCAAATTTATACTAACGACTTCATTTTTTGGCCTGCTACAAGAAAAAGTTGGCAGGGGGTTATTTATAAATAGTGTATTTCCCATGATTCAAGAGTGCATTGGTTCAATCAATGATGATATGTCTACAGCACCTATTCTGACAGACTGAGATTTTAGACATTGTTCATAATCCAAATGATTCCTAATGTTTGTAGATTCAGATAATGAATCTGACAACAGAAACAACAATGCAGTTCTTGTTCTCTGTCTTCTCTATTTCAGAAATGAGGAAAATTATTAAAAATAAGCAGAGCAATTTAGATGGGCATTCAAATGAAGAGATGAATAAAAGAAATGGACGACTTTGAACAGTTTGTGGGCAATATAAAGTTGAAAAAACAATTTTTTCCCTTAAAAAAAAAAAAAAAAATCTTTTTAATATGTTTTTTCCTCCCTTCTCAAAATAAAATTTGACAACATCAAAAATATTGGCGAGTTTTTTTTTTTACAAATTTTTTAACACAATTTTTATACCACAAAAAAATATTTTCAGCCCCTTCAATTTCATGCTAAGCATATTTTACTGTAATTACATGAGACAATTAATGAAGAACAGCTACTGAAAGTTAAATTGTCTAATATAAATTAACAGCTATATACAGCTTTGTTGAAAAATATTTTTTCTGGTTTTGGTTTAGTTGAGTCTAAACTGTACAGTATGTTAAGGAATAAAAAATACGACAAGCTTACATTTATGTTAAAGTTATTCAATTTTTTAAAAAAAGAAACTATTTTGGGTTTAAAATTTTGGTTTTATAAATTTCAGATTTCTTGTTAATAAATCCTTAAAAAAAAAAAAAAGATGTATAAAGCAACTTGTATAATCATAGGCATACTTCATTGCATCTGCAAATTCTTTTTTGTAGAAAACCTCTTTATCGCAATGCCCCTGTGAGAATTCAAAATGACATTTTTTTGACAGTGCATTTAGAGATTGTGAAAAAACTTTTAATAGAAAATATTTATTGATATTATATTATTGTACAACAGCAAATACAAGAGATTGAAAAAAATCAATAAATATTTTTAAAAAATTTTTAGCAAAAGAAAAATACATATTACAGAAAGTTTAATTTTATTAGAATTTTAATAATTTAGTTAATTGGTTTTTTAATTATATTGATTTTATATGATCTGTTCATACTGCACAATATCAATAAAAAATATATATTGATATTATAAAATCTGTTGCTGTGATGTATTTCCTATATTACAAGTAATTTCCTGTATTACGGGGGGGAAAACACATGCAAATGTGGTGCGTATATGACATCTGTGCCCAAATTTTAAATAAAAACATTGTATTGAGAAATTTTGTTTATTAAATTTATTTTAGAAAGGAAAGAGGAAGGAATATTCACTCTTGGCCTAAGCAACAACAATCCCTGAGCTAATTATTCTTAAATATACATATCTTAAGTAATCCTAATTGTTTAATAATTTGAAGGTGACTATTTATGCATACCTATCCCCTTTTTATTTAGTATTTATTTTTGTATAGCTACGCCTCTTTCCATATGACCTCTAGTAATAGTGTTACTTAAACCACTGACACAAAGAAATGTACGGTTTAGATGCCTCTTTAAAAGCACAGAAAATATGGTTTGAAACATACATTAAGCAACAAATAAATCAATATTTGGCAGTTTTACTTTTAAAATATATTTAAAAACACAATCCAAATAAAGATTCTGTATTCGCTGCTGAATTTATTGAAAGTTAACTAATTGAAAAGAATACTACAATTAAAATATGTTTCATAATAATAACTACACATATAGTTTAGTTATCAATGGTAATATAGAAAAGACTAAATAGTTGAGAGTCTGATACATACTTGCAACAAAAAGAAAATTAATCACAATTAACAGAAATGAAAAAAATAAATCGCAACCAAAAATTAAGTAAAATAAATGAATTAAAATTCTTTTCGAAAAAGCGTTTACCCCATAAAAAGGAGTAAAGCTATTTAAAATAAATTAAATTTGAGAGCTGTCATTAGTGCACTTGAAATGTAAACATATCGCCGCAAAGCGCAAAAGCGAAACTGCGAAATAGTGAATAATGTTTAGTTGCTTGACCGCTGACTACGGTTGTTCGCAAATATTATTATAAATTGCGAATTTAGTTAGAACTTGGAGTTGCGAAATCTTCGCAAGAGTGAATCTTGCCTTGTATGGAACACCACCGACTCCTCATTTGGTCGATTTCATTTAGAAAAGGCAAAAATTATCCGATCATACGCAATAGACGAAGATCGCTATGCTTGTAGGAAAGTCATTGATAAAGGTAGCTATTCGAATTTCGAAACTTTTGTCATATAAGGCCAAACTGCTCTCCTCTCCTGAACAAGAAAGATATCTTTCTTGTGTCTCCCGACCTGGCAGCTTACTTGGAGTATTCATTCCATTCGTCGAGATATGATTGACTCTGACCACTTCACCATTATTGCTCACTTCTTAGGACCATACAAAAAATACTTAAAAAGACTACAACCTTCATCCGAACTATGTGATCAAACGCATCTGTAAGTGGAACTTAGTTGTTACTGACACTCGCAAAGGGGCTCGAACTATCGAACGAGGGGCTTTATACTACCAACGTCGTTTTTGGCCAGTCACAAAAAAAGTTGGAAGGAGGGGGGGGGGGGCGCCAAATTGACGCTTTGCCTCGGGCGCAGTTTTCTCTTCTCACGCCCCTGACAGCGACAGTATTGATTTCACTGTCCTGGCTTCCATCTGCACCTCCATCATTACCAACCACACTCACACTTACCTGTGCCTCCGTAAAAATAAGCCTCCTTTAGGGAACAGTAAATGTAGCTTGCTGCATCGTCACTCCATTGCTTTTATAGAAAACGATTACTTCACTGTACTATGAAGCATTCTCATTGGTTAAAATAGAGATATTCTATAAAAGCGGTGTAGTAACGATGCAGCAAAAGCTTCACATTTTTAACAGTGTAGCTCTTAGGTCAGAAGAAAAGATTCCTCCGCCTTGCCAAATCTCATTGCTCCAAAGAATACTAGCTTGAACGCAAAAAGTTTGCTAGCAAACTCAAAAGAGAAATCAAAACCTCCATCAAGAACTACTGGGGCCATATCTACCAAAGATATGTCAGTAATAAAGGCATTTATAATATCATTAAAAAAATCGGCAACAAACATCATTTGACCAAAAACAATATCTTCTACCACAATAACTCTAATGTTCCCAGCATCCAGCACCAAGCCCATCTCTTATTTAATTTCTTTGATAATTCATACTATAACTTCTGCATTAGTTTGGAGCAGAGGTGACCATCCCCCCCCCCCCCACAAAAAATTGATTAAGATTTTTGAATTAAGATTTTTTAACGTAATTCTTTTTACAAGACAATTTGCAAACGTATAATCATTATAAACAATATAAGACTTTAACAAATAAGAAATAATAAGCATTAAAAATTGTCTTCCACCATGTGTTCAGGGAGCAATTTCACCCCCTCCCCTGATGAAAATATTAATTCCTTTTATTTTATTTTTTAATTATCCTAATTAGTCCTAATTTTCTTAAATTTTATTTTTTTTAAATAATCAGGGATAAATCAAAATTAAATAATTAAATTCCAAAGCCAGTGATGTGTAATGGCTCTCCACTGCCATCTTGCAAGTGTTTGTTTGTTTGTATTTATGTCGGCCAATTATCTACACTATGGGATATAGGCCCTATGGGGTGGGATGCCCACCGTGGGGGGTCTTTCTAAGGGAACCTAACCCGTATTTACGCAAGGTTCGAAGAAAACCACGGAAAACTCCGAACGGTTAGGCCGACGGTCGCGATTGGGTTCTAACCCAGCACCTACCGTCTACCAGTTTGGAGGTCAGAACCTGGCGGCCACTGGTGAGGCTCTTGCAAGTGTTTATACCAAGAAGATGTACGTACAATACACCCCCCCCCCCTCTTCCCTTATGTAATAAAAATCTTGTGTATGAACATGTTTTTATAAAAAAAATTATTCTTAAATATTTTCTAACCTTTCCCAAAACCTTTTGTTTGAACATTTTATACATGCATTCAAACTATTAAAACATCTTAAAAATATATATTTCAGGAAATAAAACTAAAAAGTAGCAAGTAAAGAACAGCTATTATTTCCATTATTTAATTATTTTTAAAAAATAAATAAAATATTTATTTCTAAATATATTATTAATTTAGAAATTACTCGAATTCGCAAAATCTGCACAATTTTTCCTCTATTTTCTTTTTTTTTTTAATGCTTTTTTTCCTTTTCAATCGTAATAATGAAAAGGAATAGTAACAATATTCAATTTTAAAAAGCGTGCGTAACTTTGAACGGCAAATAATGCGCATGATTGATTGATGACATGTCATCGCGGCTGCTGGGAAGCTATTCTATGTGCTGATTGGTCGTCGTTTGGGTAATCGGTATCATACCGAAGATTGCCGAAGCCAGCTCGGAGATAAAGAAAGTCGAGGCTTGTTTTAAGAAGACCAGTCTGAATAGCGTTTTAAGGATCCTAGAATAAGAATCCTTAAATTTAAGTTAAAGATTGTTATTTAAGGATCTTTACGGTGCGGACATCTGAATGCCTGCCATTAGTGCACTTGAAATGTAAACATATCGCCGCAAAGCGCAAAAGCGAAACTGCGAAATAGTGAATAATGTTTAGTTGCTTGACCGCTGACTACGGTTGTTCGCAAATATTATTATAAATTGCGAATTTAGTTAGAACTTGGAGTTGCGAAATCTTCGCAAGAGTGAATCTTGCCTTGTATGGAACACCACCGACTCCTCATTTGGTCGATTTCATTTAGAAAAGGCAAAAATTATCCGATCATACGCAATAGACGAAGATCGCTATGCTTGTAGGAAAGTCATTGATAAAGGTAGCTATTCGAATTTCGAAACTTTTGTCATATAAGGCCAAACTGCTCTCCTCTCCTGAACAAGAAAGATATCTTTCTTGTGTCTCCCGACCTGGCAGCTTACTTGGAGTATTCATTCCATTCGTCGAGATATGATTGACTCTGACCACTTCACCATTATTGCTCACTTCTTAGGACCATACAAAAAATACTTAAAAAGACTACAACCTTCATCCGAACTATGTGATCAAACGCATCTGTAAGTGGAACTTAGTTGTCACTGACACTCGCAAAGGGGCTCGAACTATCAAACGAGGGGCTTTATACTACCAACGTCGTTTTTGGCCTGTCACAAAAAAAGTTGGAAGGAGGGGGGGGGGGCGCCAAATTGACGCTTTGCCTCGGGCGCAGTTTTCTCTTCTCACGCCCCTGACAGCGACAGTATTGATTTCACTGTCCTGGCTTCCATCTGCACCTCCATCATTACCAACCACACTCACACTTACCTGTGCCTCCGTAAAAATAAGCCTCCTTTAGGGAACAGTAAATGTAGCTTGCTGCATCGTCACTCCATTGCTTTTATAGAAAACGATTACTTCACTGTACTATGAAGCATTCTCATTGGTTAAAATAGAGATATTCTATAAAAGCGGTGTAGTAACGATGCAGCAAAAGCTTCACATTTTTAACAGTGTAGCTCTTAGGTCAGAAGAAAAGATTCCTCCGCCTTGCCAAATCTCATTGCTCCAAAGAATACTAGCTTGAACGCAAAAAGTTTGCTAGCAAACTCAAAAGAGAAATCAAAACCTCCATCAAGAACTACTGGGACCATATCTATCAAAGATATGTCAGTAATAAAGGCATTTATAATATCATTAAAAAAATCGGCAAGAAACCTCATTTGACCAAAAACAATATCTTCTACCACAATAACTCTAATGTTCCCAGCATCCAGCACCAAGCCCATCTCTTATTTAATTTCTTTGATAATTCATACTATAACTTCTGCATTAGTTTGGAGCAGAGGTGACCATCCCCCCCCCCCCCACAAAAAAAACTTCATACTTTAACATTGACCTCTCCCTCTCCCCCCCCCCCCGCTAAACAGAATATCAATTGTAAAATATAAATTGTAATATATTGTAATCTCAATATATTACAATGTAATATCAATTGTAAAATATATTCTACTTATAATCAACTGCACATTCAAAAGATAGCGATTTGAGCATGTAGCGGAATGAGTTCTTATTGCCCGTATCTAGAATTTAAAGAAAGAAAACACGGGAACTTTTCTGGAAATTCAATGTTGAAAAAATTTAAAAGTGATATTAAAAGAATCAAGATTTAACAAAAGACAGCGAGTTGAGTACAGCAGAAAGAGTTCTGATTGCCCTTATCTAGAATTTAAAGAAAGAAAACACGGGAACTTTTCTCGAAATTCAATGTTAAAAAAATTTAAAAGTGATATTAAAAAAATCAAGATTTCTTTTCTCAGTAAAACAAAAGGAAATATTAAGAATTTAAAATCCCCCCCCCCAAAAAAATGTACTTTTTCTAAAATTTTTCTTTCAAAATTAAATTATATGACGCAATTTGCGTCACCAAACCCCTCTCTGGGCACCCCTGGTTTGGAGATTTCGATTAAGTTTGCAGCTTTGTAAATTATGAGATTTTTCTCTCTTCAATATCTGTTTTACATAGTAAGTTTTTTACTCATATGATTCATTTTTTGATTCTATTTATATATGGATTGTGTCGAAATTTCTTAACTTTCTTAAATTCTTTTTGATTACGATTAATCGGGCAATGGTAGAAATCTTTGCATTAGGACAATTCTCCTGATTTCTACCTCAGAAATTAATTGTATATTTTTGTGATCACGTAATATTGCTCTCGATAACGAGTTACGTGTCACAAATTTCCTTTTTATTCATCACTGTTCAACTTTTGGGCATTCCATTTGCTTATCTCGTTGAGTTTGAGTATAGTCTATTAAGTGATCTTACATTATATAAAAGCAGTGGTTCCCAACATTCCCAAAGTAGGCCGTACGTCCCATCGGCGGGCAATTTGATTTTCTAGGGGGGGGGGGAATTCCAAATTTTTTACTAACGCATCCTCTATCAATTTCTTTAGTCTTTCTATGTATTTTTTAAAACCATGTTGTAGACTAAAAATAAATGCAATAGAAGCAAAAATTGAAAAATCAGTTTTTTTTAATTGGATTGTTTAAATGTTCCGTATCAAAAGTTTAAAATAGATTTGACACCAGAATAATTATACGAATAATTTAACATATTGACATATTTTTGCAGCATTGAAACTCATTACAATTTTTCCAATTGTGTATTTTTATAGTTTATCGTAATACATTCGATTTTTTATTGGATGAGTTTTCTACTTCTATTCACTAAGCTGTATGTCCCAGGAAGAATATTTTAAACGTGAAATTAATTAAAAGTATATATAAGTATGTGAATCGTGAGTAATGTATCTTGAATATATTTAGTCCCCCCCCCCCCAAAAAAAAAAAAAAAAAAAAATGAAATATTTGAATGAGATGCTATCAACTTTATAAAAATTATAAATCTTAAATATAATTAGAAAAGGAAATGGCATCGATAGTAAATATCTAAGGCTCTAGAGCAGCCATACTACATATTAAATAAACTTACATAATGATATGTAAATTTTAATTTTAAAATTAGACAATACATGGAAGACAATTAACAGCTGCAGTAAAGGAAAAACAGAGTAAATATGTTATAACGGAGAATAACGACTACTTAATCTATATATATAAAAGGAATTCCGAGGATAATTAATTGAGGCACAGATAGGCTCTCATCCTCTATACCTTTTATTTATAGAGATTTTACACAGCTTAGGTAAACGCAGAAGAAATATAAAACAGATAATGTATTTATCACAAAAAATCGTCTGCTAAGAAAATCTTTTTTCATTTTGAACTCTATAAATAAAAGGAATAAAGCAGAAGAAATATAAAACAGATAATGTATTTATCACAAAAAATCGTCTGCTAAGAAAATCTTTTTTCATTTTGAACTTCTATAAATAAAAGGACAGATAGGCTCTCAAACAGTGAATCGTCGAATATAATTGAAGAACAAATGGAAGAACAAATGGAAGAACAAATGGAAGAACAAATGGAAGAACAGATGGAAGAACAGAAAGAAGAACAGATGGAAGAACAAATGGAAGACCTCTTCATTAACAATAAAAAAAGATATGCAAACGAAACCCCAGAACACCGATCAAACATATCTGCCGGAAACTGACGAGACATGGCACAGAAACGTGAATGTGTGGGGTTGTAGAACTGGCATTCAGATAGTCTTCGGGCTACTGAGGGCGGGCAACCGTCTAGTTTTGATAAAGATAAGAATCTTGAAATGCTTCTTGTGTATTGTGTTCCACAGCATCTCCATCAATTCTTGTGTGTAAATTGATAAAGTGCAACAAAATTTCTTTTGACACAAAGGCGAATATGTATAAAATAATTTTATTTATAAAATTATGTTAAAAACACATTTGGGACAGAAGATTCACCTTTTTCATAAGTTAAAAAATGTGAAATAACCAGTTATTATTAAGGTTCTATTACGCTTCCACCTTGTGATTAAAGTTCACTTTTTAAATATAAGACACATGATTTGCAGATTAGAGAGGGAAGGTTGCACAGAGATAGATGCTTTGATGGGGCGTAGTACATAAAAGGTTGGGAACTACTGCGTGAAAGGGAATTTAATGTGCTGTACGGGATTTAAAAATTTTTATCTTTTGCCACAGATATGATAATTGTGACAGATGTAAATGCCGATCCATAATTAATTTACCGATTGAATAATCGTATTTAAAAATTAATCTAATGATAATTGTGATTTGTATTGGCTATGGATGTTGATATATATGTAATTAAATAAAAAATTTTGCGCCATTTTGTTCTCTCTGAGCTTTTAATTCTAAAATTGTGGAACATATTTTAATCTTAGTTTCGTAATATATTAATCTTTTAACAGCTAAAATTCTTTTTCTTATTTTATTTCACTTATTAATAATTTATTGCTTGTTTCTCAAAAAAAAAAAAAAAGGCGGGAAGTTTTTTCCTAACCTTTTTCCTTTTTAGAATATTCTCGGGATTTTAATTTTATTTTTTATTTAACATCACGTGATCAGTGTTAATGCGTGGATGCTAGCAGGCTAGTCTATTTGCGAGACGAGAATGAATTCCTACCGGAACGCCACGCCTCTTAGACCAATCAGAGGTGATGATCTATGACGTGTAGCCTCGAAGTTAATCCTAATTGGATTTTAAAATGATTGACGCAGAGTGAGGAGGGGCTAGTTTTTCGTGCAAGTGTTGGACTCTCATTCTGGGTTTTTTGGAGTTCAGATTGCGACTAACTTTCAAATTATTAAAATGTCCGTTTCATTTTCTCCGATAAATTCGAAAATATGATGATGTAGATTAGATAACGAAGTTTGTAGTGTTCGATGTATGCAAAGGTGACTGCGGGGAAGACTTTAACTTATTTTACGACTTCTAATAAAAATGAATTTAAAGACTATTTGATTTAACTTTCTTATGGAAAATACTATCCATTCACTGCTTGTCCAACTGCCGGAGCGACTGCTCAGCTCGTCCCACTGTTGATTCTTAGTAGTAGTAGAATGTTCTGCATCATACATGGTGTGCCATTGGAGCTTGTACCTTGTTATGGAACATCGCCGTCGTCGTATCATGACATATATGTATATATGTGTGTGTGTGTGTGTGTGTGTCGTGATATTTTAGGGGGTTCCCGCAAAAACACAACATGTTTCGGAGTGAACGGGATGTTATGAACGAAATCACGTCATTTCTATCAAACGATTTTGCAGTCGAAGTCCTTTGGACATATGATAAGCGATTACATGTGTGGTGATTTCAAAATAACAAAGATTTCTATGGAGCTCAGAAGCATCGTTTATTAGCACTCCTAATCTGAGGTTACTCCATAATATACCATTAAACTACCAGACTTTTCCAAGCCCATGTGACAAAATCACAAAGTAAAAGGTGTTCCATGCTGGGGCATTTTTCATGAACTACGATCACTACGGTAACAGTTTCATATTATGAGCAGAAGCAAGAACCTGCTTAACAATTGATAGACCAGCCAATTCTAATCGCTCTCTTGGAACTTGGAAGAGAGTCTTGACAGAGTACCAGGAGTAGAACTCCGCACCTCTAGTAGTATAATGAATCTGTGGGAGAAATGAGCATACATAGCCGATGTCTGGCTAAAATAACGCAAGAAACGTGTTAATCGCTCTCCCAGCGCAAACAGACACTCTCAAAATTCTCAGATAAATTGGCCCCGCCTTCCTCTTACGCATTGACTTAGAAACTCAATAAGATTTATTCAAAAGTAGTTGTATAATACTTCGAGCCCTTCCATTGGATAAGGGGCGGAGTTAGATGTAAGGTCTCTTTTCTACCTGGCGCAATAAGCGAAAGTAACCAATCCAATGCGGATGATTCAAAATCAGCTAGCAGACGATTATTTAAGAAATAAAACAAAATTAAAATTTATGATAATTGTTTTTTATTCAAAAAAGGGAAATGGATTTGTGGAGTGAATTTAAGATTTCGCAATAAGATATTGACATTTAAATAATATATTTTAGTTCTTTTTAGGAAAATAACTAATAGATTATGCTGAATTAAAGAAAAGAAAAAGAAAAGGAACTTTAGCCGTTAAAATATTAATATATTACGGAAACTGAGAATGAAATGATGTTCTTATAAAACTTTAGAACGAACTCAAAGCGGGAAAATGGCGATTTTTTTTTTTTTTTTTTTTTTTTTTTTTTTTACATACGTATATATACAAGGTGTTTCACTATCAGACGGATAAACTTGCAGGAGGTATAGGGGACACAGAAACGGATCGGAATGATATAGCAACGCATGGTCCAAAATGCCATAGTTGCGAGTTACGGTACAAAGCAATGTTGCTTATGGGCTGCTTTTTTAAATTCAAATTTCTTAATTAGCATCACTTTTTGAAAATGGTAAAATTCTTCTTATTAAATAAGATATTAATTAAGGTGAAAATAAAAGGTATTTTACAATGTCAAAAAACTGTTGCCAATCAAGAAATCTGAATTAAAGAAAAATAACTCACCGCCAACACTGGTACAAAGAAACAGAGAAAAAGAACAGGAACACATTAGTGGAACAGAAAGCATTTTATTGAAAGTTTGTAATACAGAAGGTGGTCGAAATGATGACCAGAAGTTGTCAGTCAGGCTTGACAGCGACCCGCTATTTCTTCAGTTGAATACCTTGTCGCTCAAATATCTGACGCTGCCGGGATAATACCTGACACGCCAGGAATCTTCCAGAACGTAAGGAATGGAAGATATTCCAAATCTGCATTCGAGGCTGTAAAAGGTCACGTGGTGCCTGTAATGTACCCAAAGAACTTCTAACTGATGAGCAGGGATGCTATTATTGCTTTCCTTATGAACTGTTTCATTGGCTGGCGGGGATTTACATTGCGTATAACGAAGCTTTCTCTTTTTTACGCTAGTTTTTGCCTTAACCGCGAGATCATAACGTAGATAGAATATCCTCCATTCTACGTGATGCCGCTGTCAAGCATACCTGATGACTTCTGGCAGTAATTTCGAATTGCGACCATCTTTTGTAGTACAACCTTTCAATAAAATGTTTTTTGTTCTATTAATATACTAGCGGCCCGCCCTCGCTTTGCTTCGGGTAGTCCCGTGTCACTACTGACACCGCAAATTGTTACTACCACTTCATCCCATTAAATTCAACTACTAAAACCATTACTCTCCTTTTAAGTAGTCGGGTAAAAAGTAGCCTGTATTTTAATCTAAGGTGCCAGATAACTCCATACAAAGTTTCATAAAAATCGATCCATCCGTTCTTAAGTTATAGATGGTGTAACTAACACGACTTTGTTTTTTGGATATAGATTATAGCAGCCCGCCCAGGCTTTGTACGGGTATTTAAAAAAAATTCAAGTTATAAATTTTTACACACAGACTCATACTCTCTTCTTTGTGGGTGGAGTTATTAAAAAAGTGTAAACTTATAAAAGAAAATTCGGATATTAGTATTATTTTTTATTTATTTGTAATTCATACACTACATTTTTACTTATTTACTTTTTACATTTTTACCTATTTATTTTATTTTTACAACAATTACAGGATGTCTTTATACACAACGTTCACAGCTTTCTTGTCATTAGACAATACAAACATGTTTTCTCTAGAGGTTACTCTTGAAAGAGCGACATACAATTGTCCATGTTAAAAACAGTCAAAGCTCAAATCTAAGCCTGCAACGGTGAAGGTTTGACCCTGCGATTTATTAATGGTCATGGCAAAAGATGTTTTTACCGGAAACTGTAAACGTTTAAATTGGAAGGGTAAATCCGATGGTAACAGAGGGATTCGGGGAATCAATACATCTTCTCCGGTACCACATCCTGTGAGTATTGTGCACTCTATTATGAAAGTTTTCAGTGATTTTACTAGCAAACGCGTGCCATTGCAAAGTTTAGGTGGATTCAGGTTTCTTAATAAAATAACAGGACAACCTACTTTCAACACCATTTTGTGAGGAGGGAGTCCAGACGGGTTCAAAGAGTTGTAGGAAAATGAGCAGCTTCTTCCAAATCGAGAACAGTATCGACCGAGTAGTATATTTTCGTCGGCGCATCAATCTTTGAAAGAATCAAGTTATTTACCTTATCTACTTGTTCGTTAGTTGGTGACAGAATCGCTCTTTCTTTAAACCAAGATATTGTCTTATAACTTATGTTATCAATGTCAGGATAGACATTGTTGACTAACTCTTGGATGTTGTCTATCAAAACACAAAGGTTTTCAAGGTTAATCCTTCCCTCACTTTGTGTTAACTCTCCATTGCCAAGTTTTAGCAGCATCTCTGAAAATAGCCTGTTCTCACGTGAAGATGACGAAATGGAAGTTAAAATTATGTTGAGAAAACAACAAATCCGCGAAGCGAATTACGGAGCGCAGAGTGGAGTTGAGTGGAACGTCGCCTGCTAGAGAGATTAGGCGTCCGTTCGTGACAGGCGATCGGGCCAATCTAAGCAAACGGTTCAATGCCGGAATGACGTGTGCAGTCTCGCGATTGGCCGAGAAAGTTGTTCTTTCGCATTTCTGAAATAAAAAGTTACGAGTCGTAAAATGAAAATGACAAAAAAATGTTATTGTGGGATCTCCATAAGAGATAAACATATACCATCGCGGGGTTTCCTGTAGACCTTTTTAATGTGTACAATAATTAGTACATTATTTTGATAAATCTTGTAGGGTTCAGCCTGCGTTTGCAATGTATAAGCGGAAAAAAATGAAACTATTTACGACATCACATTAAAAACCTCAAAAATAACAGTATTTCTCCACTATTTAATGGATGTTATTATACATATAAACCTTCCTCTTGAATCACTCTATCGATTAAAAAAAACCGCATCAAAATCTGTTGCGTAGTTTTAAAGATTTAAGCGTACATAGGGATATAGGGACAGAAAAAGCGACTTTGTTTTATACTATGTAGTGATAGTGATAAATCTTGTAGGGTTCAGCCTGCGTTTGCAATGTATAAGCGGAAAAAAATGAAATTATTTACGACATCACATTAAAAACCTCAAAAATAACAGGATTTCTCCACTATTTAATGGATGTTATTATACATATAAACCTTCCTCTTGAATCACTCAATCTATTAAAAAAAACCGCATCAAAATCCGTTGCGCAGTTTTAAAGATTTAAGCGTACATAGGGATATAGGGACAGAAAAAGCGACTTTGTTTTATACTATGTAGTGATTGCTGTTTCTGTTCTTTTTCTCCGCTTCTGTATACCAGTGTTGCTGGTGGGCTATCAGTTTTAGGTGCGCTCATCTTTATATATAAAAATCTTCTGTGCGTGTGTATGTAACTGAACTCGTCCTAAACAACTGGACCGATTTTGATGAAATTTTGTGTGTGCGTTCCAGTAGATTTGAGAATGGTTTAGATTCACATTTCGTCGAAATTGATTCAGTACTTTTTTAGTAATTAGGCAAAAACTAATAAGTGATTTTTCGCTACTTAAAAGTGCTATTAAACAAAGTCAGGATTTCGTATTATATAGCACAAAAAAATCTACCGATCAAAAATCTTGAAAATTGGGGTAAAAATACCTCTTATAACATCGAGTGCCGCTAAAAAGGGATTTTCGAAAATTCCAATCCCAAGATGAGTAGAAAAAAGAACGAATTTTAAAAAAATTCCTTAAAAATCGGCTTTTATAGTTATTTTTCAACTGATAACGTATTTTAGTGCATTGTTTCATTCTGAATCGAATGGTACTAAGCAAATTCGTTTAAATCCAGTAGTTCGTGAGATAATTCACGTTTTCCTAATTTGGCGATGTCTCCGGTGCAAAAACCTGAAATTTTCAATGCTTATCTTTATATATAAAAATCTTCTGTGCGTGTGTATGTAATTGAACTCCTCCTAAACGACTGCACCGATTTTAATGAAATTTTGTGTGTGTGTTCCAGTGGATTCGAGAATGGTTTAGATTCACATTTCGTCGAAATTGATTCAGTACTTTTTTAGTAATTAGGCATAAAGTAATAGTTAGTGATTTTTCGCTAATTAAAAATGTTGAATAAGTTCGATGAATAGAGTGCGGACGGAATGTCCGAGCGGTCTAAGGCGCTAGATTTAAGCTCAGCTTCTTGAAGAAAGAGATCGCGTGTTCGAACCCCACTGCTGACAAACGTGTATGCTTTACAATAATATTTCCTGTATTATAATTTTGATTAACCGACTTCAGAAAATCGTTAACTTTTAACTAAAAAGTGAAAAATAAACTTTTCTATCAAAAATTGAACATACTTCAAGAAACACTGAAGAGTGAAAAATAATTTCCTTACATAATTGTAATAAGGAATCAAATTAAGAGCGTAGTGTTTATCGTGCATATTACCATATTTACGTACATTTATTTGATTTCCTGGAGTCGGTGCCAAGAAGGACAACGTCGGTCGGTGACAGGACAACGTCTGTCGGGTCCGCTAGTAATTACATAAATAAGCACATATAATTGCCATTCAGTCCGTCCGCCTATCTGTCTGTCTGTTCGTCTGTCTGCATACGGATATAATACGCAAAAACTACCCAACCGAATCGTTTCAAATTTAAAAAATATGTAATTATTACATAATTTTGTCGAGTCATTTCAAATTTCATGAAAATCCGGTGCATATTTCAATTACAGGGACAATCAAAAGTATTCCATTACACTATTTTTTCAAACATAATATAATTGATATGCATCTTTGAAGTATATACTAAAATATACATTCTGTACAATCAAGAAGTGATGCAAAGAATATTTGTTATTAATTTACAGGACCACACAAAAGTACTCCACTACATAATGGTATAGGAGAAACATTGTTTGGGGCGCGTTTTATTTTTATTTTAAACTATTTCACATTTTATAAAATTGATATAGGTGGCTTAATTTTGATAAAATTTCCTTCTTGAGAAATCAGATAGTATTTACAGGAATACACAAAAGATTTCGACCACTATACTGTATCCGTAGAACTGTATACTAAAACTACAAGATCTGGATCTTTTTAAAAGTTCGATATAGTACGAACGCACCTCATTTGCTATGCTTCATGTTCAATTTCTAACTTGTTTAATTCAGATTTCTTGATTGTCATCATTTTTTTGAAATTGCAAAGTTCCCCTTATTTTCGCCTTAATTAATATATTATTTAATTGGGAGAATTTACCATTTTCAAAAAGTAGTTTTAATCGAGGAATCTGAATTTAAAATAAGCAGCTCATTGTTTTGTACCATAACTCGCAATTACAGCATTTTAGACTCTGCATTGCTATATGATTCGAAGTCATCTCTGTGTCCCCTACACTTCCTGAAAGTTTGTTGGCCTGGTAGTGAAACACTCTGCTTATATAGCTACAGGGTGTTCGAAAAGTCTGGAAAAGGTCGAATAACTTGAGAAATACATATCAGATTGAAAAACGAAGAAATACATGCTAAATATTTTTTTTTTTTTTAAAGCTACTCAGTGATACCAAATTTGACAGTGCCAAACTTTTAACTTAGATTGCTAGTGTTGTACCAGTTGAACTACCGGGAAAATACCGGCTGACATAATTTACTTAGACAACGTTTTGGCAAAAATATTTAGTGTTTTCTTAAATAGGTTAATACAATAGTTTGCGGTAAAGAACTCAAATAAATGATTGATATTTAATTATGTACCACTTAATTTTAATTAGCGCAGATGTGTTTATTTTTAGGTAATACTAGATTTCTGATAGCAATTTTCACCAGTGTTATCAAATTTTGGCTCCTTTTTAAATTCAGGCATTCCGAATTTTCACCAGAAAGCGTAAATAGTTACTTTTCTTTTTGATTAATGATAATGTATTCGCGAATAAATAATAATAACAAAAATACTATTCAAATTTTTTTCGTATGAATTAAAATTTTCTGAATAATAATAAAAAAATCCCACCTGATTTGGGAACACTGATCTTTACTTTATTTGTCTAAGAACTTTTCCAACAAATAGGGAAAAAATTCTTTTTTATTTATAATTTATTTGAAGTCATATCAGTTGAAATCGTCAGAGTAGTCACTCCAATTATTAAACTATAAGGAAATGGACCGAGAGGCGGCAGCACAGACAATCACCTCATCGAGTTCGTGGGTGAATATGTAGGATTAGTCAAATCTTGTTTCCGTTTCGCATATTAAAACGCAATCTGTGTCCAAATCACATCTTGGTGGAAAATGATAGAATATTTATTCTAATTTAGGCGTGAGTACGGTGTAGTGTCCTCTTTGTATCTTTAATAAAAACTATCTTCCAAAACTTCAAAATAAAAGGTAAGTAAAATATACTCACCCGATTTATGAACTCTTCTTTTACGATGTATCCAATGTTATCCACATGGAATATTATCCCGTGGTATTTTGCAGCTCCGAGCACAATATGTTGTATATCCTAGTTTAGGATTCTTATTCCTTAGAAAAAGGTATATTTCATTATTAATTCTTTTTCACACAAACATTAAGAATATTGATTCAAACGAAAAGAACACATATTTATTATTTTACCGCGAGAAAAAGGACAGAGCATTACTGCTCTACTCAGTGAATTACATGACTATAATGAAAATCAGAAACGCACACACAATCACTTGAAAAAGGTAAATAAAGAAATAAAAAATGTTAATTTAGAGTTTTGACAGTTTGAACAATACATAATGATTCTTTCCTCTGTAATCATTTTTCAAGGTCCGCTAACAAGCACTCAAGTTGATTTACGAAGTAATTTAAACTGTCATTTGTTTCGCAACACAGGAAATTAGTTCCGAATGATGAAATCTTCTATCAACTCCTCCTTAATTTCTGTAGTTGCATTATCACTTAAATGTAAGTTCTTCCTGTGAACTTCAAAAATAGTCTTTGGCAGGGGTTTTGTAAATAAGTCGGCTAGCATGACTTTTGTTGGGCAGTATACGAGGTTTATTATTCCTTCTTGTTTCAAATGTTTTATAAGATGAAATCTTAATTCGATGTGCTTTGTTTTACTTGAATGTTTTTCTAATTCTATCATTTTAATGGCCGATTGATTATCTTCATACAGTGTTATCGGATATGTTTGTGAGAGATTAAGTTCGTTGAGTAGGTTCACCAACCATTTAACTTGATTTGCTGCATTTGCTGCTGAGATGTACTCAGCTTCAGCTGAGGATAAGGCTATACAGGACTGTCTCTTAGTCGACCAAAGTATGGGGTTTCCACCTAACAAATATATATTTCCACTGGTGGATTTCCTCGATTCTGTGTCTCCACCCCAGTCAGCGTCCGCATAAACTTCAAGTATAGGTTTTGACTTTCCATCAATAACTAAATTAAAGTTCTTTGTTGTCTTGAGGTATCTCATTACCCGCTTTACACTGTTCCAATCTTTCATTCTTGGCCTTTCGGTTCTTCGGCTCAAGATATTAACAGCTGCACATATATCAGGTCTGCTCACTGTGGCAAGATATAAGAGTGCTCCGATGGCTTGTCTGTATTGTGTGTTGTTTGGTAAGAGATTGTCATCATCTTTAAAGTGTGTGTAATTTGTTTCCATGGGTGTATTACACGGTTTTGCTTCTTGTAAATTGAATTTATTAATTAACTCTTCGATTTTTGGGGTTTGGTTAATTAAGTAGTTTTTATTTACTTTTCGAATGTTCATGGATAAATAATTACTTATATCCCCTAAATTCTTTAGTTCATATTCTTTATTTAAGTTCGCGATTATTTCCTCTATGGCTTCGTCTTTTCCTACAATTAAAAGGTCATCGACGTACGTTATTATGTAGGTTGTGTCATTATTCCTTTTCTGTGTAAAAAGACATGTATCGATTTTATTTTGAATGAAATTCATGTTTTTTAGTGTTTCCGTTATTTTATTATGCCACGCTCTCGCGGCTTGCTTAAGTCCGTAGATTGCTTTATTCAACTTACAGACTTTGTTTTCCTGATTTGGTTCAACGAATCCTTCCGGTTGCGTCATGTATATCTCCTCCTCAAGTTCCCCATGTAGGAACGCAGTGTTTATATCTATATGCTTAACATTCAAGTTTTGGTGCAACGCCGCCATTAATAATGCTCTTATCGTAGTATACGACACGACCGGTGCGTAAGTTTCGTCATAATCCTCTCCGAACCTTTGCGTGTACCCTTTAGCTACTAAACGTGCTTTATATTTTTGAATTTTTCCGGTATTGTCACGCTTTAATTTATAAGTCCATTTACAACCAATTATTCTCTTATTCGGTGGAGGATCTACAATTGACCACGTTTTATTTTTCTTTAATGAATTCATTTCGCTCTCCATGGCTTCTATCCAATTCTGTTTTACCGGTGAATTTTCCATAAATTTAATTTCCTTATAATCCTTTGGTTCATTAAGTTTTTCATCTTTAACCATGTATATTAGCCTATCAGGAGGTACGCCTTTATTTATTCTATCTGAACGCCTTGGTTCCGCAATTTGTTGTTGGGACGCGGATGGTGTTGTTTTGTTGTTTGAAATTTCTATTTCTACAAGATTTTCACAATTGCGTTTTTCACCCTCATCTTGTTTTGGTTCGTTTTCAGTCTTGTCGTTTACATATTTAAATTTATTTTCAAGAAATTTCACCGTTCTCGCGATTTTTATTTCATTTCCTCCTATATATATACGATATCCCTTAGATTGATTGTCGTATCCCACAAAAATGCCTTCTACAGCTTTATTGTCTAATTTTTGTCTTTTGGCTTTATCAATGTAAGCGAAGGCTTTGCAGCCAAACACTTTAACATAGCTTAAGTTTGGCTGTCTTTCTGTCCATAATTCGTATGGCGTTTTTGCATTTGCTTTTGTAGGTAGTCTATTTTGTAGGTGGTTTGCCGTGCAGATTGCTTCCCCCCAGAACTTTAAAGGTAAATTTGATTCATTTAACATTGTCCTAGCCATCTCGACTAACGACCTATTTTTTCGTTCAGCCACCCCGTTTTGGCTCGCACAATATGGGACTGTGTGTTGATGTTTTATCCCATTTGACTTGAGATAATTCTCAATTTCATCCGATGTAAATTCCCCCCCCGTTATCCGTTCTGATTTCTTTCGGTTTTTCACCAAACTTGTTGCTTATTAGCGCGACGAACTCTTTAAGTTTTTCATAGACTTCACTCTTTTTTGACAATAGATAGATTATCGTAAATCGTGAGTAATCATCGACGAAAGTCAAAAAATATGATTTCCCACCTATCGTGGGTGTTTGAAAAGATCCACAAACGTCCGAGTGAATGAGTTGAAGCCTTTTACTTGCTCTATACTGAGCAACTTTGGGATAGGGTTCATCAGTTAATTTCGCTTTAATACACGGTTCGCAATCTATATTATGTTTACAATTGTTTATTTGAATACCTCTTACTAACTCTCTTTGTGTAATTTCTTTAATCGATGTTAAATTTCTGTGTCCTAACCTCCTGTGCCATAGTTCTAAACAATTTTTATTGTTGCACGTTTGTGTTATGTTCGCGTGGTTTTCGTTTGTTAATTGGACTTCATAGAGGTTATTTACTTTTCGTGCTTCTAAGCAAATTTCTCCATTAAGTTTGAAAATACACTTGTCATTTTTAAATACAATCTCACATCCGTTTTGAGTTGCTTTACTGACCGATAGTAAATTCGTTTCGATTTCGGGTACTAGAAGTACGTCTTTAAGCGTTATTTTATGGATTTTATTATCCGATGTCAGCGTATTTAAATTTACATCGCCTGATCCATAAGCGATAAGTTTTTTTCCATTTGCGATAGTCACGTTTGTTTTTTCCCGCGATTTAATCTCTGTAAACATTGATTCGGAGGATGCGATGTGGCTTGAGCTACCGCTATCCACAATGAAAGTTTTATTTTCTATTCCCTGTGTTATAAAGGCATAATCTTTGTTTTCGCTTTCTCTCCAGCATGTATTGTTTTTGCCTTCATAGCGATTAAACCTGTGGTTCGATTCCGATATTTGTTCATTCTTAAAATTGTTTTCGCCCTTTTGAAAAACAAGTGATGTTGAATAGTGTTTTTTACTGTATTTGTTGTGTGGTGTGTGCTTTGTTTTTATTATGCCAGCAATCTTGAGTGTTGTGGCTTTTCATCCGACAGTAGGTGCAAAATTTGTTTTCTCTTTTTGTCGGGAACCTTTTCTGAGCTTTAAAAGCTCTCGCCGGGTTTTCAGAATTTTCGGTATTTTCATTTCTACGATTAAACTCATCTATGAGTTTACTTTTTATATATGACGGAGTGAGTTGTGCTTCTTCTTTAGATTCGAGCGCAGTTATAAGGTGATCATAGGACTGGGGCAGAGAACACAATAAAAGTGCTGAAATGTGATGATCGTTAATGACTTCGCCTATTGCTCCCAGTTGATCGACAAGTTCCATTATTTTTGTTATATGGTTAAGCATGTTGCCTGATTCTGCTAATTTTATGCTGTAGAGTTTTCTTAGGAGAAAAAGTTTGCTTGTCAAATTTGACCGCTCGTGAATTTCTTTTAGAGCCTCCCAAGTTTGTCTCGCGGTTTGTAAATTTTTTACATGCGTAATTTGGGAGTCATCAATAGTTAAATTTATGAGTGCTCGGGCTTTGCGGTCATTTTTGGACCACCCATCGTTCATAGGATTTGGTGGATCGTCTGTTATTACATTAAATAATTCTTCCTTTGTCAACAGCATCTCGACCTTAAATTTCCAGGTCGAATAATTTGTTGCTGTGAGCTTTTCTATAGAATAATTATCTCTTAAGGTGGCCATTGTTACTATGTTTTTATTCTGCGGTATTAATGTTTTTCAAATGGATATAATTTTTTTTTGAATCAGTCTCATAATCTTTGATAGAATATTTATTCTAATTTAGGCGTGAGTACGGTGTAGTGTCCTCTTTGTATCTTTAATAAAAACTATCTTCCAAAACTTCAAAATAAAAGGTAAGTAAAATATACTCACCCGATTTATGAATTCTTCTTTTACGATGTATCCAATGTTATCCACATGGAATATTATCCCGTGGTATTTTGCAGCTCCGAGCACAATATGTTGTATATCCTAGTTTAGGATTCTTATTCCTTAGAAAAAGGTATATTTCATTATTAATTCTTTTTCACACAAACATTAAGAATATTGATTCAAACGAAAAGAACACATATTTATTATTTTACCGCGAGAAAAAGGACAGAGCATTACTGCTCTACTCAGTGAATTACATGACTATAATGAAAATCAGAAACGCACACACAATCACTTGAAAAAGGCAAATAAAGAAATAAAAAATGTTAATTTAGAGTTTTGACAGTTTGAACAATACATAATGATTCTTTCCTCTGTAATCATTTTTCAAGGTCCCGCTAACAAGCACTCAAGTTGATTTACGAAGTAATTTAAACTGTCATTTGTTTCGCAACACAGGAAATTAGTTCCGAATGATGAAATCTTCTATCAGAAAACACTTAAAAACCCGACTTTAGTGGTTGACTCATAGGTTTACCATTGTGCTTTCCTGCATCCAAAAGTATGAAAATTGAGGGGGAATTGAGAGTAGGAAAACATAATGGTAAACCCTATGAGTCTATCGCTAAAATCGGGCTTTTAGGTGCTTTCCAGCAAGATATGACTTGGCAGGCCGATTGCATTTTAATAAGGAGATCGAGTTTTAATTAATCTTATATTTTCACCTATGAACTCGATGAGGTTGCAGGTGAAGTGTCCAGGCAAGGTTCGAACCGGAGAACCCACGGTCAGAAAGCGAGATCTTATATGCCTAGCAAAAGGCTTGTTAGATCGCTTCCTGCGAGAAACTCGTTTTACTGACCATAGAAGGTGGCGCCGCTATAGTACTCCACCACCAGTGAGAAGAATGTCACGTTGACGTTGGACGAGCGATGTGCACTCGTGTTGAGTTGGCGGTTGCCACAGTGATGTGTTTGTCGTGCTGCCGCCGAGCGCATGTGTGCCCCCTCGATGATGCGCGGCGTGCCAGACTTTGCGTGCTGTGAGCGTTACACAGGCTTTGGTCGTGTGCTGTGAGCGTTACACAGGCTTTGGTCGTGTGCTGTGAGCGTTACACAGGCTTTGCGTGCTGCGAGCTTTTCGCAGGCTTTGGATACTGGGGGTGTTTTCAGTGCTGCCATCTGTTAGTCTAGAGAAAAGATGGTGAAGTGTGTGTTCGTTTGTCCAAAGTTACCAATGCAGGTGATTTGCCCAGGCAGGGTTCGAACCAAAGAACCCACTGATATGATCCACGGTCAGAAAGCGAGATCTTATGTGCCAAGCAAAAGGCTAGCTCGATCGCTTCCTGCGAGAAACTCGTTTTACTGACCGTACAAGATGGCGCCGCTACAAGGTGATTGTCTGGGATGCCGCCTTCCGGTCTAAAATAGGGGCTGAGAATTTGAACAATGTTATGTTTAGCAAAGTTTAACAAAAAAAAAAAAAAAAAAAAAAAAAAAAATACTACTGTGTGCAACTATGTTACTAGCATGAAAAGAAAATGTTATTTGAAATTTTTTAATGCATATTGTTATATTTCAAGTGAAAATACTGTATGTTTATATGCATTTATTAAACAAATGAAGCAACAGTTAAAGCAGTTTCGTCACAATTATTATGAAATAGTTCGCCTATCAAATACATTTTTGTCTACTATATTTAGAACTCATGCTATAAAATTGTCTAAATAAATATCAACTGGTGTTATTTTCGAGCTACTAGCTGCGGAGAAAACAAACACATTCCTTGTCAGAAAGTTTTTATCAAGCTTCTTTTATCCCGGAATTTCAAGACAAAGTTGATTAAACGAGAAATTTCCATACTAGTTTTTTTTTTAACTTCCTTTCTAGAAAAAAAAAAAAAAAAAAAAATGTAGAGCAAACATTTCGCTATGTATTTTTTCATCACAATGTTGGTAACAGCTTTTCGTTACGTAGCGCTGTTAATAACTGATAACAAGAAGAGAATAATACGCAGTTCAACTTCTCTCTCTTATTTCCTTTTTCCTTTTTCTTTTTTTTTTTAAATATAAAATAGTTTTTTTTTTTTTTTACTAAAAGAAAGACAGAACTATTCGTTATTAAGTCTACAAAATGTATTGTTAATTTATTAGCTTATTTTCCTAAACAATTACAGTAACGTTAAAACATTAACCCTTTATATCTCAAATTATGAATTCACGAAAACTTCATCTTCTAAATAATCTTTTGTGAATTTTTGAAACTATCTTAAAAGATTTACACGATCATTTAATAACTTTTAGCAGGATATTGCAAATTGAAATTAATTAATTAAATATGAGATTTTAGAGATTTTGTGACATAGCAACATAGCTTGAAAATTCTGAAAATTATCGCTCATAGAATAAGGTCAAAATCCGTTGAATCCAAAATGAAGCAAAAAATATGAGGGCCTGTATTGAAATATATAACAGTGCGTGCAATATTATGGGTATCGTACTGACACTAATCAATGGATACATGGATACAACCTCCCATATCTTTACTTCTTTTTGGGAGCAACGGATTTTCAGCTTATTCTATCGACGATAATTTTTAGAATTTCCAAGTTTTTGAGACATTTAGAAGAGTTGCTCTATTAATTTAGCTAACACATTATTCAAATTGTATTTTGAATAATGTGTATATTGCATGCTTTCATGCATGCATAGTGAAAAATGTTTTAGTAAACCTGCTCATTATTCATACAATTTTTATTATTTTTTAATTCTGACTACAGGGTTCTGTTTACAGTATTATTTGTGATGTTTTCTGAAAAAAAAAAAAAAAAAAAAAAAAAAAAAAAACACCTTTTTTTATATTAAAAATTCTGCGAATTACAAGAGTAGTAAGCCCAGCACTTGGTGCGGCGGAAGTGACGTCACAGGGGGGCGTGGTCAGCTGTCAATCAAAAGGGGGGAGGGAACCGGAAGTGACGTCATCAGGATGACGTCTTGTTAGACGAGGGTCGGTTGAGTTGTTTTTGGCTGAGAGCGTCTTGTTAGACGAGGTGCCTCCCCCCCCCCCATTTTTCCCCTACTTGATTTGGACTTTGAATAATTTTTTTCAAGTTTGATTTTTCAGTGTCGCCATCTATCGGACTTCTGTGAACTAATGCCGAAGCATTTTGAGAATATTGAAAAAGAATATTTTTTTTTCCCTGACTGGGGATCGAACCCGAGTCGTCCGCATAGGAAGCGGATGCGTTAACCGTTATGCTATCAGTTACTTGTGATAGAGTAGGAATGAATTGAAGTTATGGGGGGTTCTGAAGATATGACTTTGCGTCTTGATGTGGTTGAATCTAAGAAGTTTGATTGTTTAATGAAGGCTTTTGTAGGCTTGTAATTTATTATTTGAATTAGCGAAATGAATGTATTAATGTTTTAGATTTTAATTAATAACGTTACAATTATTTTTGAATTGATTGTTTAATGAACTTTACAATTAATTTTGAATTGATTGTTTAATGAAAGTTTTGTGTAATTATAATTTATTATTTGAATTTGCGTAATGAATGTCTTATTATTTTTAATTTTAAATAATAACTTTGCAATTAATTATGAGAAATGAATTTAGTTTTCGAATGGGTATTGTTGAATTTTATTTTATTTTTAAATATTTAGTAATAAATAATTATAAATAATTTATTATTATCAATGTATGTTTTCATAGACTTTTTTATTAATGAGTTTTTTCATAGACCTTTTTTTTCATTATTTATACATTTCATGTGTGTTAAAATTATTATTGCTATTATTATTATTTTTTAATACCTGAAAATGGTGCGAAGTGTTTAAATTATTTAATCTAGCTTATTTGTAATTAAAAAATTGATTGAAACAGTCTTATTGATTATTATTAATCACTTATTATTATTAATCACTTATTATTATTATTATTACATATTACTCTTTTACTGAACGTATTTTTTAATGAAAAATAAAACTTTTTTTTTCTTTAACTTATCTTTTTTTTTTTTTTTTTTTCACCGAATACATTTTTTAATGAAACTTTTTTTCTTTAACTTATCTTTTTTTTTCACCGAATACATTTTTTTTTTTTTTTTACTAAACATAGAACTTTTTTTTTTCCTTAACATAACTTTTTTTTTTTTTTTTTACTGAATACATTTTTTTTTTTTTTTAATAAAACATAAAACTTTTTTCTTTTCAATACATAATTTTTTTCTCTTTTACTGAACGTATTTTTTAATGAAAAATAAAACTTTTTTTTTTTTTTTAACTTATCTTTTTTTTTTCACCGAATACATTTTTTTTACTAAACATAGAACTTTTTTTTTCCTTAACATAACTTTTTTTTTTCTGAATACATTTTTTTTTTTTTTTAATAAAACATAAAACTTTTTTCTTTTCAATACATAATTTTTTTTCTCTTTTACTGAATACATTTTTTTTATTCAACATGAACTTTTTCTAAACACAAAACTTTTTTAAAACTAAACTTAAAACTTAATTCCTAAACACAAAAATAATTTACTTACTATAAAACTTTTTTTTCCAATTCATATATTTTTTTTTACTGAACATAAAACTTTTTCCTAAACACAAAACTTTTTTTTAAAACTAAACTTAATTCCTAAACACAAAAATAATTTACTTACTATAAAACTTTTTTTTTCCAATTCATATATTTTTTTTTTTTACTGAACATAAAACTTTTTCCTAAACACAAAACTTTTTTTTAAAACTAAACTTAATTCCTAAACACAAAAATAATTTACTTACTATAAAACTTTTTTTTTCCAATTCATATATTTTTTTTTTTTACTGAACATAAAACTTTTTCCTAAACACAAAACTTTTTTTTTAAAACTAAACTTAATTCCTAAACACAAAAATAATTTACTCACTATAAAACTTTTTTTTTCCAATTCATATATTTTTTTTTTTTACTGAATACATTTTTATACTAAACATAAAACTTTTTTTTTCTAAACACAAAACTTTTTTAAAACTAAACTTAATTCCTAAACACAAAAATAATTTACTCAATAAAAAACTTTTTTTTTCCATTTCATATTTTTTTTTTTTACTGAATACATTTTTATACTAAAACATAAAACTTTTTATTCTAAACACAAAACTTTTTTTAAACTAAACTTAAAACTTTTTCCTAAGCATAAAAATATTTTTTTTTCCAGAATAGAAAACTTTTTTTTTTTTTTTTTTTACATAATAAAAAAAAAAAAACTTTTCTTAAACATAAAAAACATTTTCCCCTAATCTTAAAAAAAAATTTATTTTCTTAAATAAATTTTTCTTTTTCTAAAACATACAAATATTTTTTTCCGAAGCATTTTTCTTTTTCTAAAACATTTTTCTTTTTCTAAAACACAAAAAATACTTTTTTCATAAAATATTTTTTTTTCCCAAAACATTATTTCTTTTTACAAAACGTATTATTTTCTAAGCATAAAAATTATTATCTTTTTAACCTAAATCGCTTTTTCCAAAACATATTTTTTTAATCTCCAAACATAATTTAATAATCTGGGAACAACACATAAGCTCTTTTTTGTTTTTATGGGCATTCTTTTCAAAAAATTTCTTTTCTCAAGAAAAAATTAGAAAAGTTATTCTAAAAAGTTTTCAGACTTACAAAATAAAAAAATACACAAATAGATGCACGCATAAATATTTTACAATATAAAAATTTTATTTGGTTCATAAAATACAGTAAAGTTTCAAACAGTTTTCTACATTTTTAACCAAGGTATTGGTGATATTGGTAAAGTGGCGTGCTGAGATGATTTTCGTTTTCTATGATGGGGTTCAGGTCTTGCAAAAATAGTTTTCGGTTCAGACTTCAAATACTTGTTTTTTATAAATTCTTGAGGGAAGCTAATTTTCTAAAAATAGTACAAATTACCAAAAATTTAAATGTTTTTTCTACAAAAGTTACAAAAAATTAATATACTAATGACAAGTTACAGAAAGAACTAAAAAAATTTATGAATATATTTACAAATTTATTAAAATCACACCTTTTTCTGGATTACAAACCACAATTTCTTGAAAAATTTAACACCGAATTTGTAAGATTTTAATCCTTGTATTACATACACTCAATAAATATTAAAAATTAAACAAAAAAAAAATGTTTAGTCTCATCAATAAGCAGAAATTCTATATTAAAAGAATATTTTTCATAGTAGTACTTATAAAAATGAGAGTTTACAAACTGATTTTCATAATTTTATCACATTCAAACTTAATTTTCATACAGAAAACATTAAAGAAAATTAATAGATATTTAATATTTAATAACCTCATACATGAAATTACTGTCGAATGAGACAACTAATAATCAATAAAATCAACTGTTGAACAAAAAAAAAATAGTACAAATTACCAAAAATTCAAATGTTTTTTCTACAAAAGTTACAAAAATTAACATATGAATGACAAGTTAGAAAAATAACTAAAAAATTAATGAACATATTTACAAATTTATTAAAATCACACCTTTTTCTAGATTACAAACGACAATTTCTTGAAAAATTGAACACCTAATTTGTAAGATTTTAATCCTTGTATTACATACACTCAGTAAATATTCAGAATTAAACAAAAAAAATAATTTTTAGTCTCATCAATAAGCAGAAATTCTATATTAAAAGAAAATTTTCATAGTAGTACCTATAAAAATGAGAGTTTACAAACTGATTTTCATAATTTTATCATATTCAAACTTAATTTTTATACATAAAACATTATTTAATCAAATTTTATACTTTCTAATTCAGTAAAATTCAATACTTTTTTAGTTTTTAACCCAATACCACAATATTTATTTACATCAAACTTGATTCTTTACCTTTTATATTTCAGCATTACACAAGTGAGATAAATACTAACTTGGAACGATTATAGAGTTGAAGTCAATTGATTCTATTCGATTTTCACCTTATACACATTGCTCCTACACGAAATTTCTTACTGCTATAATCATCTAATGTATTGAAACTAATCTACTCATAGTATTAATCAAATTATATGTTTCCTCTTGCACTTCTGAATTATTGTGCATCAAGTTGCTTAAAATATAAATACTATCTATACAGTTTTAATGAATCATAGTATACATGATTAATCTTGAGTTAGCACTTCCATAGTATTAATCAAATTATATATTTCATCTTGCACTTCTGAATTATCGTCTATCAAGGTACTTAAAATACAAATACTATCGTCACAGTTTTAATGATGCATAGTGTACTGACTAATCTTTAGTCAGCCCTTCCATAGTATTTTAACATTTCATAACATTTCATTGAATTTTAACAGTCCATATTTCAAATAACCTATTTTCGAAACCAAACTATGTGAATTTTACCACATAGAATGATTTGGGTTTCACACTTTTCTCAAAATTATCAGATATGTACTCCTCAGAGGAATTACTGTCATATGAATAAATGAAAAAAATTTAATTTATATTAAATGTACACGAAATTGATTGCAATATACATGTATTTAATAAAAATAAATAAATAAGCGATTATTTATACATTAAACCTTTATTAAATATATATTTCTTTCATTATACAGATGTTTCAACAAGATGAACCAAAACAGCAGCAAACTTCAGAAATTTATGATCTGAATGATTCATCCCTAGCACATGTAGCGTTAACGAATAATATATATGTGAGAACTTATATGAGAAATAGTAGAATTCGTATATGAAACGTAATAAGAGTAAATATAAAATGATTTGTCTTACTGCCTACACTTTAACAAGTGCCTTTTTACCTATATTGTTGAAGAGAATCCTAATTGTTTCCATTTATTTCTATTACAGATATACTCTATATGCTACAAACACTTCTTAAGTAAATGGAATTTAACAGACCATACAAAAATCCATACAGGTGAAAAACCTTACACATGGGAAGATTACCAAATTCTGTTTTCAAGGAGACGTGAATCAAAAATGTACAAATCATCATATAAAAACATCGTCAATTATATGTAAACTTAGTGAAGATATACAAAAATTAGTCAGACTTTTGAAGAATTCAGAAATAAAGGAAGATATTTAGACTATTTATCCATCATATTTTCATAACACTTACCACATTATCTCAAACTTAAAATTTGGAAGACATACACACTACTGAAAAGTAATTTTGTTACCCGTGATTCTTCTAACCAGCATGAATGTATAGATATTATTTTGCAATGTATTCTTTAAATGCTTACATTAAATATTCTTTTATATGCATATACCGTTGTGTTTATTTTTCTAATACCTATTACATTAATGAAATAAATAACAGTTTAAGTGAAACGACACTCTCACAACTTAAAAAAGGCATAAGAACATACAAAAAATAAGCAGATGTATGAAAAAATATGCAATTTTACAAAATAATTTCACTGTTTTCTAGAAATATTAACAAAAAATTATTTACAATATAAAAAATTGCATGTTTTCTAGAAATATTAACAAAAAAAAAATATTTACAATATAAAAAAATTGCAAAAGTAAAAAGAAAAAACACAAATGTAAAACAAAAAATCACAAAGTGAAAAAACTCACAAGAAAGTTTTTGAAAAAAATTTACAACAAAAATTTTTTACAAAAACCAAAACTTCAAAAAATATTTTTTTTTCAAAATATTTTTACAAAAATTTTTTTTTTCAAAAAACATTTTTTAACAAAAAATTTTTTTTTTTCAAAAACATTTTTTTACAAAAACCAAAACTTCAAAAACATTTTTTTTTACAAAAAAATTTTTTTTTTCAAAAACATTTTTTTACAAAAAAAAAAAAAATGTTTTTTTCAAAAAACATTTTTTACAAAAAAATTTTTTTTCAAAATATTTTTACAAAAATTTTTTTTTTCAAAAACATTTTTTTTTACAAAAAAAATTTTTTTTTCAAAGTAACTTTTTACAAAAAAAATTTTTTTTTACTTTTGTAAAAAGTTATTTTGAAAAAAAAAAAAAAATTTTGTAAAAATATTTTGAAAAAAAATTTTTTTGTAAAAAATGTTTTTTGAAAAAAACATTTTTTTTTTTTTTGTAAAAAAATGTTTTTGAAAAAAAAAATTTTTTTGTAAAAAAAAATGTTTTTGAAATTTTGGTTTTTGTAAAAAAATGTTTTTGAAAAAAAAAATTTTTTTGTTAAAAAATGTTTTTTGAAAAAAAAAATTTTTGTAAAAATATTTTGAAAAAAAAATATTTTTTGAAGTTTTGGTTTTTGTAAAAAATTTTTGTTGTAAATTTTTTTCAAAAACTTTCTTGTGAGTTTTTTCACTTTGTGATTTTTTGTTTTACATTTGTGTTTTTTCTTTTTACTTTTGCAATTTTTTATATTGTAAATATTTTTTTTTTGTTAATATTTCTAGAAAACATGCAATTTTTTATATTGTAAATAATTTTTTGTTAATATTTCTAGAAAACAGTGAAATTATTTTGTAAAATTGCATATTTTTTCATACATCTGCTTATTTTTTGTATGTTCTTATGCCTTTTTTAAGTTGTGAGAGTGTCGTTTCACTTAAACTGTTATTTATTTCATTAATGTAATAGGTATTAGAAAAATAAACACAACGGTATATGCATATAAAAGAATATTTAATGTAAGCATTTAAAGAATACATTGCAAAATAATATCTATACATTCATGCTGGTTAGAAGAATCACGGGTAACAAAATTACTTTTCAGTAGTGTGTATGTCTTCCAAATTTTAAGTTTGAGATAATGTGGTAAGTGTTATGAAAATATGATGGATAAATAGTCTAAATATCTTCCTTTATTTCTGAATTCTTCAAAAGTCTGACTAATTTTTGTATATCTTCACTAAGTTTACATATAATTGACGATGTTTTTATATGATGATTTGTACATTTTTGATTCACGTCTCCTTGAAAACAGAATTTGGTAATCTTCCCATGTGTAAGGTTTTTCACCTGTATGGATTTTTGTATGGTCTGTTAAATTCCATTTACTTAAGAAGTGTTTGTAGCATATAGAGTATATCTGTAATAGAAATAAATGGAAACAATTAGGATTCTCTTCAACAATATAGGTAAAAAGGCACTTGTTAAAGTGTAGGCAGTAAGACAAATCATTTTATATTTACTCTTATTACGTTTCATATACGAATTCTACTATTTCTCATATAAGTTCTCACATATATATTATTCGTTAACGCTACATGTGCTAGGGATGAATCATTCAGATCATAAATTTCTGAAGTTTGCTGCTGTTTTGGTTCATCTTGTTGAAACATCTGTATAATGAAAGAAATATATATTTAATAAAGGTTTAATGTATAAATAATCGCTTATTTATTTATTTTTATTAAATACATGTATATTGCAATCAATTTCGTGTACATTTAATATAAATTAAATTTTTTTCATTTATTCATATGACAGTAATTCCTCTGAGGAGTACATATCTGATAATTTTGAGAAAAGTGTGAAACCCAAATCATTCTATGTGGTAAAATTCACATAGTTTGGTTTCGAAAATAGGTTATTTGAAATATGGACTGTTAAAATTCAATGAAATGTTATGAAATGTTAAAATACTATGGAAGGGCTGACTAAAGATTAGTCAGTACACTATGCATCATTAAAACTGTGACGATAGTATTTGTATTTTAAGTACCTTGATAGACGATAATTCAGAAGTGCAAGATGAAATATATAATTTGATTAATACTATGGAAGTGCTAACTCAAGATTAATCATGTATACTATGATTCATTAAAACTGTATAGATAGTATTTATATTTTAAGCAACTTGATGCACAATAATTCAGAAGTGCAAGAGGAAACATATAATTTGATTAATACTATGAGTAGATTAGTTTCAATACATTAGATGATTATAGCAGTAAGAAATTTCGTGTAGGAGCAATGTGTATAAGGTGAAAATCGAATAGAATCAATTGACTTCAACTCTATAATCGTTCCAAGTTAGTATTTATCTCACTTGTGTAATGCTGAAATATAAAAGGTAAAGAATCAAGTTTGATGTAAATAAATATTGTGGTATTGGGTTAAAAACTAAAAAAGTATTGAATTTTACTGAATTAGAAAGTATAAAATTTGATTAAATAATGTTTTATGTATAAAAATTAAGTTTGAATATGATAAAATTATGAAAATCAGTTTGTAAACTCTCATTTTTATAGGTACTACTATGAAAATTTTCTTTTAATATAGAATTTCTGCTTATTGATGAGACTAAAAATTATTTTTTTTGTTTAATTCTGAATATTTACTGAGTGTATGTAATACAAGGATTAAAATCTTACAAATTAGGTGTTCAATTTTTCAAGAAATTGTCGTTTGTAATCTAGAAAAAGGTGTGATTTTAATAAATTTGTAAATATGTTCATTAATTTTTTAGTTATTTTTCTAACTTGTCATTCATATGTTAATTTTTGTAACTTTTGTAGAAAAAACATTTGAATTTTTGGTAATTTGTACTATTTTTTTTTTTGTTCAACAGTTGATTTTATTGATTATTAGTTGTCTCATTCGACAGTAATTTCATGTATGAGGTTATTAAATATTAAATATCTATTAATTTTCTTTAATGTTTTCTGTATGAAAATTAAGTTTGAATGTGATAAAATTATGAAAATCAGTTTGTAAACTCTCATTTTTATAAGTACTACTATGAAAAATATTCTTTTAATATAGAATTTCTGCTTATTGATGAGACTAAACATTTTTTTTTTGTTTAATTTTTAATATTTATTGAGTGTATGTAATACAAGGATTAAAATCTTACAAATTCGGTGTTAAATTTTTCAAGAAATTGTGGTTTGTAATCCAGAAAAAGGTGTGATTTTAATAAATTTGTAAATATATTCATAAATTTTTTTAGTTCTTTCTGTAACTTGTCATTAGTATATTAATTTTTTGTAACTTTTGTAGAAAAAACATTTAAATTTTTGGTAATTTGTACTATTTTTAGAAAATTAGCTTCCCTCAAGAATTTATAAAAAACAAGTATTTGAAGTCTGAACCGAAAACTATTTTTGCAAGACCTGAACCCCATCATAGAAAACGAAAATCATCTCAGCACGCCACTTTACCAATATCACCAATACCTTGGTTAAAAATGTAGAAAACTGTTTGAAACTTTACTGTATTTTATGAACCAAATAAAATTTTTATATTGTAAAATATTTATGCGTGCATCTATTTGTGTATTTTTTTATTTTGTAAGTCTGAAAACTTTTTAGAATAACTTTTCTAATTTTTTCTTGAGAAAAGAAATTTTTTGAAAAGAATGCCCATAAAAACAAAAAAGAGCTTATGTGTTGTTCCCAGATTATTAAATTATGTTTGGAGATTAAAAAAATATGTTTTGGAAAAAGCGATTTAGGTTAAAAAGATAATAATTTTTATGCTTAGAAAATAATACGTTTTGTAAAAAGAAATAATGTTTTGGGAAAAAAAAATATTTTATGAAAAAAGTATTTTTTGTGTTTTAGAAAAAGAAAAATGTTTTAGAAAAAGAAAAATGCTTCGGAAAAAAATATTTGTATGTTTTAGAAAAAGAAAAATTTATTTAAGAAAATAAATTTTTTTTTTAAGATTAGGGGAAAATGTTTTTTATGTTTAAGAAAAGTTTTTTTTTTTTATTATGTAAAAAAAAAAAAAAAAAAAAAAGTTTTCTATTCTGGAAAAAAAAATATTTTTATGCTTAGGAAAAAGTTTTAAGTTTAGTTTAAAAAAAGTTTTGTGTTTAGAATAAAAAGTTTTATGTTTTAGTATAAAAATGTATTCAGTAAAAAAAAAATATATGAAATGGAAAAAAAAAGTTTTTTATTGAGTAAATTATTTTTGTGTTTAGGAATTAAGTTTAGTTTTAAAAAAGTTTTGTGTTTAGAAAAAAAAAGTTTTATGTTTAGTATAAAAATGTATTCAGTAAAAAAAAAAAATATATGAATTGGAAAAAAAAAGTTTTATAGTGAGTAAATTATTTTTGTGTTTAGGAATTAAGTTTAGTTTAAAAAAAAAAGTTTTGTGTTTAGGAAAAAGTTTTATGTTCAGTAAAAAAAAAATATATGAATTGGAAAAAAAAAGTTTTATAGTAAGTAAATTATTTTTGTGTTTAGGAATTAAGTTTAGTTTTAAAAAAAAGTTTTGTGTTTAGGAAAAAGTTTTATGTTCAGTAAAAAAAAAAATATATGAATTGGAAAAAAAAAGTTTTATAGTAAGTAAATTATTTTTGTGTTTAGGAATTAAGTTTAGTTTTAAAAAAAAGTTTTGTGTTTAGGAAAAAGTTTTATGTTCAGTAAAAAAAAATATATGAATTGGAAAAAAAAGTTTTATAGTAAGTAAATTATTTTTGTGTTTAGGAATTAAGTTTTAAGTTTAGTTTTAAAAAAGTTTTGTGTTTAGAAAAAGTTCATGTTGAATAAAAAAAATGTATTCAGTAAAAGAGAAAAAAAATTATGTATTGAAAAGAAAAAAGTTTTATGTTTTATTAAAAAAAAAAAAAAATGTATTCAGAAAAAAAAAAGTTATGTTAAGGAAAAAAAAAGTTCTATGTTTAGTAAAAAAAATGTATTCGGTGAAAAAAAAAAGATAAGTTAAAAAAAAAAAAAAGTTTTATTTTTCATTAAAAAATACGTTCAGTAAAAGAGAAAAAAATTATGTATTGAAAAGAAAAAAGTTTTATGTTTTATTAAAAAAAAAAAAAATGTATTCAGTAAAAAAAAAAAAAAAAAGTTATGTTAAGGAAAAAAAAAAGTTCTATGTTTAGTAAAAAAAAAAAAAATGTATTCGGTGAAAAAAAAAGATAAGTTAAAGAAAAAAAGTTTCATTAAAAAATGTATTCGGTGAAAAAAAAAAAAAAAAAAGATAAGTTAAAGAAAAAAAAAGTTTTATTTTTCATTAAAAAATACGTTCAGTAAAAGAGTAATATGTAATAATAATAATAATAAGTGATTAATAATAATAAGTGATTAATAATAATCAATAAGACTGTTTCAATCAATTTTTTAATTACAAATAAGCTAGATTAAATAATTTAAACACTTCGCACCATTTTCAGGTATTAAAAAATAATAATAATAGCAATAATAATTTTAACACACATGAAATGTATAAATAATGAAAAAAAAGGTCTATGAAAAAACTCATTAATAAAAAAGTCTATGAAAACATACATTGATAATAATAAATTATTTATAATTATTTATTACTAAATATTTAAAAATAAAATAAAATTCAACAATACCCATTCGAAAACTAAATTCATTTCTCATAATTAATTGCAAAGTTATTATTTAAAATTAAAAATAATAAGACATTCATTACGCAAATTCAAATAATAAATTATAATTACACAAAACTTTCATTAAACAATCAATTCAAAATTAATTGTAAAGTTCATTAAACAATCAATTCAAAAATAATTGTAACGTTATTAATTAAAATCTAAAACATTAATACATTCATTTCGCTAATTCAAATAATAAATTACAAGCCTACAAAAGCCTTCATTAAACAATCAAACTTCTTAGATTCAACCACATCAAGACGCAAAGTCATATCTTCAGAACCCCCCATAACTTCAATTCATTCCTACTCTATCACAAGTAACTGATAGCATAACGGTTAACGCATCCGCTTCCTATGCGGACGACTCGGGTTCGATCCCCAGTCAGGGAAAAAAAAATATTCTTTTTCAATATTCTCAAAATGCTTCGGCATTAGTTCACAGAAGTCCGATAGATGGCGACACTGAAAAATCAAACTTGAAAAAAATTATTCAAAGTCCAAATCAAGTAGGGGAAAAATGGGGGGGGGGGGAGGCACCTCGTCTAACAAGACGCTCTCAGCCAAAAACAACTCAACCGACCCTCGTCTAACAAGACGTCATCCTGATGACGTCACTTCCGGTTCCCTCCCCCCTTTTGATTGACAGCTGACCACGCCCCCCTGTGACGTCACTTCCGCCGCACCAAGTGCTGGGCTTACTACTTACAAGCAAAAAAAACTTGGCAAAATTTGGAACTGTATTTAAGGTGGTCTGGTGTAATAACGCTAGACGGGGTAATAACGCCAAGTGCTAATATTATGCATAATTATGAAATAATCTGGTAAATGACACCCATGTGCTCTGCGCAGAAGGGTTTTGAGTCATATAAATCGCAAAAAGCAGCTTCAAGTTAATTTGTTTCATTTTTAGGTCTTACTGTTTTTACAAGCAACTAAAATTAACGCTTGATCTAAAATTTGCGAAATACGTTTTGTGATGTGAAAACTATTTTTTTTTTTTTTTTTTTTTTTTTTTTTTTTTTTTTAAATTCGGAAATATTTTGTTAATTACATAAATTTGTAGTACATTTCATGGACTTACAAAATGTTGTTGAAGATTTTGGATATCTTCTTGAGATAATTTGTAATTCAAAATATACAGCGCAACAACTATAACGGGGTAATAACGCCAATGCTTGGCATTAATACCCCGGTTGATTCCCTACAGTGGCCGAGCTACATCCTAAATACTGCTTCAAATAAACACAGTTAAAACCGTGCAATGTTTCTAATAATTCTATTTAAGCGGTCCTTTTTAAGCAAAAAGAAACTCACGGTCTGATATTCTTTTGCCTCATCCTCCCCCCCCCCCCCCCCACACACACAAACACCACACTTTTATTTTTCTTACACTTTCACAAAAAATTGAACATTTTCAATAGCTTAGAATGCAATTTGTCAATTTCTAAGTTTGTAGAGTTTGTATTTTTAGAATTGGGTAATCTACATGCAATTTTTCCATCTTATTTCATAGTTTTGTTTGCATGGCGTTATTACCCATATAGGTGGGTAATAACGCCAAATAACATTGGTCTGAGCAGTGAAAATTGGTAGAACCTTAACGTGGCGTTATTACCCCAAGGTACCTTATAAAAACCATAATTTCTCTATAAGTACACATGCAATCCTCATAAAAATTAACACAGTTTAGTGCAGTAACCCATTTAATCATAATCTACAGTTTGAACGCTTTTACTACATTAGTTTGACAGGGTTATCCAAAAGATATTTGTCCTTTTTCAGTTTGTTGACGATCTCCCATGGAATTTTGGAAAAAAATATTCGCGAAAATAAATGACCTGTACTATTTTGTTTACACACTTGGAGTTTCAGGATAATTCCTCGTGTAGTTTTCCAGATATTTTACAAAACGATAAAAATCGCAAGGTGGTCACATTAATATGACAGGACTGTACATTTCCTTTTTAGCTAGAAAATTATTTTCACGTGAATATAAAAAAGAAGAAGAAAACTTTGGTGAAAATTACATGAGATTATTGAGACATTTCGTATTTCTAGATGATCTTTCAAAATATTGTTGCCAATCCTAAAGCAGCGAAAATGAAAACATTTTCTTTCTAGTTACAAAAGAATTTTCACTTAAATTTAAAAAAAAAAGAAATAAAACTTTAAAATAATAAATTCATTAATATGTGTTAAAAACATTAAATAGAAGAAATTACGTCATATTTCAAATGATCAAAAAATAATAATGCAAAACAGTTTAAATTAAAAAAAATTATTCGCGCAAGACATTTATTTTTAATTTTGAGATAATCGTTTCGACTAATGTTGTGAATTCTAAGACAACGCACATAATATTTCCTTTTTAAAAACAAAAGTATTTTCACGTGAATATTAACAAGTTGGAAATTGTACGTGAAGCGTAGCAAATGAGGTGCGTTCGTACGATAACGAAGTTTTAATAATATCACTCGCTTATATCAATCTCATAAAATTGTAAATAGTTAATTACAATTAAAATGCGCACGAAACAATGTTCTCCCTTTATCATTATGTAATGGAATACTTTTGTGTGGTCTTGTAAACCAATAAAAAATGTCCTTTGTACCACATATTATACAAAATGTATATTATAATATATACTTTATAGATGCATATCAATTTTATTATGTTCGAATGAGTGTTATACCATTAAAATGCATTTGAAACTTTTTCTCCATTGACCGTAATGTAACGGAATACTTTTGATTGCCTCTGTAATTGAACTATGCATCCGATTTTGGCAAAATTTGAGATGACTCAACAAAATTACGTAATAATTATGTATTTCAAATTTCAAACGATTAAAATGCATTTGAAACTTTTTCCCCCATTGACCGTAATGAAACGGAATACTTTTGATTGTCCGTGTAATTGATCTATGCATCCGATTTTCATAAAATTTGAAATGACTCTACAAAATTATGAAATAATTATGTATTTTAAATTTCAAACAATTTGGTTGCGTAGTTTTTGCATTGTTATATGCGGACGGACGGATTGAACGACAACTATAGGTGCTACGTATTTACATAATTACGAACACACCTAAAAAGAGAAAGAAATCTTAGGTTAAGATTGTATCAGATTTAAAACAATGCATTTCAAAGGCATGACATGTCGGGGCATGTGTCTTATTTAAAAGAATATTTTTATAGCGTTGTTAAAAATGCCCAGACAAAGATCCTGTTTATTTAATAAATTTTATAATTAGCTTATTTTCAAATTTTCATTTATAATTTTTAATCAAAGACGAAAACAGACATTATATCTCTTAACAGCGGCTGATTTGGCCTTAAAATTTTACAATCAAAGGAAAATGAATGGAAACCTAATATTTACAGGGAAATCACCACTGTTTTTAAAAAATTATAATTCAATCTTTTTAAAGCCGGTGAAATTAGCGAGCTTTTAGAATCTGGGGCGTTTGAACGGGGATTGGCTCGCATAGCTCACGAGGGAACTTTTTAGGTGCGTTCGTAAATTATGTGAATATGTAGCACCTATAGTTGTCGATCAGTCCGTCCGCCCGTATGTCTTTTTGTTCGTCCGTTCCCATATAACAACGCAAAAACTACCCAACCGAATCGTTTGGAATTTAAAATATATATAATTACATAATTTTGTCGAGTCATTTCAAATTTTATGAAAATCGGATGTATAGATTCAATTACAGTTACAATCAAAAGTATTCCGCTACATTACGGTCGATGGGGGAAAAGGTTTCAAATGCATTTTAATCGTTTGAAATTTAAAATATATAATTATGACACAATTTTGTTGAGTCATTTCAAATTTTATAAAAATGGGATGCATAGATCAATTACAGGGACAATCAAAAGTATTCCGTTACATTACGGTGAATGGGGAAAAAATTTCAAATGCATTTAATGATGCTACACTCATTCGAACATAATGAAACTGATATGAATCTATAAAGTACCTACTATAATATACATTTCGTACAAACTATGGTGCAAAGAACATTTGTTATTGATTTACAAGGCCACACAAAAGTGTTCCATTAAATAATGGTATAGGGAGAACATTGTTTGGTGCGCTTTTTAATTGTATTAAACTATTTCACATTTTTTGAATATGATATACGTAGCTGATGTGTAATAAAAGTTACTATTCCTGTATATTTCAGGAACACAAACAAGATTTCGACCATTACACTGTATCCGAAGCACTATCTGTTATAACAGCAAGATCCGAATATTTTTAAAACTTCGTTATTGTACGAACGCACCTCATTTGCCACGCTTTACGTGCAATTTTCAACTTGTTTCTTTTTCTTTTTCTCATTTTTTTTTTCATCAATTACAGCAGAAGTCATAGTTTACATTTGGATTGCGTGTTTTTTCGTTTTTCATACAGTATATATTTTAAGTCCTGATAAAAACTTTATGCTTAGATCATAATGATTAAAAACTACTCTGCTATGACTATGTATGAATTTTACAATTTGCAATTTTCTGTCACTAACCTTCTTTTGAAATAATAATGTCATAACATAAAATTTACAGTGTAGGTACTTGCGTAATTTCAAATATTACATTACTTTTTTGCAGTAATTTTATATTGGTTTATAATATCTCTACTTGTGCATTAATGAATTTTTAATGCTATTATATGCATAATAGAGCATATTTTAACTTCAGTTAATTTTATGGAAAATAAAATTACATAGGAGAACTTTTATTGATGTATTACTGATCTCAATTTTGCCGATATTTCCTGAAATGACTATTGCAAAAAGGTGTTTTGTAATGAAAAAAAAAAAGATCTTCAATGAATACAAACAATTTTAATGTGTGCAGAATAATACATCAATACACTTTCAAACTGGAGAAAAATTATTCAGCTATGGTTACGAGGAATTATGTTTTACATAATAAGAAAAAAAATGTTTCATACTGTTGTTATATAATAAATGACAAACTAGAACAAACTAACTAGAATAGTTTACAAACAAATTATTGTAGTATAAAATGACATTATTTTCATGAATATTTTAATTTTCAACAAAAGTACGTTCCAGATATTTTGATGTTATTAAACATGGAGAATTTTCAAATTATCCATCATCAAATAAATCATTTCCATTATACACACGGAAATCCCCACTTAATTTCAGAGAAATAAGATGCACTGCATCTAATAAAATGAAGTTTGTAAAGAGAAAAATCACTGAAATACGGTGATTGACAAGACACCTTGAGGTTATAAAAACTTAGTGAATATAAGTTGCAGTAGTATTTCTAAATCGACATTTAAATTACAAAGTATTCATAAGATGGAAAGAACCACATCTGTTTTAACATATATGAAGAATTCTTGTAACCACTTCTGAATCTTTTATTGGTGGAAAAGAATTAAAATATCTCAGAATTTATTTGCTTACCTTTATGTATAGACTGTTTCCGCGTATATAAAACAATTCTTGTTTTTATTTCTATTTGTATTATTATGAAATAGTACAGTTGGAGGAAAAAAGATGCAGTATTGCATGATTTTCTTTGTAATTAGAAAATAAATAAGTGTGTCACAGTATACATGATGGATTCTTGTTGCAATTACTAACTGTATTATTTTTGAGAAAGGCTTGGTGAAGAGTAAAGCATGAAATATTTCATACTTTGAGTAACTTGTAATTAATTTAGCTTGGTTCAGAATATATAGAATTTTTTTCGCAATTTCTTGCATTATTGTAGGATAATTGATAGTGAAAACAAAAGCAAGCGATATTTGATAATTTTTTTGTATTATTTGTAAATAACCAAATCTATTCAGGATATCTGAAGAGTTCTTTTCATACTTTATTTTTTGAAAAGAATCCGCTAATGAAAGAAAAAAAAAGAGAAACGTAGAAAAGTTCATTTTTTTTCTTGAATAATTTATAAAAAACTATGTCTGTTTCAGCACATATGAAGAGTCCTTGTTGAAACTTTTTTATTACAAATAAATTGTTGATAAGAAAAGATTATAAAATACATCACAATTACCTTGCATTTATATTTATTTCTTGTACATATATATGTATCTATTTCTGACATAGTTTATCGACTATAAATATGTTCACAGTATTCTAAAAAATATCTTTAAATTAATTTATGTGAATTTAACTATTTACATAATTTAATTTTGGCTTTAGTAAAGTTAAATGTCGTCCCTTTTAACATGCTTGACTCTTCCCTGCTTTTCCACATTACAATAATTCAGTTTTTGTTGTCCATCTATTCTTCTGATCTGGCATTAATTTGAAATCGGAACTGTACATCATCACCATCAATGTTTACTGTATCTTAATTAATTGACTTACCCATAATTGAAATTCTACCAAAGTTACACATTTTTCTTTTTTAATATATCAAAACAGGATGGAAACTAATCAAGTTGTAAAAATTGGAGTTTTTGACCCAATCTACAACAAAATTTCATCTTACTTAAACAGTGAAGAAAAATTAGTAGAATTTTTATCAGAAAAAGGGAGATTCCACGGTAGACTAGCAGTTAAGCTTGCAGATTACCTTGTAAAACATTCAAAAAATTTCGTAAGTGCTTTTTTTCTCATTATTGATGAAATAGGCGGTACTTTTCCCAACGGTACTTTTACAGGACTGTTAGGATTCCTAGGTCAATCAGAAATTGATATAGTTATTCAACCTTTTACTATGACCACACAAAACACAGAAACTTTTGCTTATCCGTTTAAACTTTATTATTATACATTTATGACCCGTAAATCAGAATACATGCCACAGGTATTTGACATTTTTCATACGTTTTCAACGTCTGTCTGGATAGCTATTTTTTTACTCTTCATTATTATGTTATTAATATATTATGCTACTTTGAAGCGGAAATATTCATTCGACAAAATTTTAATTCACCTTTTTGCAGTATTTTTAAAGCAAGATTCGATTGTAAGGCCTTCTTCAATAGCAGAAAATTTGCTTGTCTATTCATTGGTTGCAGGAGCGATGTTTCTTGGACTATTTTATGAATCTACAGTTTTGTCTTTTCTTACAATTCCACCTATCAATCAAATCAACGACGTCTCACATGAAGATTCGAAAAGATTTTTGTTGCAAGAAACTGATAGAAACATTTGTGCACAGGCTTATGGCATCAGGACTTTATTTCAAGGATATAAATGACAATGATTTTGTGCGTAAATTACCATTTTTATTGAAACACAGGGAAAAGGATACCAGTAAAAGAAAATTAACTCTTATGGATTTTGCCCCGCTTTTATATTTCTGTTGACGGGATACTTTATATCTTTTTTGGGTTTTTATTTGCGAAATATTGTTAAATTGTAAGACTGCGGGGAAATTTTTGAAGACAAATAAGAAAAAAAAAAAAAAAAAAAGAATAACATGTAACGAAGGACCTGTCTAATTGGCATTTTTTCTACGTGCCTTTACCTTAGATTATCGTGCTGCACTATACTTTAGAAATTATAAGATGATATGAATTTATTTTAAAAATGGACGATCTTTTTATTTAATTATTTACTACTGACCATGTGTTATTTGATAAACTGGTTTTTCTGTTGAATTCCTCAGGATAAAGAATCAGTAAAAGAAAATAGAATCTTACAGCTTCTGCTTCTACTTTTATCTTTCTAAGGTGGAAAGTTTTTACATCTTTTTCTGTTTATTTTGTCCAGACATCGTTAAATCATAAGATAATAGAGAAATTTTTGAAAATAAATAATAATAATAAAGAGAATAACATGTGTATAAAATGACAACCTGTTTATATTATGAAGATTCTAAATTTGATGTTTCGTTAAATATTGTGAATGTAAATTGAAGATATAAGCATAATATATATCGAGCAAATCATCGATTTGCGGCTACTTGCTACTTCACTTGAAGAAAATTCCCCACAAATTATTCAACACTATTTCACATAAAGATTGTTAGGTGGGGAGGCCTACCACATGGCTTGAGCTCAACAAGCCCCACCTACTATTTCCCATAAAGATAGAATGCATATGAAATTTTATTTGATACTATATTAGGTCCTAATTTGTTGGGGCTTGAAATAAGGATAGCCTTTTTCCTTCGCCACTTGTCAGATTTCCTGATGGCCCTAGGATCCGTTGGTATTGAAATAGGTTTTATATCGTGTGATGAGACTTCAAAAGGACGCTTGATATCTATGCGCAGACATTGAGAAGACGTAGAAAAAATCTTGCACCAGGAACCTGCAAACCGACGTCATCTTCTTGTACAGGAGCTGGAGGCTTCGAAGTCGACCATTGACAGCTTTTCTATAGACCCATTCTCTTTCTCAGGCTGAGGTTTATAGATTTCTATAGGCAGGTCTATATCAGGATATTGTTTTTGAGATTCAACCAAAAGTTTATTTTCCACTTCTATGGACCTCTCGGCACTTCCATCTTCCTCCTCGATCTATTTCAGAATCTTGTTTTTGTTTCTTGTTTAAATAATATTTCTTGCATAGTTTTTAATTATTCATAGATCGCAAAACATTGCATAAACAAATTAATCCTATTTCAATCACGCAAATAAATGAGCTGTCCAAAACCGGAAACTTTCCGGTTATGTCCAACCATCTACATCCCTGTTTTGTCCGACCACGCCATTTTGATGAAATGTTACTCTAGCATTGTTCAGATTAATACAATATACAAAATGTTAAAATAACAAGTAAAAATTAAAATGTAGAATTATAAAATGTACAAATTGATGTTCTTACAATATAAATATAGAAATATTTCCGCACTAAAAAATCTCAATCTCCCTCCCTCAGCGCCAAGAAAGCTGAAAATATGCAAAGGCAAAAGAAATCATCCTTTTAAAAATATTTTTGTTTTGTGTAATCAATAATGCTTTTGGAGCAAGATAAAGTAATGTATCTGTAACTCATTCTAAACAGTATTACAACTGACTGATGTATTAAAAAAATTATTATAAGTTATTTTAAGGGTTCTTATAAGTACTATTATTAAATCTTATTGACATTTTTACATACAATCTTCATTAAGATTAATTAAAACTCGTATAAAATCTCATTGATAACAAGATTTTTATGCAAATAAAACTTATTGCAAACATACCCGTACAATTGAATGATGGTCATCAAACAATTAAGATTTTGTTACCTATTTCCTAAAAAAAATTCAAGATAATTGAAAAAAAATATTTGAAATATTCTTGAAATATTTTAAATTATAACTCATTGAATAAAAAAAAAAAATAAGTTTTTCGATTATAACATTCTTTTCTAGCTCCCTTTACCCCCCCCCCCCCCTTACGCCTAGGCAACCCTAGTCTTAGGCACATACTTACTATGCATAAACAATGCTCAGGCCCTGCCATGGAACCAATAGCGTACCCAAACGGAGATGCATTTATAGATACCAGTACTTCTGAATGGCATTTCCCGCTTTATTTAGTCGCAGAATTTTGTGATTAAATAATGCAAAGATTGCTTTTCGAAAACAGTATTCATAAATCAACGATTGCGAATTTTTTAATCGTAACTTTTTAACATCAAATCGCCATGTAGCGGGATGAAATCGCTAAATTTTAACTTTAGCATCTCCCCCTCCCCCACACCTTCTAGGCATACTCATGCCGGATCCCATACGCTGATGAGTTTCTTATTTAACATGTTGTTGTGCAATGCTATCTCCTGCAGCGTGGGGTCGGGGTTTGTAACACTAGCAAAACTCTCATTAGCAATGGTGCAAAATATTAAATACCAAAATATAAAATTCCAAAAATCATAATATTTAGGGAATTTATATACAGGGTGATTCAGCTCGTCGGTGACAAACTTTAAGGATCGATAGAGCACACCTAGACGAACATTTTTGAATAGGGAATGTAGGGTCCCTGACGCGATGGTAAGGCGCTAGGCGCTTTCGAAAATTTGGGTGCCGAAATTCGAAACGTCATAAAAACTAGGGAAATGGTTAGATTTTCTTGCTTGTTGCGTCGAAATGATTCTGTTTGTTTAGACTTTCTTCAGTACCAATTTGATAAGCGTATCTCTTAAAACATGGATAGGGGGCGCTGCAGACTTTGGAGAGCTAGACAACAACTTTAAGCCCGTTATTTTGATAATTTAACACATGCTCGCCAAAGTTTATACTCTAACTTAAAGTTTGAACCCAAAAGTAGAGCCTTGCAAAAAGCGTAAGAGCCGGAATAAAATGTCAAAGTACAGGGTGGTCGAAACTCGAAGGCTCCTAAGAGATAAACAAACAGATTTCTTGACTTATGGCATGCATTTTCATGATTCTGTTTGCTGGGGCTCTCTGAAACTCAGTTGAACGGTACAAAAAGAAACATCGATAGGGGGCGCTTTGGGCAAAAAACATAATTCGTTGACATTTCGGACGCTAACTGGAAACGGGGCGCTACGATCAGTTAGAAACAAAACAAGAGAGTAATTTACTTATCATAAGAAGCTATTAAAACTGCAGTTTGTTTGTTTTTTTTAACAAACATAGCTGGTTTCAATCATGCACAATGCGCGCAATAAAATTTACATAAGGTGCTTTTTGCTGATTTATGCAAAAGATATCGTACCATATCGATATGCAAAAGATACGTAATGCGTAGACGACAACGCGAGATGACGTAGTTGTATGCGCAGACACGTCTTTTGAACGTGCGGTACCTACTTAAGCTTCGGGTTACTTGTCTGCAGATCGGTAGTAGGATGGAACGGTACACAAATTCTGAATTGGCTGACATGCATTTGGCGTATGGCGCTGCTGGTTGTAATGGACGAGCCGCTCAGCGGTTGTACGCCGAGCGTTACCCCAACAGGCAAATCCCCTGCCATGCCTTCTTCGCTCGAGTACACCAGAGGTTGTCCACAACGGGATCTTTCGACGGAGGCAGGCCTGAACGGGAGCGATCAGTGAGCACCCCCGACAACGAAGAGGCTGTGCTTAACCTGGTTGAGGACAACCCAGGTCTTAGCACGAGAGATATCGCCAGACATGTTGGCATTTCGCAAGCAACTGCGTGGCGCATCTTACGTTCCCGGAATCTGCACCCCTACCACATCCAGCGGGTGCAGTTGCTCAGAGAGCAGGATTTTGGCCCTCGAGTGGAATTCTCAAGATGGTACTTGGCGATGAGATCCAGGGATCCCCGTTTTGTAAACAGCATTTTGTTTACGGACGAGTCCACCTTCAGCCGGGAGGGAATGTGGAACGCCCACAACAGTCATGTGTGGTGTGATGAAAATCCACATGAAACCAGAAGCCGAGCAGCCCATGAGCGTTTCTCAGTAAATGTGTGGGCCGGCATTCTGGGGGATTGCCTCATTGGCCCTTATTTGTTACCTGAACGGCTGACAGGTGGAAATTACCTGATTTTCCTGGATCAAGTGCTGCCGCAGCTTCTGGAGGAGGCGCACGTACCCGAAGGTTCGCGTCGCCAGATGTGGTTCCAGCACGATGGAGCTCCGGCCCATTACACGAACGACGTGCGTCTCCATCTAAACGCAAGGTATGGCCAGCGGTGGATCGGGCGTGGGGGTCCAGTTCACTGGCCTGCCCGATCACCAGACCTCACCTGCTTGGATTTCTTCCTTTGGGGTTACCTGAAGGCCGAGGTATACCATACACCTGTCAGCAGTGCTGAAGAACTTGTGGCGCGCATTGTGGCAGCTGCAGGGCAGATCAGAGATACTCCTGGCATTGTTGGAAACACACACTCCTCAATGCGACGGAGGTGCGAAGCCTGCATCATGGCCCAAGGTCGAAATTTCGAGCATCTTCTGTAGTGTTATTTTTTGTAAATAAATTTCCAGTATCATTGATGTTTTTGGTCTAAATTTATTCAGAAGTGTTGAGCAGAGGTAGAAAATGTGTTTTCATTATTACTAACTGATCGTAGCGCCCCGTTTCCAGTTAGCGTCCGAAATGTCAACGAATTATGTTTTTTGCCCAAAGCGCCCCCTATCGATGTTTCTTTTTGTACCGTTCAACTGAGTTTCAGAGAGCCCCAGCAAACAGAATCATGAAAATGCATGCCATAAGTCAAGAAATCTGTTTGTTTATCTCTTAGGAGCCTTCGAGTTTCGACCACCCTGTACTTTGACATTTTATTCCGGCTCTTACGCTTTTTGCAGGGCTCTACTTTTGGGTTCAAACTTTAAGTTAGAGTATAAACTTTGGCGAGCATGTGTTAAATTATCAAAATAACGGGCTTAAAGTTGTTGTCTAGCTCTCCAAAGTCTGCAGCGCCCCCTATCCATGTTTTAAGAGATACGCTTATCAAATTGGTACTGAAGAAAGTCTAAACAAACAGAATCATTTCGACGCAACAAGCAAGAAAATCTAACCATTTCCCTAGTTTTTATGACGTTTCGAATTTCGGCACCCAAATTTTCGAAAGCGCCTAGCGCCTTACCATCGCGTCAGGGACCCTACATTCCCTATTCAAAAATGTTCGTCTAGGTGTACTCTATCGATCCTTAAAGTTTGTCACCGACGAGCTGAATCACCCTGTATAAAATACTTCTTAAATATAGCGGAGAGGGAGGCACGTTTGAAATGGGTGCACTTTTGAACACTCTAAATATTTTCATTCAAATAAATTATTTTTAGAAAATGTATATGGCAATACATTACTACTGCTTCAGGGCAATAAGTATACAAAGCTGTACCATTTTGTATTCATAATACTGTCTAAACAAGTATTTTTCTTCCTCTTTAATCTAAACTTAAGAAAATAAAGTTGTAAGATTTTTGTTGACAGTTTTGCATTCCTAAAATTTTGATTTATTGTTCAACACTTAAATAAAAATGTAATTTATAGTTTAAAAGCTTTTTTTTATTCAAATTCTTCAGCCGAATTGAATAAGAGTTGTACAGTTGGACTCCATGCGATGGGGCACCATTGAACAAAAAAACTGGGGCACCACTGAAATCTAAAATTATGAAGTAAAGAGTTGTTGATGTACCTAAATATTATAATTTTTGGAATTTTTTCTACGTGAAAAGAGGTTACTTAAGAATATCAAAGAACATGGACTTATACTGTTAACAATCTCTCCTTGCTGCTCACATATATTGCAATCTCTGGATGTATCAGCGATGGGAAGTTTCAGATCTAAATTGACGATGGCATTCATTTATTTGATAATTGCAAATCCCGGATGCATAATAATGATTTATGATTTAGCAGGATTGTCTAACAAAGCCTATACTCTTTCATTTACTCTTTCCAAACATTATTTTTGATTTTCGTACTAGATAAAACCAAATTTAAGTCAGGTTTTTTTCATAAACAGAGTGAATGAAAAAATAGAAGCATCAGATATCATATTGGTGTATTTCAAGGATATTTTTAAAAAGTTTTCACAACCAAACATAACTGGAAGGACACTCTGTGTTGTTTCAACAATGATTTTTACATCAACTTTGATGGATTTAAGTTTGATTAAATGATAGAAAAATTATCACTTTAAATAAAATATACTTAATCTTTTTTTCATATTACTTTATATTTCTGAAACATGTGCAGATTTTTATGAAAACTCTCAATATTTTCATATTTTATTCATTTTTTCAAAAGTGCTCCTTACTTTTTTAAAGGTACCCCTATATGGAGCAGGTTTGAACAGAAATCTTTCAGCTTTTTAAATCCTCACAACTTTTTTAATTTACATGGAAAAATTTTAATTTCTCGTTCATAAGATGAAGAAATGCATTGTTTTTATTATGTAATACTTAAAACGCAAAAAATGTAATTCAAATGAGAAATGTATTGATTATTTTTTCTTTTTTTTCAAACGTGCCCCCCTCTTCCCTATCATTAATGCTCGTATTCTCCCTCTAAATCCACCTAGGAAACTTTAATCAAACGCTCAAATGCAATCCGTGATACCTTTTGATTGAACATGCGTGTAGCCAGGGGGGGGGGGGTGCCCTGGGTGCCCGGGCACCCCCCCCGCTCGCGCAGACCCAAGCTTGATTATTTTAAAAAATCGAAAGCCAAGTTAGTTCAATTAGTTACTCAAAACTAACAGTCTATGCTTTGAAATGTAATTAAAAAAAAAGACCCACATTCTTTTTTTTTTTTTTTTGTTTATCTTTTTTAAAACTATAACATTTACAAGAATCTGTATTAGTCACAGTAAGTCAAAAAGTTGTTTTTTTAATCCCAATTTAATGTCTTTTGCTTATGGAAGTTTTTTTAACGCCGTTCTTTCTCATGCATGTTTTTGCAATTCTTTAAGAAATTAGCGCAAATTCTCGACAAGGATAGAAACTATTTATATCTTTGCTTTTGTAATCTAAAATCCAAATAAGAAAAAAAAAAAAGGAAATACAGATGTGAGATGATAATTCCACCGTGTGATTAGCCTGGGGAACGGAGGGGTCTCACAAATTTGCTTCCTTTGAAAATCAGAAATAATGATACGCAAAATTCAAATTAATATGGGGAATAGAGATAAGATGGGCTCAGCTTTGATACGGTCTCGGGCTCAATTTTTATTCTAATCTTCGGGCTAGGGCTCATTTTTTCTGAAACTGAAAAATTATATTTATTCGTGCATAAAAAAGATTGGAAAAAAAATTTCCATTTAAAATTGCGTAGGGGAGAGGGGGCACCTTTGAACTGGGGGCACCTTTGAACACTCTAAATATTTTCCTTCAAATAAATTATTTTTTAAAAATTCATATGGCAATATATTACTACTGCTTCAATGATATAAGTATGCAAAGCTTCACCATTTTGTATCAACAGTCATGTCTAAACAAGATATCTATTTTCTCCCCCTGGAATCTAAACTTAAGGAAATAAAGTTGTAAGATTTTTACTCACAATTTTGTATCCCTAAAATTTTAATTTATTGTTCAATACTTAAATAATGGTATTAGCTTTAGTTTATAAGCTTTGTTTTATTCTAATTCTTCAGCTGAACTTAGTAAATGGCTGTAAAGTTAAACTCCAGATGCCGGGCACCATTGAACAAAAAAGTTGGGGCACCTTTGAACAGCGAAAAAAACACCGAAAAAACTGGAGATAAATAGTAATTAAAAACATTTAAAACCTCCTCCTTAAAGAGTTGTTTAAGGATCTAAATGTTATTATTTTTTGGAATTTTTGCTCCGTGAAAAGAGATTAATTAAGAATGTCAAAGAACATTGACTTATACTCTTAGCAACACCCCCCCCCCGCCCCTTACTGCATTCATAAATTCCAACCTCTGGATGTATCAGTGATGTGAAGTTTAAAATTTAAATTGATGTTGGCATTCATTTATTGGATAATTGAAATACTGGATGCAATATAATGATTCATGATTTAAATTATAATGCAATATAATGATAATATAATGCAATAATATAATGATAATATAATGCAATAATAATTATGATATATTATGATATAATATATCATAATATTGAATTATATTATGATATATTGTGATATGATATATTATGATATCACAATTATTGAATATAATACAATTATTGAATATATACAATTCTTGAATATATTATTGACTACAATTATTGAATATATACAATTATATCACAATTATTGAATATATACAATTATCATTAATTGATTCAATATTATATTATCATATATAATATTGAATATTTGTGAATATTCAATATGATATATTATGATATCACAATTTGAATTATGATATATTATCATATATTGAATTATATTATCATATTATAATTCAATAATGCATAATGCAATAATAATTATGATGCAATATAATGATTCATGATTTAAATATTCATAATTTTGTCAGATTTTATATCAGGTTTCTTCATAAAAAGTATGAATGAAAATTTTTAATTTTTCAGAAGCATCTGATATTATATTGGTGTACTTAAAGGATACTGCAAAAAAGCTTTCACAACCAAACATAACAGGAAGGACACTCTGTGATGTTTCAACAATGAGTTTTGACATAAATTTTGATGGAAATAACTTTGGTTAATTAATAAAAAAAATAGTAATTTCAATAAAATGTAGTGATTTAATTTTATTCATGTTATTTTATATATCCGAAACATAAGCAAATTTTTATAAAAACTTTCAATATTTTTACATTTTATTCATTTGTTCAAAGGTGCCCCTTGCTTGTTCAAACGTACCCCTACATGGGGCAGGTTTGAACAGAAATCCTTCAACTTTTTAAATCCTCACAACTTATTTAATTTAATTGGAAAACTTTTAATTTCTGATTCAAATGATAAATAAATGAAGTGTTTTTATTAAGTAATATTTAAAATGCAATAAATATAATTTAAGTAAGAATTCTATTGATTTAAAAAAAAATGTTCAAAGGTGCCCCCCTCTCCCCTACTTATCCCTTTTCAAATAAGTCATTTAGATCAAATTGACGGGGAACTGAAGTAGTGTTTATTTATTTTAGCATTTCCTTGATATTTCAAATGAAAATTTGTGATAATTACAGATTTATGTCTACATAATTTCCGACGACGACCTCCTGAATGGCGCCAATCAAAATAAACACAGATATGAATTTGCTTTTTGTTGGCTTTTCGTTAGCATATATTTTTTAACAGGATCGTTTATTTATTTATTTATTATTTAGTTACATAACGTGAAGATAGTACTTTCTTCTGTTATTAATAGACGAAAATTAGCTGGAGGTTTGCAAATTGTTTAATCTTCTATTGTGCACGAGTCATAGTCGTTTTTTATATGAAAATTAGTTGTTGTTCTATCTATTTGTCAACATGAAGTCTGTTCATGCTGAGGACGATATACATTTTCAAAGTCAATTTTCCTGCGTAAGTAAAAATAATTATTATGTTATTCTGATATAAAGCAATTGTTCAGTGTTTCCTCTTTTCCTATAAACGCATCGGACTTTTAAGATAATAAAGTCATTTTTTAAATTTTACGTTGATTTTCAGGCACCTATCAATCACGGAAGATTGTTATGAGAAAGGAATAGGTTATAATTAAAGATGTACATTTTTTGCAGAAAGTTGAAAAACGTTGTTCGATTCGCCAGATTACAAATAGTAATTTCTGCAAATTTCATGCATTTATTAATTAAGTCACAAACATGTACATGAAATTTACTTTTTAAATTAGGGAAAAATTTGAGATTAATTTTAAGAGTCAACTGTATTAGGTAGATTTCGTAAGAAATACTACCTATTGCAATCGCACAAGTTTATCTATCTATCTATCTATCTATCTATATACACTATATTGCCATTGATTATGGGACACTTGCGATTTTAGACATTTTACTAAATATCTAGAAAAATACATGAGGAATCATCTCGAAACTCTTAGTGTATAAATATAATAGTATACGTCATACATCTCCGTGAAGATTTTTTATCGAAACGCCATAGGGGACCGTCAACAAATTAAAAAAGAATGAATATCTTTTGAATAACCCTGTCAAAACTAATGTAGCAAAAGCGCTCAAACTCTAGATTATGATTGAATGCCTTATTGTAATACACTGTGTTCATTTTTATCCAAATAGCATGTACACTCGCAGAGTAATTAAGGTTTTTATAAAAATGGTGCCAAATTTTTCCAAGTTTTTCCATTATAATTTTCAGAGTTCTTGATATAAAATAATATTTTTTTCAGAAAATATGACAAACAACATTGCACACAGTACCCTGTAATCAGAATTAAAAAATAATAAAAATTGTATGAAAAATGAGTAGGTTTACTATATAATTTTTTACTGCGCATGCGTCAAAGATATCAAAATTTCATTTGCATATTATGTTAGCTAAATGTATAGAGCAACTTTTGTAAAAGTCTCAAAATCATAGCTTGAAAATTCTGAAAGTAATCGTCTATAGAAAAAGGACAAAATCCGTTGTTTCCAAAATGAAGCAAAAAAATGAGGGATTTTATCCAAATGCAGTAGTACATCCCTATTGTGTATTCTATATTGACACTAATCAATGAATATATGGATACAACCCCTCTTGTTTTTTGCTTCATTTTGAGAATAACGGATTTTCGACTTATTCAATTGACGATTATTGTCAGAATTTTCAAGTTATGATTTTGTGACTTTCACAAAAGTTGCTCTATACATTTACCCAACATAATATGCAAATGAAATTTTGATATCGTTGACGCATGCGCAGTAAAAAATTATTTAGTAAACCAACTCATTTTTTATACAATTTTAATAATTTTTTAATTCTGATTACAGGGTACTGTGTGCAATGTTGTTTGTCATATTTTCTGAAAAAAATCTTATACTATAATGCGAGCAAAAATTGTGTGTGTGTGTGTGTGTGTGTGTGGGTAAATTTTATCTCAAAAACGGCTCTAACGATTTTCGCAAAAATTTGGATTTTACCATTTTCGGGCACGAGAAGACCATTGGGCTAGGTCGCATGTTCGAGAAAATTCGATTATTGGGTCATTTTGGGTCATAATGGGTCAGGATCAAGCTATTTATAACTAGAGAACGGCTGGATCGATTTTAAGGAAATTTTGTATCCAATCGTTTTTTGGCACGAGAAAACAATTGCGATAGGTCACATGTTCGAAAAATTTTGATTAGTGGGTCATTTTTGGGTCATTGTGGGTCAAGCCATTTTTATTTAAAAAACGGCTCTAACGATTTCGACCAAATTTTATATTTTATCATTTTGGATTACAAGAAGACCATTGGATTAGGTAACATGTTCGAGAAAATTCGGTTAGTGGGTCATTTTTGGGGTCATTGTGGGTCATGCTATTTTTATCTAGAGATTTTCTCACGCAATTTTGATTAAAAATTGCATTCTATGGTTTTCGGGCACAAGAAAAACATTCGGCTAGGTTACATGTTCGAAAAAAAATTTTAATGGGTCATATTGGGTCATTAAGTGTCTGGGTCAAGCTATTTCTATTTAAAGAACCGCAGAATCAATTTCATCGAAATTTTGCCTGTAATAGTTTTTTGACACGAGAAAGCTAATGGGCTAAGTCACACGATCGAGAGATTCTGATTATAAGAGTCATTTGTGGGTCATGATGGGTCATAATGGGTCATGGTCAAGCTATAGCTAAAGAACAGGTGAATCGATTTTAACGAAATTTTGTATACAACATTTTTTTGGCACGAGAAAACTATTGGGCTAGATCTCAGTTCGAGAAATTTCGATTACTGGGTCATTTTGGGTCATAAAAGGTCTGGGTCAAGCTATTTATATATAAAGTACGACAGTATCAAATTTAATGAAATTTTGTATGTAAGTTTTTTGACACGAGAAAATTAATGGGCTATCTCACATGTTTGAGAGATTTCGATTATAAGAGTCATTTATGGGTCATGATGGGTCATTACGTGTCATGTCAAGCTATATCTAAAGAACATGTGGATCAGTTTTAACGAAATTTTGTATACAATATTTTTTGGCACGAGAAAATCATTGGGCTAGGTCACTTGATCTATAAATTTCGATTAATGGGTCATTTTGGGTCATAAAGGGTCTGAGTCAAGTTATTTATATTTAAAGAACGGCAGGTTCGAGTTTAACGAAATTTTGAGTGTAACAATATTTATACACGAGAAAACTAATGGGCTAAGTCACATGTTCGAGAGATTTCGATTATAAGGGTCATTTGTGGGTCATGATGGGTCATGGTCAAGCTATATCTAAAAAACGGGTGAATCGATTTTAACGAAATTTTGTATACAGCATATTTATGGCACGAGAAAATCATTGGGCTATGTCACATGTCCGAGAAATTTCGATCAGTGGGTCACATTTGGGCTATTCTAATTTTATCTAGACAATGTCTTGCGCAAATTTGACTAAATTTTATATTCTATCGTTTTCGGACACAAGAAAATCATTGGGTTAGGTCAGATGTTTGAGAAAACTCGATTAATGAGTCATTTTGGGTCATAATGGGTCAAGGTCAAACTATTTATACCTAAAAATTGGCTCAATCGATTCTATCTAAATTTTGTATTTAACGTTTTTCAGCACGCAAGAATTAATGAACTAAGTCACATTTTTGAGAGATTTCGATATAAGGGTCATTTGTCGGTCATGCTAATTTTATCTAGAAAATTGTTCTCACCATTTTGAGTATATTTTCTATTATATCGTTTTCGGGCAAAAGAAAACCATTGAAATAGGACACATGCACGTAACAATTCAATTAGCGGGTCGTTTTAGGTCTTAATGGGTTTGGGTCATTCTAATTATATATAACAACGACTCAGTCAATTTTACCTAAATTTTGCAACGGAACATCTTTTGTCACGAGAAGACTATTGAGCTGAGTTGCATATTAAACAAAATTATATTAGTGGGTCATATCGCTTCATTGCTGAATGCTGTCAAGCTAATTTTACTTAAGAAATGGCTTAAACTATTTTGATTCATTTTATACTCTACTGTTTTTGATTACCTGAAGACCATTGAGCTAAGTCACATGTTTGATCACATGTGATTAGTGGATCATTTGGGTAATAAGGGTCAGGATCACGAGACTATGGCAAAAGCCAAAAAGTTGGCGATATTTGACAAAATACTGGCGAAATTTGGCCGAAAAATCAACTATTAAAGTTACGAAACCAAAACACATATTTGGCGCCAAATGAAAGAATGTGTCCAAATTTGGTTACATCTGGCAAAAAATTTTGTCTTTCAGAATGTGAAGAAATTTCTTATACATTCTTAATAGTCTTCTAGATGCATAGTTAAACTAATCAGAGTTGAGCTAAAAAAGTGATTTGGATTGATGTCCTTTCGTTGTAAATTTTAAAATAAAGTAAAATTTATGAACATGTGCATACAAACATAGTTTTCTTATTGGTTGTTTTTGTAAATGATACTATTATTAATAACATGTTTTACACTAATACTACTATATCGAGTTGAACACAAAGTTAATTTTGACCGAGCTGAGCTCGGTCACCCCTGCTAGTCTTATACTATAATGCGAGCAAAAATTGTGTGTGTGTGTGTGTGTGGGTAAATTTTATCTCAAAAACGGCTCTAACGATTTTCGCAAAAATTTGGATTTTACCATTTTCGGGCACGAGAAGACCATTGGGCTAGGTCCCATGTTCGGGAAAATTCGATTACTGGGTCATTTTGGGTCACAATGGGTCAGGATCAAGCTATTTATATCTAGAGAACGGCTGGATGGATTTTAAGGCAATTTTGTATCCAATCGTTTTTTGGCACGAGAAAACTATTGGGCTGGGTCACATGTTCTAAAAATTTCGATTAGTGGGTCATTTTGGGGTCATTATGGGTCAAGCCATTTTTATCTAAAAAACGGCTCTAACGATTTTGACCAAATTTTATATTGTATCGTTTTGGATTACAAGAAGACCATTGGGTTAGGTAACATGTTCGAGAAAATTCGGTAAGTGGGTCATTCTTGGGGGTCATTGTGGGTCATGCTATTTTTATCTAGCGATTTTCTCACGCAATTTTGACTAAAAATTGCATTCTATGGTTTTCGGGCACGAGAAAAACATTGGGCTAGGTTACATGTTCGAGAAAAAATTTCAATGGGTCATATTGGGTCATTAAGAGTCTGGGTCAAGCTATTTATATTTAAAGAACGGCGTGATGGATTATAACGAAATTTTGTATGTAACAGTTTTTTGATATGAGAAAACTAATGGGCTAAATCACATGTTTGAGAGATTTTGACTATGAGGGTCATTTGTGGGTCATGATGGGTCATAATGGGTCATGGTCAACCTATATCTAAAGAACAGGTGGATAGATTTTAACGAAATTTTGTATACAAAATTTTTTTGGCACGATAAAATCATTGGACTAGGTTACATGTTCGAAAAATTTCGAATAATGGGTCATTTTGGGTCATTAAGAGTCTGGGTCAAGCTATTTATATTTAAAGAAAGGCGTGATGGATTATAACGAAATTTTGTATGTGACAGTTTTTTGACATGAGAAAACTAATGGGCTAAATCACATGTTTGAGAGATTTCGACTATGAGGGTCATTTGTGGGTCATGATGGGTCATAATGGGTCATGGTCAAACTATATCTAAAGAACAGGTGGATCGATTTTAATGAAATTTTGTATGCAACATTTTTTTGGCACGATAAAATCATTGGACTAGGTTACATGTTCGAAAAATTTCGATTAATGGGTCATTTTGGATCATAAAGGGTCTGGGTCAAGCTATGTATAATTAAAGAACGGCAGGATCAATTTTAACGAAATTCTGTATGTAACAATTTTTAGAAACGAGAAAACTAATGGACTAAGTCACATATTCGAGAGCTTTCGATTATAAGGGTCATTTGTGGGTCTTAATGGGTCAAGGTCAAGCTATATCTAAAGAATGGGTGGGTCGATTTTAACGAAATTTTGTATACAACATATTTTTGGCATGAGAAAATCATTGGGGTAGGTCACATGTTCGAGAAATTTCGATTGGTGGGCCACTTTTGGGTCATTCTAATTTTATCTTGACAACGTTTTGCGCAATTTTGATTAAATTTTGTATTTTATCGTTTTCGGTCACAAGAAAGTCATTGGGTTAGGACAGATTTTTGTGAAAATTCGATCAATGGGTCATTTTGGATTATAAGGGGTCAGGGTCAAACCAACTATATCTAAAAAACAGCTCAATCGATTTTATCTAAATTTTGTATCTAATGTTTTTCGGCATGCTAAAACTAAAGAGCTAGGCCACACGTTTAAGAGATTTCGATTATAAGGGCCATTTGTTGGTCATGATGGGTCATGCTAATTTTATATAGAAAATGGTACTCACCATTTTGACTATACTTTGTATTATATCGTTTTTGAGCAAGAGAAAACCATTTGGCTTGGACACATGCTCGCGAAAATTCTATTAGTGGGTCATTTTGGGTCTTAATGAGCTAGGGTCATTCTAATTATATACAATAACGACTCAATCAATTTTACCTAAATTTTGAAATAAAACGTTTTTTGTCACGAGAAGACTATTGGGCTGAGTCGCATGTTAAACAAAATTATATTAGTGGGTCATTTCGCTTCATTGCTGAATGCTGCCAAGCTAATTTTACCTAAAAAATGGCTTGAACGATTTTGATTCAATTTTATATTCTACTGTTTTTGATTACCTGAAGACGATTGAGCTATGTCACATGCTTGATCAAATTTGATTAGTGGCTCATTTTGGGTAATACGGGTCAGGGTCACGAGAATATGGCAAAAGCCAATAACTTGGTGATATTTGACAAAATATTGGCGACATATGGCCAAAAAATCGACTATAAAAATTACGAAAACCAAAACACGTATTTGGAGCCAAATGAAAGAATGCCTCCAAATTTGGCTATATCTAGCAAAATATATTGTCTTTCAGAATGTAAAGAATTTTTTTATACATTCTTAAGAGGATTCGAGATGCATGGTTAAACCAATCAGAGTCGAGCTAAAAAAGTGATTTAGATCGATGTCCTTTCGTTGTAAAATTTAAAATAAAATAAAATTTATAAATATGCGCATAAAAACATAGTTTTCTTATTGATTGTTTTTCTAAATAATACTATTATAAACATGTTTTACAGTAATAATACAGAGTTAATGATACAGTGAAAATACTATATCGAGTTGAACACAAAGTTAATTTTGACCGAGCTAAGCTCGGTCTCCCCTGCTAGTAATATTTTATATTAAGAACTCTGAAAATTATAAGGAAAAAACTTGAAAAAATTTGGGATCATTTTTATAAAAACCTTAATTACTCTGTAAGTATGCATGTTATTTGCATAAAAATGAACAAGGCTTATTACAATAAGGCATTCAAACACAATCTAGAGCTTGAGCGCTTTTGCTACATTAGTTTTGACAGGGTTATTCAAAAGATATTCATTCTTTTTTAATTTGTTGACGGTCCCCTTTGGAGTTTCGGGAAAAAATCTTCACGGAGATGTATGACTTATACTATTATATTTATACACTAAGAGTTTCGAGATGATTCCTCGTGTATTTTTCTAGATATTTAGTAAAATGTCTAAAATCGCAAGTGTCCCATAATCAATGGCAATATAGTGTATATATATATATATCTCACTTTTTTATGGACACGATAACTTCCATAATTCTTCACCAATCTCCACCAAACTGGTACATAAAATCAATGGGGATAAAATCTTGGCTGAGTTCGTTAATGGGTAAAATCGGACCAAGGGGGTCGGAATAGGGGGCGTTTTTGTGAAAACCGAAAAAACGCCATAACTTCTTAATTAAAATAGATATCGAATCGGTTTAAAGTTTATAATACTTCTTAAAAATGGGCCAAAAGTCTATACATGACAGATTTTTGATAAATTTAGAAGTGGGCTCAAGGGGCGAAAAAAACAGGGATTTTGAGAGAAAAAAATTCATAACTTCGTCAATTTTCAAGATATCAAGTCCAATTAAATTTTTTATAAATGTTTTTAAAATTATCTAAAACTTTTGTATTTGCAAGTTTTTGATAGGACCAACTTTTACCGATGAAAAAAATTAAAAACGAAAAAAAAAAAGTTCGCTGAAAAAAGAGAAAAATCCATAACTCCGTCAATTTTTAAGATATCAAATCTGATTAAATTTATTTTACATCTTCTCAAAAATATCTACAACTTTTATACTGACAAATTTTTCATAGGATCAATTCGTATAGCAAAAAGAAATTAAACAAAAATAGGAGTTGGAGAAAAAACCTCAAATCCAAACTGCTTATATTCTGACTCATTTTTAAATTCATTGATTTTAAACGCATCCAAATGGTAGATCCTCTTATTTAGGAACTATATAATGTGACGCATTGGTCAATTTTCTGATAAAGACAGAATATATTTCAAAAAAGGCTACCAAAAAGGGTATTTTGAACAGAATTTCCGAAAGTCATCGGGACTGAAAATTGAAGTAAGTATTCAAATAAGAAATTGCGTTTTTTTCTGACTCGTTTAAAATCCATTTTTGTTCTCAAACGCATCCAATTTACAGATCCTCTTATTTAGGAACTATATAATGTGATGCATTGGTCAGTTTTTTGATAAAGACGGAATATATTTCAAAAAAGGCTACCAAAAAGGGTATTTTGAACAGAATTTTCAGAAATCATCGTGACTGAAAATTTAAGGAAGTGTTCAAATAAGAAATTGCGTTTTTTTCTGACTCGTTTTTAAATCCATTTTTGCTCTCAAATGCATCCAATTTACAGATCCTCTTATTTAGGAACTATATAATGTGATGCATTGATCGGTTTTTTGATAAAGACAGAATATATTTTGAAAAAGGCTACCAAAAATGGGCATTTTGAACAGAATTTCCCGAAGTCTTCGAGATTTGAAGATTTAAGGAAGTTTTCACAAAGCAAATTGCGTTTTTTATGACTCGTTTTAAAATCCATTTTCGCTTCTCAAATGCATCCAATTTACACATCCTCTTATTTAGGAACTATATACTTTGACGCATTGGCCAGTTTTTTGATAAAGATAGAATATATTTTTAAAAATGCTGTCAAAGTGAGTATTTCGCACAAAATTTTCCGAAGCATTCATGATTAAAGAATTAAGGATGTATTCAAACAACAAATCGGTTATTTTATGACTCATTTTTAAATTCGATTTTTTTCTCAAATGCTTTCAACTGACAGTTTTTTGTTATTTAGGAACTGTATAATGTTCTGTTTTGGTCGATTTTTTAATAAATTTAGAATCTATTTCAAAATATGTTGTCATAATGGGCATTTGAGCTGAATTTTTCTTAAGATGATTCTGATAAAACCAGTTTTTGCAGAAAAATGAAATTAAAAATTTTTCATAAACGGCCAAATGAAGTTATTAAACCGGGTTTATCTCTAATCATATATATTTTTTTGTTGTTGAAATGAGTACTCTTCGAAATCTACCTCCGCCTATAGGCCCAGTCGACAGGGATTTTTTTTAATTTGATACGGATTTTGATAAGATTGTATTTAAATTTTCAATTAACAATTCTATCTGTGTCAGAAATTTTTAATACTATAATAATAAATTTATAATACAATAATAATAAACAAAAATAAATAATTAACATAATAATAAATTTTTAATACCATAAATACCATGCAATTTTGTTTTGTATATTTTTGGTATCGGGCTCGAGGTCTGGTAACAAAAAATCTTTCGGGCTCGGATTTAAAACCGTCGATCTCGGGCGGACCCGGGCCCCAGAAAACGAGCCCGAACTTATCTCCAATGGGGAATGGTCTGTTGGTTGGTTAAGTTATTAAGTTGGTTAAGTTGGTTGATTAAGTAACCATATTTTGACATTTTAAAAAAGAACATGTTATAGAGAAGAGACGGGCTCTTTTTTTAAAAAATTGGAAAAATTTATTTATTCATGTATAGAAAGATTGAAAGAACTCTTTTCCACTTTAAATTGTGTACTTATTCCCTTTACAAGTTACTCTATTGCTACTTCGATCAAAATGACGGGAAAAATAAAACCGTGTTCATTTATTTTAGTATTTCATTGCTGTTTGAAATGAAAATTTGTCATACTTACAGATTTATGTTTACGAATATCTTTGTTTTATATCTACCATATTTTATCTGTGTTTATATATCTTTTTCTTATCCATTAGATTTATTTTTGAGCAACTTCTCATCCTTCTTCGCGCAATGAAAAATTGCATTTGGGTTCGTTTAAAAAAAAGTGCCATACAATTATACCTTCAGCGAATAAAAACCTGTCTAAAACGGACACTTGATAACTTTTAAAGGGTTCCGTTTTATTAGGTTTTATTACATAAGCTATTGTTTGTATCCAACATGTTCAGGTTAAAAAATTTGGGCACCCCCCCCCCCCCCGTTCAAAAGGCTGGCTACGATTATGTTGGACATTATTAAGAAAGCGTCCAATCAGGATAAAGGTGAATACCATTTGAGCGTTCAACCGAGGTTTTCAGTATAACTCGGTGTTGAAATAGTTGGTGAATATGAGCGTTAAATGCTGAAAAATAATAATAATAACGCATTTCAATAGATTCAGTCTTTGTTAGAGAGGCAAAGGAACAAAGTAGAAACAGGCAAAATGGTAATATGAAGAAAAATTCTAATTCTGCTACTTTTTTAGCAGCTTAGGAAATACTATTTAGAACTCTATTTTAGTTATTTGTTCTTTAATTTTGTTTAAATCTGCAGTTTAACTGCATAAACTTGCATCAAGCCTTTTTTAACGTTATCTTTTGCTCCTTTAATTTTACTTTCTATTTTTATCGTGAAGATTACATTTTATCTTATTTAGGTACTTTTACATAGCTTTTATCTATTCTAAATTTATTTTCATTTTCCTATCGATTTTTCTCTGATCTTTTTATAGTTTAATTCATTCTTTATTTTCTTTATTCTATTGGTTGAATGGATTCCTTCCAAATTGGATAGTTATTCTGTTTCTGCTATATCCTGTAATTATTCTCTTCCATTGTTACCTTTCTCCTTTCGCATATACATTCGAAGTAGTCTTGCTTTTGTTGTAAAAACAGCAACTCGCATCTTTGCATGATGGAAAAAGATTTAGATTTTGAAAACACATTACCTAACGAACATTTTTATATACTGTCTTAAAAGTTAGTATTTTAACAAATAATATTAAACTACACTGTAAAAAAAAAGGGTCGATCTACTAAAAAAATTTTAGTGATCCTTGTAATTACTAAAAAATTTTTAGTAATCTTACTCGGTTACAAGGAATCTATAAGAATTACTAGAAAAAAGCTAGCAACGAATTGAGTTAATGGTTTTACATTTTTAATAGCTATTACTAAAATTCACTTGGTGTGGCCGTGATAGCCTAGTGGTCATAGCACCGAACTTCAGGCTGAAAGTACCCGGGTTCGATGCTGCACGCCACCAAATATGCACGGAATGTATGCAATGTAAGTACTCGTTAAATAAAGGGATTATGAAAATCCTGTCGTAGTAGTTACCATGGGTAATGATCTCTGGACTTTCCCTCCCCTTTAGAAACATGTCGAAATAGAGCGGGTAACAATGTTTGGTATTGCCATCTATTGTGGTTTTGCCGAAAATCTTCCGCTTCAGAAGTCTAAATATAATTTTTAATTAACTAAAAATAATTTTGGAGCTATTACTAAAATTTGCTTTGTGGCTCATACTAAAAAGTTTTAAGTTAGTTATACGAAAAATTCTTTTGTTCAGTTTACAAAAGAAATGTTTGTTTCACGTGCAAAAAAATGCTTGTAATGGTTACTAAAAAATTCTGTGGAATACAAATTTACTAAAAATTTTTTAGTAACCTCTTGAATTTTTTTTTACAGTGTATATGTTACTAAACAATAAAGAAAGAAGAACACTGGCGTCAACTTATATGGGCCCATGGGGCCCGACCCCACCCAATAATTTTAAATCCTAGTATACCCAATTTTTATTGTTCTGTTTAGTTATTTATTTAATTATTTTTTATGATTATTTTTCTCCCAACAACAAAAATTATTTTGTGAATAACCATATGTTTTGATTCTCCAAATGACATCCATAAATCCCAAATAACTGAAATGTCCATATTTAACTTTCAGCTACTTCAATTTGTAGTCATGTTCATGATATCTAGACACACGGCAGTGTGTCAGCCAAGTTCATAAAGTAAAAGGCGACACACCGGCCGTGGGTTATATTACCCAAACCATTTCGGGCCACTTTTGACCCCTCAATAACTTAAATTTTATTTGACCTACACACTTGCATTTTTTTGTGTCGTGTAAGACCATCTTCTACTTTCCGAATCCTAATTTTTTTTTTTTTAAATCTTTTACTGTTCACGAGAAATTGACGTCTGAAAACCACTGTTTTTACCACTGACTCACTCATATAAATGTTTGACTACTTCCAGGTGACTTAGGAAGTTGAAATTTGATGTGGAGGTAGGTTATTGGATCTTTAAATAGGAAAAAATCAGAAATCACCATTAATTAAACATTAATGGTTGGTTAGAAGATAAATTATTGTATTACAATGGAAGTTTATAGGAATTTCGCGAAATATCAGAAATATGCCAAGTTGGCGACACTTTTGGCGAGTATCGAGGCTAATTTCTGAAACCACCGAACCGATTTCAAAATTAATGATGCCAAAATGATGGTATTCGCCCCGGTTCAAACATAGCCTATATTTTATGCGTATACCATTAACCAAAAGAGGGTGAAGAAGCAAAAAACATTCTAAAAATACAACTTTTGTGTTACTGTAGGACCTAGAAATATAAGATTTGGCATGTTAATTATTTAAAAGATATAAATGATCTCTAAGGGCATTTGCTAAAAAATACAGAATTCAAAAGGCATGAAAATGCGCGAAAAGCATTCTAAAAATGTTCTAAATTGGGATTTTTAAGCAATCTCAGCAAACAACAAACCGATCTTAAAAGTAATGATATCAAAATGATGATGATAGTCCTTGCTCCAATATAGGCTATATCTTATGTCGATTCCACTAATCCAAAGGGGGTAAAAGAGCAAAAACGGTTCTAAAAATGTGATTTCTGTATGTTAAGGGCCTAAAAACATAAAATTTGGCATGTTCATTAATTATAAGATATAAATGATCACTAAGAACATTTGTTAACAAATACAAAATTTAAAAGGCGTAAAAATGGCGAAAAGCATTCTAAAAACTTTCTAAATAGTAATATTTAAGCAATATTGGGTAGTTAGCGAACCGATTTAAAGAAAAAAAGATGCCAAAATGATGGCGACAGTCCTTGCTCTAACAAAATGATTGGATAAATTACCAGATTACAATGGGAATCTATGGGAATTTGGCGAAATACCAGAAATAGCGCCATATTAGCATCACTTTTGGTGCGTAATTTTTGTCGTCAATATAACAATATTTTGCCAAGTTGGCTACAAACGTTTTTGGTCGACGAAATAAGCAAGTAGTACCCAATCACGTAAAAGAAACATCCTTATTAGTGGAATTTAAAGGAACATAAGCAGTCCTAATGTTAAAATTTTTTAATTTGACTGAAAAAACAGTGAATATATGCAGGAAAAAGCTGAAAGATTAATTTATATTAAATAAAACTAATTAACCTACTTATTTCAAAAAGGAAACAAATACCTACTTATTTGACAAAAAATAATGATATCCTATCAAAAACATGAATGTGAAAAAATGCCAAGTTCGTTAAAGGTTTCGCTAATAAAAAAAAGTGAGATCTAACTGCAAACCAAGTTCTTTCGGAGCTCTTTAAATCATAGCTTCTGTCACGCATAATATTATTCAATTGCTTAAAATGATTTGTTATGTTACTTGTTATTCAATAGAGTGACTTGGCAAGTTTTCAGCTACCAACTTCAATCTTTGAGTCGGAGTACAATTTAATCTAGAATCTGATTGGCAAAGATCTAGTCAATCGAGTGTTCGAATAAGTATATTGAAGTTAAGGTATTGATAAGTTAAGGAATGGATCAACTTTAATTTCTGATCGACTAAATAGAAAAAATTGAATAAGAGAAAAGTTGCTAAGTCGCTCAATTGAATAACAAGTAACATAACAAATCATTTTAAGCAATTGAATAATATTATGCATGACAGGAGCTATGATTTAAGGAGCTCCGAAAGAACTTGGTTTTCAGTTAGATCTCACTTCTTTTATTAGCGAAACCTTTAACGAACTTGGCATTTTTTCACATTCATGTTTTTGATAGGATAATGATATTACAATAAATATTAGTGTTTTTATTAGGAAAAACGCATGAGAATATAAATTAATAAAATCGCGACTTTATTAAAACATGATAGCTTGACTTAAAATTCTCATCTTTCACCTTCTGCCCACCCTTTAAAGAAGAAAAAACTGGACGTACCATTTTACTGAAATATTTTTCAGCCAACCCAATATTCTTCAAAAGCTGGCGCCACTGAAGAAAAATATTTTCTTTAAACAGTAACAGTTTGTTAAAGTAGCTTGATGATAAACAATAAATCCATGACGATCACTAAACATAATCAGATTTACTTTATAAGTCCTTTACCGTATATCAGATAAACAGTCGTATTGTGACATATGACATGTGTGATGATGCTTCTCCAGGATTAAATACCGTAAAAACTCATTTACATAAGACTGGAATCGGCTCTTCTTCCCAAAATATTAATGGCCCACAAGGCAAAATTTCAGACAAGAAAAGTTCCCATTTCTCGGTTAAATATCTAAGCCTAATCATCATTATCTCCAATTCTTAGAGAAATAAAGTCTAAGAAATTCCTTGGATTAAAAAAAAAAAAAAAAAAAAAAAAAAAAAAACCCTGTTACTAAAATAAGGATGCATGTTCTGGTTAATGTAAAAATCCCCACGTATAATACTAAGTATGTATGACGCACTATATGGTGTGTTACATGATATGCTTAATGTTGTTAAAAGTCTGAACAGTATTCTTAGAATGAGACAAATTTTTACAAATTTCAACAGTTAATAATTGTTTTACAGTAAAAAACGCATTCATAAACTTAACTGAACGTAATCAGACTTTCAATAACTCTTCTTCAATCTATCTGATTGATATAATAGTCCTAGAGCCGACCGCACAAAACCCTAAGTCATCGAACGCAAGAAAAATTCCTTTATTTTATGGAAGAGTACTCTGATAGCATGCATGGTTACAGTGACGTCACAATGACGTCACTGTTGAGTCACTATGGTCACATCCCAACTGTGACCAAAATGCTACCATTCAGTGATGTCACATTGTGACTAAGATGTGACTTTCTTAAAAATCTTTAGAAAATAAAAAAAATTCTTCAAAACATGTTATTTTCTTTAAAAAAAACTTTTGTCACAACGTAGCTTTTGTCATAGTTTCGTCATGATGTTAATGTCAAAGTAGTCACAAATGACACATTTTTCACAAATTTGTCACACCGTGACATCACAAAGTGGTCACAATGTGACGTCACAAACGAGCTCTAAAACGACCATAATGACTTCACATTTTAGTCACTGTGACTTCACATCGACGATTAATGGTCACAAAGTCACAATGTGACTTCACAACGACGTCGCAGTGAAGTCACTATGACTTAAGGGTAGTAATAGGGGAATCGAATGATCCATATTTACCGTAAGCGAAGTGGTGCATAAGCTAAAAATGAATACCACTAGTGATTGACTTGTAGACTTAGCATTATGTTTCCCTGCACCCAATTTTCCATGTTTTCATACTTTTAATTGTACGGCAAACTCAATGTTAAACGTACGAGTGAACCATTAGTGGTATCAATTTTTGACTTATGCACCACTTCGCTTCCGGCAGATGGGGATGATTAGATTCCCCTATGACAACTCTTTCATAAAACAAAGGAATTTTTCTTGTGCTCCATGACTTAGAGTTTTGTGCGGTCGGCTGTTGGACTATAACTAATTATAATCAGACTTTCAGTAATAAAGTCTTTTTCTAATCTATCTGATAAACTACAATCGAATTAAAGCGAAAGAAAATAGTGACAATTGCTGTGACTTATATGATGATTGTCCAAGCTCAAAAACCATAGAATTTAATCTGGTTTGATTGGAATCGGCTTTTCCTATCTCCAACATATTAAAGTTCACAAAGCTTCCGATTTTATCTTGGAAATGTTAAGTCTATGGGCGTTTTATGGATTATTATATTCAAAATACCTTCTCGAGAAATTAATATTTTTAACTTCTTTTTTTTCTGTGTACTTTTCTTTAAGGATGTCTCTTTTATTAAATAGTTGTTAAATTTTTTTTTTTAAATCTATGTTTAATTTAATATTTTATGTGTTAAAATATGACGAACAGGGAGCAAAATTTTAAAATTTCATATAAAATTAAGCATAAATTTTAGAAATATTTTGGCAACTAAGTAAAAAAGAGACGCTCTTTAAGGAGAGGGCATAGAAAAAAAGTCAAAAATATTAATTTCACTCGAAAGTATTTTGAATTTAAAATGCTTCCAACGCCCATACATTTAACATTATTGAGGAGAATTCGGAAACTGAGTGACTAGCACTCTCGATAAGACTATCCAATCATAAGCCTTCATCCTTCCTCTACCGTCTTAGAAATATCTCCCGTGTTCAATGCGCCTACTAATCTGTTGAGTCTGACTTCTGCTATATCCTTTAAACCTGTTCTTGTGAACGTTTCACGGAGGCAAATTTAGTAAGCTGCCCCTCAAAGAATGTCAAGAAAAATTTCTATGGCTCTTGAAGATTATTTGCGTAATTTACAAGAACTTTCAGATGATGAGTCCTTTAGTAGTGCATCTGATATCGATGAATCTGAGTTCACTGAAATTTCTGATCATGAAACGGACTTAGAAATTTATGGAGACGTTCTAGAACGTCAACAAGCTTCCTAAATATTTTCCTTTTTTCCTTATCTTTTCTTTATCTAATTTTTTCTTTAATTTATTTTTAATATGGTTCCTGATCAGAATTATTATATAAACTACGAAACGTACCTAAAAATTTGAAACAGAGGATAGGAAAATAACCTGGCGTACTCCATACGCTCCTCTCTAAAATTCCTTGTACGCAAGCCTCTCCCACTAAGGGTTAAACAAACAAAATCTGTCAGTAAGATAAGAATGGCGCTCTTGTCAATGGTTAAATACCGTAGTGCAATGCTAAAGATTTATGTATGTTTATGTTAAAATATTAAATAATATTCAATGAAGAAGACACATTTTCATAAATTTCAACATTTATTAAGTAGCTTTATGATAAAAACAAATTCATGAACATATAATTAAACATAATCAGACTTTACTTTGTAAGTTCTTTTCCATATGTCACATAAACACACAGTCGAGTGAAAACGAAAGAAAATAGTGAGAGGTGTTGTGACATGTGTGATGATTGTCCAAGCCCAAAAAAACATAGAATTCCATCTGCACGGGGTTGGAATCGGCTCTTCTTGTCTCCAAAGTGTTTATGACCCACATGGGCAAAGTTGCAGACAAGAAGAAAAGCGATCATCTACTGATCGGATGTATGGAAAGCCTAATCTTTGTTAGCACTAATTCTCAGAGAAATATCGACTAATGAAGTTCCTTAGATTCATTAAACAAACAAATCTTTCAGTAAAATAAGAATGGCGTTCTTGTCAATGGTTAAATATTCTGTTAAAAATTTTGCTCCACTTTGAACCAAATTTTGGTTTTCAGCAGCTGCCAGCATAAGATGGTGAAATTTCGTACCAACATTTGGATCTTTCTATTTCACACTCGTTCCAACTATTGGAACTATGCTTCAACAGGAGCTTCAAATATTGGTTCAAGAATTCACCATCTTTCAGTGGCAGTCAGCAACAAAATTTGGTTCAAACTACGACAAGATTTTTAACAGCGTACCCTAGTGCAATTCTAAAGGTTTGTGTAATATGCTTATGTTAAAAAATTAAAAATATTCAATGAAGACACATTTTCATAAATTTCAACATTTATTAAGTAGCTTTATAATAAAAACAAATAAATGAACAGATGATTAAACGTAATCAGACTTTACTTTGTAAGTCCTTTTCCATATGTCACATAAACACACTGTCGAGTGAAAACGAAAGAAAATAGTGAGAGGTGTTGTGACATGTGTGATGATTGTCCAAGCCCAAAAACCATAGAATTCCATCTGCACGGGGTTGGAATCGGCTCTTCTTGTCTCCAAAGTGTTTATGGCCCACATGGCAAAGTTGCAGACAAGAAGAAAAGTGACCATCTCTCTCCCGGGTTTCCGGAGTGCTTGGTCTCTGTTACCCGCAAATCTCCGAGAAGCATCGAGTATGAATATCGTCTGGAAAGTTCCTTGGATTAAACAAACTAACGCTGTTAGTAAAACAAGGATGGTGTTCTGATCAATGGTGAAATGTCCACCAATAACACTAAACATTGTAAACAAATAGAGACCACTCTGGGCAACTACTAGAAGGATGCTGTCAAGTTCCATAATCTGATGCGGGTTGTACTTGAGTTCTCGAACCTGAACAAGAGCTACAACTACAGCCAAAGTAGTTAACAAATATAGAGCGAGTTCCGCGATATGCGCTTCTAAAATAGCCAAATACTTGTATTGCGGCTTGTTGATTAAAACAAAGAACAGAATGAGACAGATGATAGAAAGAACAAGCACAATGATACCAGTGAAAAGGCCTTTGTTCGCCTTTGCGCAGTCGACTTGGTAATAATGCCTATGTCGGGTACCATGTAAGATGGCAGTGTTTAGGCTGGCGCTATCCAGCGTGTTGTTTTCTTGACGAAACTTTCCGATGTTCTTCCAAATGACATATAATATGGCAGCACATATTAGGCTGTATTCGATAGTGCAGGGGAAGAGAAAAGGACTGGCGTTCTGAACTAATTCACCCATGATATTCAGCCGCCTGCATCCATGGCTTATGTAAATGCCATGTATATCGATGGAGCGATGATGTCTACTGTGGTTGAAAGGTTCCGTGAAGTCTTCTAGAGGCGAGAAGTAATCTTGCTCTAAATAAATAAATTTTAAAAGATAAGAGAAATACGATATAAAGTAATAAATATAGTGAAGGGATGTATTATTTTTAATATTAAAATAAGTAAATTTTATAGTATTTCCTGAAAATTTGAAAACTTGCTACTACTACTAATAATAATAACGATGTGTCATCCACCGAAATCTGTTAGAATAGCAATATATTTTTTTAAAAATAGAAACTATTAGATGAACTTATTAATACTCTAAACAAACATTTTTAATATAAAATTAACTTAAAATATAACTTAAAAAACTAATATTACTTTACGTCATAAATTACTAAAATGCTATTTATATTATATTTTAATTTTTACATTATTGAAAAATTAAATTCTATACATTTATTCTACAATTTATTTCAAAATAAAATAATTCATGATATGCAATCAAGGTAAAGTAAACAATTAAGATTTTATTTCTAATCTTGTTCATTACGAAATGAATAACAAAGTTAGGGTAGAGTAAGTGGGTCATTCCCCTCAAACTAAAATATGTACAGGATATTTTTCATTTATTTGCATTGATCATAACACATTTCACTACACTGATGACTTTTCATATATTTGAGCTTTGTTTCATTTATCATTCAGTTCATAGTTTTAATATAAAATAAATTTCCAGAACATTTTTTATAAAGAGTTCAACCTACATTTTCTTAAATGACATTTCCATATTAGTTTTCATTATTTCCTTGTGTTTATTAAACTTTTGTGTAAAATTTAACCTAAATTGCATAATGTAGTTTAAATTTTTTCAAAAACTGTAATTAAGAATTCTTTAATTGGAGGGCCCCCATTTACCCCGTAATTTTAACCTACTAGGGGGTAAGTGGGCTTCATAGTTTGTGGTAAGTGGGTTTCTACACATTTAAATGTATTTAGTGGGGTTGGGATGTCAAACTTATTCCTAAAAATAAATTTAAATATTTTTCTGTATTATGGCTTAAACAAGTTGCCTTAAATTGCTGTAATACTTATTGTTATGTTTATATTTTCGAACTGAAAATAGGAGATGGTATCACCTTTAAAAATCTAAACTTAATCATAAATGCTTAATTGTATTGTTTATAAATAGTGTAGTGTACTTATAAACACATTTTTGATTTTTTAAATAAATGACATTTATGAAGACTTAGAAGGAATTAATAGTTTAGCTAAACAAATTATAAAGCTGATTTATGTATTGACCGTATTATGTATTGATTGTATTATGTACAGATCATGTATTTGTGAAACTTGCATAAAACAAATCATAAACTATTATCAGGGATGCCACAGGAACTAATAAAAACTAATAAAAATGTACCGAATTGACGTCTGCAAGGACGCTTTTGCAAATGACAATTCCTCCTTTTTTTTTTTTCTTTTTTAAATAACCAATAGAATATACAGACAAGCGAAAAATTGTCAGTTTCCGCTCCAACTCAAGGCAAAATCCATCTCTGGAGCCCATCTCTAGAGCTCTGGCCGCTGGAAATTATGTTGTGCAACAGAGGGAAAAGGAAACTATTATATAAACAGATATTCTACTACATTTTAAACAGACTACCTCCATTGATAACGCCTTAAAAATAAAATCAAGAAATATATTCAATCGATAGCATGTAAAGCGAAACGAAAAACTGTCAATTTTAGCTCTCTATCATGGCAAAATCATCCGTTCTTGTATTAATGTGTGTTGATCGCTGGAAATCCTTCTGCAACAGTGAAAATATTATTGTTTTTATAAATGCTCTACTGTATTTTAGATAGCCTACCTCCATTTCACTGTTACACATACGTACCATTCTCGTCTTTAGGCCGAATATTTTTAAAATCAAGTGGTTGATACATGAGCTCAAATAATCCACAACAAATAAATCAAAAAGTACTACCAGAAATACTATAAAGGCAACGAAAATTTTTCCCATAAATAATTATTTTCTAATTAAATTGAAAACATCAGAAATATTGGGAAGGAAAAATAAAAAGTCACGTACAAGGCATTATGTTTAACTGAACAAATTTACTTTTGTGTAAGACGCAAAATTTCTGTTTTAAATATACAGAAGGATGTATTCTTTTACACTAGTATTCATCTCTTTACAGAATGATGAAATTCTGATTCGTACGATGATGCTGTTTCAATTTAACTGGACTGTCCTGTCTGCTATACCTGAAAACTTTCTTTCATAGAGAAAGTTTGTGTTAACTTAAAAGGATTCCTCGATATAAATTACCAAGAAAAACCGATAGCATTGCTGACAAGAATTTTGCTTAAAATCAACAGAATTCTTTTCGAGTGTGTTATATCTGTGGAGGTCAAAGATCAAATCTATGTAAAAAAAAATTCTGTAGAATTTTCAAAACGAATCTCGTCAGCAATGCTACCAGTTTACCCTTATAACTTATGTAAAATAATCCTGTTAAATCTGTATAGATTTTCTGTATATGAAACAAAATTGCTCCATGCTGCAGACATTGCAATTTTGTTAAATTGAAGCAGAATTTCTTTGCAGGAAACAAAATTTTTCTCTTTAAGGCAAAATACTACCTTATTTAAACGAAACATAATTTCTCTCTATTAAACAGACAATTTCTGCCTTACATAGGAAGAATGTTATTGTTAATAACAGTGTTCTTTGGACGAGATCCTGTTTTGTTCTTTTATATGCTGTGCATCTTAATAGATCGGACATTTAAGGATCGGATCATTTAAGGTATCAGATCGGACATTTAAGGTATCTTAGACTACTGAACTCTCTGATATCCTGTTCGCACTATGTATAGTTAAGATATCTCAGGCCTGGAACTCTCTAACACCCTGTTCACATTATGGATAATTAAGCTATCTCAGGTCTGGAACTCTCTCAGAGAATTTCAGCTTGACGTCGGCTAGATACAGGAACAACCACCCAGTCTCATTGGCTATAAAGCTTCGCTTCTACTGATTGGCCATTGCGGCCGTCTTTATTTTGAGCGCATGCTCATACGGTACATTTGTTCAGTTCAGAGATACAGTGACATTCGTTGAGATATCTTAGGTAAATTTTTCAATGTGAACAGGTATCCAATTCCGGGAGGGTACCACTTCAAAAACGGTGATCTAAGATATCTTATGTTTGTAGTGCGAACAGGATGTAAGAGAGTTGCATAAACTCTCACAGAGAGTTTCAGCTTGCTCCGGCTAGATACAGGAACAACCACTCACTCTTGTTGGCTAGAAAACTTCTCTTTTACTGATTGGTTGTTACGGCTGTCTTTATTTTAAACGCATGCGCATACGTTACATTTGTTCAGATCATAGATACAGTGACATTCGCTGAGATATCTTAGGTAAGTTTTGCAATGTGAACAGGCATCCAATTCCGGGAAGGTACCACTTCAAAAGCGGCGTCTAGATATCTTATGTTTCTAGTGCGAACAGGGTATGAGAGGTTTTCAGAAAGTTTCTCAGCGAGCTTCAAATTTCTTTGACTAGATATAACCACTACCGTTCACTCTGATTAGATATAAAGCTCCGATTTAACTGACTGGATGTTGCGGCAAATTTTATTTTATGAGCATGCGCATACGTTACATTTGTTCAAATCTCAGATGCAGTAACATTCATTGAGTTATCTTACATGAGTTTTGCGATGTGAAAAGACATTAAATTCCAGGAGGTTAACCCCCTCAAAAATGGCGTTATAAAATATCTTAAACATCCGATCTGAACAGGTTTTTAAAACACACCAGGTCCACAAGGCACAGGTTTCCCACCCAATCAGCATGTTCATTGATTGTTTACATCGTCGTTGTTCGGTTGGGTCTCATGATTTAACAACACCTGGAACGCCAATGCCTGGGATGATAGATCTGTAATGTAAAAGGACTTTTACAGAGCTTCTTGTATAGTAATTGACTACTAGCACGGGGCGGAGTTTCCAATGTTTCCCACAAGCGTTGCGGTATTTGATTAGCTTTTGGTGAACGCTTGTGGGATAAATAGTGAAGCTGATTAGCTGAAATCTGTTGTGACGTTCTTTGACGTCAGAAATGCTAGTGGTCCATTGGGATTAAAATAAAACTTCTTGTACAAGATTCCTACCATTTTTCTTTATAGCGTTTTCCGTATTTGTGAATTTGTTTGTCAATCAAAAGTGAAGAATCTTCAGATTTTAAAAATTTTCACGGGAGGTCGAAAACTATATTTATCTTGAATAATAGAAAAAAATCTGAAATTTACATTAAATGTATATACTCTGCTTAAAATATAGAAGAAAGTCTGTTAAAATAGCAGGTATTTTAAACAGAGCATGCTTATTCACAACTGTTGAAGTATGTATATCACAGATATGACTTATAATTATTAGATATACCAGCAAATGTGTAGCAACTTTAACTCAGTTTTCAGATTTGTACTTTACCTGTGTGAAGAGTTTCTGACTGCTGAGCTTCGATGACAAAAGCAGGGATGAGATTAGTTGCATTGGGTGTAATCAGTGTCAAAATTTCGTGCTTAGTTTCTTGCACTAAGACATGTAGCCAGACGCAAAGATTGGTAGCAATCATATGCATCAATCCAAAACGAGCCAAAGTTTTGTATTTACTTATTGATATCTAAAATAAAAATATAAATAAATAAAAATTAGAAATTATGAACTTTTAAAAATATATTCATCTTACAAAAATATTTCTTACGTACTCGTGAATTGAGAAAAATGAAGTAGAGTTGGATGAAAGTGAATGCCATTCTACTGCTCGGCGTAACAGCATACAGTAGGTTGTAGCAGTGCGAATCCACATCAAGTTCAAAAAACTGCCCAAATTCCAATCCGGAATAGATCATACTACCGATGCCGAAAGCTATAGATAAATAACAACAATAATAATAGTAATATTGATAATGATAATAAAATTAAATATAAATTTAAAAGAAGTTTATATTACAGAGACACTGAATGATACAAAGATTAAAATATTATATTTTTTAAAATTTAAAATCGATTCATATCAGTAATACCAAAATCATTTAGAACGAATATTTTCTAATATAAAATAAAAGGCTTGAAGGGAATTGTTTTCTAAATTCTTCATTTTTAGTAAAAGATTATTATTATCCATATTAGATTCTTGCATGGATCCTGTATGGCTCCATATTACTTTCCGTCATTAGATTACACTCAAAATGAACTCGAAAATTCTGTCTGAAGCTATTAGATTAAAAAAAAGTGTTGCTGATACGAAACCCAAGCCTAACTTAGCGTAATTCAATCTGAAATCGATTCGAAATGAACGAAAACTAATCCATATTTTGGTGCAATTATGGGAAAAATACTTTATAATTATTTCTCTAACGTCAGATTTATCTTTTATGAAGAAAAAAGATATGTACATTTATATCCATACATATTCAAATATATAGCTTTGCTGTCTGAAACAAAATTGTAGACTTTCATTAAAAAACGAGTCACCAAATCCGATCCACAAGAATAGAAATACAACTCGATGCGAATCGCGAATTAGGTCGGGTTTGGAATGTAGGTTTTGCGATTCGCATTTGTTCTGAAACAAAGAAAAATAACATGTCATCATCATTTGAGAATCTTTAGACTTCTCTGCAGTTTGAGCTGACACAATAACATTCTCCGGAACAGATTCAGCTGTTCTTTTAGTTACCTAATTTAGAAATTCGGTTATTCACAAACGTCCAGGTTAATTAGAGAATCATATGCCATTTTCCAAGCAGTCTGATACCTATATATGCCATTTTCAGGCTTATTGCAAGTAACCTATGCATTGTTAAGCTAACTGGAAACTGACTGGTTATTTCCCAATCAGTCTGTTAATTTGCAGTCGTTTTGCAATTAATTTACATAGTTTCAAATCTAATTGGCAAATCATCAATTATTTGCCAATCAGCCGGATTTTTGTAGGCTTGTTGAAGTGAGACTATACAGTTTTAGAATAATTAAAAAACGCACAACTATTTCTCTAAACAGTCTGTTTCCTTTGAGGCTTATTGCAAAATGTCTAAATTCCTGAATATTTACCTAACCCTTTAGTATAAAAAAATAGCCATAGGAACATAAAAAGGTTATAAAAAATGTATAAGAAATCTATCTTATTGAAAGATTTGATTAATAAAATTTGCAAATGTAACGCATATTTAATGTTTTCCACAGCATTAGGTGGAAAAGTACATTCATTCGCATTCAATCTAAATGCGAATGAAATGATTATAAATATGTTTTAAAGAGAGTGTTATATGAAGATGTTACATAAAAATGTGTTTTATGGAGATATGTTATAAGAAATTATTTTATGGGAAACTCCGGATGTGGTGAAAGATTATGCAAATACATTAAATAGAAAATAAAAGTAGCAGCATTAAAAAGCATTGTATAGAATTATAACAAGTCACATTTAAGGATATATTTAATGAACAGTATGCATTTAAGGAAGACTAATCTGGTCCACAAAGACGGCTATTATATAATAAAGATAGAAATAAAAGGATAAAAACGATTTATTTAATACAAAACTTTGATAAATTGTAACTAGTAAAAAATTATAAGTTGAACTTATTAAACATTTGAGCAATAGTAGTTTGCTTAAGAACATTGAATTTATGTTAATTTTTTTTCTTTTTGTAATTTGCAAACTGGTAGTAGTTCTTTTTCATTCAGAAAAGTCTATGTCATTAGAAAATTCAAATATTTTATACATATGAACAAATGACTCATCAAGCGTACGTTTTCCCCTACTCCTTTTTCTGATTCTATGATGTATGCTACACGGGAAAGAAAATTTTTGGTTAATATAGCCCCAACCAAACGTTTGGTTAGACTTTCCAAATGTTGGTTGAACTGATTAAATAATTTTATTCGTTCAATAAAATTTTATTGAATTAACAAAATGATTTTGTCAATCCGACAAAAAATATTTGGATGGGGCAAAATTTGGTTGGCACAACTTTTTTTTTTCTTAGTTATCTTAACAAAATTGTTCGTTCTGTATCTGGATATCATTAATGTACCACCAACCATTTCATGATCTGTAAAATCAGGGATTAAAATTTTATTAGAATAAGTTACTTAGTTCAAAATCTACCTATCAAACATAGTTTGGTGAAATTGTAACTGAAGGTTTCAATGTGTACATTGCGATTGTTAGCGTTTGTGGATTTTAGAATTACAGATTTTTGAAAGTTGACTTCACTTGAGGCTCTCCCGTGATTTTTAAATTGCTACGCCGATACGAAGTGTGAAAAACTAATGATTATGAACTGACTAAATCCTTTAAATTTACCTTATATAGAAAGTCCGTATCCAATATCATATGGAGATTCTTACCAAGAGCTCCTAATCTGAGGTAGAAGCTTCCGCAACAATTAGCGGCAGCGTCGTTGTACCTTCGTTTGTTGGGGGCAGGAGTTCCCGGCTCTAGAGTGCCAATACTGTTAGTTACAGAGCCCACTCGCTTCAGAACCTGCCTGATGAAGGAATTAGGATTTCTCGTTCGGAGCAAGAACAGGTAAACATAGATGAGGAACGCAATACTACCTAGATACAAATACAGATAAAAACCCTGGAAAACAAAATAAAATGAATAACACAAAATAAAGAGGAAATACGAAGTGTGCCTATTTAATAACAAGACTAATGCTTTTGCAAAAGAACATGAGCATGAGTACATGAGCCAAATTCGTACAACCAATAGTTGAGTAGCATAAAGTCTTCTTTATCGATATTACTGCTTCTAAATTGGCTGTATATCAATTAGTCTGAATGCGACCTTCGTTTGTTCTGGACCATGATTCAGTGCTTTGCCGGGAAAATGCTGGGTGTTTTAAAAGAGCAACGAATTAATGTGAAATTTCTTTTTAAACTTGAAAAATCCGTTTTTGAAACTCATCATTGTCAAGAGTCACTCATACGACAATGAATGTATGTCACATGCGCTCATTTTTGAGTAGTTAAGCTTTTCCAAGATCGCCCAAGAGACATTGAAGTTGAGATTAGTCCGAGTCGCCCTTTCACATCAACAACAGAGAAAATTTTCGATATTTATAAGATTATGTACCTTCACTGGGTATCTGAAGGTCAAAATATTAATCAAAATTACAATCTTGAGGTTCTTCCTCAATTCTATGAAAAAATACGAAGAAAGACCCGAATTGTTGAAGAACAAGTCTTGGATGCTTCATCAAGAAACGCACTGGCTCACAGTATATCGTTTGTTAAAACGTTTCTAGCCAAATGTAACACCCAATGTTGAACCACCTGCCTTATTCATCTGACATGGCAGCATGTGACTTTTCGTGTGATTTTTTCAAGGTCAAATCTACATTTAAAAGAATTGGATTTTAGATCATTGAATCTGTGAAAGAAAAAGCTGCATGCGTCTCGAAAGAGCTTACAGAAGAAAACTTCCAAAACTGTTTTAAACAGTGAAAAATTTGCATGGTTTGTTGTAGAGATAAAAGAGGGGAGTATATTGAAGTGGATAATAACAAAATATGCATAAATTTAAACTAAGAAATTTTACAGAATTAGTCTGGCTGTTTAATAGCCACACCTTCTATCACTGATGGAAATTTTCAGCTCCCACAGAGTAAAATTCATTAAAACTATTATTAAAATCCATGGAAACTCTCAAAAACATTGGGCTTTTACAAACAAGATGTCAAATTAAAGCTCACACGAAGACTATAATGAATCTGTTAATCATTTTTAAATATTGTTATTTTTTTATATATTATTTGTATGTATTTTTATTAAACATATTGTTTACTGTTTTCTATTTCAGTATTTAGATAAAGATAGTTTTATTAATTTCTGCCCCTATCAGTCTGTGAACGGGAGAGTAGTATGAAAGTTTATATGACCCAATATAGTATATTTTATGGCGGTCCGGGATAACCTCCTTCAGGAAAGGACTTGAGAATTAAGTTGCGAAGTTCCAAGAGGTTGGGCAAATTTGCAATAGCAAAATAATAGCAACAAACACTAGAACTAAAAAAGAGTAACAGAAAATAATGACGATGAATTCGAACAGTCGCACTACGGCCAGATGTATTTTTTTAAAAATGTTCTGACGATGCTATTAAACAAAATCTTGAGTATCCTTTTAACTATTCCAACAAACCATTCTAGAATTTGATAGAATTGCTAAAGCATATTATTTGGTCGCAAAATTATTTCTCACTATCACTTATGATGGTGCAAAAAATTGAAGAAGGGAAATGGTTCCAAATGTCGAAGAAATAAAGCCTTGAAAAACCACTCTTTACAATGCAAAAAAATTCTGATTACAGAAAACTGAGGCTGCTACCACATGTGTGTTTTGTCCAACTTTAACTGAATTCTAAAAAATCTTTTATTCTTAATTGTTTTGTGGTTTATTGACAATAGAATGCAGCGAAATTACAATGGTTTAGGAGATAAGGAGCCTAACCCTACTTGAGGGTAAAGTTCCCTGTCCTTCCGTTAGATTCAAGTTATCCTTCTTTGACTTGGAAAAGTCATTATAGATAAAACACGTAGCTTGCGTTTTAACATGCCGACGAGTGACTTCAAGTAGTGGTTATGTTTGTTTGCACTTTTACTGTCCCTATAATCAATGAAGTAATGTCTCTCTGGCAAATGAAGTATTGTCCTTCTGATCAATGAGGTATTGCCCCTATGATCCCTATTCATATACTCAGTTCTAACCAATGTTTCCTAAATAACATCTGATGCTATGGCAGGAAAATTTTCAATTTGTTTACTCATATTTTACCCAAAAGAGTGTTTGTCTATTCCGTGGATTTATAAATGCGTGTATCTTATATCAGTTCTAAGCACCTTGCTCGAAGTTTATTATCAGAATAATGAATCAGCTCAAACCCTTTATCTATCTTTCCCCGAAAGTTCTATTATGAGTGCTAATTTCCGTTAAATATACTTCAGTTTCACATGGATGACACCCGTTATTTGAAATATTTGTATTTTTCCTAACAGAGCTAGAAAAATGAAAATTAATATAACCAGACTTACTCGTTGAGCCGGGGGTTTGTGTGGTTTCATGTCGGGGGACTTGGTAAACAATATATTTTTGGATTCAACACAACAACAGCACCTCATTTATCCATGATACTTTCAAAATGAAGGTAGCTTATGGGCGCCATATTGGAAAATGGCCGCCGTCGTTGAGTTAGGGAGTCTTGTGGTTTCGTGTCAGCGGACTTGGTAAACAATACATTTTTGGATTCATCACAACATCAACATGTTATTTATCCATGATACATTCAAAACGAAGGTAATTTATGGGCGCCATATTGGAAAATGGCGGCCATATTGAGGCAGGAGCTCTTGGGATTTCATGTCGGCGAACTTGTTAAATGATACATTTTTCGATTCACCAAAACATCAGAATGACATTTATCCATGATATTTTCAGAGCCAGGATAATTTATGGAGCCATATTGGAAAATGGTCGCCCCCGTTGAGCCAGGGGCTTATGTGGTTTCATGTCAGTGGTCGTGTTAAATCATACACATACATTTTTGAATTCACAATGACAAAAGAATGACATTTATCCATATTTTCAAAATCAGAGTAGCTTATGGGCACCACATTGGAAAATGGCCGTAGTCGTTGTCAACGGTTTTTGTGGTTTTATGTCAGTGAGTTCTTTAAACCATACATTTTTGGATTCACCATAACATCAGAATGACATTTATCCAAGATATTTTCAAGAATAGAGTAGCTGATAGACACTATTTTGTAAAATATCCGCTGATAAACAGGTTGATCCTAAAGATTTCCTTAGTTTTGTATGCTATTAAATTAATAGGGTGATTCAAAAGACAAAATGTAAACATACGCAGAGGTCAAAAGTTACAATGAAGTTCAGACAAAGACCTGCCGCAGTTAAGAGATATTTTTGATTATAGGGCAGCATTTCTTCACATGATTTGTGAAAGAACCAAGATCAGTACTTCAAAAAATTTGTTTTAGGTCCAGATCTGTCTTTGAGCAAGATCCAAAAAGACGAATGTGGTATCACATATTTACAGAACACGATTATCAATGAATAGATAAATCTAGATATGGTAATAGTATCAATTAAAGCAATAACAATTCCAGAAATTGTCGAAGACATGTTCAAAGATCATAAGATGGGTGAAGAAGCTTACCAAACTTTCCAGAGAGACTTCGTGAGAACTTAAAGCCAGAAGGGTTTTTAAAAAAACCTCCAAAGATAAAGAAACTATATAAATTTTCTGACTTGAAGAAGAAAGATAGTGTAAAGTTTAATAAACCAGAGTTTGTTGCCAAGACAAAAAAAATCTGTTTACTCAGATGACGATCATTGCGCAGCGGAGAAATTTCGATATGAGAACTGTCTATTAATACCATCTAGGACTTCATTCAAGATCCTTAGCGACACTTGATGGTTCAAAAATGAAAAAGCAAACAGATGAATGTTATGAAAAAACTGCGACTGCTGAAAGAATACACATGATGGTGTTGTTAAGATAAATGACGAAATGTGCTTTGTAAAAAACAACGACAGGAGCTACAATCATTTGGAGAACCAACAAAGAATCTATTTTCTGAGATATTACGAGGTTATACATCTTAACAAAGAATAAATGTTGTATCTGACACATACAGGCAGGTGTCAATAAAAAGAAATAAACGAAAAATATGAACAGTTGGTAATGTCATGCAAGTTATCGTCTCCGGGGGAAACAGTACGAAAACAGAAGCAATTTTTATGTATTTCATTTCTAAAGAATGACAAAATGAGCATTATCTGAAATAGTTGAATACTCGAATGATGTAGGTGATCTGCTGAGGAAAATTATATAAATTCACGAAATAACTAGTTGAAGAATTCACTAAATTGACCTGTTTCCAAGAAGAGATGATACGTAACTTTTATTTCGAGCACACCATGCTAAAACACAGCCTGGAATTAGAAGTTTTATTATCTCTAAAGATAATGTGGTTGTTATCACATTGTTTTCTCTAGAAATCGATTTGAAATGCTAGGAATGGTTAATATTTGTGAAGTTTGAATCCAGTGACAGGTAAAGTAAACATTAAAACTTGAGTAATGTGCATGGACTTCTGGGTAAAAAGGTATGTAATGCATTGCTTGAAATGCTTTCATTGTAGAGTGCGATACACTAATACGCTTGATACTGAAACTGATATATTACAGTAAACAAAGAAACATGTAAGTTGTCGTACATGTAAGTAAGAAACATTGGTCGTAAGTTTGCCATCTCTATTATGGAAAGCACGGATACTCAGACATCAAGGAATTGCGCTATATTCTATATACTTTTTTCTGAAAAAAAAAAAAAAAAAGTCTGTGGAGTCGCATTGCCTTTTGCCATGTAATAATCCATTGTACCTATCGATAATGCTAACTAATTCCCACGATCTTGTTTGTAAGGAGTGCCTACAGTCTGATCCTGATTTTCTATTTGCATATAAATATGGTTGGTTTTTAAAAACAGGTAGCGAAGGAAAACGCTATAGAATGGCAGTTCTCTTGTTCCTAAAATTGTTTTGGAACATGTGTCACATTTTCATGTCCATGTCTTTTTAATAAACGTAGATGTACAAGCATATTCAGAATATAGAACTGTATTAGGACGATGGAAATTGGTTGAACATATGAATGTCAATTTACGATGATAGCAATGCAGAAGACTAAGATTTCTCTTATTTATTAACCCATTCCAGATCAGCACCTTTTACATGACTATTATTTGATTGATACCCCTTTTTGTCATACAATTAAAAATAATTTAGAAAGTAAAAATTTTAATTACATAAGGAAAATTTTAATTTTCTTGTTTAGAGGTATCATAAACAAGCGATGGAAACACGTTTTGAAGGTGCTTATATGCACCCGTGGTCACGAAAGGGTTAATTCTTAACAGACTAAGTACAATGGATTCTCCATTACTATTTTGTTCTTGAATTGCTGTGTTTTATTCACATAAAAATAGCATGCACTAAAATGCAAAACCAGATTTCAGTCTTCTGTCATGCAAATGTCTTTTGAACTGTTTATCCAATTGAAAATAAGATAATAATCATATTAAAATAAAATCTTAACAAATATATAATTTGTTTAACGTTACTAATTTTATGTTCAACAATATTTGTTTTCCCATTTTTTTCATTAAAATTTAATTATGTAATAATACCAAAAATAAAAATTCATTTGTTATGTATCTGCGATAGATGGCGCTCTTTTTTTCAATATGGTGTCTATAAACTACCACAAATTTCATAGTATCATCGAAAAATAAACTCCTTGGACCATTGTGAATCCGAAAATGTATATATCGTCAAGTCCCCAGAAATGAAAACAAAAGCCCTCTCAACGACAGTGAAATAAATGATGCAATATAGACGCATAAGATGTTTGAATTTAATAAATGAAAATAGTTTAAGTATAACGTCCATGTTTTTATTTATTTAATTAATTATTTATTCGGAATTCAAAAGCATTTATTTAAGTAAGTTAATTTTTTTTCTTTGAAATTGTAAAGAAGAATGAAAAATCAAGCATAGCTTATGAAATATTTTCAAGCACTATGAGAAACTAAAAATTTAAACGCTTATCTAACGGAGCTAAATATTTATTCTCAGCAGCTGCTTCCCATAGTCTATTATATACGAAAATAACTTTTATTCAGTCTTGTATACGTTCTATAACTTTTTATACATAGCACATAGGGAAGTAAAAATTTAATGCATAAATTAATTAAAACTACTTTTTGGGAATTCCCATTCATGGATAACAAAACATTCATTCCCTTTGTTCAGCCATATAATTTATTTATATTATAGTACACTAACAACATGTAGTATAGTAGAATTTGGTTGAAGTGAAAAACGTGTGAAACAGTTGAAAGTGCTTTTTCAGAAAAGCATGTTTATAGACGTTAATCTAAATTATTTATGTAAACATTTATTTACAGAATTTATACATACCAAATAGCATTGTAAACATTCTACACGTAATGGAATTTTTCATTTATGTTTCATGAATTTTTGATACTGTATGAAAATAAAAATAACTATCTTTTAATCATTATTTTATCATTTAACAGTCTTTGAACAAAATAAGCTCAAAATATAAATAATAAGAAAGATAAATCATGTGTCAATCATAGATTGTAGAACACTTTCCAATATTTCCAGAATGCTTTATCAATTACTATACCACAATACTTTAAAAATCGCTATTAAGGTAAAATATCCATCTAAATATTTAAGAAAACGCATAGCATATTTGAAAAACAATATTCACCAATTACCGTCCTTTGCCAGAAAAGTATACTTCAATTCTTTTGTACAAAATACATTTGAATAATTTTGAGCTGCTTTGAATATTACCTACACATGTTCATACACGCAACATAGTAAACTGAAATTTACTTCAGGCAAAACTAAGCTTAAAACTACTGAAACCACACTTATAAATTATCATCCAAAGTTGTGTCCAGCTCCTTAGGTGACCTTATATATGATTTTACTCATATTCTACAACAGCGCAGTGAGCGTAGCCTCCTAACGCAGGATAGAAATATAAATATTTTAAAGCAGATTTTTAGATGTAAAATGTGAATATAACATGTTTATTCGTTAAGTTTTTTTCTTTTTGAGCAAAATCGATATTTTTCTTTTAATACTTTAATTAAAATATATTTTAAGTATGCTCCTTTAAAATATATTTTAAATACGAACATTTATTTATAAACAACTTTATAAAACCAACTTTATTTGACTTTACTATACTTATTCAACTTTTAAAAATAAATTTTGTGTACTTTTGAATGAATGAGAAAAGTGATTGTTACTTATTTTTAAATTCGAATTTTTTAAACACTTTTAATTACATTAAAAATTTTAATTTATAAAATTTTTGATTTTCCGTTTTTTAAAATAAATTTGGATTTCAGTATTAATAGAAGCAATACGCATGTGTGCTAGCAATGAATGTAATTGCTCCCTTTTTCTATGACTTTCTGGAAGAATTCACAAATAAAACATGTTTTCTAGAAGTACGAAAACTATTTGTTAAAAAATAAGGAATAATGTATTATACATTGACAAATATTTCTGACAGTGTAGGAAATAATGGAAAGGATTGGGGATGGGAGGGAAAAGTAAATATAATTCAGGCTTCGACCATTTGTAAGAACCGTTCTCTGTTGCGCTCAGGAGCGCAGTATTTAGGAGCTCCGGTAAATTCTGACCAATTTTAAATATTCATTAAACACAAAGAAGTACCAGAGCTGAGCTCTGACGAAAAGTAAGCACTGGTAGTAAACCTCAATAGTGTACAAATAAATTTCAATATATTTGAAATAATGTAACATAATTGAAATATAGTGCAAACAGTTTAACGCCATGGATTATTATTTAATGGAATTCTTTTGTGTGACTCTGTAAATAAAAAGTAAATACTTTGCACACAATAATTCACATAATTCATGTGTTAGTGCACTGCATAAATGTGTATCAAATTCATTATGTTTGAATTTGTGCAACATTATTAAAATACAGATGAAAGATTTTTCCCTTTGACAATAATGTAACGGGAAATTTATGTCTGTCTTTGTAAATGAACTTTTCATTTTAAATGGGGATCATGCTATAGTGAATGACTATAACATATTAAAATTACAGAGTAATCCGAGTATATTTACAAGAGTTAGAGCATAATGACGAACGGCCAGATGACCAGTAAAACCGAATGCATAAACACTTTTCAACTACGTTGGTAAGTGTTAAGGGGACAAGGGACCTTTGAAATCCATTTTTTTATATTTTTAAAATTGCCGTTTAAATATTATCCAAAGGGTATATTATGTGCACTATAGCATATATTTATCACAAAAAAAGTAAAAAAAAATATTCTTTTTGAAAAAAATAGGGAAAATTTTGTAATATTTTTTGATTTAACGGGAATTATTCAAAATGCGAGTGACTTGAATGTTAAATGCTGAGTGACTTGCTCCCTTAAAAATGAATACATAGCATATAATTACATTTTAGATCTGTAAATTTCTGTAGCCTTTACTTTAAATATTATACATGCTGCAGCAACTACTTTAAAAAAAATCTAGAGTAAATTTAACCCTGCTGAATTTTAAAACAATCCTTACTAATATTATAAATCGGAAAGTGAGTTTGTTTGTTTGTTTGTTTGTTCCGCTTTCACGCCGTAACTACTGAACAGATTGCTTTGAAATTTTGCAGACGTAAAGTTAGAAGTCCGGATTAAATAATAGGGTAATTTTTATTTATTTTATTCAAATATTTTCCTTAATAATTCAAAATTTAATTATTTTTCATACAAAATCAATAGGCATTTTTCAGATAAAATTTAACCATTTTCCTTTCCTGTTGCCAAGAAAATAAAAAATTGGAATAATAATTTTTCAACGGCAATGAATTTTTAATAGAAAACTTCCACGCGAAAAATTATAATAAAATAATTTAAAAGAAAATAAATATGACGTCATGCTTGAAATAAAAATAAAAGGTGTATTTTTTTATAATACATTTAACAAGGATATTTGTTTAGTTAATGGGAATTTTTGTGTAAAATATGGTGACATAAATTAAAAGTAAAAAGAATGAAAAAGAATTATATTTTTAATAAAATGGTTCACTCATGAAAATGTGACGTCATAGTTGAAATAAAACAGGTACTTTATAGCAGTCGTTAAAAATACAAGGGGTATGAATATCAGTAGCTAATGAAGCGAAATAAATAATGACGTCATATTTAAAATGAATCAGAAATATTTTTTACTTATACTAATTAATAAGTTACATACAAATGAATATTTTTATTCAAAACTCATAATTATCAATGGAAGAATTTTTTTGTGGGGGAAAGGTGGAAAATAAAATCACTGATTAATATATTTTTGGCTCGATTTTTTAACACTTTCGAACAAAGTTGAAAAGTTATTATGCTTTCGGTTTGTCTGTCTGTCTGGTCGCTTTCTAACTTTCGTAAATATACTCCGATTTCCATGAAATTTTTGGACGTTCTTAACGTTTACCTAACACGAATACCTATTGAAAATAAAGTTTCTACCATGATTAGTTTATTTACAGGGATAGTCAAAAAATTTCCTTATATTACGGCATTATGGGGAAAAATCGTTTTAATTAAATTTAATGATGTTACAGCCTGTAGAACATATTCAAATTTATATGCATTTACAAAGTGCACTAAAATATGCATTTTGTAAAGTATGTAGTGAAAAGGGCACTTACTATTCATTTACAGGGTCAGACAGAAGAATTCCATTGCATAGGAATAAAGGGAGGAACAGTTTCCGACATATTTTAATTATGGTAAACGATTTCATGTATAATCAAATTGATATATGTTGCTGAGGCTTAATGTAAGTTATTTCATGCATAATACGAAGTGCATAGCATTTACAGGGACACACAAAAGATTTCAAATATTATATATTCTATCCGAAGTACTGTATATCATGGATGATGACTGTTGCATGGATGAAATGCATTTTGAATTATGATATGTGCTTTTAAGTTTCGCTAAATGTATGCATATTAAATGGAGAGTATAAATAGTTAAATTTAGATATACAGGGTTACACAAAAGATCTCGGAAAGGTTACTGAATATGAGCGTAATTTACTTAAAGGTGGTTTTTAAATAAAATATGCATTTTTATTTTGAACTGCATTTAGTAAACTAAGAAATGTTTGTAGTATATATATAAAATGATAAACAGGGTCCCGCAAAGAACTGGATACAAGGTTGTCTTCGGATGATAATTTCTGAAAATGTAACTTAGGTAGTAATAAGAAATATTTTTGTTTGAAATAAATTTTAGAAAGATACTTTCGTGTATTAAAGGCACTTGGAAAACTACAGGGCTGAACAAAAGAATTCAAGAATGTTTCTATCTATTAGTATTAATCGCTGAAAAGAAAATTTTGACCAGTAAACAAATTAGCAAATAGGGATTATCAAAAGTTTTTTTACCATAAATTCGCGATAAAAAGTTAATTACACATGTTTTTCATCATCGAAATTTTTTGCTTGATTGATCAATTATTTCTTCTTTAAATGTTATGTGAACGAAGTCACGGGTAACTGCTAGTAAATTTTAATAAAACATAATTAATTGCTTCGATTTTTTATAATGCTAAAGAGCAAAACAGAATAAAACTGTCGTTTTTCGACAAAATTTTTTACAGCAATCGATATTGTTTTTATGTTTTATCCAATCCAAACATCTGAAACGCGCGTGATCTCTTCGTCATTATCCTTAATGATTTTCCTTTCGATTTTTCCGTTCGTATTATAAAGAAAATTAAAAAAGCATCACTTAATAGTTTCGAAGGTTTACATGAAAGTCTAAAACATCAATATTTGTATAGTCTCCATTTTAGAAAGCTGGTATATAAGAGGCTTACTTTCAATAAAAAAGCAAGTACAGATAAAAATGTTGGTTTATTATTGCAAAGAGAAAATTTGCAGAGAAATATTAGTCAGAAAGTATAACCAAAAGCTTTGAAATTTAAAAATATGAAAAGAGGAAAATGAATGCATAATTTTAAATTATTTTAACAATTACAAAAAAATACTTGTGTTTAAATGAAGTTATTAAATATCTCCCGCTTCACAAATGATTACTTCAGATATTCACTGTATATTTAATATAATGGACGCTTGTTAATTCGAACTCAAAGGTTTTCAGAAATAAGTTCAAATTATCCAGTGTTAAGAGAAATGTAATGTAAAATGTGTATCACTAAAGAAGTAAAATCTCCCAGTATGTATAACCCCAGAAAATACATACATTATACTATGCTATTTAAAATTAAACATGCTAAAAAGCAATAAAGACTTTCCTTAATCATAAAATGATAGATGAAGATGTAGTGAAGCAGAAGATACGCAAGAAAGTAAACTTTAATTAAAAATTTGAATTACAAATGGATGCCTGGTTTTATTTCTTATGCTTACATTTTTCAGGCTGTTTCTCGATTTGAAGTAAACATTTCAATTCCTTTTCAGAAGAAATTTTATCTGAATAAATGTTTTCAGAGTTTTTATAGAATCTTTGATCATTAGGATGCTTGGGGACTATGCAAATATGTTATAGATATTTTTTTACACTTTGGACACCCACCTCCTTCTTCCGTTCCGATATCATATGTTATCATACATCGACCCCCGCCCCCCAGGTAATGATATCGTTATCGAAGTGTAAAAAGTTTTTGACTTTTCAAATTTATTTCTGTTGTTTGAAGTGATATACAGAACTCGTTGCTTTTATTTTTCGCATACTTTATTGATTCAAATGAAGAGAAGTCAATAAAATATTGCTTTATATCCAGCAACACTTAAAAGAAATAATTACTGCTTAAAAGTATTTTATTACACTCTTTGTTATATAATTCTTTGAAGAGTAATAAAGTCTTATTACGTTATACTTGTCCCAAATAAAGGAAGGGTGGAAGGGAGGCAGACAGAATTTCGCATCAACAACACAACATTATTTTGCTTCATTCATTTATTTATTACTAAACATAAGCTTTAATTTAAATATATTTAACGTATGGTTTTACGAATCTTAATTATATATGCATACACATATGAAGAAGAAAATGACAAATGCTGTCGCATTCCACATTTTAGAAATAAATTTTTTTTATAACAGTTTAATCATTTTAATAATAACCTTGCATTTTCATAAAAATAGATGCCTGATTTAGAAAAGATAACATTCTATTTTGGACCAAACACTATGTTATAAATAAAAAGAGAAAATTTTTATTGGATTAAAGATGATTTCGATTTCAAAAGACAACCCCGCCCTCTTCTCTAGAGATATCCTACGATATCATATGCCATACTCTTCCCTTCCCCCGTAAAATGATAACGTTATTTATTCACACACCCTCAACAGTATGTGTATCCTCTTCTGAATCCGCTAAAGTATAGTTTTTGTAATGCCACCGTCTCTCAGTTTACCACGTTTTCATCTATCTTTACATAATATGAAAAAGTAATGTTATCACATTTAAATTTTTTTTTAATTCAGGAAAATCTGTATCAATATTGCCACATTCTTCAATATAATTGTCCTTTTCGGCATGCATGAATTTAGTATGACGAAGGCAATCACTATTTATGCTTTCTTTAACAGTCAGGGACGTAGCTTTAGGGGGGGGGAGGGGGGGAGCCTCCCCTCCCAATATGTTCATGTAGTAGGGCGCCAGAGAAGGTTTAAGGGCGCCGCTAGGCGCCCGGAAAAAAGGCTTTTTTAGCAGTTAGAAGTAATTATATAAAATAACTTAATTTTAAATGTAAAATTACAAAGTAAGTTATTTTTCACTTACAAAACATGAATAAGGCCCTTAATTTTAGACTTGTTACTATCTCTATTCCCCCACTCCTATCCCGAAGAAAATTTATGCATCCGAAATAAAAAATTTCGAAAACAGACTTGTAATCCAGGATAGATGTACAATTATTTCCTTCTTATAGTAGTTGTTGGTCTCCCTTAAAAATAGAAAGAAAGGAAAAGAAGTGTGGAAGCGACTGTAGTGCGTTTGAATAGTTCTATAATATGTTTTAGTAGTAGGGCGCCACAGAGGGTTTAGGGGTGCAGTAAGACATCTAAAAAGGGGAGTTCCAAAAACGGCGCCATGGAAGGTTTAAGGGCGCAGTTAGGCCCTAAAACTTTTATTATTAATGTGGCATTCTTAGATTATTTTTTACGCAAAAAAAGAAAAGAAATCAAATAACAGAAACATGATTTGGAGTTAAAATTATTATAAATTTATTAGAAAATAAATTATGGTTTTAAGAAAATACATAGGAGATCCATTACATTTGAAAAATTTTAAGATTATTACCAGGCGCTATCCCCAATGCGAAAACAAGAACACATTCCGGAAATGGGCATTGTTCGATCACTACTGGTAATTTGATCTTTCGGAGAAAAACTCTCTCCTGATTCCAATCCAAGGTTGGTCGTCCTCGACAGGGTCATCTGACCTTTAAACTATTTAAACTCCCCTCTTATGACCTTCCTTGTGTGAGGTTAGATAATTTCCGGCAGTCACCTACATATATCTTGCTGGTCCAGTATCCAGTGTTGTCAGATTGTACTGAAGCTGATAACGCGACTTTCAAAAATAGCGATTTCTTTCGTTAAATTTTTAAAATGAAAATAAAAAGCTGTCTTTCGTAGCTGCCCAGAGAAAAGAAATTCAGTCATGAGTGATCTGACTGAAATAAAACATAAAAACAAAAAGCCAGAATCTTACTACAGAGAACAAAATAGAAAAAGAACTTATGAAGCGGAGAGAGAATGCAAATTTATAAAAAAGTGGATGAAAAAAAGACGCAGTCGAAGGTAAACAAATGTACATATTTTCCTTTTAGTTAAGCATATTCATGAAGTACAATGTTTATATTTCTGACTCAATTGTGAGTTCATTTATTATCATTGCTATTATTAGAGGGGAAAAAACCGAATAGCAATTTCAGTTTTCCGGTAAATTTAAGTTTTAATGATTTTTCTTATTCATTTCTTAAACAAATTGCTATTTTTTGATAAATGGCGATTTCTGAAACTTTTACATTATTAATAATTGACCTAGTTTTAACCCAGGACTGGGCAGGAATGAAGCTTTCCCCAAAATTAAAAGAAATATATGTTTATGGGTGTACTCTAAAACATGCTTTTCCACCTTCAACACCTCGATATTTGATACTGAAATGATACAATTTCAGATTCATTTTTAAAAATAGAAACATGAAACTTGCAGGAGTGAATTTGGAAGAGATGTATACATCTCTTCGAAATTCACACAAGGTGCCGTATGATTTTATTTTTCGCTTCATTCATTAGAATTTGATTGATAAACAATCATTGTTTCAGTATGGTCCTTTTTTTCGTCTCCAGCTCTTCGGCTTCGGAAAATTCGCTTCACAACGTCCACTTTGACAGCAGTTTTTACATTATTTTCTGCCTTTATCAAAATATTGAGCTTTACGGTACCTTGTATAGTTTCTGAATAAGAAAATCTGTCAGTTTGATGCATTTGAGAGCAAAAATGAAATCAAAACTAAAGCGAAAATAAGCAGTTATCATCGGAATACACACTTACTTACAAATGTTTTTCGAGAAAGCAGTCAAACATAGTAAGATGCAATTGAATGGAACCAACCAAATATTTAATTTCACATGACTTTTTTTTTTTTTTTTTTTTTTTTTTTAGGTATTTGATATCAAAACATTGCATTTTTACATATTTTATTGTATAAAACACTGTATTTAAAATTGCAACACTATAATTAAAATTGCATTATTACTGATCAATTGGCACTGATTGCATTGTTGCAAGGGTTACTGATCAAGTGGTAAAGAAAATGTTTTCAATTGAGCTATAGATTTTTTTTCTTTGGCTCTATTTTCGTTTTATAATTCCTAAATATAATTTTGTTATGTTTTATCAATGATGCGTATTCATTTCAAGTTATGTTCACTCTTCTGATGGGTCTTTTTTCTGCCTTGCGGTGCTTCAATTTGATTCATCTGAAATATAACAGTTTTTAATTAACGCTATAAACATCACGACGTGCCGAAGTGCAAAGAAAACTCTTCTATCTGAAACACTAAAATATATGTGGTGCGTATTTATTTTAAATCCAGATTGAAATGTTCTATGCATCTGAGTATTTTGCGTCGCTAATTGCTATTGTGATAAATTACTTTTGACGTAATTTAATGATATCCGGTATTCAGCATACTATTGCTAAATTGAACATAAATTGAACTTAATTCAAATTACATATTCAGTGATTTGTTGTATGTTTTATTTATTTAAATCATAAATAAAAAATTTATAATTGCATTATGCGGCCCTTTTATTATTTAAATTGATAATATATAAAATGCTTTTTAGGTTAAGAATAAAAGGATGATTCAACAGAAATGTGAGAAAACAATTCAATATCATTAGAATCGCTAAATTTAGACATGGGATTACAAATGGTCAAAATAAAATTAGAAAAGGGATCAAGAAAGTGTTATTTTGATAGCATATTTCTTTCTTAAGCCGGATACATTTATAAATCAAAATTTTATAGCATTTTTCTCTTTTTGCTATACATATCCTTCCAATAGTTTCCGAGAAAAAAATTACGTCAGTATCAGGCCATAGAGCCTCAAAACTGTTGTTACCTATTAAAAGCGTTTTTTAGATCGATTTGAGATTTGACTGTAGCAAAATATTTTATTTGTTCTTTATATCTGGGGAACTAAGATAATAAAAGGGAAAACATGTTATTCCATTTTACAGAAAATGGAATATTCAGTACATTTGGTATATAGACCACCGTTACTTCCTTGAAAAGGGGTCAAATGTTCATCGAAAGGTTTAACATTTCCTTTTTAGGCGCGTTCGTAATTATGTATATACGTAGCACATATTGTTGTCGTTCAGTCCGTCCGTCTGTCTGTCCGTCCGCATATAACAACGCAAAAACTACCCAACCGAATCGTTTGAAATTTAAGATATATTATTATTACATAATTTTGTCGAGTCATTTAAAATTTTAAGAAAATCGGATGCATAGATCAATTACAGGGACAATCAAAAGGATTCCGTTACATTACGGTTAATGGGGGAAAATGTTTCAAATGCATTTTAATGGTGTTACACTCATTCGAACGTAATAAAATTGATATGCATCTATAAAGTAGATATTATAATATACATTTTGTATAATCTGTGGTACAAAGAATGTTTGTTATTGATTTACAAGGCCACACAAAAGTATTCCATTGCATAATGGTATAGGGAGAACATTGTTTGGTGCGCATTTTAATTGTAATTATTTACAGTTTTATGAGATTGATATATGAGAGTGATATTTTTAAAACTTCGTTATCGTACGAACGAGCCTCATTTGCTACGCTTCACGTGCAATTTCCAATTTGTTTATATTGGTGGGGGTGACAGTAGTGGGCTCGATCTCCGAGAATCTCATCAGAAAAAAATTGAAGGCTAAATTCAATTATATTGACCAGCAAGTTTCGGGTGTAGGGAACCTTCAGTGTAGGGAACCTTCCCAGGTGTAAGTTGTGGATTTAGACAAGTGTTGTATAAAAAGAAAGATCTCGTCATGTACGTTAAAAAATGTAATGGAACTACCCGTCCGAATCCAACCGTTTTCGAGATATCAGCACTTGAAGTGGGAATGAATGAATAAATAAATCGAAAGGCATGTATATAAATTGTTCGCAATTAAAAATTTCTTTGCATTGTTTTTAATCTTTCTGCCAATACTTTTTACGAGCTACGAGCAAAATCCTTTACATCTACACACTGTCAGTTATTTCTCCTCTTTTAGACAGGTACATTGCATTCTACGAAGTTTTCGCGTACGACTGCATTCGGAGAGTTTTTTCATCTGTTTTTGTTATTTCCAGCACTTTTTTATATAAATTTTTGAGCAAATGTGTGGGATAAAATGTATGTATATATAGTGTGTAAAATAGAACGTTTTTCTTAGGCTGGCTTGTCTTGCAAATAATTTATATACTTGCCTGTCAACTTATTTATTTATTTATTTACACTTCAACTGCTGATATCTCGAAAACGGTTGGGTTCGGACGGGTAGTTCCATGACACTTTTTAACATACAAGACGAGATCTTTCTTTTGATACCACACTCGTCCAAATCCACAACTGACATCTGGAAAGGCCCAATAGTCAGTCAAGGTTATTGTGGCACCTTGCGTTTTCGACAAATAAAATAACTTTATGCTTTTGCCTCGAAAGCTCCTTATTATTCGTTCCTTTTAACAAACTATTGAAAATTTCTTCTGTCATCAAGGCTTTTGCATTGGATTTTAATTCCTTTAAAACACCACGAATTTTTGGACAGTCCAAACAGTAATAAATTAAGCTTTTCGCCCCCCCCCCCCCCCGCATTTTTTACTAAACTAAAGCTATAATCCTCTCTTTACTGCTTTTACCATACCTCCTGTTCAAATTCCACTGTAATGGCAATAGCTTATAAAAATGTGCAATTTCGTCGCATTAAAATATCTTTTGACAAATAAATAGAAAAAATATACATAGAGATGATTTTGACACACAAAATAATAAATACAGCATGTATTTTCTCCGTTAAAGGGATCTGGGACACAAATATCTTCAAAATTAAAAAAAAAAAGTTTTATAGCGTTAAAAATTTCTGTTTTTTCTCCTTAAAATGACGGTTAAATCATGTTTCTATCTTAATCAGAATAATAAATATTATTTTTTTCATTTTGTTTTGTTTACAAAATCTAGCTTTTAAACAATGGTTGTCATGGAAACGAGTTCTACTGAAAATGGGTTTTTCTTCATGATGGTTTTTTCACAATTTCTTGCATTTAAGGTGTTATAAGTCAAGAACCATAAAAGATAAATGATTAGAACTTGTCTTTGTTGATTGTTTTACTTTAATTTTGATTCAGCAAATTAGAAAAAAGTATTTACTTTAGGAAATATGTATTTTTTTAAGTTACATTATTATTTTTTTTACTTTAAATATCTTTAATTTTTCTTTAAATTAATCTTTTTAAAAATACTGAATCAAAATTAAAACTTATATATTTCTGTTTATTTACATGTAAAAGAAAATTCTACAAGTAATATTTCGAGTTATTACGATTTTAAATTACACCACGTTTTTTGCAAATTTTAAAATTTATATCATGTGATTCGCTTACTAAAAATATGGTTAACCATCACAAAAAAATCCAAAATTTTAACAAAATAAATAAAAATTATTTTAAAATGCGCCGCGGACTTCCTTGAACGAGAAAAAATAAATTTCTGTTGTCAAATTTTTAGTTCGAATTAACCGAAGTGATATAAATAAGTTAGTTGGTTGGTTGGTTGTATAGAATTTAATGGCGCAAGATCCCTTAAGGGATATGCTGCGCCAAACAAAGACGTAAGAGATAAAAAAGCAGAAAATATAAAGTGAAAGATATCTGGATGGGTTACCCCATCCAGATGTAGTCAAGACACGTGAAAAATGAAAGAAACTTATTCATAAAACTAGGTATCCAAACAAAGGAAACTGAATGGAGTTTCCATCCAGAAAGTCAAAAAGCATAAAAGACTTGTTAAACATTTAAACCCTAAATCTCAAAATAAAAACCAGTGTGTTTTAAAAAAGTAAAGAGTGCCCCATGGGGTTTTTCTCCAATGAGGTTTGTCAAAATGGGGACTGAAGATTTAAAATACATTCTATACAGGTGCCGAAGACCGGGACAGTCAGTTAAAATATGATGGATGGTCAAGTAATCAAAATGACAGTGTGGGCACATGGGTGCATCTTCCCGAAGTAACAAATGTCTATGAGTAATTCTGGAATGCCCAATTCTTAGACGAGTTAAAAGAACGTCTGATTTTCTGGGGGTAAATAGGAGGCCAGGTTGTGATTTTAGGTTTAACATGATGTAGTTTATTGTTGAATTCCATATCCCAAGTCTCTTGCCAGTTGTTGTGAATTAGATGATTTATGAGCAATTTAATATCAGAGAAAGGAATCTTATGATGTAATGGATTAAGAGCGTGTTTTGCCGCCTCATCCGCTTTCTCATTACCAGGAATGCCCATGTGCCCAGGTACCCAGCAAAATAAGATCTTATAACCTCGTCTTGTTAGTTTATTATAAAAATCAAGGATAGATGAAACAAATGGATGCTTATTAAATGATTTAATTGCGTCAATAGAGCTATTTGAGTCTGTGTATATGATAAAAGAAGTATTATGATGATGAGAGATGTGCACCATGGCTCTCTCAATCGCTATCAATTCAGCTGTAAATACCGAAATAATAGGATGAAGCCGATAACTTAGAGAAGTGTTTTCGCAAAAAATGCCGCAGCCAACAATGTCTCCGTTTTTAGAACCATCTGTATAAATATCAATGTAGCTACTAAAAGTTTCACGATGAGTAGAAAATAGTTGTTGGAAAGCAGCAGGGGTCAGATTGTTCCTATCATATCCTTTAAAAGGGTAGAGAGAGATAATATTAGGAGGCTTCCACGGGGGGAACAGAAACAAAGAGCGTGGACTCACCTGAACATCACTCAAGGAGCTATTTTCTATGATGGTTCTCACTCTGACTCCAAAGGATGGGACACAAGACGGACGGTGCTGATAAAGCATATCATTGTCAGTATTTAAAATAATGGGATGGAGAGGATGGTCAGGATGTGATAAGAGACGGTAAAATAATTCCAAAGAAAGTTTATCACGATTATGGAACAAGGAAGGTTCATTACATTCAACATACAAGCTTAGAACAGGAGAAGTACGAAATGCACCAGAGCAAACACGAAGTGCGCTATGGTGCACCGTGTCAAGTTTTTTCAGAACAGAGTTACTGGCTGAACCATAGACCTGACAGGCATAATCAATTTTAGAGCGAATAACCGTACGGTATATTTTAAGGAGGGAAGTACGGTCAGCTCCCCAAGAAGTATTTGAAAGTACCTTTATTAAATTTAGCAATTTTTCACATTTTGTCCGTAGTTGTAAAACATGCGGTAGAAAAGTCAGTTTGTTGTCAAAATAGAGGCCGAGGTAACGAACACTGTCCACAACAGGGATTTGAGTTGAATCAATGAAAATTTCAGGATCTGGATGCAGATCCCTACGTCTACAGAAATGCACACAAGAAGTTTTGTCACTAGAAATTATAAAACCATTTTTGTTTGTCCAGCTAAGAATACTTTTAATTGCAATTTGCAGTTGTCTCTCAATAAAACGAATGTCTTGTCCCATACACATAATACGGAAGTCATCGACATAAAGGTCACCTTTTACAGAGGGAGGTAGTTGGTTAAGAATATTATTTATTTTGATAGCAAAGAGGGTGACACTAAGGACACTGCCCTGTGGTACACCCTCTTCTTGTACATAAAAGCTAGAAAGAACTCCCCCAATTCGAACTTGAAAAAGTCGAACTGTGAGGAAATTTTTGATAAAAATAGGAAGGTTCCCACGAAAGTCCATATTAAAAAGGTCGCGGAGAATACCATAGCGCCATGTTCTATCATAGGCTTTCGCCATGTCAAAAAAAACTGACACCAAATGGTTGCGTTTTAGAAAGGCTGTCCGTATTTGATTTTCCAAATGGATTAAATTATCGATAGTAGACCTACCACGTCGAAACCCACTCTGAAAAGCAGCAAGGCAGTTGTTAGTTTCTAAAATATGTACGAGGCGGCTATTGACCATTTTTTCAAGAAGTTTGCAAAGGCTGCTAGAAAGTGCGATTGGTCTGTAATTATTAGGGTTCGTAGCATCTTTTCCAGGTTTAGGAAAAGGAATAACGATAGCCCTACACCAAGCACGAGGAAAAAGGTGTTCCATCCAGATTCTATTGAAAAAAGAGAGGAGGTTGTCAAGAGAGAGGTCAGAAAGATGTTTGATCATGATGTAGGTGATACCATCATGTCCAGGGGCAGATAAATGACTGTCTTTCAAACACTTTTTTAGCTCAGATATAATAAAAGGATGGTTGTATGAAAATGTGTTATGAGTATCAAAATTAATCCTAATCATTTCATTTTGTCTTTTATATGTTAAAAAAGGTTCTGGATATGCATCTGATTTTGAAATTGAAGCTAGGGTAGACCCTATTGTCTCAGCTATATTCTTAAGAGAAGTGACAGTACGACCGTTATATTTTAAAATGGAAATATGACTTTCAGAATAAATGCCCATACATTTTTTTACTTTAGTCCAGAGTTCTTTACTAGATGTATTGGAGTTGATACTTGAGACATAATCAGTCCAGGAGTCACGCTGGCTTTTGCGTCGCACCCTTCTAGCCTCAGCCCTTGCTTTTTTGTATGCAATATAGTTATTGTTACTTGGATATCTTCGAAATAGACCCCAAGCTTTTTGCTGTTTTTTCTTTGCCATTTGGCAGTCGTTATTCCACCATGGTTTTCTGTGTTTGTGTGTAGTAGAAGTTTTTGGAATACTAGCATCAGCAGCATTGATAATACAATTAGTTATATTATCAAGTGCTTTGTCGATGTCACCCATTATCATATTATTGGTTATATTTGCTAGTGCAGTAAAAGCTGGCCAATTGGCTCTGTCATATATATACTTTTTGGGATGGTTATTAGAATCTCCAGCTGGAGTAGTCAAGGAGATAAAAGTCGGAAAGTGGTCACTGCCGTGCAGGTCATTTGAGACCCAGAAGTTCCAGAACGGATAGAGAGAAGGTGAACAAATTGTAAGATCTATTGCATGAAAAGTACGGGTTGGTTCGTGAAAGTATGTGAAATCACCGTTATTTAGCAGGCATAAGCCATTGTCCGATATGAGTTTCTCTATTGTATCACCACGTGGGTTACTGTTAGAATTACCCCACAGTTGACTGTGAGCATTAAAATCTCCTAGGATAATAAAAGGCGTGGGGAGTTGGAAAATAAGATCATTAAGATGTGCTGATTGAATAGTTTGGTTAGGCGGTAAATATATAGTACAGATTGTAATGAGACATTTTATGTGGACACGGACTGCAACAGCTTGTAAATTAGTGTTTAATGGGAGATGAGAATGAGGTAAACTGCGAGAGATGAAGAGAGCCACTCCACCAGTGGCTCTATCACTATTTATAAAATCATATCTGTATGTAGCATAATTACGTAGTTTTGTTTTGTCTTTGGGCTTTAAATGAGTTTCTTGCAGAGCTAAGCATAAAGGTTGATGATCAGACAGGAGAATACGGATTTCGTCATGTTTATTGTAATAACCACGGCAGTTCCACGAAATAATATTAGTCATGAAGAAAGATGTTAGATATGTATATCTATGTCATTTGTTTCGGAGGTAGTAGACATGCTACTATCTCCATCGTCTAACTGTTCATCCCGTTCAGGATGAAGGTTTAGAGCATCATCATCCATATATGTTTCGTCTTGCCTATTTTTCTGTTTTTGATGCGTTTCATTTTTAGATGTTATAGTTTTTTTCTTTTTAGTTTTATTTTCAGGTGCTTCAAGTCTATGGTTAGGTTTTGGAGGTACGGATTTGGTTATATTTTGAGGGGATCTTTTCAGGAATGGATGTTTAGGAATAAGAGTATTTGATGACTTTGGAGAAGACTTTTGTGGCGAATTGGAAGAAGCAAGATTTAGAGATTTAGTTGAGGTAGATTGTGTCGATCTTGTAGTTTTTCCAGGATTATTAGAGAGGCTGGTTTCTTTTTGCTTTGTTTGGCTTTTTATTTCAGCAGGGGATTCAGTCTGAGTTGCAGTCGTTTGATAAGTTTTTTGGTTTATTTTAGATAAAGCAGCAGAATAGGATACACCAACTTTAGGTGTCCTGGATTCGACTATTTTTCTAGCTTCAGGATATGGTATATTATCTTTAGTGCGTATTGTTTGTATTTCTTTTTCGATTTTCCACTTTTCGCAGGATTTTGAATATGAAGGGTGGTCTTTTTTACAGTTAACACAGCGTGGGGTAGCATTACATTGAGTACTATCGTGGTCAAGTTCACTGCACCGACCACAGACAAGTTTACCTCGACAATTAGTTTTTGAGTGCCCAAAGCGTTGACACTTAAAACAACGCAATGGATTTGGGATGTATGGTCTTACATGACATGACAAATATCCAGCTTTTATGTATCTAGGCAATGTAGGTGTATTAAAAGTAAGTATTATGTGCTTGGTGGGTATCTTGGTTTGATTAAGTGGTATCTGTTCATCCCGACGGTTGATTTGTATCCTCCTAGCTTCAATAACATTTTGATCTTTTAGGTTTTCTAAGAGTTCAGTTTCAGAGACGTATATAAGGTCGGATTCTGATATGACTCCACGACATGTGTTTAAAGTTCTGTGTGGTGATACAGTGACAGCAATGTTAGCAAAGTGTGTACATTTTTTTAAGTTGGTTGCTTGTTGATCATTATATACTTCAATTAACAATTCTCCTTTACGTGTTTTTTTTATAGTTTTTGGTTCTCCAACTAACCCTTGGATGGCTTTATTAATTAAAAAGGGTGAAGTTTTATCAAATGTCCCTTCCTGACGTTGTACCACAAAGAATCTTTCTTGAGCTATGCTTGTATTAGGATTTGTATTTTTACATTCCATATTGGAAGTAAATTCCTCCACTCTATCTGCCCAAGATTTTTTATGTTCCACATTATCACTTCGATTTGATTCACAGATTATTAAATCATTAATCTCTTTTTGGTGTGGGGCTTCCACTTCGCATGTCTTATCCCTTGAGTTTGTAGCCATAATTGAATTTAAGAATTTGAAACCGCCAGGCATCGGGCCTGGTCACCGACCCTTCTTCTTACCGTTACGTCAGGTGCAGGTCTCAAAAGGGCGAAAACTATTTTCAACAGACCCCCACGTTTTTCGAACATTGGGTTAAACTCGATAGCATCTCCGAAGCTCTAGTTCTTTTCCAGGGAGAATGGGTAGCCGTAGGTAAGCCTTTACAGCTCTGTCCAACCTACAGCCGGCCCTTACATCGAAAGGCACCAGTCTTCTGGTGTTACTCCTAACAATCACCATGCAAGCATGGCGCCCCCCGTACTTGGAACCGAAGCTCGGAGATGCCCTGCACCCTGGGACTCGATATCATCCTAAAGAGGATGAAACGAGTCGATGAGGTTAGAAGAAACCTCAACACCCAGGGTGTCTCACGTGCATAAAAAAAACCACTATTGTAAAAAAAGTAATATACGAGGGAGCTTAAAAAAACTTGGTATATTTTTTGTCTTTTTGAGCATTTTTAATTTTTTTTTTCCTTTTTTTTTTTTTTTTTTTCAACAAAAGAACGAAAACAAAGTTGGTAAAAACAGAGAACTATGTAAACAAACAAGTTAGTGAAAACGACAAAGTTAGTAGAACAAAGAACTATGTGAACAAAAAGTTAGTCAAAAACCAAACAAGAACAAAGAGGGATAACAAACTGAAAAGAGAAGATTAAAAAGTGTGAAACAAAGAAAAAAGGATAGACAACTAAAAAAGAGAAGAAAAAGGAAAGGAGAAAGATCGCTCGGGAACCCGGGGTCGCGAAACCCGTAAAAACCTAAAGAAGGTATTCCCCTGGGGGATATAAATAAGTTAGAATTAATGAGATATTTTTAACATTAATTCCAATACAAATTTAGCAGGGTCTTTGGATTAGTTCGAATTAACCGAAAGTTCAAAATAACGAAATTCGAATTAACAAGTACCCACTGTACCAGGAAAAAGAAGGAGGGGGAAAAAAACAATTGATAACATTTTTGTCGAATTTCTTAGAAATATAAAATCCGACAATTGTTCTCAATTCTAGTGAAAAACAAAATGTAATCGACTTTAAACCCGTTTTACGAATAAAGTTCCTGTCTGCGGTGAAAAAGTAATTATTTCGCATATTTAATGCCGTAATATAAAATACACACACACACACATATATATATTTCAATTACTTTTACGTTAATGCAGTTCTTTGAAATTGAACACAAAATATGCTCGAATGGTTTTGTTTTTATTTAAACCATTTGTTCTATATTGAAGATACAATATGAATACAAAAAAGAAAAAATAAAATAAATAATGAAAATAATGAAAATTTTCACAATGGCACTTTTGTTCTTAAAAATATAATGATATTGCCTGTTGTCCCCAAAACAACTTCCTAGAAAATTCTAATATTCTATTTCGAAACACTTGTGATTAAACTTGATGACAAATGTATTTTTAAACAGAAGTTTCTTGTATTTTTGAAAAATTTTCCTTGAAAAGATTGGAGAACTAAATGCCCATTGTTTCCTAGCAATGTTCTTGTATTTTTGTAAAGTGTAATTATCTAAGCCGGCGATTTGAACGCTTTTTGAGAGCAGAACTGTCTGAGAAAAAATTTTCATATTTTTTGTTTTGACGGACATCTTATTATTTATGATTGAAACTACGGAAGTTTTTTCTTTTTCTTTTTAGTCTCTTTTCTTTCTTTCTTTCTCTTTTTTATAACAATATTCTTTACGCGGGGATATCGAAAAATACTGGTGAATATTTTTATATTGTATTCACACCGCTATTTTTAAAAAATACATTTCGTCGTATCTATATAAATAAACGTATAAAAGTAAAACAAATTCGAGACTTCTGTGGGTCCCTGAATAAGCATTGTAGCTCTCTTGAGGTTCATTTCGTATTTCCTGTATTTTTACGGGCACTTGAAATTTAAAACTAACCATTTTTTTGGTATATTAAATAAATAATATATATACTGTAGGGTTTTAAAAAATACGATAGGGTTTTAAAAAATTCAAAAGATCCCTTGGGGCCCGCAGACTACACACTGTAAAACATATGTGTAACGTTACTCTATAAAATATGTGGCAGCCTTGCTGCCTGCAATTTCATGGAATTCTTTAACCGATATAACCGGTGCAGCATTGTAATGTTACACCAGTAACATATGGTTAAATTACACCAATATATAAGTGAAGATAATTACTCCATAAATTGGAGGCAGCAGCTGCAACAATTTCATGGAGTAACCCTATATAATTTTTGTACAGTGCATTTTAAGAACAGTCAATCTAAGTGATTATATAATGTTGCTGTTTTGAATTTCACAGTGCTGCATGTGTGCAGTATACTTTTAAGTATAGAACATTTAATCGTAACAATGTTTAGGATATGATAGTGTTAATTCTTAAATAACCGCATTAAAAAAAAAAAAAAAAAAAAAAAAAAATAGAAACTGAATTAGGTCGGGTAGGGTCTGGATAGTTTCTATTATATATTGCATGGACTAGGGCTAAATCGGGTCATAAACTCCGAATATAGTTTCGGCCCATGCACACCTTTTAAATAATGTCTGTGATCTTTACGAAGCCAGTTGCTTGGAATATTTCGATGATGTCATCCAGATTTCTTCGACAATATTTACTTCAATAATAAATAATAAAGTTTTTTATAAATATTTTCCTTGCATTTAAATATCTTATCTAAAAAGTTACAAATTATCCTAAGAAGTTCCAGTAATGAAGTCAATATCTATCACGAAATACTGACTTGTTAAGAAGTTTGCTTACCCAGAGCTACCACTAGAAACAACTTTTGCATCAGTTTTTTCTAGTGTAAATTTTGAAGTAAATTTCTCTTGAAAATGTTGTCAAAGAAAGTTATAAGGACTTCTGCTTTGACAAAGTGATGCCAGTTAAAATTAAAAAATAGTGACCTGTGGCAACTTTAGAACTATATAAAAACAGTTTTCACCTATATAAAAACAGAGATTAAGGACACAACGCACAAAAATCATTCTGTGAACAATGTATAAAACACAAGCGTGCTGTACAGCTTGTTTGTTGAGCTGTAAATCATATTTATTAAACTTTTTGTACTCGAAACACCCTTTCAAAAAAAAAAAAAAAAAAAAAAAGTATTAAAAAGATTCACCTAAACTATGGGAAAGTACAGAAAACCAGGTACAATCACAAAGAACCTGGGAGTCTACGATCTTTTAAAATTGTTTTGAGCTTCCACTTTAAAAACCACTGTCAGTAGTAATTCGTAAGAAAGTATCAAAATCAAGGAGCATTAATTGTGTCAGTATTTCGTAGATATTCAGAAGGATGATCGCCTGGAAACACTGAGATGCTGTTGGCTTTGTGCGGGTGCCTAATACCACACGTACACAACTATAATATAAATATAATATAATATAAAATGACCATTAAAATAACTTATAACGGAGTGAAAAGTCCTCCTTTTTACGAAGTCGGTTGGCAGGAGAAAGGTACTGGGTGGAGGATTTCTCCCTTTAGGATAAAAATGAAAATTGTGAAAGCAAAAATTCCGTCTACAACCTCTGCAATACCTGTTAAGTGGAAGTTGAAATACCTTGACCACACGTTTGAGACATTATCTTCTATCTCGGCCAATTAGAGGACATATTAAATAATAACAAGTTATAAAACAATGAGCATGTAACTTACCTCATAATATGAAGCAGGAATTTTGTGAGATATAACCTCCGCCAGGGGAAAGCTGATTCCCATGACGACAAGGAGCTTGGCGTATACTGCACTCAGCATAATGACCAAAGAATCGCTGAAAATCAGTAAATAAATTATATAAGGATTTTAAAAAAGTCATGTTTGACGTACCGATAGTAACACATACATTTTCAACCTTTATAAACGTGGTTAATAAAACTGCATATTTTTTTCTCTTTTTTTTTATCAAAAAATGTTTTCATCTTCCAGATTGTTTCTATATTTTATCATTCAAATTGAAAAGATTTACCTGGAATTTCAGAGACCTGAAAGAGATTATTACTTCTCATTACTGCCCTCATCTCCCTACATAAAACAACTACTAATAAGCGTTGTAATCGTAAATAAACCAAAAGGTATACGTTAGAATCAGAAGCGTTAATCGCTATAGTATATGCTACCAGATTTACTTGAGAAACAGAGGGTATACAAATCACTTTTAAAAATACAGAAGATACAAGATGTATGCTCCGTATACCCCGTTTGCAGTGCATCTCTACACCCCTGATAGTGACATTCAAACTTCGCAGTAATTTAATAATTTTTTAATAAGTGGAGGACCCGAATAGAGAAACGGATATTAAAAAATCGGGGGGGGGGGGGGGGGAGGGAAGGTAGCTTTCTTATTCCTTGATTTTAAGGATTTAACTTATTTGATTAACATTCACGAAAGGTAAATTGCGCCGAATCCGAATACAGAATATTATCAGTTTTCCCCAATAATTAATTTGAATGTGAATTTAAAGAAATTAGTGAGCTATCACCCGACAGGCTTCAGTTATGGCAACTTTTATTGTGCGCCAAATTTAGTGATAATTACCAAATGTTCTTAAGCTTGGGGAAAATTTAACATTGGTGAACACCGTTACATATCTACGTGTCGGTGTGACTATTTTATGAATACTAATAAACTTTTTGCTTTAAATGTAACGTCATTTTATGATATGATTATGTAGCGTATGATAATTTCAATAATACGTATAGCAATGAAATAAAATTTGCGAGAAACCTGGTTCATTAAATATAAATTAGCAGCATCAGAAGTGCGCTGTCTTATTTCAAATTGTCAGCCAGTCTATAATTTCAAACTGCTAGGAAGGATTACCCCAAGATTTTCAACTTCTCTCCAGTTATTTTTTACGATAGATATGAAACAAAAAAAGCCCCCCAATCCTTGTATCAAGACTTAATATTTAATAAAGGGGGAATTTTTTAATTATCCTTACTTTTTGGATGTTTGTTTGAATTTGAAATATAAAATAGGAGAGATTTAAAACAAGATGGCAGATCAAGCTGGCCAATGGATTCGGTCGAGTTGCATTGGCACGTGTCTTATCAGGGTAAGTTTTACAATTCATTCTAATCGACTGTCCGTCTAAAAATAATCTTAAGATTATATAAAGAAATCGTAACTTTCTTCCAATATTCTACAGAAATCTGAAGAATTTGTGCAGCTTTAGCATTACCATAATATCAGTAGAACGTTTTAAGACATCTTTAAAAGTAACTGCCTTTTTTTTTTTTTTTTTTTTTTTTTTTTTTTTTTTAACAGGCTAATTGCCTGCATATTTTCTACAGATTATTTTAAAGATTTTCTTCGTACATTTTTTATTGGGTGGTTACATTCGTTCCATAAATATAAATTCTACAGAAGAGAATTAAATCTTGATAGAGTGAAAAATTTACATATTCATAGTTTGGTTACAGTAATTCTTATACGTTGCAGGATTACTATATTAAGGATTTAATAGAGTTTACAGTACGACTTACTTTTCTGAAGACTCTAACTCTCTGTAGAAGAGAAATGCGTCTTTGCGTCCCATAGTTGGTGTGGTAGGTAGCGTATTCATGGAACCCGCGAAAGAACTGGCTCTCGACATATCGAGATGCAGGGATGAAGCCCTGTTTGAAGTCTTTCGGAGTGGAGGATTTAGTTGCGCACCAAGTCCCGAGTCTTCACTTAAATTTGATGGACCGTTCTTCACGCAGCCTGCATCTGAAAAGTGAACGTTGTTTTCATGTTCAAAAATGAATCTTAATATATTTATAAATTTACAGTGATACAATGTTAAAAAAAATTGTCTTGGTTTGAACCAAATTTTGGTGTAAAATAGTTGCCACCATAAGATGATGAAATCTCGAACCAACATTTGGAACTTCCTATTGTAATCTCGTACCAGCATTTGGAACTTCCTATTGTAATCTCGTACCAGCATTTGGAACTTCCTATTGTAATCTCGTTCCAAAAATTTGAACCATGCTTTAACAGTAGCTCCAAATGTTGGTACGAGATTTCACCATCTTATGGTGGCAGCTACTGAGCACCAAAATTTGGTTCAAACCAGGACAAAATTTTTAACAGTGTAATTCAACTAATGAAAATAAACCGTTTCGGAACCATGTTCGTTAACCTGATTTCTTATCATATAAAATTCAAAACTGTTTCGTTATGTTAGTGCACGCACACCCAAAAATTTCCATAATCTGAATATAGGTTCGTTAGTCGAATTAGATAAACAGGAAAAGATCGAAACATTTGTTAAACGAGGTATCACTGTATTTTGAACAGCTAATTGCGTAAAAACAAGATACAGTATTATGCAAATAAATAATTATATTTTTCCGATTGCCTGCATAGTTCACAAAAGCTCTTTCTTTTTAACCTTTTTTAAGAAAAAGATTTTTTTACAATCTATGATTTTTTTTACGATAGTTAAATTCTGAAAAGTAAAATGCAAAATGCAAAAATATAATGAAAAATCACTTGTGGAATCCTGACTGCCTTTTCTACACCAACCCATTCATATTTAATAGACCAGCCATCGATGACATGCTAAATTTAGCAATCAGTTTTAAATCCTGATATTTTTTTAGAACAGTTTTTAACAAGCCTAATAAAGAAAATTTTCCAATAAAATCTGATTGGAACTGTCAGATATATTGTTCAAACTGCGAGCAAGCTAATTTTCCCAATTCATTGATTCTTTATCGATGAAAAATCGGTGTTTTCATCCAAATTTCATCGGCCACTCATCATCAATTGCATCGGGATGAAGTATTCCTCATGAGTTTAGGATGAAAATCCATTTTATGGATTTTATAGTCTTTGACTGATGACAATCATTTGCTGATGAATTCTTTTAGTTACTTTCTTTTATTTATTCTGCCTGACTACTTTTGGTTCTAGATGGAAATTCTATTTGTTGGCGGTAACTAACAGGCAATCAATTACTTTAAGTGAAATATGTCTTCTTAATTATGCGAGTTTGGAGGAGGACGCCATTGTGTTAAGCAGCGGCGCCAACTTATATGAACCCAAGGGGCCTGAGACCACCAATAATTTTGAATTCTAGCGTACTGGATTTTAATTGTTCTATTGCGTTATTTATATCATTATTGTTTTATTATTCATTTTACGCCCTAGGATAAAATTTATTTTCTCAATGACCGCGAGTTTCAATTCTCCTCCTGAGCCCCCAAAAAGGTTATGCTATCAGAGCCCGACATCGATAGCGAAATCGAGCAGTAAAATATTTTGAAAAACACACATTTCAAAAACTACATAAACCAAACATTATTTTTTTATCTAAATATCAATAAAAAGCATGCTATATACGATTGTTAAATATTTTAAAAGAATTTCCAAGATTCATTACATTTAAAATCTGTAAATTACATTTCGGTTATCAGTCATTTATTTTATGGTAATTAAACTAGAAGAGATTTTTTTTTTTTTTTGGTTGATTTTACTAGAAATAATAAGCAAATAATGCACCAAATATTTATTTGTCATGCTCTTACTAGATATCAGCTGACACACCATACGTTCGAAAATTGATAATAGTATTTTAACATTGTTTCAAGATTGATTTTCTCATTTTAAAAAAAATCTCGGATTAACATAGAAATAAGTTGTAATCTTAAATACTCCCTCATAATAAAAATTTTGGATTGATGTCCCTGAAAAACTATTAAAAATAACAATTTTTTGTTATTTAAAAACAGTCAGAAATTTGAAAATCTCACAATGTTTATTTTTTAAAAATATCATTGTACAAATAAGGCAGAAAAACACGAATTCTGTTTTTCATTATTTTTTGAAGTTACAAGCATAGGTTACACTTACATGTAAGACAAAAATGTCCCGTTATTCTACAATTAAAATTGACCGAGTAATAGTTGTTTAAAGTTGGAATATGTTTTTTGTTGCTAATTAGGGGTCATTCACAATTTAGTAGAAATATAATTTCGTCAAATATATTAAACAAGAAAGAAAAATTCATGCGCCAAGCATAGGTTATGACGCACTTTCCAACACATTCAGAATAATGTAACAAAATTTCCACCGTCTAAAATTTAAACTATTACCTCTCATTTCCCCATTATGAGACATTCTCATTACACACGATTATCACAAACAGAAAAAACCCTTTCAAATGATAATTAAATAATTACAATTTAATAGCGGGCAAATATTAAAAATTACGTCACAAAGTTATATTTACACGCAAATTTTAAAAGAGAAAGATAAATTATTAAAATAATAAATTCATTAATATGCGTTAAAAGCCGTATATGGAGAAAAAATATGCCAGCTTTAAAAATCTATTTATACTAAAAAAAAAAAAAGTAACTGAACGCTATCATCGCCGGTGATAATGATTTTTTTGTGATTGGAAGTCTTTCTTTGCTAATATTAAGAGAGCTGTAGCATACAAAAATAGGAAAATTGGTGGTATTGCATAAACATGTTTCATAAATACATTGATGCAGACAGTTTTTAAATCGAATAATTTTTAAAGAGATATTTAATGTTAAAGTTTGGCAAAATTGTTCTATTAAAAAAGTTTTATGAGAGCAAAAATTATACATAGGAATTTAATCCTTTTTAGATCATTTTGTACATTAAAAGTTGGACGCTTGTGCTGGGAAGGTCTGCTAGTTTATTCTGAGAAAGAATAATTAAAATTGCTGCTGGACGTAATTGAATTTTTCTGACCTTTTCATTTTCTCAGCTTATCTTACAAAAACTATTCAATATATCACTCTTAAAACGAAAAAGTGGATTTGGCTTCTCAGGAAAGAGCTGTAATTTATTGGATCGTGAATGAGTTTTTTTTTAAACGTTTTACTCGTCTTGATTTAAATTGCCTTTTTAAAACTACTCATCTTGATTTAAAGTGCTTACAAACAACTCGCTACTCGATTTGTTTCAATTGTTTTTGAGAAGCTGCCTTTCAAATCGCGAGATGAGTAAATTTCGGCTCAACTTGAGTTATTTTGTGGCTACGATTTTAAGAGACTAAAGTAGGAAAATGGTAGATTTATAGAGAAAAAAAACGTTGTATTAGATGGTTTTTAAATGACAGAGATATTTTTAGTTTTATTTTATGTAAAAATCGGTCGGTATAATACAGTTAAATAAGTTTTATAGGATACAAACAATGCATAACAATTTAACCATCTTTTTCAGGCATGCACTTGACTAGACTGCGTGGTCTGCGATGCCCAATCATTTTTTAAATTCATCTGAATTTTATTAAAAGTTTTTCATTAAAATTTTCCATCTAAAATTTCATTTATTCGCATAGAAATTTAATTCTTAGTCTGAAACAGTTGTTATTATCGACTGTTGCCAGGTTTTAAAAAGCCCAAATAATATTCTTGAACACTTTTTAATCGAAAAATTTATTTCCATGCAAATATTTAAAGCTTTTAAATTATTAATTTATTACGCACTAAAAACACTTCATGATAAATAATGCGTCACACTTAAATGATTTTCTTATAGCCAAACTTTTCTTCTACATTTTATTCAAATCCGCGAGACAGCGTTATTTATTTATTTATTTTACTAAACAAGCTGATTATTAAATGCGTAATTTATCTTTCTCAATCATGTTAAGAGCGGAAAGCTGTTACGACAGCAGTGATTTGCGGCCTGTGGGGCCGAAAAATTATACAGTCAAAAGAAATTGAGAGAGAACCCGATTACAAAATATCGCTAATGGCTGTGATAATATCAATCAAACTTTCGTAATCAAGAAAATTCCTTTTAAAACAGAGTAAATTAGAGTGTTTTTAGAGCTTACAGGATCGAGATGGGATTGGCGAATGTCGTTCATAAAGCGAAGAGCCCCCCCCCCCCCTCTCTTTCCCTCCAGTATAAACAATAATTAAAAAAATGTATGTCCGACCTAATTTTTGATTCATAAGTATTTTATTTTTATTTTTACATGAATTCCGCTGTCGTATTTTATGGATTTACAAAGTAATCATATCTCGATAAGCTTAGTCAGCAGTTTGATGCGGAAAAATAAATATATTTTTTATTTATTATTATTATTATTATTATCATTATTTTATAATACGTTTAGGTGAAGAGAGTTCTGGGTTTTTCAGTTTCACGAAAACAACCGGGGCCTTTCCGAAATATCTAAGCGTAAAAAATAAATTTCATAATCAAAGCTTATTTTCAGAAAGATCATTAAAAAAAAAAAAAAAAAAAAAAAAGCTTTATCATACCAGCGTTTGGAAGGGATGCAGATAGTAACGTAATAACAAAACAGAATAGCGTTATATTACTGACGACAAAATACTTTTCCATCAAGTGTGACATCTTACTTTCTCTTGCATAATTTGCATCTCTAGTGTTTTTAGAGCTTACAGGATCGAGATGTGATTGGCGAATGTCGTTCATAAAGCGAAGAGCCCCTCCCCCCCCCTCTTTCCCTCCAGTATAAACAATAATTAAAAAAATGTATGTCCGACCTAATTTTTGATTCATAAGTATTTTATTTTTATTTTTACATGAATTCCGCTGTCGTATTTTATGGATTTACAAAGTAATCATATCTCGATAAGCTTAGTCAGCAGTTTGATGCGGAAAAATAAATATATTTTTTATTTATTTATTATTATTATTATTATCATTATTTTATAATACGTTTAGGTGAAGAGAGTTCTGGGTTTTTCAGTTTCACGAAAACAACCGGGGCCTTTCCGAAATATCTAAGCGTAAAAAATAAATTTCATAATCAAAGCTTATTTTTAGAAAGATCATTTTTTTAAAAAAAAAAGCTTTATCATACCAGCGTGTGGAAGGGATGCAGATAGTAACGTAATAACAAAACAGAATAGCGTTATATTACTGACGACAAAATACTTTTCCATCAAGTGTGACATCTTACTTTCTCTTGCATAATTTGCATCTCTAGTGTTTTTAGAGCTTACAGGATCGAGATGTGATTGGCGAATGTCGTTCATAAAGCGAAGAGCCCCTCCCCCCCCCCCCTCTTTCCCTCCAGTATAAACAATAATTAAAAAAATGTATGTCCGACCTAATTTTTGATTCATAAGTATTTTATTTTTATTTTTACATGAATTCCGCTGTCGTATTTTATTGATTAACAAAGTAAATATATCTCGATAAGCTAGTCAGCAGCCTGATGCGGAAAAATAAACATATCTTTTATTTATTATTATTATTATCATTATTCTATAATACGTTTAGATGAAGAAAATTCTAGGTTTCCCAGTTTCACGAAAACAACTTGGTGCCTTTCCGAAATATCTAAACGTAAAAAATAAATTTCATAATCCATGTTTATTTTTAGAAAGATCATTCTTTTAAGCTTTATCATATCAGAGTGTGGAAGGGATGCAGATGATAACATAATAACAAAACAGAATACCGTTATTACTTATGATTAAATAACAGTGCGTACTTTCCCATCAAATGTGACCAGTAGCGCCAACTTTTGAAAAACATATAATGGGCTCGAAATTTTTTGGATAAAATAACTACAATTATTTTTTTCATTTTAGTTCGTGCGTGTGGAGAGAGGGGCGAAGGAGAAACAAATGACTAAAGATGATATTCGAAATCAAACTATGGTTTTGCTAAGTAAAATATGCAATTAAAATTTATTTATAATTTTACCAATTTTATTAAATCATATTCTTTTAAGTTCTTCCTTATAAATGCATTAATACTGATTATAAATCGCATAAAAATCGCTAACTATTGAAAGGAAGGGGGTGTCAAGAAAAACATACATTTTAGTTACCTAAATATGGTTAATCGAATCAAGACATTGAAACAATTGGTAAAATATGCAGAAAATTTGTTTTTAAAAGAAATTTAATCACATAGGTGCTGAAGGGACTTTCAGTGCTCCTGGAAGTCCAATGTATTTCTTTAGATTTTTTTAAACGAAATTTTTGTGAGAACGTCAATAAAACAAAAATTTATTTCCGCATTAAACAAACAAATTAATGGAAACGAAAAAAGTTAATGGAAATTGGATTAGTGTCGATCACCAATTATCGGATGGGGCTCGCGCCCCACTAGTCTATATAAATTGACGTCACTGAATGTGAAATCTTACTTTTTCTTGCATATGTGCATCTTGCTTTTAATAGCCAAAGGAATATATATACAGTATAAACTCGAAAATCTGGCATCGTCGAGACCGAGACTAACTAGAGAATGTTCCCAGGTGTAAGTTGTGGATTTGGACGAGTGTGGTATCAAAAGAAAGATCTCGACATGTATGTTAAAAAATGTAACGGAACTACCCGTTCGAATCCAACCGTTTTTGACATATCAGCATTTGAAGTATGAATGAATAGATAAATAAATTTACAGGCAGGTATGTAAATTGTTCGCAAGTTAAAAGTTTCTTTGCAGTTTTTAATTTTCCTGCTAATACCTTTTTACCAAGTTACGAGCAAAATTCTTTACACCCACACATTGTCGGTAGTTTTCCCTCATTTAGACAGGCACTTTAAATACGAAGGTTTCGCGTACGGCGGCATTCGGAGAGTTTTCCCATCTGTTTTTGTTATTTCCAGCACCTTGTTTTAAGCAAGTTTTTCGGCAAATGTGTGGCGTGATGTAATGGATAAACTGTAATGTACATATAATGTGCAATTTTTTTTTTTTTTTTTTTTTTTTGGAGGGGGAGGGTGCTGGCGGCTATGTTAGATGCATAACAGCTCTTTTATTCTTATGGAAATGGGTGGTTTAACGTAACGATGTTTCTACTGGTATATTAATTATCAAGTTTTAATTTTTAACAGATTTTACGCTTTGACATCAAAGTAATGGTGCTTATTCTTGTGATTTTAAATAAATGTATGAAAACTTCAAGGCGTCGTCATCTTTTTAACAATCAATGTGTCAGTGATTTATTTATTCATTCACACTTCAAAGGCTGATATCTCGAAAAAGGTTGCGATCGGACGGGTAGTTCCATTGCACTTTTTAATGTACATGACGATAGCTTTCTTTTGATACCACACTCGTACAAATCCACAACTTACACCTGGGAACGTTCCATAGTAAGTTGGATATTTAAAAGTTCTGGAATTGAAGAACTGGAATTAAAAAGACTTCCGATATTTTGATTCATTGTCCAAAAAAAATCCCCTTTAAATAGTATTTATTTATTTGTTTTTTTTTGTTTTAATTGATATTTTTCATGTTACTCACACACACACAAAATATACGGTACCTTTCGGTTAGCCAGTGTTATATATACCGGGTGTCCCAAAAATGACTGATGGATTTTAAAATTCAATAACTTGCAAACGGTGACAGCTATTTAAAAAAATTTTGCAGGAGGGTTATGTATAATGCCAGGAGTTTTTTACCATAATTTTTTATTTTAGTTCGATTTTCAAACAATAGGTGGCGCTGACGGCGATTGAAGGCCAGGTCGACGCTTCATTCAGCACTGATCATCTGGCCTTCAATCGTCGTCAGCGCCACCTATTTTTTGAAATTCGAACTAAAATAAAAAATTACGGTAAAATAAATATAGTTTAAAAAAACCAAAAAAACACGCTTTTTAAGTATATCAAACTAAAAAGTGAAAAATAATTCGTACTATAAGCTGAAAACGAAAATAGATGAAAAATACTATTTTACTATAAAATCATTGTTATTATAGATATCAATTAATAAGCAATAAATAAAATTATCGTGGAAAAAAAGCGTGGGGTGCTTCTTGAGAACTGATAGATGGAGCATGGTAGATGGAGCACCCCACGCTTTTTTTCCACGATAATTTTATTTATTGCTTATTAATTGATATCTATAATAACAATGATTTTATAGTAAAATAGTATTTTTCATCTATTTTCGTTTTCAGCTTATAGTACGAATTATTTTTCACTTTTTAGTTTGATATACTTAAAAAGCGTGTTTTTTGGTTTTTTTTAAACTATATTTATTTTTCACTTTTTAGTTTGATTACTTTAAAAGCGTGGTTTTTAGTTTTTTTAAACTATATTTATTTCATCCATTTTTGTTTTCAGCTTATAGTACGAATTTTTTTTCACTTTTTAGTTTGATATACTTAAAAAGCGTGTTTTTTAGTTTTTTTAAACTATATTTATTTAAACTATATTTATTTTAAAATTTACAACGAAAGGACATCGATCCAAATCACCTTTTTTTGGTCGACTCTGGTTAATTTAACCATGCATCTCGAATCCTATTAAGAATGTATAAAAAAAATTCTTCACATTATGAAAGACAACGTTTTTTGCCAGATATAGCCAAATTTGGAGACATTCTTTCATTTGGCACCAAATACGTGTTGTGGCTTTCGTAATCTTAACAGTCAATTTTTCGGCCAAATGTCGCCAATATTTTGTGAAATATTGCCAACTTATTGGTTGCTGCCATTTTCTCATGACCCTGACCCGTATTAAAAAAATGACCCACTAATCAAATTTGATCAAACATGTGACTTAGCTCAAAGGTCTCCAGGTAATCAAAAACAGTAGAATATAAAGTTGAATCAAAATCGTTTAAGCCGTTTCTTAGATAAAATTAGCTTGACAGGATTCATCAATAAAGCGAAATGGCCCACTAATATAATTTTGTTTAACTTGCGACTCTACCCAATAGTCTTCTCGTGACAAAAGACGTTTCGTTACAAAATTAGGGTAAAATTGATTGAATCGTTGTTATATATAATTAGAATAACCCTAACCCATTATGACCCAAAATGACCCATTAATCGAATTTTCGCGAGCATGTGTCCTGGTCCAATGGTTTTCACTTGCCCGAGAACATCATAATACAAAATATAGTCAAAATGGTGAGAGACATCTTCTACATAAAATTAGCATGACCCATCAATGACCCACAAATGACCCTTATAATCAAAATCTCTCGAACATGTGATTTAGCCCATTAGTTTCCTCGTGTCTAAAAATTGTTACATACAAAATTTCGTTAAAAACGACCCAGCCGTTCTTTAAATATAAATAGCTTGACCCAGACCCTTTATGACCCATTAATCGAAATTTCTCGAAAGTGTGACCTAGCCCAATAATTTTCTTGTGCCAAAAGAATGTTATATACAAAATTTCGTTAAAATCGATCCACCTGTTCTTTAGATGTAGCTTGACATGATCCATTATGGCCCATCATAACCCACAAATGATCATTATAGTCGAAATCTCTCAAACATGTGATTTAGCGAATTAGTTTCCTCGTGTCAAAAAACTGTTCATACAAAATTTCGTTATAATCGATCACACTGTTCTTTAAATATAAATAGCTTGACCCAGACCCTTAATGACCCAATATGACCCATTAAATTTTTTTCTCGAACATGTAACCTAGCCCAATATTTTTCTCGTGCCCGAAAACCATAGAATGCAATTTTTAGTCAAAACTGCGTGAGAAAATCTTTAGATAAAAATAGCATGACCCACAATGACCCCAAAAATGACCCACTAACCGAATTTTCTTGAACATGTTACCTAACCCAATGGTCTTCTTGTAATCCAAAACGATAAAATATAAAATTTGGTCAAAATCGTTAGAGCCGTTTTTTAGATAAAAATGGCTTGGCCCATAATGACCCAAAAATGACCCACTAATCGAAATTTTTCGAACATGTGACCCAGCCCGATAGTTTTCTCGTGGCAAAAAACTGTTACATACAAAATTTCGTTACAATCGATCACGCCGTTCTTTAAATAAAAATAGCTTGACCCAAACCCTTAATGACCCAATATGACCCATTAAATGTTTTTCTCGAACATGTAACCTAGCCCAATATTTTTCTCGTGCCCGAAAACCATAGAATGCAATTTTTAGTGAAAACTGCGTGAGAAAATCTTTAGATAAAAATAGCATGACCCACAATGACCCCAAAAATGACCCACTAACCGAATTTTCTTGAACATGTTACCTAACCCAATGGTCTTCTTGTAATCCAAAACGATAAAAAATAAAATTTGGTCAAAATCGTTAGAGCCGTTTTTTAGATAAAAATGACTTGACCCATAATGACCCAAAAATGACCCACTAATCGAAATTTTTCGAACATGTGACCCAGCCCGATAGTTTTCTCGTGCCAAAAAACTGTTACATACAAAATTTCGTTATAATCAATCACGCCGTTCTTTAAATATAAATAGCTTGACCCAGACCCTTAATGACCCAATATGACCCATTAAAATTTTTTCTCGAACATGTAACCTAGCCCAATGATTTTCTCGTGCCCGAAAACCATAGAATGCAATTTTTAGTCAAAATTGCTTGAGAAAATCTTTAGATAATAAGGAAAATTTTTAGATAATAAGGAGAGTTGCAAACCCACAAACTCACATACAGGTGAAAGTAATAAAAGCGTGTTAAAAACTCTTGACATTATACATAACCCTCCTGCAAAATTTTTTTTTTAAATAGCTGTCACCGTTTGCAAGTTATTGAATTTTAAAATCCATCAGTCATTTTTGGGACACTCGGTATATACATATAGTTTTTTACATGTATATATAGACATAAGTACACATATACATATATGTGGATATCTATGTATATATGCTTATATACAACATATGTATATCTATATGTTAATGTACAAATATAAACTATATGGCCAAAGGTGACCGGTTACTTAAGATTTTTGACATTTTGTTAAATATCTAGAAAAATACACGAGGAATTAAGCTGAAATTCTAAGTGTGTAAACATAATTGCACAGGTCATACTTTTCCGAGAAGATTTTTTCTTGAAGCTTCATACTGGATCGTCAACAAATTGAAAAAGAACGAATAGCTTTTGGATAACCCTGTCAAAACGAATGTTGCAAGAGCGTTTAAACTGTAGATTATGATTAAGTGGCTTATTGTAATAAACCTTGTTCATTTTTATGCGGTTAGCATGTATACTCGTAGAAAAATCAAGATTTTTATAAAAACAGTCCCAAATTTTTCCAAGTTTTTGCTTATAATTTTCAGAGTTCTTAATGTAAAATAATGTTTTTTTTTTTTTTTTTTTTTTTTTTTTTTCGAAAATATGGCAAACAACATTGTACACAATACCCTGTAACCAGAATTAAAAAAATAATAAAAATTGTATGAAAAATGAGCAGCTTTACTGAATAATTTTTCATTGCGCATATATATTTGTGAAATATATCAAAATTCCATTTGCATATTATGTTAGCTAAATGTATAGAGCAACTTTTGTAAAAGTCTCAAAATCATAGCTCGAAAATTCTGAAAGTAATCGTTCAAAATCCGTTATTTTTAAAATAAAGCAAAAAGATGAGGTGTTGTATCCGTATATAAATTGATTAGTGCCAATATAGTTTACATAACATTGCATGCACTACTATACATGGATAGAACATGGTTACAGTATTTATTAACTTTGTGACTACTGATACATACTAACAGTTTTACACGCAAAGATGGAATGTTTTAATCGAATTTTCACGCAGTTTTTGATAGGCTAAAATTAAAAAAAAAAAATGTACACAGGTGTCTTTTCAAAGGTAATATAATATTTTAACATTTTTAGAATACAATTATAAATTAATAAATTGTTTTTAAGGCATTTTTTCATTAGCCGAACGGAGTTGATAAATTTCCAAATATTCCTTATGATTACAACTGTATACAAATTAGGAAAATAATGCAGTTATTTATGGGCCAAACTATGCTCTTCAAAATATGTCAACTGATTGTGAAATTGTACAAACGAAAGATTTTAAACTCTCAGTGTAGAAAATGTAAATAAAAAATAAAAAGTGAAATACATATGTTTTAAAATGCGCTTTTATCAATTGCTCGCTATTAATTCAATTATGATTATGGTATACTGAGAAAACAGGTGCGAAATAACCCTAAATAGATATTAAAATATTTTTTCTCATCTGTTGCCACATCTTAAAAACAGAAAAAAATTAAATTATTATATATTTTTTTTAATTCCAGCTTATTTCTCCTAAGTTGAGCTTCAATCAAAGCGATGAATTTTCCGTAATCAAGGCCGACGCGAAATTAGCGTATTAAAATGGAATTTTTTTTTAAAAATAGGGGGCTCTCCCTCCTACGATCTACGCTCTTCAACCCTGCTCTGAAAATTAGTGCATTTGATCGGCTTTAAAAAAAATTACGGAAGACTAAAAAGTACCTTCATAGCATGCATGGTCACAGTGAGGTCACTGTGAGTCACTGTGATCACATCACATCAGTGACCAAAATGCCACCACTCAGTGACGTCACATTGTGACTGAGATGTGACTTTCTTAAAAATCTTTAGAAAATTACAAAAATTCTTCAAAACATGTTATTTACTTTAAAAAACACTTTTGTCACAACGTCCTTTTGTCACAGTTTCATCACGATGTTTATGTCAAAGTAGTCACAAATGGCATTTTTCACAAATTTGTCGCACCGTGACTTCACAAAGTGGTCACATGTGACGTCACAAACGAGCTCTAAAACGGCCATAACGACTTCACATTTTAGTCACTGTGATTTCACATCGACAATCGATGGTCACAAAGTCACAGTGTGACTTCACAACAACGTCGCAGTGACGTCACCAAGCCTTACGGGTAATAATAATAACTAGCAAAAGCCATGCTTTGTTTGGATTTGCGAAGTATTATGCTATAAGATAATTATTTGAAAGTAATAATATATTTTTAAAATTGCGTTTGCATCTTTATTAAGCAAAAATGTAATTTTATGTTTCGGCTCATTTTAATTTTAAAATGCATTTCAACCAAATAACTAAGAATATCCTCAGATTGTTTATTTATGATATAAGACTGGTATAAATAAAAATATTTTCGAAGTAGAATCATACGAAATATTCATTTTATTTGTTTACGATTCTTTTATTGCCACTTTACAAAAACATAATGTAACTCTTTTAAAATTCATAAATATCGTCTGCTTAAATGATTTCACAGAATAAAAATAAATTGTGTATTTGAGTTCCTAACACAGAAAAATACTTTTATAGTTAAATGTTAATAAGAGAATTTTCACAAATTTTAATTCATTAAAAATATGCTATAATTTTTCTAAAAAAAGTATTTTATAAATTTTATAAAAGAAATCATGAAACTATACATAGTTAAAAGGAATGAGCATAATTTGAAAATCTGAAAGCAGTTTTTGAGCTATTTTGTCAGAATAATGAAAATATATTTTATTTATTTAATAATGATTCTAGCTGTAATTACTGACCCCATGATTTAAGTTTTTTTTTTTTTTTTCTGAAAACGTACGTGTTTCACTTTTTATATGAAAAAATGCGTTCGTAATGGAAAAACATGTAAAATAAATTAATTAAAATAATAATTTTTTGAAAAGTATTTCTGTAAAAAAAATAATATTCTGCAAATCTACAGATCATAATTTATATTTGTGTTTAATTTCAAGTCAAAATACTGTATAGTTTTTTTGTAAAGTGTACGACAAAATGTCATTTGAGTGGCCTAGTAGAGGATTCGCTTCGCTCATTCTAATAATAATAATGATAATAATAATATTAATAAAATAATAAAATTGTAATTTAACAAATTACAACGACTATTTAGAAAATTATATTTTCAAAGACTTATAAATTTTAAAGACTTATAAATAAATTCTATATTTAAATTAATAATAATAATAAACATCATTTTTAGGATGATTATAACGAGTCCTATATTACGCCGTGCATTAAACATTAATATTTTTAGATCAATAATAAAAAAAAAAAAAAAAAAAAAAAAAAAAAAAAAAAAAAAAACAGTAGATTAAGGATAGACAACTTTAACTGTTTAAAATGAGCTTTTTTATTTGATGGAGTTAATTAGACTGACTTCTGAACGCTTCATATTATGTACGATATGAATTAAGCATTAATATTCCTGGACTCCATCACAAACAAATTTTAAATGAAATTTTAGTTTTACAATTTTCGGAACTGCAAATTTTTAAACTTCTTGACATCGCACATTTTTAATTTTTACACCGTTGCGTAGAGAAAAAAAAATGCACTTTTTAATGTAATTTGTTTGAAATCTCTATCGCAATTTGTTTTAAAATTATTAATTTTTTTAAAAGTTTTTACTACTTTTTTTGTCATTGTAGCAACAAAAGTATTCAGTTTTTGGATATTAAACTTGGACTAATCAGAAAACGAATAAAATAAAAAAAACAGAAGTATTCCATTTTTGGACATTAAACTTAGACAACTTAGGAAACGAATAAAATTAAATAAGTTGCGGAATTCAAACAATAAAAAGATTCAGATGTACTTTAGATTTCCCAATTCTCTACGGACAACAACTATTTTTTCCAACTAGTTAATAATAATAATAATAATAATAAAATAATGGCGATCGCCCTGTCAACGGGTATTCATTCTTTTCCTTTTACCAAAGAAGATTTAAGGCCGAATGAACTGCTGCTAACGGCTGTTTTCGCGATTGATTAAATAAGATTATTTAAACATTTTTGAGAATCAGCTAATATAAATTGAACTTAATCAACAAAGCCTTAGATTCCTGGTACTTTTAACAATGCGATAAGATAATGGTTTTAAATAAGTAATGCTTAAATTTAATTTTTTAACTTCGACTTAATTTTGACTAAACTTTTTTTGGTACTACTTGGTTATACCATCGACCAAAAAACTATAGCCAAATTATAAGATTAAATGCCAATAATAAATGATATTAAATACAATACACGTGTTTAAAACGTCATTAAGTGATTTTTATTTCGACTTTTTATTTGTATTTTTATTAATAGTCTACTAATTATTTGTTTTTTTCGATATTTAAGATAAAAATTATGTCAGTATGTATGATTTGGCTATTAGTTTGGCGATTTGTATAATTTGGCGAAATTGGTCGATGGGATAACCAAGTAGTACCCCCCCCCCTTTTTTTTTCTTTTTTTTACTTTTCATGTGGAAATATTTTTATCTTTAGAAAGGAAATATTATTTGCACTGACTTATTTTGTTTATTAAATCTGAGATAATTTTTCTCCATTTACGACTTTTAACGCATTTTAATTGATTTATTATTGTACAATTTTTCTTTCTCTTTTAATATTCACGTGTAAGTATTAGACATGAGTTCGGGCTCGCTTTCCGGGGCCCGGGCCCGCCTGAGCACGAAAGAATTTTTTGTTATCAGAGCCCGAGCCCGTCCGAGCCCCACACCAAACACATACAAAAAAAAAAAAATTGTATGGTATTTATGATATTAAAAATTTATAATTATGTTAATTATTTATGTTAATTATTATTGTATTATAAATTTATTATTATAGTATTAAAAATTTCTTACACACATAAAATCCTTAAATGAAAATTTAAATTCAATCTTACCAAAATCCGTATCAAATAAACAAAAATACTTGACACTTAAGATTAATCTCAAAATTTTCCCTAATTTATAAAGTAAATTTCATGGACATGTTTGTGACTTAATAAATAAATACATGAAATTTTCAGAAACTACTATTTATAATCTGGCGAATCGCACAACGTTTTTCAATTTTCTGTAAAAAGTGTACATTTTTAATTATAACCGATTCCTTTCTCACATCAAACTTCCGTGATTGATAGATGCCAGAAAATCAACGTAAATTAAAAAAAGAAAAATTATTTTATCTTAAATGTCTGATGCTTTCTTAGGAAAAGAGGAAACACTGATCAATTGCTTTCTATCATAATAACATGATAATTATGTTTACTTACAGAGTGAAGTGACTTCGAAAATGTATACCGTCCTCAGCATGAACAGAATTCATCTTGACAAATTGATAGAACAATCACTAATTTTCATATAAAAACGACTATGACTCGTGCACAATAGAAGATTAAATAATTTGCAAACTTTCGACTATTAATACCAGAAGAAAGTATTCTCTTCGCGTTATGTAACTGAAAAATAAATAAATAAGTAAACTATCCAATCTCATAAAAAAAAATCTTCTGCTTACTGAAAGCCAACTAAAAGCAAATTCATAGCTGTGTTTATTTTGATTGGCGCCATTCAGTAGGTCGTCGTCGGAAATTATGTAGACATAAATCTGTAATTATGACAAATTTTCATTTGAAACAGCAATGAAATACTAAAATAAATAAACACTTAATTCGGTTCCCCATCATTTTAATCAAAATGATTTGAAAAGGAATAAGTAAGCAATTTTAAATAGAAAAAAGTTTTTTGAATCTTTTCTATGCATGAATAAATAATTTTTTTCGGTTTCAGAAAAAAATGAGCCCGAGCCCGTCCGAGCCCGAAGATTATAATAAAAATAGAGTCCGAGCCCGCGTCGGGCCCGGGCTCGGGCTGAGCCCGTCTCATCTCTAGTACGTATAGTTTTTATTTCAACGAGGTGGATCCCGTCGAACTTCGACGAAAAAAAAAATATTTTAGAAGGAACTGTTTCATTGATAACAATGCACAAAATTAGCTACTGTAAAAAATGCATCTTATATTGGTCAGTTTAACTCTAAAAGAAATATTATTTTAAACTAACAATAATAAAATACCATTTCTATAAGAGTCTGTTGTCGGAATTATTAAAATTAAACTTTAATAGCATATGTAATAAGTAAAATATGATAAAGATAAGTTATTATGATGAAGTTATCAATTGAAGCTCTTATGCTTGGTAAAAATGAAAAAAAAAAATCAAATTGACACAATTATAAAATTTCACGTGAAATCTAAACCTGTCATAATTTTCATCTTCTCAAAATTTACATACGAAATTTTAATTTTTTTTTTTTTTTTTTACTTACCCATCATACGTAGTATAGGGTAAGTCTTGCAATCGTTTTGAAAATCGAAATTTTTTTTTTGACGGATTTACACGTTTCGGACATTGGAGATTCCGAAAAACATATTTTTAGAAAAAAAAATTTGCCGTCCGTCCGTCTGTGTGTCTGTCTGTCTGTCTGTCTGTCTGTAACCGCTCTATCTCTCGAACAAATTGAGATAGAGACTTGAAATTTTGTATGTGCCTAGCATGTGAGAATGGGACGAAGCCTATTTAATATCAGTAACCTCGACTATCCGGAACTATTTTTTTCGGACTCTCGAAAAATTCGTTCTGATGAAAGGTATATAAAAATCTTCGAATTTTTTTATTTTAAGGAGTGGACGTAAAAGGCAATAAATTAATACAAATTTTGCATAAAAAACGAAGTCGATCGTATTATTAGTTGTCGAGATATTTCTAATCCTGTTTTTCACATTCTTTGATTTTTCATGACCCTGTATTTCATTCAAATTTCAATTCAACGATATCTTTTAATTGCAAATGAAACACTTAATTCGATGCAAGAAACCGTTAGTGAATATGATAATTATTTTTAGAGTTATAAGGATGTTTCTTTTATGCATTTCAGTGCTACTCGAATAGTTTGGCGTTTTATATACTAATTTGATGAAACTGGCTCATCAGCAATTCATTAATAGAGCATGATGATGTGTTAAAAATACTTAAATATACGTTTATATTTTGTTTTGGAATTGTAATGCATTTTATAAATTGTTTACATATGTTATGTTTTCATATATTATGTTATGCATATCCATGATGGGTAAGTATTACGGTGGCCTCCAACGACTAGTTTTCAATTGTAAGAGAAAGTGGCGCATTTCTGTTGCCACGATTACAAAATTCGCACAAAAACTATGAAAAAATTAATATCTCAAAAATAAATTGAGATACAGCTTTCAAACAAATTGCATTTAAAAGTATATTTTTTTCTCTATATGCCGATGTAAAAATTGAGAATGTGCTATGTTTAGATGTATAAAGATTGCAGTAGCAAAAATTGCAAAACCAAATTGCAGGGGAAAGTGTTGCCATTTATAAAATGACGTATGCGTTACGCACAGGACACAGATACGTTTGGCCTTTATAATATAGATATTTTAATTTCAATTCGTATTATTCGTAATTTCGATATTTTCCTGTTTTTAACATGTAATATTCATTTAAATTGAAAATTTTTCTATTTATAATAGTCATGTGACAATAAATTTTTAATTTGGTTGAATTTTTGTATTCTATGCATTATTTTAATAGGTGGCAACAATTTAAAAAAAATTGCTTACTAAAATAAACAAAAAAAAATCTCTCGAAATTCTAAAAATTTGAATTTAAAATAGATATAAATCTTCAAAAAATGAGTAAAAAAAAAAAAAAAAAAAAAATGCAGTGTGCACACCAGGAATTTTTAATACATAAAATTATCTAAAAATGATTTAAATCCTATGTATAGTTTTTACTCCAATAAAACTGTTTTAATGGAACGATTTTGACCAACTTTAACATTAAATATTTCTTAAAATAATTATTCGATTTAAAAACTGTCTGCAGCACCGTGTTTATAAATTATTTCTCTATAATATCACAAATTTCCTATTTTTGTATGCAAAAGCTCTCTTAATATTTATGAAAAAAAATTCTCTGGTCACAATAAAAAAAAAAAAAAAAAATTGTTAACGGCGATGACAGCGTTAGTTACTGTTTTTTTAGAATAGAGACAAACTATAATCTTTTTAGGTGCGTTCGTAATTATGTAAATATGTAGCACCTATAGTAGTTGTTCAGTCCGTCCGTCTATCCGCATATAACAGAACAAAAACTACCGAACCGAACCATTTGAAATTTAAAATATATAATTATTGCATACTTTTGTCAAGTCATTTCAAAATTTTATGAAAACCGGATGCATAGTTTAATTACAGGAACAATCAAAAGTATTTCTTACATTACGGGCAATGGGAAAAAACAGTTTCAAGTGCTCTTCAATGGTGTTACACTCTTTCGATCATAACAAAATTGATATGCATCTATGAAGTGTAAACTAAAATATATATTCTGTACAATCTGTGGTGCAAAGTATGTTTGTTATTCATTTACAAGGCTACACAAAAATATTCTATTACTTTATAATATAGAAGGAAACATTGTTTGGGGCTCGTTTTAATAATATTAACTTTTTCACATTTTATGAAATTGATATACGTTGCTGAGATTTACCATAAGTTACTTCCTCTATAATAGAAATCAGATAGTATTTACAGGGATTCACAAAAGATTTCGGATACTCTACTGAACCCGAAGTACTGTTATTGCACCAAGATCTGAATATTTTAAAAACTTCTTTATAGAACAAACGCACCTGATTCGTTACGCTTGCCGTGCAATTTCCAAATTGTTTCTACTTGAAGTAGTTTCTAAATATACTTACTCATGTTTTCATTTAGATGAATCTAATGTGATATAGCAAATTGAGTTTCTTAAGGCGAATGAAATTGTAAGATAGAGAACAATAAATGTTTAAAAACAGTTAACTATGTCACATAATTTATCCTGTCACACCTGAAATACTCTCACGGCACATTTGAGTATCGCGACACACTGGCTGAAAATTGCTAAAAAAAAAAAAAAAAAAAAAAAAAAAAAAAACCTTTAGAGCAACTCGTTTAGAATCAAGCAACACTTTTTGATTCTGAGGATCGAAGGAGATAAAGAACCCAAGGGAAATCGTTCGTGGTTTGCCCAAGGAAATTCTGTTAATTTCATAAAAATAGAATTTTGTTATCCTTTTATACTTTATGATAAATAAAAAATTGGAAAATAATGAAGGAAAAAATAATAGAATCTATATCCTTTTTCAAAAAACTTTCAAATAAGTCATTAAAAAAATAATAAATAATAAAATTCATTTCTAGTGATTGTACCTTAATCCAGTTGTTCCTTCTTACATTTGCGCTAAAATATTTTCAAGTGAAAAGTTGCGGACTTCCATTGACTAATTTTTATTTATTTACTGTACGGAGCTCTGCCTCCCTGCCTTACGAACTACGCTGACAAACCTCCGTTCAGAGACTCAGATTCTTAATGCACGCTAATTTCATCGGCTTTAAAAAGAATAAATTATAATTTATAAGAACAGTATTGATTTTTCTGTAAGTGGGTTTCCATTCATTTGCCTTTGATTGAAAATTTTATAGGCCAAATCAGCCGCTGTTAAGAAATACACTGGCTGTTTCCGTTTTGATTTAAAAATAATAGTTAAAATTTTAAAATAAGCTAATGTAAAATGAATTAAGCAAACAGCGTCTTTGTCTCTTGCAATTTTTTAACAACGAAATAAAGAAGTTCTTTTTAAAGACATTTGAAATGCATTGTTTTAAATTTGACGTAATTTTTACCAAAGTTTTCTGTCCTTTTCACATGAAAATACATTTGTTGTTAGGAAAAAAATGTTATTTGCGTTACCTTAGAATTCGCAACGATAGTTGAAAAGATTATCTCGAAATATGAAATAAACATCGCGCGAATATATTTTTTAATATAAACTGTTTTGCACTGTTATTGTTTGGTCATTTTAAATATGATGTACTTTATCTAGACACACGGCAGTGTGTCAGCCAAGTTCACAAAGTAAAGGGCGACACACCGGCCGTGGGTTATATTACCCGAACCATTTCGAACCACTTTTGACACCTCAATAACTTAAATTCTATTTGACCTACACACTTGCAATTTTTTGTGTCGTGTAAGACCATCTTCTAATTTCCGAATCTAAAATTAAAAAAAAAAAATCTTTTACCGATGACGAGAAATTGACGCCTGAAAACCACTGTTTTTACCACTGACTCACTGACTCACTGACTCACTCACTCACTCATAGAAATGTTTGACTACTTCCACGTGACTTAGGAAGTTGAAATTTGGTGTGAAGGTAGGTTATTGGATCTATAAATAGGAAAAAATCAGAAATCACCATTAATTAAACATTAATGGTTGGTTAGAGGATAAATTATTGGATTACAATGGAAGCTTATGAGAATTTCACAAAATACCAGTAATAGTGCCAAGTTGGCGTCAATTTTGGCGAGTATCAGGGTTAATCTCTGAAACTACCGAACCGATTTCAAAAGTAATGGTACCAAAATGATGGTATTCTCCCCGGTTCAAACATAGACTATAACTTATGTCTGTGCCACTAACCAAAAGAGGGTTCAGAAGCGAAAAACATTCTAAAAATGTGATTTTTGTTTTACTGAAGGGCCTAGAAGCACAAAATTTGGCATGTTAATTATTTATAAGATGTAAATGATCACTAATGACATTTGCTAAAAAAATATCAAATTTAAATGGGTGAAAATCCGCGAAGAGCGTTCTAAAAAAGTTCGAAATACCAATTTTAAAACAATCTCAGCAAACAACAAACCGATCTTAAAAGTAATGATATCAAAATGATGATGACAGTCTTTGCACCAACATAAGATATATCTTATGTCGATTACACTAACCCAAAGGAGGTAAAAGAGCATAAAAACATTCTAAAAATGCGATGTCTGTATATTAAGGGACTAGACTGGAAACATAAAGTTTGGCATTTTAGAGTTATTTCGCGAAATATCAGAAATAGTGCCAAGTTGGTGACACTTTTGGCAAGTATCGGGACTAATCTCTGAAACCACCGAACCGATTTCAAAATTAATGATACCAAAATGATGGTATTCGCCCCGGTTCAAACATAGGCTATATTTTATGCGTATACAATTAACCAAAAGAGGGTGAAGAAGCAAAAAAATTCTAAAAATGCAACTTTTGTGTTACTGAAGGACATAGAACTATAAGATTTGGCATGTTAATTATTTATAAGATATAAATGATCTCTAAGGGCATTTGATAAAAAATACGGAATTAAAAAGGGGTGAAAATGTGCGAAAATGTGCGAAAAGCGTTCTAAAAATGTTCTAAATTGGGATTTTTAAGCAATTTCAGCAAACAACAAACGATCTTAAAAGTAATGATATCAAAATGATGGTGATAGTCCTTGCTCCAATATAGGCTATATCTTATGTCGATTCCACTAACCCAAAGGGGGTAAAATAGAAAACTAGTCGTTGGGGGCCACCGTAATACTTACCCATCATGGATATGTATATGAAAATAAAACATGTGAAAACTATTTATACAATGCATTGCAATTCATAAACAAAATTTAAATATTGTTAATATACATGGTAATGTTCTATTAAAGAACTGATGATTACCGATTTCGACAAATTATATAAAACGCCAAACTACTCAAGTAGTACCGAACTGCGTAAAAGAAACATCCTTATAACTCCAAAAATAATAACTCTATTAACTAAAAATTAACTGCGTCTTATGTCCAATTAAAATATACCTCTGAATTGAAATTTGAATCAAATACAGGGCCATGAAAAATCGAAGAATGTGGAAAACAGGATTAAAAATATCTCAGCAACTAATAATCCGATCGACTTCGTTCTATATGCAAAATGTGTGATATTTTATTGCCTTTTACGTCAATTCCTTAGAACAAAAAAATTCGAAAATTTTTATGTACCTTTCATCAGAACGAAATTTTCGAGAATCCGAAAAAAATAGTTCCGGATAATCGAGGTTGCTGATATTAAATAGGTTTCATCCCATTCTTACATACTAACTACATACAAAATTTCAAGTCTCTATCTCAATTCGTTCGGGAGATAGAGCGTTTACAGACAGACAGACAGACGGACGGCAAAATTTTGTTTCTAAAAATATGTTTTTCGGATTCTCCACTATCTAAAACGTGTAAATCCGTCAAAAATTTTTTTTCGATTTTCAAAACGATTGCAAGACCTACCCTATACTAGGTATGATGGGTAAGTAAAAGCGTTCTAAAAATGCGATGTCTGTATGTTAAGGGCCTAAAAACATAAAATTTGGCATGTTCATTAATTATAAGATATAAATGATCACTAAGAACATTTGTTAACAAATACAAAATTTAAAAGGGGTAAAAATGCGCGAAAAGCGTTCTAAAAACTTTCTAAATAGCAATATTTAAGCAATCTTGGGTAGTTAGCGAACCGATTTAAAGAAAAAAAAAATGCCAAAATGATGGCGACAGTCCTTGCTCTAACAAAGTTATTGGATAAATTACCAGATTACAATGGTAATCTATGGGAATTTGGCAAAATACCAGAAATAGAGCCATGTTAGTATGACTTTTGGTTCGTAATTTTTGTCGTCAATATAGCGATATTTCGCCAAGTTGGCTACAAACATTTTTGGTCGACGAAATAATCAAGTAGTACCCAATCACGTAAAAGAAACATCCTTATTAGTGGAATTTAAAGAAACATAAGCAGTCCTAATGCTAAATTTTTTTTTTAATTTGACTGAAAAAAACAGTGAATAAATGCAGGAAAAAGCTGAAATTAATATTAAATAAAACTAATTTAACCTACTTATTTCAAAAAGGGAACAAATACCTACTTATTTGACAAAAAATAATGATATCCTATCAAAAACATGAATGTGAAAAAATGCCAAGTTCGTTAAAGATTTCGCTCATAAAAGAAGTGATTTGACAAAAAATAATGATATCCTGTCAAAAACATGAATGTGAAAGAATGCCAAGTTCGTTAAAGGTTTCGCTAATAAAAGAAGTGAGATGTAACTGCAAACCAAGTTCTTTCGGAGCTCCTTAAATCATAACTCCTGTCATGCATAATATTATTCAATTGCTTAAAATGATTTGTTAAGTTACTTGTTATTCAATAGAGCGACTTGGCAAGTTTTCAGTTACCAACTTTAATCTTTAAGTCGGAGTACAATTTAATCTAGAATCTGATTAACAAAGGTCTAGTCAATCGAGTGTTCGAATAAGTATATTGAAGTTAAGGTACTGATAAATTAAGGAAGGGATCAACTTTAATTTCTGATCAACTAAATAGAAAAAATTGAATAAGAGAAAACTTGCTAAGTCGCTCTATTGAATAACAAGTAACATAACAAATCATTTTAAGCAATTGAATAATATTATGCATGACAGGAGTTATGATTTAAGGAGCTCCGAAAGAACTTGGTTTGCAGTTACATCTCACTTCTTTTATTAGCGAAACCTTTAACGAACTTGGCATTCTTTCACATTCATGTTTTTGACAGGATCTTATTTACTGCTTCCAACGCATATTAATGGATTTATTATTTTAAAGTTTTATTTCTCTTTGTGATATTCACGTTAAAATAATTTTGTTACTAAAAAGGAAATGTTTTTGTTTGCGCTGCTGTAGTGTTGTCAATAATAATTTAAAAGATCATCTAGAAATATGAAATGTCTCGTGTAAATACATTTTTTTTATTATAAACTGTTATACCGTTTTAAATCTGACGTAATCTTCACCAAAGTTTTCTTTCTATTTTTAATAGTCACGTAAAAATAATTTCGTTGTTAGAAAGGAAACATTATGTGCGCTATCTTAGAATTCAATTTTTACTTTTTACACCAAACATAAACTATATTATCTGTAATCCGTCAACTCTCTTTCTTACTATATAGAGTGTCTTTTCTTCATAGCTAGCGGCCTGAGAAATATATAAATGACGGAAATACATAGGCCCATGATATAACTCTTCACCAGTTGCATTCGGACGGATAGTTGCATACATTCCCTTGATTCCCATGGTAAGTTGTTTCCAACGACCCCACACTCAACGAAAGCCCGATTTGGCATTCGGGAACCTTTCCTAGTAAGATGCCTGCACGAGCCCGGCACGGCCCGTACAAAAACTTTATCGGTTCTTCCCCGGTGCAGTACAACAGATAAAAATCTCCGTCGGCTCGTCCTATAGACAAAGGTAGATTTCGAAGTTAAGTTCTCATTTCACCAACAAAAAGTAAAATATGATTAGAGAAAAACTCAGTTCAATAACTTTATTTGACCGTTTTTGAAGAGTTTTTAATTTTCTTTTTCTGCAAGAGCTGGTTTTTATCAAAATCATCTTAAGGGAAATTCGGTTCAAAATGCTAACTTTGACAGCATTTTTTGAAATATATTCTGCATTGTTTAATTTGTTTTTGCTATAAGAATTGGTCCTATCAAAAACTTGTCAATATTATATTGACAAGATTGTAGTTATTATTGAGAACATGTACTTTACGAAGTTATGGATTTTTTTTCTTCCAACTCCCCCCCCCTTTCTTTTTCGTTTTTATTCTTTTTATATTTTTATTTATCTATTTATTTTGCGGTAAAAGTTGTTATTATCCAAAACTTGTCAATTAAAAAGTTTTAGATAATATTAAGACAGTTTATAATAAATTTAATTGGATATGTCATCTTGAGAATTTACGAATTTAGAAATTTTTTTCCTCCCAAAAACCTTATTTTTTTTCTTCTACCATTTTTAATTTTATCAAAAAATTTATCATACATACTTTTGATCAATATTTTAGAAATAATATAAACTTTAAACTGATTCGATATCCATTTTAATTAAAAGTTATGGATTTTTTTTTTTTTTTTTTTTTTTTTTTGGTTTTCACAAAAGCCCTCCTTATTTCCACTCCCTTTGTTCGAATCTGCTCATTCACTAACTTGACCGAGATTTTATCCCCTTGATTTTATGTATGAGTTTGGAAGAGATTTGAGCAGAATTATTGAAGTTATCGTGTCCGTAAAAAAGTGATATATATATGTGTGACTTTTTGAAATAGGGAGCTAGTAATATTATTTGCAAGTTTCCTCATATTATATCACAGGAGTCGTGACAAGACAAAAATCAAGTAAAATAATAAAGGTAGAAGCTTCATAAAGCTACATATTAGCTGCTTCAAACTAGTTTATTAAAAAGTATTCATATTGAGCGGAAAAATTCTCTTCCCGGAGTGACATTTCATTATTAAAACATAGTTTCAGCAAATCGTCTAAACCGGAATCATCGAAAGAAAGAGAGAAAAAAAAAAAAAAATATTCCATCATACCTGGGCCTCCTCACTTAAGTCAGTAATAAAAGGCTTCTAGAATTTTCGATAATCTCTAACCATAATTCTTTTATGTAAACAGAATTCAATACCAACCGTCGAAATTAACAACGACAGATTCGATCTTTTGCAAATGATAATTTTATATTAAAAGATTATTATTTAACTAATTTATAATAAAAAATAATCAAATTTCGAATACATTCTACAGATGATAATTTAACACAAAAAGAGAAAATAAATGAATTTATTGATGTGCAATAAATATCAAACGCAAAGAAAATAAATAAATAAATAAAAAGAATGATATTTTTGCAAAATATGATTTTGAAATAAATTTAATAAGACTTTCTTTTTAAAAAAAAAGGCTGATAAAAACAGGCAAAAAATAAATTTTATTAGGAATTTTAAGGAATAAAGTTTAATTAAGAATATTTTTAATTTAAAGCATTTTTTTAAAATTACGCATATTGGAATAAATGTTTTTTTAAGGCGAATTAAGAATTTATATCATTTCTATAAAGATTAATAGATTAGATCTAATAACAAGATTTTAATTTACTAAGTTGCAATAAATACGGAATATTCTTAAAAAGAAATTAATATAGTATAAAGTTAACATTGGCGAAAAAATTTAAATTTGTAATATATATATATATATATATATATATATATATATATATAGATAGATAGATAGATAGATAGTTAAAGTTTTTTATTGGTGGTAGTTTTGGGTCTATAGGGTTCATGATCGGTGCAGATCTGCAAAAATCTTTCAGAAATTCCAATACAGGACAGACCGCAAATAGGTAGTATTTCATACGAAATCTACTTAATATTTCATATAAAATCTGCTTAAATTTCCCAGTCCTGGCCAGCCCGTTATAGCATCTTAAGAGCCCACATTACTCAATGAAAAAGACCCGGATGATAATGTAAAGTCTTTAGGGGAGGGGCGTTCTTTTAAAATATCTCACTCAAATTTTAATATTTTTACATGATTTTTTTGGCATAAGATAGCTGAGGACGATCCACAACCGGGATAGTTTTTACTTTTTCGATTTTGGTTACACATTTTTTATATTACAATAGTTTCAATTTCACATCCGGTTCAAACTAATTCCAAAAGTTTTTTTTTTTTTTTTTTTAAACCAAAATCGCTTGCAGTTTTCTCACTGTCTTTATGGGGTAATAAATATTAATTCTGAAAACTATAAAGCATAAAATTATTATATCGTCGAACAGTTGTTATTGTGCGGCAATAAAGTAAGCCCATAATTTAAAATTATTATATTTTGAACATTTTTTGTTATGTAACCCATGAATGACCATTATAACATTATATCCAATAGAAACATGAATAAATTTTTTAACCATTTTTCTTGTAATAATTAACAAAAAAAAAAAAAAAAAAAGACTTGAATATAATGCTATTTAAACAAAATAAAAAATGATGCATTAAAGGGTTAAAATATTTTGTTTTGAATCTGAAATAATACTCTCGCCTTACGTTTGAAATAACCTGTTATATCCGAACCCGAAACGTGAAAAATAAAAATTACCCAAAACCGAAAAGAAAAGAAAAAAAAATAATCCACCTAGAATCTGACCAAGAAGCAAAATATTTATAGCCAACCCGACCCAAACATGATATCCTGCTCGACTCAGGTTTGAATAAAATTGAGTTACCCGACCCGATGCAAGATTCTAATTCAAACTTTTATAATCATGACTTAAAAAATTTTGAGACAGGAAATTTTTCAATAAAGTACCCATTTTTGGGGAAGTAAAAAAATCTCGCAAATCATCTGCAGTGACATAAAGTCTTTGCTTTTACATAAGGATAATAATAAAGGCAAGGAATATTTTTTGCTCCACTTTTTACTCTTCTAACTTTTTTTCACCGACGCAATCTGAGTCAGAATGTACTTGCATTCAAAACTGATACACATAAACTTTCTTAGTGAGCATTTTTTTTAACTATTAAAAAAAATATATCTTGAACTCGACATTAATAAAAGTGCGAAAAAAAAGCTTTCTTAAAACGATTTAAGCACGTTTCATTTTACACTGTCAAAATAAAATTCGTGCTGAGACAGTGCAATTACATAAATCGATGCGGAGGAAAAGATAGATCAACAAGATGAGGTTCAAGTGGATAGGGAAAAAAATCACGTGAATTTTTTAAGCTTTTGAGAGAACGGGGATATAATAAGGTGATTTAAGTAAAGAAAAAAAAAAACTAAGGTTTCGATAACAATTAATCAAATGTAGTGAAACAAACAGATAAAATATACATTTAAGTAAGCAATAATGTACATTTTACCTCATAAAATTTGTGAAACTTTAAGAAGTAATAGTGCACCCCAAAACAAATAGTGTTTGCATCTGAAAACAGAGTCATGCCATTCAGCCAAAAATACAGAGTGCCTCTGATTGTAGTCTCACTCCAGTCCGAATAGAATTACCTTCTTAAATTAGATATTTGATAATATAATATTTGAAAATCATTTTCAATTTTACTTTGTTTCGCGTGAAATGCAATTTCACCACGAAAAATAATGGAAATATGTGATATAAATATAAATCGAAAGCATTTTGGTAAGCGAAACCTTGTGAACTGTCAATTACAGTTAGAAATATGAAGCGTCTATTTATATAATAATAATAGTGCTAAATGTGTAACACTTCCGCAGGGAACTCATCCGGATTCTGTTTTTTTTTTTTTTTTTTTTTTTTTTCGTTAAAATCAACCACTTTTGTAAAAAAAAAAAAAAAAAAAAAAAAAAAAAGAGTGATGATTTAATTAAAAACAATTTTCATACATGTTCTATACGCATGAATAAGCAAACTTATCATTCATCATCCCCATGATTATTTTTTAAGGGGGCGGGGGACTGAATGCCCTGCGTGGACATCAATTTTCACACTTTTAGAATTTCAGAAATGGATAAGGAATTATACCACATATGAAGTATTAAACATAAAGCTTCAGAATATCTTATATATATATTTATGTATACCAGAATTAGCTCAGAATATTCAAAAAAGAATCATTATTGATTTAAAAATTCTATTTAATTAACAGACAAGGCTTTTTTTTTTTTTTTTTTTTTTTGTCATCAATCGCTTTCTACTGAACCAATTTTGATAAATTTTTTTTTAATGAAAATTGCTTCTTTGTAGATGTTCCCAAACTAGCTATTTTTAATTTATTTTAATTTTTATATTTAATTTTTAATTTTAATTTTTTTTGTAAAATTTCTTTAAAATTGTAACAGTTGGGTCACTTCTATAGTTGCAGAGAAAAGTGAAGATGGAGTTTGTTTATTTTTGTTGATCTTTATTCTTAATGATGCCATTTTTGGTTAAAAATATTATTAAAAAAAGTAAAATTAAATTTTAGTTAAAAACATTATTTTTAATTAAAAATAATTAAAAATATTGAACGGAAAGCGACGCCATGGTTTATAAAACACTCATTTACCCCATAAAACTGTTACATTTCAATATTTTTCGCTATTTTGATACTGATGAGACACTAAACGAAATGCTTCATTGAAATGAGAGAATTTCGAGAGAAGATGTCGTCATATTTACAAGAAAACTAACATTTTCTTTGATAAAACTAAATATTTTACCACAAATGCGTTTAAAAAGGCATATTTTTTTAGAATTTTTACTCCACAGTGCGGAGATTAGAACTTTAAGTCAAGAGTGCTAATGTGCATATGCAAAATTGTAGTTGACAAACGTGACTTTAAATTCAGAAAAAACATTTAGTAACTAGAAGATAGCCCGTCAGAACATTATTTCTGAATAGTAATTCATTCCACAGAGTTATTCGATTAAATATGTTTCTATTTGAAATTTTATGGTTCTATTTGAAAATAATGGCCTCGAACAATAAACATCTTTACGCATAGTGGATATGGGGCTGAGCAAAATCGTTCCCACTTTCTAAATCTTGCCCTCATGTGATTTCATTGTCAAAAATAAAATATACAGTGTTTTGTTCATCGTGGAAATGTTTTTATTTTATATGGAATAATTTATATTTAGCCTTTTTCTGAATACAAATCTAACCACAGACGACATACAGTAATGTATTTTCAGGAAACCTTGGTCTGAATTCATATCCTTTTTCACTTTTCGAATTTTTTTCGAGAACAAGCTAATACTCAGAATGCTAAATTATGTTTCTAAATAATTGGTATAAGAGAAGCTTGTATTTTATGAAAATATGTTTACATAAAATTGCAATTCAGCCTTATTATTTATGGTCCGTGAGGCTGCAGCACATACAGTCACCTTATTGAGTTCATGGTTAAATTCCAAAATTAGTTAAAACTTGAATCGCATATTAAAACGCAACTGGTATGCCAAATCATGTCTTGGTGGAATACACCTGAAAATCCGATTTTAGCGATTGACTCGTTGGTCAGAATTTCCACAAAGGTTTATCCCCCTAGAGCTCATTCTTCGTGAAGGCTATGAAATAAAGATGGCTTTACTGTGTTTTATTTCTTGTTTTGTATTGTATGCTTAATTTTGAGTCTGATTTTTCAAAACAAGCCTCCTTAAAATTCCGGGCAACGCCGGGTACTTTAGGTAGTCTTCAATAAACACAATGCACACCAAAAGACTATACGAACGTAATAAAAAATTACAGCAAATAATGTGTACAGGTACACTTGTTAATTTCTGAAGCATAACTGTCGAAATATAAACATATTATTCACTTTTATACATCCCCTCTTTGCATACATTCCAACCTCCGACTTTTTAAAAAACAAAAATACATACTTCGAACTATCGATTTATTTAATGAATTAAGATATGTAGATTTCTAATTACTATTAGTTGCTGTACAAATATAACGTTATCAATTTTTTGATAATTTTGGACCATTTCGCCCCTTTCCGATATCATACGTTATTATCCCACGAAGCCCCACCTCCCTTGATAATGACATTGTTATCAAAGTGTAATTTTTTTTAATATTATTTCTAGAATTTATTTATTTTGTTCGAAGTGATATACTAAACTGGTTACATATATTTTTCGCATACTTTTATAATTCAAATCAAGAGACGTCAATAAAATATCATTTTGCATATGAAACAACTTTATATCAAATAACACTTAAAAGAAACAGTTACTATATAAAGCATTTTATAATAATTTTTTGCAACATCAATGTATTCAACAGTAGTAAAGTCCTGTTGCCCCGACCAGAGGATGTGTGTATGTGTGTGTGTGTGGGGGGGGGGGGGGCAGATAGAAATTCTCATCAACAAAACATGTAGACAATATTTGTTTCTCTTACATTTATTAGTAAACACAAGCTTCATTTCACATATACTTAACTTATGGTTTCTCAAACTGTGATTATACATGCATATACATATGAAGTAGAATAGGAATGTCAGAAGTTGGGGTATTCAATAGTTTAGAATTAAATAATTTTATAATAATTTAGTAATTTTAAAAATATCTTTGTGTTTTCATAAAAATAGATAACAGGCTAAAAAAAAAAAAAAAAAAAAAAAAAAAAAAAAAAAAAAAAACATGCTATTTTGTACCAAAGACCATGATACAAAAAAAAAAAAAAAAAAAAAAAAAAAAAAAAAAAAAGATTGCATCAAAAATGATATCGATATCAAAAGACAAACACTCCCTCCCCCGAAAGATATCTCACAGTATCATATGCCAGATCCCCCTCTCCCCCTAAAATGATATATTTGCACAGCCCCTTACATGTAATTCAAGAGATATTAGTTAAACAAAATTTCTGATTCAAAGTATGTTTTATTGTTTTAGAAACGGAAGAAGTTTGCTAAGTACGTCTGTGTTATTACTCTGCTATTGCATTCTGCATTTCCTTTTTGCTCCTTCCCAGGGCCGTAGCAAGAAGTGAAAAATAGGGGGGGGGGGGAGAAAATCTAGAGGGGGCTCATAATTTTTTTCTCTCTCTCTGACACAAAAAGATAAATTAGTGCATATTCACATTGTAGGCACTATGTTTTTTATTAAAACTGTTGTAATAACTTCATTTCATGCTAAGAAAAGTATAGGATGATGAAAATTTTGGATGTATAACCTGGTGCACAATAGAACATCATGTTAGCTTCATATGTACAAATAGGATAAGGGAGTGTTGAAACACTTATTTTAGGTATAATTTAGTATTTCTGCAAAACTGTGAAAGGTCTTCAAAACTAAATTAGATTTTTGAACAGAATTCCATTTTGATTTTTAGAACAGATGTTCATTTAGTGAGCTTGGAATCTTTTTTAGGGGGGGGGGGGCAAAATATTTTCGAAGGGAGGGGAGATGAGCTGCCCATAGCGCCCCCTTAGCTACGGCCCTGCTCCTTCCTGTTGACCTCAGCCGCTTGCAACAATCCTCATTTTACTTTCTGCTACTTTTACAAGATATAAGATTCATTAAAATTTTGATATCCGGTTTTCGACGAATTTACATGTTTTATGGGTCAGAGAACCCCCAAAACATGTTTTAACAAAATGTAAATGTCTGTCTGCGAATCTGTGAGTCAGTCAGTCAGTCTGTATGTGACAAAAATTTTGTTGGCGCTCTCTATTAAGAACTAACGCACGGAATTTCACAAAACTTTAGATTCTATTAAACATTAATATAAACTAGATCTGATTAGTTTTTGGTGTATATTGTCCAACAGGTGGTGCTGCTATGCAGCATTTTTCCCCATTTCCCCAATAGCCATATTGGGGAATATACATATCTCAAGAACAATGGCATGAATTTTCATAAAATTTTATATTTAGTTAGTAATTGATACAACATTGTGCAGATTACGTTTTGGTGCAAATCGCTCAACAAATGGCGCTGCTGTGGTGTATTATTCGTGAATTCGGGATTACCGCAATACCTCAATCGAAATTTTATAAAACTTCAGATTCAGTTAGTCCCTGATATAGTATTGTTTAGTTTTTAGTGTAAATCGTTTTACAGATGGCACTGCTATGTTGCATTTTTCACGCTTTCGCAATATGTCTCACGAACTAATGTATGGATTTTCATCAAACTTCAGATTCAGTTAGTACCTGGTAAAAAATTGAGCCTGAATAGTTTTTGATGCACATCACCCAGCATGTGGCGATGTTATGTAGATTTTAAGATTTTCCAGTAATTCTATTTCAAAAACTAATGCACGAATTTTCATCAAACTTCAGATTCAGTTACAAATTGACATAAGTTGTTGCTGACTAGATTGTGGTTTAAACTTAGAAATTCGTATCGCTGATATGTTGCATTTTTCAGGGAATATTAACATGCATAAGATAGAAGAAAGTTTTGGCATTGCCTCATCCGATTAGTCTTTAATAGGATAGGACGGATAGTCGGGAGCTTATTGTACCAATTTTGAAGACCTTTTTCAGAAGTTGTATTTGCCTTGTAGAAAAATTAAAAACGCTTTTTATTTTTGGTGTTTCTAGGTTATCCCGTCGACCAAAAAATTATTGCCAAACTATAAGATTAAATGCCAATAATGGATGATCGTGAATGTCACATTCAATGACATTAAATGCGATTCACGTGTTTAAAATGTCATTAAGTGATTTTTATTTCGACTTTTTATTAATATTTTTATTAATATTCTACTAATTATTTGTTTTTTCGTTATTTCAAATAAAAATTATGTCAACATGTATAATTTGGCTATTAGTTTGGCGATTTGTATAATTTGGCGAAATTGGTTGACGGGATAACCTAGAAGTACCTTATTCTTTTTACATTTGAATATGAACGCATACAAATTAATGTACTTAACCCTTTCGGATCCAATTTTTTTCTGTTTTTCATTTTGAGAACAAAATTATTTTTACTTTAATAATGTTAATCATAGCTATTCAAATAGACTTTCTGAAGTTTAAATATTATCTCATAATCTGAGATCAAACGATTGTACTTGTTTTGTGTACTATTCAGTTCATATTTATATGATAAATAGTTAAGAAAGAGTTTTTGGAGACGTTTGAAAAATATCGTATTACAACATTTAAATGTTTTTTTTTTTTGCGTTTTATTACACAAGATTCGTTAAGGAAGAGTTTTTGGAGACATTTGAAAAATATTGCATTACAGCAGGATTTAACAGGATTCAAAACTTTCTAATGTTGTTTGCGTTTTATCATACAAGATTCGTTCAGAAAAGATACCCATATTTAAAATTTAAAGAGTGAAATATATGTATAAAATAAAAGAATCGCCAATGGTGCAAAGATAATTAAGCAAACTTTTATTATCATTGTTATTATTAAATATGAAAAACATAAATGAAGCCATAAAAAAAAGGCATAGCAAAATACCACCATTTCTATATGTAGAAAGTAATAAAAGTAATTGTAAGTCAAAATAATACCCGATGAATAGACATGTACTATTAATAGTACACCAAACCCGAATGAGCTAAGAATAAAATTGACTTGGAGGATAATTTATAAAGTAAAAAGTTGTAGTTTGAATACAGCCTTAAATAAAACACACATAAAAATTATTCAAACTTTATAATCAAGCTCTGACTGGAGTGGGATCTGTCTGCGTGTCTAAAGCCTGAAGCAGGGCCGTAGCTAAATGGGTGCTAGGGAGGGCTCAACCCACCTAAAACATTTTGAGCCTCTCCTGGAAAAGGTACCAGGGTCACTAAATGAATTTCTGTTCCGAAAATCCAAATGAAAATCTATTTAAAAATCTAATTTAGTTTGAGGCCTCACAGTTTTGCAGAAATAATAAATTGTAACTAAAGTGTTTCAACACCCGCACTTGCACATATGAAGCTAACATGATGTTTAATATTGCACTCATTATACGCTCGAATTTTTCATCATCCTATTCTTTTCTTAGCATAAAATAAAGTTATTACAACAGTTTAATAAGAAACATGAACTAATTTATCTTTCTCTATAAGAGAGAGAGAGAAATTATAACTAACCCCTTTACATTTTCTTGCGTCCCCCCCCCCCCAATAATTATCTACGGCCCTGGCATGAAGTGTCTCAGTTGAGTCCCGTTGAAAGGGTTTTCCCTCATCCCTTGACATAAAATGAAATTACTACAACAGTTTAATAAGAAATATAGTATACACAGTGTGAATATGCACTAATTTATATTTCTATGAGAGAGAGATAGACCGAAAATATGACCTCCTTCCTTACATTTTCTTGCGTCCCCCCCTCCCCCATTATTTAGCTACGACCCTGGCATGAAGTGTTTCAGTTAGGTCTCGTTGAAAGGGTTTTTCCTCAAAATTTCATAACCCCAGTTTCTGATTTCCCCTTCACCACCTATATATTTAGAAATAACTCACCGTCTGATTCCGATGAGGACATATTGAAGATCGCTTCCGTGGTCCTCTCGTCTTCATACGGCATCTCTGTCTGCGACGGTTTAGAAGATATCGCGATGACCCCAAGCTTTTGACCTTTTCTGGGATAAGGTCCGTTTACCATCTCTTTCGACAAGACAGTTAAAACAAACACAGTGGAGTGCTTTTTCTTAATTGTTTATTGATATTAAAATTCCGACTTGCAGGATTTTTTTTTAAAATAATAATAAAGCATTTCTTTAAAGCAGCTCAGTCGTCGCTTCGAGCCGTCATAAACAAATATCCGCATACTTATCCCTACTACGCAGGGGTACTATATATCAAGTGTGAAGAAATAAGGTATGCCACTACGTCGGACACGTGTTTCTTTTTTTTTTTTTTTACTTTTTTTTTAAAATAAAGCAGAAATGAGTATAACACATGTGTATGGATTTTCAGGGGAGGAGGGGCATGGCATGGGTCTCATGATGTCCTCTAAATGGAGAACAATATATTTGTATTGAACAATACATTTTAAAAATTCCTACCGGCTCGGCTTACAGGCGGAGGTAGATTTCGAAGTTAGGTACAAATTTCACCAACAAAAACTAAATCAAGATTAGAGATAAAACGAGTTTCGTCACTAAGAATAAGCTCTATAAACTAGAGTTTAACCTTAACTAGAGTTAACTCGACTTCCTGGTTTCGACGGATTTGCATATTTTTGTGGTCGTAGATCTCTAAAAATATTTTTATACAAAATAGCTGTTTGTTCGCCCGTATGGGTGCTTTGTATAATCGAAAAGTGCATAAAATTGTGGCTAGAAATGAACCAAACTTCATGTGTATATTTTTGGATATGGCTATAACGGGAATTTGGGAATAATTCGTTAGAAGGGGGATGCCGTAACAACATTTTCTTTTCTTTTTTTTTTTTTTTTTTAACTATCTATTTTCAATATTAGATTATGGTGTGTGAAGTTATACATAGATATAAATCATTTTTCATATGTTTTTGCTTGACAAGCAAGTCTAGGGCTGAAACTAAGGGGAGGGCAGAGGCGGCAGGTGCCCCTGTTGTTAAAACGAGAGGCGAAGGAGGTGCCAAATAATGATTTTGTTTGTCAATATGTCTTACACCATTGTTTAACATGGTATTGTTAACATTGTCCTGTCTGGGGTATGCTAAAGATAAATGTAAGGATGATATAGCATAAGGATTTTTTCGATTCCGTTTTCAAAGTTTTGATGTAGCAATATTTGACAAAACAGATTTTTTAGTTTAGAGTTACATTTTTAAATTTTAATATAAGTCGGTTATTAGAGAATTTCCTTTGTAAATTTATTGTGCGGAGGAGATCCAAAATCCATGTTTCCTCCGGATGTACATGTACTAAAGACTAGTTTCGACTCTGAGCAGGTCCCACGTCAATTTGAAAACAATCCGCGCCGGAAGTTGGCGCTGTCAGGGCCGTGCTTAAGGGGCGAGCGAGCCAGACATTTGCCCAGGGCCGTCAAAATTTGAGGGCCGCAAAAAAATGTATGCTGTGTTACATTTCACCAGTTTTTATGTAGATACTAGCAGACCAGTCCGGCACTGCCCGTGCCCATGATGAATAACCCTCACATTAATCTCAAATTTGTATGATTATATAGCTTAAGATTCCATTTTATCTGAATTTATATTTTTGTATGAAAAAACATTGAGTTATAAGTGTGCTATTTTTTATTTTACTTTCTGCGTAATTTGATTCCTTGCACTCCGCAAGCGAGCGAAACCACGGCGAAATCCCCAGGTTCTTACCGATTTCGTCGATATTTCCCATATTTTATTTTGTAAAAAATATTTTTACCTGTCTGAACGTTTCAAAGTTTTAGTAGGTGATGTAATTCTGATATATTGAGAAGCTCTATAAAGATTGTGTTAAAATGCGGACGTTTAGTTACCTTTAGAGCAGAAAATATCTTTTCTGTTAGCAGGGCCGTAGCTAGAAGCAAATAATAATGGGAGGGGGGGAAGGGGGTCGCTCATATTTTCTTTCTCCTCGCTCTCTGACGCAGAAAGATAAATTAGTGCATATTCACACTGTAGGTACTATGCATTTCTCATTTAACTGTTCTAATAACTTTCTTTTATGCTAAGAAAAGAATAGGATGATGAAAAATTCGAGTGCATAACGAATGCAATATTAAACATCATGTTAGCTTCATAGTGCAAATATAGGATGAGCGATTATTTCAGTTACAATTTAGTATTTTTGCAAAATTGTGAAAAGTCCTCAAAACTAAATTAGATTTTTGAACGGAAATTCATTGAGTGACCTTGGAATATTTTCCAGGGAAGGCTCAAAACGTTTTAGGAGGGGCTGAGCCGCCTAAGGGGCTGAGCCCCTTAGCTACTGCCCTGTCTGTTAGGTGTGAAGTGACCTGCATTCGCCAGTGTATTGAAAAGATTAAAATTCATATATTTTAAAACTGATTGCACCATTGACTTGAAAGTTTCCGCTGTAAGAGTATATTTTTGGTTTGTTTGAATCCTTAAAATTGTACTGTAGAAGAATAAACGTTACATTTTTTTACAGATTTTATCGAATTTTTCATATATTTTATTTTGAAAAAAATTACCCGTCAGAAAGTTTTAAAATATTTGTAGGTGATGTAAATCTAGTCTATTGAAATGCTCTAAAAATATTATGTTAAAATACGAATGTTTGGTTACTTTTAGCGTAGAAGAATCTCGAAGGTAGTTTAGAAAGGATTAAAATTCTATTTTTGAAAACCAATTACACCATCGATTTTATGAAGGTTTTGCTTTAAGAAGCTTTTATTTTTGTTTGTCGGTACATATAAAATTGCATCTTGAGGAAACGTTAAAATAAAAACCACTGAAAAAAAAATCAAGAGATTAACTGCGATAATTTTTTGATTTCATTGCGACATTTGATACGTAGTAAGTACGATTTGTCATAATATGTCTTTCGTTTTAAAACCGCGATTCTTACTACGCGATTTGCACGATATAAGATGATAAACGATAACAAAACTCATGCGAAATTTTCTTTTTCTGTTTTTCAGTTTCAATCGATTCGTAAATAAAATTTCTGACCATACGCCGCAGCTTTTCTCTCATCGCAGCGACCGCACTATGAGTTTTTAATGACAGTGAGTTTGTTGTTAATTAACTACTCAACTAATTATAAGAATTTAAAAGTTCTGAGTCTCACATGGAAGGTCTCCATACTGGTGATACTCAGAATTTTATGTAGAAATGCTAATTAAAGTACTTATGTATGTAATAAAGGATCAGTCAAAATTAGCGGCGGAATCACAGTAGAAACTATGTAAAAAAATAAAATATTTTCGAATATTTGGCGTGAAAAGACGAGTCACGCGATTTGGCGAGCAGCTCTTTTCCTCGCCAAAAGCAAACGATTATAATGCAACTCAAAACTGTTGGATATTTAGAATGCGTATAAATGGTATTTAATGAATTTAAACATAAAAAATGAGAGACTTTAATATATTATATACATATATATATACATATTGTATTATATATACATGTTACTTGTTGAAGTAGTTATTTAATTAATCACATGAAAAAATGTTTTCATAGATTAAAAAAAAAATCATATTGAGAAAAATTATCTTCAAAAATTTAAGCTTATTAAAAAATAAAAGCCAGTTGTTTCCACAGCAACAAAATCTAATCGACAATTCTCAATTTGAATTTGAGCTTGAAAGAAATTTAAGGTATCTGTCTACGTGCGGAACACTTTTTTTTTTTTTATTAAAAAGGACAGTTTTGAAAAAATATAGTAACTTTTAATTCTATAATATTACAGAATGATAAGAAAACATAAAATCCTAGCAATATCTTTTTAATATTTTAAAAAACTGGTTTTTTTTTTACAGTTTTTTTAGCAAAATTTCATGTTTACGCCAGACAGCGTACATTCAATTCAAATAAATATATTTCAATTTCCTTTATACTGCACACTTCTATTACACTTATCTGTGCACTGAACTAGGAGTTTTACAGTATCTTCAAAAATAACCGAAAAATTTCAAAATATGTAAAAAAGTATATTTTTTCTAGTAAAAATTACCATTTTTTCATATTTGAGTGCCTGTAAAATAATTAAATTATCACACATAGCTTAGATCCTAGTTCAGAGCATAGTGAGTGATATGGAAAGCATTCTTACAAAATTTCAATGAGATATCTTTAAAACTTTTTATGTAATAAAGTTTATCGCACATGGAAAAAAAACGAAAAAAAATTATTTTCCAGAAATCGCATTTAAAGATTTCTTTTTCGGTAAAAAACTACAATATTTAATTGTTACGCTTAAAATGCACCACATTTATATTCTAACCCTTCCTTAACTTTATTTTTACCCTTTTTAACTTCTTAGTAACTCTTTTTGTTTTCCTGGTAAGTTTTGCTTGTGTATAGCGAGTGACGATTTTAATTTGTTTTTTCGAGCAAAATATCATGCTTACGCCAGACACCGTACACTCAATTCAAATAAATATATTACAATTTCATTTATGCTGCACACTTCTATTACATTTATTTGTGCTCTGAACGAGGAGTTTTAGAATATCTTGAAAAATAACCGAAATTTTTCAAAATACATAAAAAATACTTTTTTAAAGTAAAAATTATCATTTTTTCATATTTGAGCGCCTAGCTTAGATCCTACTTCAGAGCATAGTGGGTGATATTGAAAGCATACTTACCAAATTTCACTGAAATATCTTTAAAACTTTTTATGCAATGAAGTTTATCGAACATAGAAATAACGAAAAGATTAATTTTCTAGAAATCGCATACATTTATTTTCTTATAAAAATCTAATATATTTAATTTATACACTTAAAAGGTATCACTTTTATATTCTAACCCATTCTTAACTTCATATTTAACCATTTTTTAACTTCTTAGTAGCTCTTTTCGTTGTCCTGGTAAGTTCTGCAGAGGATAGCGAGTGACGTTTTGAATTTTTTATTCGCTCATCATCAATTTTAAACCATATTTTGTTCAACTGATACTAGTCCTAAATATCCCGCATTATAAATTAAATATGCTCTTAAAATAAGCATAGGAATAAAATTAAAACAGATTTGGAATAGTAAAAGCTTGTTCTTTAATACAAAAAAAAAAAAAAAAAAAAAAAAGGAAAATCAAAAATTTTTGGAAAAATGGCCATTTTTTATGTTTGTTTAAAATTGTCATAACTCCTCTTCTAATAATAGTAGGGATAAAATTAAAACAGATTTGGAATCGTAAAAGATTGCTCTGTTATATAAAACAATAAAAAAAATCGAAAATTTTCACCAAAACAACCTATTTGTTGTAGGCAGATACCTTAATTAATTTAAATTATGAATTTCGTTTTAAAATACAAATTTTGATGATTAAATTTGACTATTAATACATATAAATATCGATATAACAAAATTATACTTAAAACAAACTAAAACTTACAAAACTAAATTTATTTAAATTAAATTTATCAAAACAAGTTCAACATGAAACTTTTTTTTTCTTGAAGTGTATTTGACATAAAGTATTTTTAGGTAGCTTTCATTACAAAAAGTAAAAAGCTACCTATTGCAGCCGTCCGGAGGAAAGCACTTCCGGAAAATTTTGGTATATTTTCACCGATCATGACCCCCAGACCCCAAAACCACCCTCCGTTCAAATGTTGACATATATATATATATATAACCATATATATATATATATATATATATATATATATATATATATATATCTGTTTTTTGTCATGCGATGACTAACGTATTTATGAACCGATTTGAATGAAACTTGGTATGTACATAGTACATACAAATGTCTAGACCGAGTTCGTTGGTCAGCATCATCCGCCATTTTGTTTCAAAATGGCGGCCATTTTAAATTTAAAAAAAAAAATAAAATTTAAAATTAAATGCGAAAACATTAAAAGTTGAAAAATATTTTTCTTTTACGTGTTAGAACTTAAAACAAAGATTCCAGAACACTTTTTATTTTGTCTATATCTTAAAAAATGATTGAGTTATAGCACTTTGATTTTTTCTTATGGCTGACATTTTGAAACGATCTGATTTTTGTCACGTGATAACACGCGTATTTATGAACCGATTTCAATGAAACTTGGTATGTACATAGTACGTACAAAGGTCTCGACCGAGTTCGTTGGCCAGCATCATCCGCCATTTTATTTTAAAATGGTGGCCATTTTAATTTTTTTAAGAAATTTAAAATTTAAAATTAGACGCGAAAAAATCAAAATTTGAAAAATATTTTTCTTTTACGTGTTAGAACTTAAAACAACAATTCCAGAACACTTTTTATTTTGTCTATATCTCACAAAATGATTGAGTTATAGCACTTTGAATTTTTCTTATGGCTGACATTTTGAAACGATCTGATTTTTGTCACGTGATAACACACGTACTTATGAACCGATTTCAATGAAACTTGGTATGTACATAATACATACAAATGTCTCGACCGAGTTCGTTGGCCAGCATCATCCACCATTTTGTTTCAAAATGGTAGCCGTTTTAAATTTAAAAAAAAAGTTAAAATTTAAAATTAAATGCGAAAAAATTAAAAGTCGGAAAATATTTTTATTTTAAGTGTTAGAACTTAAAGCAACGATTCCAGAACACTTTTTATTTTGTCTATATCTTAAAAAAATGATTGAGTTATAGCACTTTGAATTTTGCTTATGGCTGACATTTTGAAACGGTCTGATCTGAACGATCCACAATGTTGCTTTAAAATGGCATACACTTTATGATATCGTGGAATTTAGTGACTCTCTGGCTTAAAATAAAGCCAGGTTGAATAAAAGATGAATAATTTCTAAAAATTCCTATTAATATTCAGCCTTGACAAAAACTAGTATTCAATCTTATAAAATCACTAATTTTATAAGATTATTTCCACTAATTTGAGCTTAGTATTTTTGAACAATGTAACTCACTTTATTGCCGGCATTGCCGGAAGGACTTTTTGAAATTACATTCCATCGCCAACCGGCGATAAATCGCTAAAAAACGTAATTTTCATTTTTTTTTTTTTACGGATACTGAATGGAGGTTACGCCGAAATTTTTTTTATAAACGAATATATCCACACGAGAAGAACGTTCTGTAATTTTTTCAGATTTTTCGGGGTATGCCCGTATGGAGACCTTCCATGTTAGGTATGTCATGAGACTCTTTAGGCTAGCCTCTCAATTTTTTAAAGCCTCATATGTGCTGTAGGTTGTGCTAGCCATCGCACACAGACAGATGCACAACACGCAGACAAAGCTAAATTTTGTTTTATTAGCATAGATACTACAACTATACATATGTACTAGAAAAAACTACTTATACTACTCTAAAGAACTTAGAATTTTTTACTTAATGTGTATCTTTCTACTTTCCTTTCATAAAGAACAGGACGAAATCATTTCTTACACATTTAAAATTTTCCGACTCGATAACTGTAAATTATTTGCCAACAATTTCCAAGATTGTCCCAGTTTAATTACCAATTTATCTGTTCTAAATTTGCCAACTGAAGCTTGAATGTGGGATGTGAGGGACATACAACATAGCACCCTAGAAACGAGATAAGGAGGAGTGAGCAATGGAAATCTTTTCTGAAGAAAAGATAAAATCACGGGGAATATAGGCTTCTTTCTCTGTTCAATGTTCGTCTGAACTTTGGACTTATATAGAGGTAATCAAGAGTACAATTTTGTAGAAAACAGCTCCTATCAAAGTATGCTCGCTACCGCCGTACACATATTGTAGGCTCTAAGATCACTCTAATTTGCTTTGTTTTAAAATAGAGTACCCAATTACGAAAAATTGAATTATATTATATCGATCAGTGTTGATTTTCTGTAATCGAATTTCCATTCATCTCCTTTAGATTGTTGATTGGAGGATTTTTCAGTTCAAGTCCATATTCAATGCAGTTGCGACTCCTGATGGCTGTTTTCGTGATTTATTATGTAATATCTATTACTCATATGAAAATTAGTTTGTTCAGAATAGTAAAGTGAAAATTGTTGCTGCCTATTGGAGTTTTAGAATAACTTTTTAGAAGAAAATGTTTTTTTTAGACGCTATAAGAAAATCGTTTTAAATATAACGTTTTAAATATATCGTTTTAAATATGCCGTAATGATCATCATTAAATGCGCTTCGAATGTAAAAATTTCTTTTTATGTTTTCTTTCTATTTTAATGACAACTTATAAATATATTTTCAATTAAAAAATAGTAGGAAATGTTATTGTTTGCACTTTTTTTTAAAGTTGACAACAATAGATAAACAAGTTGGAAATTGCACGTGAAGCATAGCAAATCAGGTGCGTTCGTAAGATAACGAAGATTTAAAAATATTACTCTCATATATCAATCTCATAAAATTGTAAATAGTTAATTACAATTAAAATGCATAGCAAACAATGTTCGCCGTATGCCATTATGTAATGGAATACTTTTGTGTGGCCTTGTAAATAATAACAAATGCTCTTTGCATCACAGATTATGCAAAATGTACTTTATAATATGTACTTTATAGATGCATATCAATTTTATTATGTTCGAATGAGTGTAACACCATTAAAATGCATTTGAAACACTTTTTTATCATTGACCGTAATGTAACGGAATACTTTTGATTGTCCCTGTAATTGAACTATTCATCCGGTTTTTATAAAATTTGAAATGACTCGACAAAATTATATAACAATTATGTATTTTAAATTACAAACGATTAAAATGCATTTGAAACTTTTTCCCCCATTGACCGTAATGTAATGGAATACTTTTGGCTGTCCTGTAATTGATCTATGCGCCCGATTTTCATAAAATTTGAAATGACTCGACAATAATAATTATGTATTTTAAATTTCAAACGATTCGGTTGTGTAGTTTTTGCGTTGTTATATGCGGAGGGACGGACAGACGGACTGAAGGACTAGGTGTTACGTATTTACATAATTACGAACGCATCTAAAAAGAGATTTTTACGAAATATGAAATAATTCTCTATCCAATAATGAAGTTTAAAAAAAAAAAAAAAAAAAAAAAAACACTTAAAAAATAGACTATTTAAAAAAAAAAAAAAAAAAATTGGATACTGCACACCACAATCTAGTCCAACGTGTGCCTGCAAAAGTGAGTTTGCTTTGGATAGTTTTTGATACTATAACACTTTTTTAATTGAACTATTTAGACAGTTCTCAACATTAAATGTGCTTAACCTCTTCAGACCCAAGGGTTTATTAATGTACTTTTTTAAATTTCAGCTATGGATTTACATTAATAAATTGATAACTAAGAAAGATTGAACAACGAAATAATTAAAATTTATTTTTTGTACTTAAAATTTATTGATGTATGGGGACTTGAAAAACACACATTTTAACAATTTCTTAAGTTATTTTAAATTAAATTTTACTTTTTCGCATTGTAAAAACATTGAAAAAGATCAAAAAACATATATTTAATAATTTCTATTACTAATGGAGTCTACAAATGGTAAGTTAACACAAAGTAAAAATTATTTACTTTTTCTTTTTTATACATTTTGTGCATTTCTGCTGCAAGCCATTTTTGTATAACATATAGCTCACTGAAAACGCTCTACGAGAAACAAATTGCTATTTTGTTTAGTTCTGCTATCTCTAGTGCTCCATCCACACCAATTTCTCTTTTTTTTAATATTGTTTATAAACATGAAAAAAAAATTAAAGATGTGTATCCTATAGGATACACCAGGTCTGAAGAGGTTAAAATAAGAAAGATAATATGTACCCCATTCGATGCTGCATATTTTTTTTTTTTTTTTTTTTTTTTTTTTTTACAAAATCTCATTATTCCTTTAGCAACGAATTTTTAGCTCACAGACTATCAAAGCCTGATAGCTTATGTGCCCGCCCGTTCTGTATGTATGTGCGTAACGCGATAATTCATATTAAAAATATCTGATTTACTTAAAATTTTAAATATAGGTTTATTCTGATAAGGCGCTTACCTGATTAGCTTTGGAAGTTCATTGAGTAAGTTTAAGGGAGGAAACAAGGGGGGGGGGGTACTCCCTCTTAATTTAGATAAATGAGTTTTTCGTGCAAAAATAGCCGTTTTGTTTAATATTTTGTATATCTAAAAGGGCGCTTCCCTGATTAGTTTTGGGAGTTTGTTGGTTAAGTTTAAAAGGGATCGTAACTAATCCCCCCTTTTAATTTAGATAAATGAGTTTTTTATGCAGAAATATCCAATTTGTTTCAAATTGTGTATGTAGATTCATTTTGATAAGTTACTTCCCTGATTAATTTTGGGGATTCAGAAGTTAAGCATAAAGGAGGGAACAGTTAGGTAGTCACCCTTAGGGCTAATCACCCTTAATTTAGACTAGCAAATCCGTGCTTTGTGGGGATTCGCAAAGCATTATTTCATAAGATAAATATTAGAAAGTAACAATATTTTGGTTTCTCGGCATTTTTTATAATAGAACTAATTCATTCCATAAATTGTTTTTAAACGATATTCATATTAAAAATAATACAAATAATAATTATTTTTTAGTAATAAATATGCTTCATTTGGTTCAACTTTCTATCTTCGAATTCGAATAACACTTTATATAACGAATTTAACAATTAATTTTGCTTGTTTACAATTCTTTTGTTGACACTTTACAAAAAAAAAAAAAAAAAAAAAAAAAAAAAAAATTATATATATTTTTTAAATGCGTATAATATAATTCTTTTAAAATTTTGATGCAACGATAGTATTTCGTGTACTTAATCATTCGTGACTTTATTCTTTATACGCAGATTTCATTATTGTTTACAAAAATGAATTCAAATAATGACAAATTTATTCAACAAAACAATAAAAAAAAAAATTTTTTAATCATAAAATAAGAAAATAAAGTTGTCGGAATCTACAGATCATATTTCATTTCTACAAAGTCCAAAAATAATTTTGCCCCATCAGCAGCTAAGAGCTGACAGGTTCTATTCTCGAAGCTGGTAGACGGGAGGTGCTGGGTTCCAACCCATTCCCGCCCGTCAGACTAATCGTTCGGAGTTTTCCGTGGTTTTTTTTCGAACTTTGGATTTCCTTGCGTAAATACGGGTTAAGCTACATTAGAAAGACCTCCACGGAAAGCACATCCCCTCCTCCCTTTGGGCGTATATCCCTCGTGTTGATAATCAGCCATCATAAACAAAACAAAAATATTTATTAATTAAATTTAAAAAACAGTTTTTGAGATATTTTGAAGGAATAATGAAAACATATGTTATCTAATTAATTAATCATGATTTTATATATAATTACTAACTCCACTATTTATTTTTTCTTCTAAAAATATGCGTGTTTCACTTTTTTAATTTGCAAAAATGTGTTCGTTATGAAACAACATGTAAAATAATTTAATTTGAATAATAAATGTTTTAAGTTTATTCTGTAAAAAAATAATATTGTGCAAATATACAGATCATAATTCATTTTTATGTTTAATTTCAAGTCAAAATACTAAATATATATATATATTTTTTTCTTTTTGGTAAATTTTACGACAAAATGGGATTTATGTAGCCTAGTAGAAGATAAATGGGTTTTTCGTGCAGAATTATTCGATTTGCTTCAAATTCGGTGCAACAGTTTATTCTGATAAGGCGCTTCCCTGATAAGATTTGGACGTTGATTGGTTAAGAATAATGGGGGAGCTAATTCCCTCCCTTAATTTATTTTCCTTGGGGCATTATCCTTTGGAAAAAAAAAGAGTATTATATATAATTAGTATAGGAATAGTCTCTGAGCTCAAAACAATCAGTTTAACTGGCAATTTTCTTTGTATTGTAAAGTCTCATCGAACGAAATGCATATATGCAAATTTCACACTAAATATCACTTAAAATTCACTGTTGTAGTGGAAATCTCCCTGCATTTCTTTTTCGTTTTATGAAGAGAGATTCGTCCATTTCAACCATTTCACTTAGTCCTTCTTAATTGCAATTTCATTTTTGCGATTGTTTTATTATTTGCAGAAAATTTCACTTTTTGATGACTAAGTTATGTCAAGGCCCTTACAAATAAGATATAAATACCACATTAACTCCTTTAAAATGAGATAACGAATATTTTTTGTATTGGCTTTTATAGGATCTGCAGATTTTTATATGCATCAATGTTAAGCTAAAATTAAATTCAGTAAGGAAATGCATAACACATCTAAAATCTCATTTCCGGAAAATACTATTCGTAGATGACAATAAAACCAGAACCAGTTTTTTGCATAGCCCGGTACATGAATTTATTTATATTCAAGATACTTAATAACTTATACTAAATCTAATTAAACTGGGAAATGTTAACACTATTAGATAACACTTCTAAGCATTTCATATCCATTGATCACGGTTCCTAACATGGGGCGTACGCATCACAAGGATTGCAATTTAACTTTTTAGGAAGAGGGAGATTCCATTTTTTTTTTTTTTTTTTTTTTTTTTTTTGTCACTTTTATCTAGTTTTTTACTTTTATTTTATTCACTTTTAAATAAAAGACATGCCATATAGACTAACAATAGAAATAATGCATGCAAATTTAAAAAATAACATAAAAAAAACAATTTTTCAAAAAGTTCCAAATAAAAATTTTTAAAATAAACTACAACCGGCATAATTATACGATTTAAAATAAAAATTTATGGATTTTTTCTATATTATAAAAATTTTTACAGTTTTTCTGGTTAAATTATTATTTTTGTTTTACTCATCTTTTTTCTTTTTTTTCTTTATATTTTATTATTTTATGAAAGAAAGTTGCGTTTCTATTTACAGTACAATATGTCATATGAAAAAACTTTTATATATGAAATTACTTAAAATAATATTTAAAATTGACTATGTTGAGCACATTTAATCTAAAATATGTTTGAAATACCTACACAAGATGCTGCTTTTATTAAATAAATAAATAAATCCCTAAATGCGAGTATCGCATAAGAAAATAGGTAAAAAGTAAAATTACTTATGACTGCTGTGCAGACGCACATGTATGAAAATACACTATGATATATGCTTTTTTAAATTAAAATCGGATAATACATGATGGCCAACTAATGGTAATGGGTAAAAGAGAAATAATCAGAGAAGTATGTTATAATGGAGAAAAAATGGATATTGTAAAATGATAAAGGAGAATCTGGAAATTCTACTTGTGAATTATATTACAGTAAAATCCATGTTTTCCGAAAAGCATGGGACCAAAGCATTTTCGGTTAACCGGGGTTCCATAGGATTTTTCGGCTAACCGCGAAGATTATGGTGAAAACTTGTTTGGTGAAAAACTGTGATAGTTATTTAGAACATCGTTGTAATAAAAATTTTATAATACGGTATTACATATCATAGTAGATATGGTACAGGATTACACTGAGTGAAGCTACTACGATCTTAGATGCGGCATTTTGATATATTGAAGTACAAGAAGATGCAACATCATCAGATGTGCTCTTATTTAAAAGTTGGCGTGATAAAGCAGCACTGAAACAATGGAAAGTTGAAAAACAAAAGAAAACCACAAAATATTTTTTAAAATAATGAAGTATCGTACGTGTCTATATAATAAAGTGCTCAAAATTACGCATTGGACCAAATAATTAAGTTGACTCTATTTATTTTACAAAGAACATGCTTTTTTAACAATATTTCTACCAGTGCGCAATAACACCTTTTAAAGTTCTAATTTTTACTTATTTTATTTCTAATTTTTATAATCTAATAAGTATTAAAACAAATTTCAATATGTTAAAAATGATTTGAAATTGTTTTGATCTAAAACTTACTAATAAAATAGTAATCATAATTCAAAATATGTTGAAAAGTGTCATTTGACATCGGTAAAAATAGTGTTTACAATAAACGTTTTCAGATTCAATAAGAATTTTAAGGTCTTTCAGTTAAGTCGATTTTCGGATAATGGGAATTCGGATAACCGGGGTTTTACTGTATTTGTTTTCTTTGCGTAAATATGGGTTAGGTTTCCTTAGAAAGACCCTGCGGAAGGCATCCCACACCTTTCGGGCCTATATCCCACGTGTAGATAATCGGCCGACAGAAAATAAACAAAACTAAATACCGTATTTGTCTAGTTTCGATGCTAAAAGAAAATCTTAACGAAGAACTAAATTCAATTATAAAATGTATCATATCTATCAAACGCAATGTAAAATGTGGAAGAAATTTCACGAAGATAAAAATACATGCTTAATGAAGAGATAGCATTTGATAGAGGAATGAACATTAGGGCTTTCAGCTTAGGGAATGAACATAGGGGCTTTTAGCTAACATTTAGCAACAAAATTACGTGGGGTATATAAATTGAATGGGTAATATGCAGGACTGCACATGCACAAAACAATTCTAATACATTGCCTTTTATGGGCAGTAATTTCTAACAGGGGTTTTGCTTCTGTATATTATTTTATTCCTTTTCTAAATTGTTATTTTATTTTACCATATAAAAAAGATAAAGTTTCGTAACAATATCCTGGTAGTGCTGGAAAGAAAGTTTTTTATAATTTATGTATGAAATACTTTTTTTTTCTTATTTATTACAAAGACAGCGGTGACAGATAAACAGATAAACTTTTTGCGGTAAACGAATCAGTTCTTTATTAACCATTTGAAAAATGGTTGTTGTTTTCGGGAGAATGGACCCGATGATGTTACCACTTTTGAATGATGTTACCACTTTTGAATGATGTTACCACTTTTGAATTTAAATTAAATTCTTTATTTTTAGAAGAATTTTTATTTGAATTTAAATTAAATTCTTTACTTTTAGAAGAATTTTTATTTGAATAGTAAATTAAAATGGTTAAAATCATTGTAATAAAGGAGAAAACTAACAAATTTAAAAATGGGTAGACGGAAATTAACAGATACGGAAAAAGCCGAAGCCAAAGAAATGAATGAACGTGAATATCGCATTCAATGATATTAAACACAATACGCGTACTTAAACAATCATAAAGTGATTTTTATTTCTTCTTTTGCTATTTAAAATAAAAATTTAGTCAACATGTATAAGTTGCTTATTAGTTTGGCGATTCGTATCATTTGGCGAAATTGGTCGACGGGATAACTGAGTAATACTGTATTTGGTTTGGCGCAAAAACGTCTTTCAATGCAGAAAATGATAAAATCAAAAGATTATTGAGCCGCTGAAAACCAATTACGTGTTGAAAGGCGATCACGAAAAAGGAAGCAATTTAATGCCGAACCGATTAATTGTAAAACATCATGTCACCAGGGCGACCAATCCACTAGCCATGGCGTTTTACTATCGGTCGGTTCTAACCAGGAAAATTTGAGTGCCAATAGTGATTCTAACAAGCCGGAAAATGTTATAGCTATTACTCTTGATTTTCCACCACCTAAAAAGAAAACTAAAAAGCAATCGGCTTGGGAAAAACTGGGAAAAAACTTTTTTGATTCGATGTCTGATGGACCCATTCACAGATGCATGTGCTGCGATCGATTTTGGTTTAAAACTGTTAAAATTTAATTTTTATATAATTGCATTTATGCCAAAGCAGTGCTAAACTTCTTTTTCCCTCAACTCAACAGTCTGAGTTTTGTAACTTGTCTGAGTGGCAACATTAAGTTCATTATTGATGTTCGTGTGATCGCTAGCACCATGCTCTGATGCTGTCAATACAATCTTGTCTTTCTATTTTAATTAAAGTTTAAAATCCCAGCTACAAGTGCAGTTATTTTTAGCATGTTTATTTTTTCTTTCAACACGTTATCAGCACGAAAAACTCTGATGAGCATTTTTTTAAATAAAGCTCATAAAGCATGCTAAGCCTTGCACGCTCGTTAAGACTGAAGTAGATGTACTGAAGGTATTTGATCGCTAATATTCTTTTTGAAGAAGTCGTGAAATATTGTAGCGGTAAGGACTTTTTGATACATTTTTTCAAGTGTGCATAATGGCTTACGAAGATTATAAAGTGCCGAAATTAAACGGCGAAAATTACCACGCGTGGTCCATTCGAGCACGTGCTGCACTTGTTCAGAAGAAATGCTGGGATGCCGTAGAACCTGGATATGGAATAGAAATGACAGAAAACGAGAGAAAAAAAAACGACGAAGCGCTGACTCTCATGTTTTTAATTGTCGACGATACTTTTCTTGATGATATCGGTGATTGCAGTAGAGCCAGAGAAGCATGGAATTCATTGAAGGAAATGCACACAAAATTCGGATTGCTGCATGTATTACAATTAATGAAAGATTTTTTTAACACCTCAATGAAGCCTGGAGAAACTGTAAAATCATATCTTGGCAGATTAATGGACATCCATCGTAAGCTGTCCAGTGGCGGATATGCATTTACGGACAGAGAAGTAGCTCTAATTATGCTCATTGGATTGCCAAAATCTTATGAATCCCTTATCATCAATCTAGAAAAGGATGAAGAAAACCTCACAACAGCAGTTGTTAAATCAAAGCTCTTAATTGAAGAAAAGAGAATTTCTAGAAATGAATATGCTGACGTAGAGAAACATGAAGAACGAGCACTACACACAAAAAGCTTTAACTCAATGCAGAAGAAGCCTGTACATGAGAAAAACAAGAAGTGGGCATCTAAGAAGCAAGAAGAAGCTGAAAGCTATCAAAGAAAAACTAAGTGTTTCAGCTGCGGTGAATGGGGCCACATATCCAGACACTGTGAAGAAGCGAAGCAGAAGAGTCAAAGTGCCGCAAAGACCGTCATAGATCTCAAGAACTGGGCATTATCAGTAAATCTGAAAAATGAAAACAAGTCAAGATTGTGGATTTTAGACAGTGGAGCCACAGAACACATGACGTCCGATAAAGCAAAATATGTAAATTTCAAGCACTACAAATCAACTGTTGAAGTTGCAAATTCAGAGAAAATTGAAGTTACTGGAATAGGTGACTTAAAGTTGTTATTACATGACGAAAATGAAGTATCCAGAACTGTCACCCTTGAAAATGTCCTGTACGTCCCGAAGCTAGGAGGGAACTTACTTTCAGTCGGAAGAATTGAAGAACGGGGCCTTAAAGTAGAGTTTGCAAATGGTGAAGCCAAAGTAACAGAGAAAAATGACGAAACCGTTTTCATAGCCAAGAGGAAAGGAAGACTTTATGTTGTCGAAGAACAACAACCCACAGCTTATGTTGCAAGAACTGCCAGTGAAGAACTATGGCACCGACGTTTGGGGCACCCTAGTTATAATGCCTTGAAAGGGCTGAATGAAGATATTTGTCATGGTGAAGAACTTATCCCAAAACAAGAAAATCTTTGCTCAGTGTGCATACAAGGGAAGATGAACAAATTGAAGTTTCCAAAAACTGATCATATACGGTCCCAAGATGTATTAGATGTAATTCACTCTGATGTAGTTGGCAGAATCACTCCATCATCATTGGGCGGCTCAAATTATTTTGTGACATTTACAGATGAATACTCACATTATACTTGTTTATACCCAATGAAGACGAAAGATGAAGTCTTGGATAAATTTGATGAATACAGGCGAATGGCAGAAACATTTCATGGCAAGAAAATAAAAGCTCTAAAGAGTGACAATGGAGGCGAATACAAGAGTGAAAGGTTTGATAATTACCTCATCAAATTTGGAATAAAAAGACAGCTCTCAGTACCAGAATCCCCACAACAAAATGGACTGGCTGAAAGATTAAATCAAACATTAGCGAACATAACTAGATGTTTTTTGATAGAGTCTGGAGCCAATCTCAATTTTTGGGCTGAAGCTGCATGCACAGCGGCATACGTTCTCAATAAGCGACCATCTACAGCAATCAAGGGAAACACTCCAGAAAGATTATGGTCAAACAAGGAACCAAATTTGAAGAACTTAAAAGTATTTGGAAGTAGAGTTTGGAGCCATGTACGTTCCTATGAAAAGAGAAGCAAATTTGATCCTAAAGCCAAAGAATGTGTATTTGTTGGGTATCCTGATGGAATTAAAGGTTACAAACTATGGGATCTAAAGAATAGGAAATTCTATATTAGTCGAGATGTAGTGTTTGAAGAAAATATTTTTCCTTTCAAGAGCAAACTTCCTGACACTAATGAAAACTTCGTTAGACTTCACATTGAAAATGAAGAAATCCTGGAAGATTGCACAATGGAACCAGAAGTCCAAGAATCATGTACAAATTCAGAACAAATTTTTGATACGAACAACTCAAATGAAGCAGTTGAAAGTTGCCACAAAAAAGATTTAGATGCATTATGCTTGGATGAGTGCAATGAGGAATCTGCAATTCAAAATACAGATGAAAAGGTAATAGAAGATGACAAAATTGACCCTGGAAGTGAGACTACAACTGAAGAGCCTAATATATCTCCTGGTTATCGACAAGCTAGCGGAATGATCAGAGCAAGAAGACCACCACAATATTTAGATGATTATATTCTGTACAATGTGAAGGAAATGAAAAAACAAGATAAAGATCCAATATCAGTCACAGAAGCTCTGTCATCAGATGAAGCAAAAATGTGGAAAGAAGCTATGACAGAAGAATTTGACAATCTTCTCAGCAACCAAACATGGGAATTAGTTCCAAAACCAGTAAACACCAAACCTATTGGTTGCAAATGGGTGTTCAAAAGAAAACTAAATTCAGAAGGAGAAGTAATTAAATTTAAGGCTCGTTTGGTTGCAAAAGGCTACTCGCAGGTCCCAGGTAGAGATTTCTCTGATACCTTCTCTCCTGTTGTAAAAATAAAATCCATACGTATTCTTTTAGCCCTTGCCATGGAGCTGGATCTGAAAATCCACCAAATGGATATCACCGCAGCTTATCTAAATGGGACACTAAAAGAAGACATATACATGTTGCAGCCTGAAGGTATGCAACAACAAGGCAAAGAACATCTTGTGTGTCACCTGAAGAAGACCTTGTATGGCTTAAAACAGGCTGGAAGAGAATGGAATGAATGTCTTGATACCTTCCTTAAAGAATTTGGACTGTGTAGATCTAAGAGTGATCCATGCATCTACTATCATCCAAAGAAAACATTGTATCTTGGTCTTTATGTTGATGATATGCTGATTGTTGGAACTTCTGAAGCCATAAGTGTTTTCAAGCTCAAGGTTATGCAGAAATTCCAAGCTAAAGACCTTGGTGAAGCAAGTGAAATTTTATCTATGAGAATCCAGAAACAAGCTGATGGTTCACTTACACTGGATCAAACAGCCTACATTGAAGAAATTCTGGAAACATTTGGAGCAAGTTCAGTTAAAGGAGCATCAACCCCTTTAGACCCAAGTATTAAACATCACAAGGTAACTGATGCAGAATGGTCTAACATAAAAGAGAAGAGCAGTGAAATTCCTTATAGGCAAGCCATTGGAAGTCTGCTGTATGTTGCCTGTGGAACACGTCCTGACATTGCATTCAGTTCCACCTACATGAGCCAGTTTAATGAGAGACCTTCTGAGCAGCATTGGAGGAGCATTAAACACCTCTTTCGATACCTGAAAGAAACCAAGAACCTGTCTCTTACCTTCAGAAAAACTGGAAGAGCTGTGGAAATTTTTTCTGATGCAGATTGGGGTGCAGATCATGTGGATAGAAAGTCCTTCAGTGGATATGTGATTATTTTTGGTGGTGCTGCAGTTTCTTGGTCGAGTAAAAAGCAGTGTTGTACTGCATTATCTTCTGCTGAATCTGAGTATTTGGCATTAGCCCATACCACAAAGGAAGTGTTATGGCTGAAAAGTCTAATGCAAGAACTTGGTGTGGAGAAATTTATCCATACACCAGTGTCAGTGAAAATCGACAGTCAGGCAGCTATGTTTATTGCAAAAAATCAAACAACATCTGAGCGCAGTAAACATATTGATATTAGGCATCATTTTCTGAGGGACTATATTGAACAGAATGTTATTTGTTTAGAGCATGTAGCCTCAGTGAATAATGTTGCTGATCTTTTAACTAAAAACATTTCAAAGAAAACTTTGATTGACTTAAGAAAACATTTAGGTTTTGAGTATTGAGTTTTTTAAAATTGATGTGTTTGTAGTATGCAAGTTCCTTTTTTTTTGGTTTTACACAATGTTTTTGTATTTGTGATGTAGTTAACCTGTGTACTATTTCTTGGGGTAAGTCTATATGTTTTTTTCAGCCATGCTTTGGCAAGGAGGAGTGTTAAAATTTAATTTTTATATAATTGCATTTATACCAAAGCAGTGCTAAACTTCTTTTTCCCTCAACTCAACAGTCTGAGTTTTGTAACTTGTCTGAGTGGCAACATTAAGTTCATTATTGATGTTCGTGTGATCGCTAGCACCATGCTCTGATGCTGTCAATACAATCTTGTCTTTCTATTTTAATTAAAGTTTAAAATCCCAGCTACAAGTGCAGTTATTTTTAGCATGTTTATTTTTTCTTTCAACAAAAACCTCCATCACCAAAATTCTGCTCTGTAAAATCAAACAATATATGCCAAAGTCTTACAAGTATAACAGTATATGCCAAAGCTGTATTTTAATAATGATTACTTTTGCACCAACAATGTTAAATAGTTTGAAATGTTTCTTTCGTCGCCAACTTTTATGCTTGGCGACAATAGAGTGATATAACTTAAACGAACCGTACCTTCAAATTGCAGCATGTTGCAATTGCAGCATGTCTGTAAATTGCAGTCATTTATAGCAGTGGCACGGATAATACACAATAAAACAACTGGTATTTAGCTTAAAATGATAGATGAATGTATCGAGTGAAACATTTTTCAAATGGTTGGGGTAATTTCTTAAATTACAATTTTTTTTTTTTCTATTTTTTTTTCTTTTGAACTGAGAATTTTTTAATCTTAAAATTTTAAGCGTATCTCGTAAACATACAAGACACTACAATAACATCTGTTGGTAATATAAAACTCTGCGTTCATTTAATTATTATGAATTAAAAAATCATCGGCGAGATAAAATGAAAAGCTGACGAATTCCATTTAAAGGGAGTTTTTGATTCGTGGGATTGTGAATAAGCCGCTGTCTCGACTTCGTCTGTATTGTAAAATGGGGTAGACCAGGAGATCAATCAATTTGACAATGAAAATGCAAAATGTGTCAAACAGGCATGGCACGGAAAATCCCAAATGACGTTTACCGTTCCACGCTGGCACTTCCTTATACGCGATGACGTAAATGAGTTGCTGATGAAAGTTCACATTCTGTTTCGTCAGCCAATAAGAAGCCGCCACGCATTCATATTTTGCTTTCAGTTTAATAGAATCCTCGCTGTTGAGCGGACGCTTCACCGGAGGTCCGGCGAATTATTATTTATATTTAATATTTTTTAAAAATGCCGCAACTAAAGAAAATATCAATTTCGCGGAACAATATACTTCCCAAGCTTGAATATGTTGGCGAAAATATTTATACAAATTATGAAATCGCACATCCGGACATAACGACATATTTACCAATATTTTCTGACACAAAATCATCATCTACAGGTTTAAGTAGTGAAGCTGAAGCTGAAAGTGATGGAGCTAGCTCTATATCATGTAAACCAAGAAAAAGACAGAGGCTTGATCATCTTTCACAAGAAGAAAAAATCATGAGAAGGTAGGCCTCTTAATATTTTTGTCCATTTTTACTTAATTTACTTGAATCACTTTATCGTAATAAATTATTTTCTCGTGTAAATAACAATTTAATTCAATAACGTGATCATACAGCACTGTTAATTGATATGTTGTGGTCCTTTTAAATAGCTCTTGATCGTTCTGTTTACTTATATAAATTTGTTGACATCTAAACATATGGTCACGCCCACTTCCATGAAAATTTCCAGATTCATTGTTGATTCTCGATTTTTCTACGCTAAAATCTAGATTGTTTGAATTTCTTTACATTTACGAAAGTAAAATCTCTCAATAATACCTGATTATCAATAATGCGACTGCAATGTTCGAATTTTTCTTACTATACTATTACCGTATTTACTCGTGCATAACGCATTTAATAAATTTAAACTATGAATACGCACAATTTAATAAATTTAAACTATGAATAATTCTTATAAATATTTGAATATTTTTTGTAAATATTTGAATATTTTTTGTAAATATTTGAATAATTATTGATATATTAATTTTTATTTAAAAATAACATTTGTTTCATTAGAATGCTTTTATTAAATTTTGTTTCTAGAAAACAATTATATCTTTTTTTTTTTTTTTTTTGTGGGGTGTCAATTACTAGACTTATGGGTGTTTTGAAATATTTCTATTATTTAAAAATCAATTTTGATTCATATTGGGAAATCAGATTATAAGAATAGTTAAATCTTGCTGATAGATTGGTATAATATATTTTAAAAATTGGAATACAGTGTAGACTTTCTCAAATCAGCAACCTTAAAATCTGCACATCATTTACAAATGTGAACAATGAAACATTAAGTTGAAATATAGGGACAAAATTTGACTTTTTAGTTTTATATCAATTCCATATATATTTTAATTTGTAATTTTTGTTAATATTACTGAATTCACGCTTTTTCATGAAGGAAAAATTTAGCTAGTACCAGAGTTGTATAATATGGACGCACGCGTGCAGGAAATTTTAGGAAAAAATCAATTTTTATTGTGATTTCTTTTTGTTTGTTTTCTTTAAAGTACCAAAAAATTAAAATTATTCTCCCAATTTTATATATGAATTTACTGTTAGCGCGCAATGAAAAGCAGTGATGATTTTCAAAAATTCCGAAAGTTTAAGGCATTTGATGCCAAAAACTTTAAAAATTCATCAGTCAGAAATTTGGGCCATCAAAAATCGTGAATTTTGACAAATGGATGTTGTAAAAAATAGATATTGTCAATCGTTCAAAGAAAAAAAAATCTCCAGTTTCGTCAAATTATCATGGAAAAAATATGAATTTAGTCAAAGTTCCGTGGAAAAAGCACGAAATATCATTGAAGGGTCAAGAAGAAGAAACAAAATTTTGTCCACAAATAGCAAAAAAACACATATCATCAAAAGATCTTGAGAAAAATGCAAATTTCGTCAAAAGATATCGGACTTGCAATTTTCAACAAAGAATCACTTTAAAAAGCACGAATTACGTCCATGAATAGCATAAAAAATGCAAATTTCATCCATATTAAAATAATATAACACATAATTTTATCAAACATTAAATTTGCAGAAAAATTTTGACCCACTATTTTATGTGTGCAGAAATTTTTTGGTTTTATACAACTCTGAGTACTACTTAAGTTATCCCGATCCCGTCGACCAATTGCACCGATTTATACAAATTAGTAAATCACTAAGTTATACAAATTGACATAATTGTTATTTTAAATAACGAAAAAACAAATAATTAGTAGAATATTAATAAAAAAAAAAAAAAAAGGTTGAGAAAAAATTAACTTAGACATTTTAAACACATGTATCGTATTTCATATCATGGAATGTGACATTCACAATCATTAATTATTGGCATTTAATCTTATAATTTAGCGAAATTTTTTTGATCAATGGGATAACCAAGTAGTACCAAAACTTATTTCTGAAAAAATTCAAGATATTGCTGATATCATTGGTAATACAATCTTCGTACCAAATATATTTCTGCGTTAAATCAAGATTTTTTTGGTATTAAGCCTGGCTAAACCTGAAATAAAACTTCCTTATTTTATGATTTTGATGTGAATTAGTAATACCATGTTTATGAGGCATGTTTCATTGAATAATTTAGGAAAAATACATTTCATCTTTATAATGAATGTTTAATAATACATTATTGATTATTAACTTGATCTTTACTTTTAATATTTTTATCATTTTAAAAATTTATCTTAATTTTTGTTATTTTAGTTTATTACTTATTTAAATATTTTATATTGTAAGCATTTATTACACCGAAGGATTCATAATGAATGGGCCAAAAAGACTAGCTCAGTGTGATTGCTGTAATGGATTTATTCAGCCGAAACAAATTTATTCTGTAACTACAATTATACAAGTTTTATTTGGCAGCAAGGAAAAATCATTGAATGATGAACTCATTGCTAGAGGCGCTGTCAAACAAAATGTCCTCATGCAGGAGAAAGCATACTGCGCTTTCGAATATGCCAAATCCTCCTCGGAAATTGTTGTGTAAAGACATTTTCGCACGAAATTTTGTAAAGAACCACCGCATTGTCATAACATAAGCAGGGCCACAGGATTTGACATGTCTTCATTGGCTGCCGAGATCACCAGATATAACACCCAGCAATTTTTTTTTTTTCTCTGGGGTTTCATTAAAGACAAGGTGTTTGTGTCTCCATTTCCTCAGTACTTAGAGGAGCTGAAGCAGCAGATAACTGCAGTGTCTAACTCCATCACAGGGAATATGTTATCACGAGTGTGGCAGGAGTTTGATTATCGTGTAAACATTTGTCGTGTCAGCAGAGGGGCACATATTGTGAACACCTGTAGAAACTTGAATAAATGTAGTTTTGAGGTAAATTTGAATTTTCTAAATATATTAATTACAACATTCACAATCATGTTTTCTTTTTGTCACATTCATTATGAATCACCCTGTAGTTTTAATTGCATTATTAATTACATTCAAATTACTGTTTAAAAAATGTAAACAAAGCAATGACCAGACATTCATAAAATTCTAAAATCTGTACAATCTCTGGTCCCAAGCTGTTCGGATTTGAGGGAATCTACTTTATAATTATGATTATCAATTAAAAATAATTTTAAAAGAAATTCCTTAAGAGTGTTAATTATTGGTACAGCTACATTATATAAAATTCCAAGTTTTCTATTACTTACCAAAACAAAAACATGCAAATTTTATGAGAAAATAAAGAATTTATTAATTTAAAATGAAACCTGCTCTCAGTACAGTAGAAAGTATCTAATTTACAAAGCTTTGTTCCAAAGGTTATGTAAATGAAAGGCTTTTTGTGGAATACAGGTCATCTATTTAATCTTTGTTTACATTTTTTTTTTTTTTTTTTTTTTTTTATCATGTTTCGAATAAAAATAGATTGTTAATGTTTAAAAATAAATAAATTACACATTTTAATACATGAAGTGAGAATTATTTTTAAAATAATAAGATATTTTTTAAACATGACATCAATGAGTTTATTTGCAGATATTTTGTTTATATTGTTGAATTTTATCTTCAGGGTTATTAATAGTCATTAGTTTTTTTTTAATTACAAAGCATTCTTGCTCTAAAAAATTAAATAATTCTGGCCTGATGAAATAAACAATGATTTTCATGTAATTTTTTTTAATTTCAAATTTCTTTCTAATTTAATTAAATGTTACTTTGAAAAATGAAAAATTTAAAATAACTTTTTTAAGAATAATGTTCAAAGCAAAGTAGCAAAAGAGCAAAATCTGTACTCTTTAGAATAAACTTCCTGTAGCAGAAGTCTGATGTCGCCATCTATAATGACCAATAAGTACTAAAAGTTTATTTGTAATATTTCAGGATGCTATGAAAATAATCCTAATAATATTAGTTTTTAAAAAGCTTTCACATTTTTATTCATAATTTAGTAAGGTTAGGGGTAGAAATTAAAATCTTTAGTAAATTTTAGATTGAAAAATTAGGATTTTTTTTTTTTTTTTTTTTTTAATAGAGACTGAAGAGCAAATAAGAGAAATAAGTAAAATAAAAAACATTAATCATAATAATGTCATGAAGATAGTAGAAAAAAAAAATTACGGATTTTATAATTTTAGTTACTATTTCAATGCTATTTTCATAATTCTTTTCAAAAAAGATCAATATTATAGAATTACTAGTAATGCATATGTGTTTGTGTCATCTATAGGAGAAATCTAGAGATGTTTAAGATTTTTTCACATAACAATATGTCATTAATCAAAGTTCAAATGTAATAACTTTAATATTTCTTTTGTGTTTTTTTACAATTCTATAATTACAATTTAATGAAAAAATTCTTTCATTAAAATAAATAATTTTTCATAACAGCTCAAACTGTATTTTCCAAGTACTTCTTGAATAATTATAATAAAGAATATAATAATTAAATGTACTATTACTTATTCTATAAAAAAATTATATGATACATAAAACTGAATAAACAGGCAAGGGAAATGTTAAATTTGATGTAAATCAATTTCAAATTTGAAAATTCTGTCACTACTGAGACATTTTTTTTAAGAATTCTGTTTCTTTGTTACATTCTTAAATTGTTTGTGGATTAGCGGCACTGTACTGTATGTTAAGATTTTTCCTTGAAACACAGTAGAACTTGGAAATATTTTCTGCTTCCTTTATTTTCTGCTTGTTTAACAGTAATAACCCACATTGTAAAACATAATAAAGGGAATTATATTTAAATATATATGTATATATATAAGCTAATTAATTTATTTTATTTTTAATAAACAAAATTTTTTGAAGGCTATATCTACCTTCTTTTAAATTCTAGCAATAATGAAAACTCATTATTTGAAAGATTATTTTCATAAAAAATGCGTATCATTTTTTCTGTTGCTCTAATTCTGAACAGCTATTTAAATATCATACTCAGATGTAAATCTGTATGCATAATTGATAATATTTTTCAAACATTTCAGAAAGATGAAAAACAGAGTTGCTGCACAAACAGCAAGGGACAGGAAAAAAGCAAGAATGGTTGAACTTGAAGAACAAGTGTTAGAATTAGAAACTGAAGTAAGTTAATGGAATTTGACAGATTAATTTCATTTTGTTGAATTCAGAAGGTGATCCAGGGGGAAGATTTCCTGCACAGCAGTGAGAACCAGGGCTAGGTTTTTGCCGGCAGAAAGTGGTTTTAACTGGCAACAACTGTCATAAATTCATTTCAAAACATAATCTGAGACTTTTTTAGTAGTATTCAATTGCTTATACATTATATTCATGATAAATAACAAATAATAATTTTGATAAAACATAAAGTAAAAAACATGGTTGGGCATGATCCTAATACACCCGAGACACTTGGCATCGTTGAATTTGGCGAGGCGATAAATGGCTTTTTCTTGTTACCGGATCGTTTTCTGAATTCTTTCCACGCCCACAGTTGTTAGTTCAGGAATTCTGATCGGTTTAACCGGATTGGACGGTTTCTTATTTTTCGTTTGATTGGCTTTTTTGAGATGCCATTGTCACATCAGTCCAGGGGCGTCGCCATGGGGGGGTATGGGGGGGGAGCCTCCCCCCCCAATATATGTGAAGTTGGGAAATTTGAGCTTAGAGTTGGGAAAATTTAGATTTTTGAAAGACTTTCTTTTTTTTTAATAATTACAAGAAATATATGAACTTTTTATTCTTTCGGTGACAATGGTTTAGCAAACAAGTTAAATTATCAAAAGAAATCAACCAGACTCAATTTGTCATTGTATTTCTCTGTTCTATGAAAACATCATACACTTATTAGACCTAAATGTCTCTGCTCCTGTGTATCAATATCTGACTCTAAACAGCTTTCTCCACTCCTTTGTTTCCTCCAAAACTTTCATTTCTGAAAAATTTCAAATTATAGTCCGTGACTTTTATGTTACTTTCGTATGAAAATCCATAATGGCTCATATACTAGAAGTCTGTCCGGGCCTGGGCTTGGTCCAAGGTACTGGCATGGCCCGTGGACCGAGCAGGCAAACTTTCAAACAGAGTGCTTCCACCATTCTGATATAAAAATTTAAAAGAAGCTCATAAAATTTGAATTATTTTCAATAAATATGAGTTTCACAAGAATGCGTATAAATGTGCTGCATGAGCCGATTTTATTTTAACAACACTATTGCAAAAATATATTTTGTCCAAAATGTAGAGAACGTCATCGGATAGTTAATCATGTTTGAGCCTGAGCTTAGCTTTTTTTGCAGACTCGGGCAGGAGCACCGTCAGTTTATTACCCCTCCCCCTTTTTAATCCTCAAACCAGAAAAATTATCAAATCATAGATGCAAAAAAAAGTAAAAATGTCGAATATGAAGTCGCAAAGGACTGATGAAAACTTTCACTTTAGACAGATTTTTATCTTTGGCGGGAAATTTTCAAGCAATTTTTACGTCAGGAGTATGAAAGGAGGACACTGTGCAACATCAAACACCCTACAGTTGGCGGGGGGATTCCCCTCACATCGCCAGGTCCCCCAAAATGGCTTTCCAGATTGTTTATTACCTTGTTCATAGTCATATAATAACAAACATCTTCATTAATCTCTCACATTTTCTTCCGGAAGTTTTTTTTTTTTTTTTTTTGTAATAGAGGCTGCGATCAAAAATGTCTGTTTTCTTGTGGGGAGGGGATGTCTCCCCTGTCCTTCCCAAATGGCTCTCCTGGACTCGGGTTAGGCCGAGGTAAGGATTATTTTTTTCTGCATAGTTGAGTCGGGACGGAACTGGACTTGGTTGCTCTTGGCATGTGTCGGGCGGACAGTTTTGCTTTGCAAAATAAGTAATAATGATAACGAACTTTTGGTAAGGGGAATCATCGGAAATGTATCTTGAGGTGGTTCTCAAATTCCCTGTTGAATAACACAAAACTTTCTGAAACATTTTCTGACTCATTTTTAAAAGAAAATGCATAACATTGACAGGCCTGAAGTGATTGGATTGAAACGATTTCGAATTGAATAGCGTTTTCCATTTTTCGATAAATAAATTACTTATCCAATTACAGGCGATTATTGTTACACAACGACAGTTTTCTCTTCTTTACTTGCTATGACGTTTTGAAAATCGAATCAAAAACTAATATTTGACAGCCTTTTCTGAAATATATGTTGCTTTCATTCCAAGAAAAAAGAAAGCGCCATTCGATAACATTTTTTCTAAATAAGAACATCTGCCAATTTTATGCGTTTCCGAACAAAAGTGAATTGAGAAATGCGCAAGAAAACAATTATTTTAGATTCTTTTTATCAGCATTCTTTAGAAGAATCTTAATTGTACGTTAAGAAAAATCCGAATTTTTTGTAGCTATCAAATTGGCCCGCGGATCGGGCCTGGTTTAATTGTTTTTTACGCAAGCTGTTCCTGTTTTCAAAGATTTTTGTTCAGGCCGGCCCCTGAACTGTGAAAATATAGATCCGGCTCGAGCCAAAGTTTTAATTTTCAAATCGGGCCGTGCTGGGCCAAAATAGCTTATATGTAGTCGGGACCGTGCTCTGATCTGGAAATTCCAGCCGGAAAAGACATGTATAGCAAAGACAGTAAACAAAAAAGGGAATTTTTAAACAAACTAATGATGGTTGACGAAAGAAAAGAAATCGCAATAGATCTTTAAAAATAAAATTAATAATTCCAATTATAACATATTCTACTGTCAAAATGAAAATAAAACAAGAAAATATTCACATCTTTTCATATTTAACCCGTCGTCGTCGCGTCGCCGGAGAATTTATACAACGGCTTTAGTCGTCGAGTCAATCTAAGCTTAAAAATCTGTAAATTTTATTTCAAAATAGCAATCTATTCTAATATTGTAAAACAAAAATGCAATTTGTATTTCCGTTTTATGCTAATCTCAAATAGTATTAAAAGAACTTGGAATAAGTAACTTTGAAAAAAAAAAAAATATTAAAAATATTTATTCAGGCGCCAAAAGAAAAAAAAAAAAAAAAGAAAAGCTGGAGTCCTAATTTCTATAATAGTAGCTACACCTGCTATATTACGTAACTGGGCAACAATATCCAATGAGTTTTCGCCAGAAAAAATACTGGTAACCCTTTGTCGTCAAGAAAAAATAATCATAAAAGCAAATGTGATTTCAAAAAATTATTGATTCTGATAAATGTGTTCCTTTTTACTTTGTTTGTGTGCGGATAAAAAAACTGCTATATTTTTATCGGTTTATAAAATATGAAACCAAAGCGATATAAAGTTCAATGTTGTAATTGTAAAGCAGTATTTAATAATGACTATAAATCTCAGCATGAAAAAAACAATCATAATGGGAATAGAGTTTCTGTGCAGGAAATTGGAGCCCCTAAAAATCCATTCGATGCTTCAGTACGTAAAAGGAAAAAAGTGGACGATGTGAAATCGGAACAAATATATAAATATGATAGCAGTCCGTCAAATGAAGAAATAATCAGCATAAGTTGCAATACTGATGTGTTGAACTTAAATAAAAAGTCTGAAGAAATAAAAGATTTTTCTTTTCCTATAAACAACACCGAGAGCGAAGATCAACTTCTTCAACAGTGTAATTTGGATTTTTCAAAAGAAAGTGAATTTCTACATGAGGCTACGAATTCCAAAACTCAAAACCAATCTGAAATGGATAATGAATTTCAAAACGAGACTGCAAGCTTCACAAATGAAAACCAAACTAAAGAAGAAAATGAAAATAAGTCGGACTGGGTGTCTTTTATGGGAAAATTTTCTTTTATTCTCGAAAAATTAACTGAGAGCAAAACTATTTTTTCTCAATATAATGAATCTGACATAGTTAACGAGAAATTGGCAATAACTGAGATTGTTAACTTTATCTCTTCAATTAAAGAAACCTGTGATATAGTTCTTGAAGAGGGGTGCAGAGTATTGAATAAACTGAATAATGAGTTAGAATTTTCAATTGAAGACAGTGGAAGTGCCTCTGAAATAGTAAATCATGATCCTGGTCTACGTCCAGATACTTTAAATGAAAATTAGAAAAATTATTTAATTCAGTTAGGTCCACATCAACCTAAATTAGCATGTTTTCCTTCTGATGGAAAAAACCGGTTTAATCCCCACTGGTATACAGAATTTGAATATTTAGAGTACAGTACAGCAAAGCATGCTGCTTTTTGCTTTGTATGTTGTCTTTTTCCTGTTGGTATAGGTCGTGAAAAAAGAGAAGATGCTTGGACTTCAACCGGAGTAAAAGTATGGGGTAAAATGAAAAGTTGCGGAAAAGATAAATTAGGGAAGCTCCAACAACATTTCTCATCTCAAGCTCATAAGTCTGCTCTATATGATTTTTGTAATTTTCTTGTAAAGAAAAAACATATTGATGTCTTAATTGACAAATCAAAAAGGCAAGTTTTAATTCAGGAAGAAAAAGTTCGAATGCACAACAGAGAAGTTATCAAAATTTTAATGGATACTTGTAAAACATTCGGAAAGCAAGGATTAGCATTTCGAGAGTCAAACACCGATGATATTAATAAAGGAAATTTTTGCGAAGTGATACAGCTTATCTCAAGGCACAATACTACAATGAAATGTTGGTTTGAAGATAAAAAATTGAGACCATATCATGTTACATATATGAGTCCAGAATCTCAAAATGAAATGATAAATTTAATAGCATCTGAAATTCGTCAGGTAATCACTTCTGAAATAAAAAATAGTTTATGTTTTGCAGTTTTGGCCGACACAACTCCAGATCTGTCACACAAAGATATAATGTCTATTGTTATCCGAAGTGTAAGTAATGAAGGTGAAATTAGGGAAAGATTGGTCAAAACAATTGAATGTAGTGACAAAACTGGAAAGGGAATGGCAGATTTAATTTTACAGTGCTTAAATGAAATAGAAATTGATTATTCGAAGCTTGCATTCCAGTCTTATGATTTTGCTCAAAATATGTCCGGGAGGTTCAATGGTGTACAAAAACATATATCTGAGATTGTCGGTCACAGTGTTCCTTACATACCTTGTCAAGATCACCGCACTAATACTGCTCTAGAACATGCTTGCAACGTTAGCATATTAATTCAAGATTTGTTTAACATCCTTGAAGAGCTCTATGTCTTTTTCACATCAAGTACAAAAAGATTTAAGCATTATCAGTCAAGTGTAGAGAACATTGATAAAGTAATTCAACTTAAAAATCTATCAAAAACCAGATGGACCGCAAGAGCTGAATCGGTCAAAGCCTTAACTCAATCGTTTGAAATGGTAATAGAACTATTAGAAAATATTTTCAATGAAAAGACTTTTGATTCCTCTACTAGAACAAAAGCATTTGGAATTTATAAAAAAATGAAAACTTTTGATTTTATTGCATCATTTTTTTTCATGAAAAACATCTTAAGCAAAATAAAAATTTTAACTGAAATTCTGGAGACACCTGATTTTAACGTCATTGACTGCATTGCGATAATAAAAAGTACTGTCCAAAGCTTACAAGCAATTAGTGATGATTCCACTGGAATGAATAATCTTATAAAAAGTTCAATTGTATTCGCTGAAAAAATGGGGATAGATGTTGAATCAGACTTCCGAAAACACCATAGAAAAAGGGTTCCACCTAAAAAAATTGATGAAAACAATAGAACAGCAATGGACATAGATTTAAATACTTTTTACAGGAAAGAATTCAAAGAAGTTTTGGACACATTAATAATGGGTTTCAATGACAATGTTTTATATATCAAAGATACTATTGAACCGATACATTCGATTTTTAAGCTACCATTCACCAAAGCAAATTTGAGCATAAGTAATCTAGAAAAAGTTATTAACATGTTTCCTCCTGGATCTGATAAACCTGACATACACGACTTGCAGAGTCAAATGGAAATACTTTTTGACTTGTGTTCAAACAATAATGTTGACTCTCTTAACGGACTTTTCGTTCATGCCAAAAAATTCAAAAATTATTTAGGTCAAGCCTTCAAACTGTGCATTTTAACATTCACAGCAGCTTATGGTGTTGCGTCAAATGAAAGGACATTTAGTCAGCTAAAAATTATAAAAAATGAATTACGAACTACCATGAGCGATGACAGACTGGATAGCTTAATGCTTTTGAAATGTGAAAATAAAATAGCGGACTTACTTAAACTGGACGATGTGATCATTAGGTGGGCTTCTTTGAAGAACAGAAGGATCAGTGTTAAATGAAAAAAATTACAATGTAAGTGTTCATTAGCAATCGTTACAATTTTTCTTTATGTAACATTTTTTGTTTCATATTTCATATATTTATATAATTTTTTTTGAATGTATGCAATGTCTCTAACTTTGAATCTTACATTTATTGCATTATTTGAAATTGTTTCTTTAACCTTTGTGGTAAAAGTATAATCTTTATCTCTTTTTCTTCTGATCTTTATTTTCATGCTGAAAAAATAGCAATAAATCTAGTTTTTTTTTTTTTTTTTTTTTGGAAAAGAAATTATTTTTAATGCATAAGTATTGTTATCATTATAAGCACATTGCATTGTATAATTTTAATTGGAAATTAGAACAATATTTTTCAAGTTGGGAAATTTTTAAATTCTCCCCCCCCAAAAAATATCTGTAGCTACGCCTCTGCATCAGTCCATTAATGTTTAAATTAAAAGAGGAGATTGGATTATATATGTATGACTATATTTTCCCGGCCTTTTTTTCGAGTTATTTTAAAGATAGTGCTTATTTTAATAAATAATACCATACATTTGGAAAAAAATATGCGGTACGGCAGACGAATTTATTGAGGATACGCTTTTCTCGAAACAAATATTCAATGATTTATGATTTGTTAATTTAATTAAAAAAATTGAGATGACGTGTTAATGTTACTGAAAGCGAATTCCTATATCAGAAAAACTTTCTTTTTTACTTAAAAATTCACGCAATATTTATGTACCATAAATACATAAAAAATATTTCGAAATTTTATCTCGTATTCTCGTACAAATTTAGAAAGATTTTAATAGTTGGATATCTGCATTAATAACCGCAATTTTGCTCATTTTAGAAATTTCTTCAATACGACTTTTGAGCTTCCAGAGAATTTTACGGTTTTAGTGTCGTTAGTTAACGCAGGTTTGAAGAGTTTTATGCATTTTAGGGATTCTAACACAGCGAGTTTCGTGAATCCAGCGATTTTTTTGTTTTGTTTTAATAGGCGCGAAGCGCTCATACACACGTTAGTGACTGCGGCGTTGACGAGTTTCGTGCATTTTAGTGATTCCTGCACAGCGAGTTTCGTGGATCCACTGATGTTTTTTTAGTTTTAATGGGCGCGAAGCGTTCGTACACACGTTAGTGACTGCGGCGTTGACGAGTTTCGTGCATTTTAGTGATTCCTGCACAGCGAGTTTCGTGGATCCACTGATGTTTTTTTTAGTTTTAATGGGCGCGAAGCGCTCATACACACGTTAGTGATTGCGGCGTTGACGAGTTTCGTGCATTTTAGTGATTCCTGCACAGCGAGTTTCGTGGATCCACTGATGTTTTTTTTAGTTTTAATGGGCGCGAAGCGCTCATACACACGTTAGTGGCTGCGGCGTTGACGAGTTTCGTGCATTTTAGTGATTCCTGCACAGCGAGTTTCGTGGATCCACTGATGTTTTTTTAGTTTTATTGGGCGCGAAGCGCTCATACACACGTTAGTGACTGCGGCGTTGACGAGTTTCGTGCATTTTAGTGATTCGTGCACAGCGAGTTTCGTGGATCCACTGATGTTTTTTTAGTTTTAATGGGCGCGAAGCGCTCATACACACATTAGTGACTGCGGCGTTGACGAGTTTCGTGCATTTTAGTGATTCCTGCACAGCGAGTTTCGTGGATCAACTGATGTTTTTTTAGTTTTAATGGGCGCGAAGCGCTCATACACACGTTAGTGACTGCGGCGTTGACGAGTTTCGTGCATTTTAGTGATTTGTGCACAGCGAGTTTCGTGGTTCCACTGATGTTTTTTTTAGTTTTAATGGGCGCGAAGCGCTCATACACACATTAGTGACTGCGGCGTTGACGAGTTTCGTGCATTTTAGTGATTCCTGCACAGCGAGTTTCGTGGATCCACTGATGTTTTGTTTTGTTTTAATGGGCGCGAAGCGCTCATACACACGTTAGTGACTGCGGCGTTGACGAGTTTCGTGCATTTTAGTGATTCCTGCACAGCGAGTTTCGTGGATCAACTGATGTTTTTTTAGTTTTAATGGGCGCGAAGCGCTCATACACACGTTAGTGATTGCGGCGTTGACGAGTTTCGTGCATTTTAGTGATTCCTGCACAGCGAGTCTCGTGGATCCACTGATGTTTTTTTTAGTTTTAATGGGCGCGAAGCGCTCATACACACGTTAGTGGCTGCGGCGTTGACGAGTTTCGTGCATTTTAATGATTCGTGCACAGCGAGTTTCGTGGATCCACTAATGTTTTTTTAGTTTTAATGGGCGCGAAGTGCTCATACACACGTTAGTGACTGCGGCGTTGACGAGTTTCGTGCATTTTAGTGATTCCTGCACAGCGAGTTTCGTGGATCCACTGATGTTTTTTTAGTTTTAATGGGCGCGAAGCGCTCATACACACGTTAGTGACTGCGGCGTTGACGAGTTTCGTGCATTTTAGTGATTCGTGCACAGCGAGTTTCGTGGTTCCACTGATGTTTTTTTTAGTTTTAATGGGCGCGAAGCGCTCATACACACGTTAGTGATTGCGGCGTTGACTAGTTTGGTGCATTTTAGTGATTGGATTAAACGCAGCCTCCGCGGAATGAGGCGGGTACGGGGGGATGCAGGCGAAGATGAATATGACCCGTACCTTGCTGAATTTATGTGGAGGAAGCGTCACAGGAATGATCATCTTGGACTTACTGATTCATTCTTGAGGGCGGTAGTTCGGATTTACCCACCTAAAATGAGGGATGAGCAGGAGGGGGGAGAAGACGACGGGAAATCAGTTTCATCCGATGACGATATAAATAGGCCCGGTCCTTCACATAAAAAGACAAAATGTGAAAAGTACGTAAGTGAATTTTTATACATTTCATGTGATTGTATTTTGAATTCGGTTTGGGGCTATAAAATAATAAAATACTCTATTTTATGAGTTTAGAGGAATGCTACTTATTGTTTTTAGAAGAACATTGTATATTATTTTTGCATTTAAATTTGTGCATGTTAGTTTTGTACATTTACTGCCTTTGGGAGAAATTTTTAAAAATTGAAGAGCTGAAATTTTTGTAGAAATAAAAGAAATCGGAAATGAAAAATTAAAAATCAAGAGTGAAAAAATTGAAATATTTGGAGCGATATAGTTTGTAAAAATGTGATGTTTCAGAGTAAAATAGTATAAATTCGAAAAATCGGGATAGTAATGTTTATGAAATTCGAAAAATGTGGAGTGAAAATTTTTAAAATTCGAAAAATATAGAGTGAAAATTTAAAAAAATAGTTTAAAAAATTTTTGGAGAGAAAATTTGTAAAACTGTAAATCGTAAACTTTGTAGTAGTAAAAAAATCCGAAAAAAAATTAAATTCACATCGAAAAATTTGCGTACATTGAAATATTTGGAGCGATATAGTTTATAAAAATATAAAGTTTCCAAGTAAAATTGGATAAATTCGAAAAATCTGGACAGGAATTGTAGAATTTGAAAAATTTGGATTGACATTTTTTAAAAATCGAAAATTTTTTAAAATTAATTATTATAAACTTTGTAGAAATAAAAAAAAAATCCGAAAAGAAAAAAATTGAGTGAAAAATTTGCGTTAATTAAATATTCTGAGCGATATATTTTGTAAAAATATAAAATTTCCGAGTAAAATTGGATAAATCTTAAAAAACCGGGGCAGGAATTTTTGTAAAATTCGTAAATTCTGAAGTGGAAAATATTTAAAATTCGAAAAATCAGGACAGGAATTTTTGTAGAATTTGAAAAATTTGGAGTGACAATTTTTAAAAATCGAAAAATTAGTAAAATTAGTTACTATAAACTTTGTAGAAATAAAAACAAATGCGAAAAGAAAAAAAATTGAGTGAAAAATTTGCGTTAATTAAATATTCTGAGCGATATATTTTGTAAAAATATAATTTCCGAGTAAAATTGGATAAATTTAAAAAAATCGGATCAGGAATTTTTGTAAAATTCGTAAATTCTGAAGTGGAAAATATTTAAAATTCGAAATTGTTACTTCATAAAAATACAAAAATTCATAGCGAAATTTATGGAAAGATAGAAACATTTTTAGATATGCAATAGTGGAGAGTTAAATTCCTAGAATTAGCAAAAAAAGACGTCGAAAAATGTATAAAGTTACAAAAAAATAAATGGGATATAAGAAAGTAAATAGTTTCGTATACAAACAAATTCTCAAAGAAACGGAATAGACCTTAGAATTGTGTTGTCGAATCGTCTGTTGAAAAACGCGCGTTGTGATTTGGTAGAATCTGTAGGTTGCTGAAAACTCGGTTGGCGCTCGTGGGTGCTTGGCGCGTGTTAAAAAATCGCCAAAATCAAGTGTCTCGGGTGTTTTAGGAACATGCCCATGGTTGTTCTATTGCAGCTGCTCATAAAATTTACTTAGCTTTATTTAATGATGGAAATATCATTTAAACTCACAAATGCAAGATTCAAATATCATTTAATGCAGTATTAGCTTTTATGCTGGTTTATTTTTTAACTAAAATTTTTAGATGTTAAATACATGTTTGAATTATGAATCATTGCAGGTTAAAGTTCTTATTAGTATTACTGCTTAGTTTCTGTCAGTTTTTGCCACTTACTGGCAGAAACTTACCAGCCCTGGTGAGAACCCATCACCTCTCCTAGAATTGTATAATGTCTCCCTCAGAGCCAGAGAAATCCCTCACATAGAAAAGTGTTTCATTTCAACACTGATTGCTTTAAGTTTATTATATGTTTTTGCTTAGTGTTAAAATAAATGGAGATTGACAAATAGTGTTCTTTATGTAGTAAGATAAAAAGGCTTAGAAAGGTGGTAAAGTGTCGAGCAGATTTGACTTATGTCAGACCTTTTAAGTGCATTCAAAATTATTTAAATACATAGCTCGTATAGTCGTTGTTCTGTCTGTCAGTTCATCTGTCTGCATATAACAGAGCAAAAACTACCCAACTGAATAATATGAAATTAAAAATATATATGTTGCATAATTTTGTAAAGCAAAAAGTGAACTTTCATGTGTGAAATAGAAAATAAATAATTTACCTTTGTTCATGAATTATTTTTCACCTATTAGTATGTGTTAGGGGGAAAAAAATCTTTACATTTCGTTGTATCATTTTTATATTTTTGCTTAAACTTATAATTTTGCATAAAAAAATACTAGAAATATTAGTACATACATGAACAAAGTATTGTATCATTTTTGTGTAAAAAAAATTAAGTGAAAATGGTTTGAATTTGATTTGAAATAACAAAAATTGCCATAAATCCTTATTTTTTCCCTTTATTTACAGAGAAAAATGTTACTGTTAGCTAACATGAATCTACAGACTCAAAATGAAGCTTTACAGAAAGAAAATGAAGAATTGAAACAACGTCTTGGTGGGACAGTTCAGGTACTTAAAAAAATCTGTGCCACATTGTTATTAAAACATTATTCAACTGTATTTCTACAGTCAGCATGAAAATCTTTGTTTTGCTGTATATACTGCTAAAGTTTTCAACTTAAAATTCTGTTTTAATTGATAGTGAATTGACCATATTTTATTATCTAAGTGTTTTTTCCCAATTCAAAGTTAATACAACTTTTTGTATGTTAAATAAAATAAAACAAAAATTGTTTTTTTGCACAATTAATTTTAACAGCTTGATGTATGTTTTGTAATATTTGTTTAAAATGCCTTAATGTTAAAAAAAAAAAAAAAAAAAAAAAAAAAAATCTTGTAACATTTTAGTAGAGTTATATTAGTATATTACTATAAGCTAACTATTAGCATACTTTTGTCCGTTGATACTCCCAATTCATATGCATTTTACGTATATATTATCATTCTTAAACATACTCCTTAAATTTGTTATACTAGCTGACCTGCCGACATTGCCTGGGCCCGTAATACTATTAAAAATGAAACTCAAATTTGTATTGTTTTATATCTTTTTATCCATTTTATCAGAAGTTATTTTTTAAAAGGAAACATCATGAAAAGATATTGAAATGGAAGCATATGCTGTTTAGTATTTTATTTTCTGCGTAATTTGATTTTTGGAGTTAATACATCCCAAAAACAAATGACACTGCGATAAAACATTCAGATTTTTACTGATTTCGTAGGAATTTTCTCGCATATTATTTTTGTAAAAAAAACAATTCTATCCATCCGAATGCTAAAAAATTTTTCTAAGTGATGTAAATCTGCTTTATTGAAATGTTGTAAAAAGACTGCGTTTAAATACGGACATTTAGTTACTTTTAACTTATTGTCTGCATGAAGTGATTTGCATTTGAAAGAAATCTCATATTTTTCAAAAAGATTGCACCTTAGATTATTAGAAAGTTTTGGTTTTAAGAATATTTGGTGGTACTATGTTATCCTGTCGACCAATTTCGCCAAATTATACAAATCACCTAACTAATAGCCAAATTCTACATATTGACATAATTTTTATTTTAAATGTTTATTTTATGAAAAAACAAATAATTACTATAATATTGATAAAAATACAAATAAAATGTCGAAATAAAAATCACTTAATGACATTTTAAACATGTGAATCGTATTTAATGTCATTGAATGTGATATTCACGAGCATCCATTATTGGCATTTAATCTTATAGTTTGGCGATAATTTTTTGGTTGACAGGATAACCTAGTAGTACGGAATATTTTTTGGTTTGTCAGCACTTACAAAATTGCACCCTGCAGGGGAAAAGCCGTAATGAAACAATCTGGTTTTTATTGATTTCAAAATTTTCGCACATTTTATTTTGTAAAAAATATTTCTACCTATCCGAATGCTTCAAAATTTTTGTAAGAGGTGTAAATCTGATTTATTGAGATGCTTTTAAAAGATAGTGTTGAAATATGTACGTTTCGATGCTTTTAGCTTAAAAAAATTCCTTTCTGGTAGTCGCGAAATGATCTCTTTTTGCCAGGGTATTTGAAAGGGTTAAAAATCATATTTTTAAAACCGATTACATCACTGATTAAAAGAAAGTTTAAACTTTAAGAACATATTTTTGGTTTGTTTATATCCCTAAAATTGCATCCTGGAGGGGCGTTGACATAAGGGTGAAAAACTTTTTTCAGAAGAACGAACTTTTTTGAAATTCTTTCAAAGGGTTAACTGCAACATTTTTTATAATTGATTATAGTATTTGAAACCTAAATGTATGATCTTTTAGAAATGTCTTTCAAGTTTAACTGTGCCGAGCAGTTTTATTAATTCGAATTTAAATAAAATGATCCAGAAATAACAATGATCTTTGAAAAATGTTTCTTTCCTCGTTTTGATGTGTAAATATATTTGTGCGTATGTGCAAGCTTTTTCATTCCCCAAGCATCAAAGAATTGACTTTTTGATGAGGCTGGGTTGGGCTTTGTAATTAATATCTCGGAAACTAATAAAAAAATTGAAATTCTGAGCTTCAGGTATATCAGGAGAGAAGTTAATCCCTTCACAAAAAAATTTGATTATCATATATGCCGTAGATTTTGCAAGCCATGGCACACACACAGGCAAAGCGATTTACTCTTTTATTAATATATATAACTTATTTAAATAAAAACCTGTTTTGTATTCTGCCATATAAAATTTATTTTCTGTAAGTCACGATTTTATGTAATGCCTATTAAAAAAAAAAAAAAAATTATTCTTCATTTTTGTTATCCAGTTAAAACTTTTATCTTTTTTTGCATTCAGTATTAATACAGTTCAGATTATTTTATTCTGAACAGTTTTGTGTTGTTGTATCTTAAATAGTTCTTTAAATGCACCATTCAAACATCCTGTATAACTTTTTTTTATTTTATTTATAAAAACATCAATATTTGCACTTATTTCAAACTTAACATTTTTGGAGATACACAACTTGTATATGTGTTACTTAAATTGCTCAGAATCCTTAATTATTCTCGCTAATTATTTTGTATTGTAATTTTTTATTGTGCTTTATTTAATCTGAGCCTTTTCACAATTCAACTACAGAGAATTTTCTATTTTGAAAAACTGGTTTCAAAAGATTAAGCAAAGTGCTCTTGTCGCAAATGATACTCTGTGTCAACTCTGTGAAACATAATGCTTTTATTGTACCTCCAGTAATGCCAAACAGATTTTGCAGTACTATGACAGTAAGGAAATTCAGGATTAGACTAGTCTAGAATCATCACTTATATTTTTATAGTATATTTTGAGATGCAATTTTACTGTAACTTTTCTGTGATGATACTAGAAAGAGTAAGTGGATATACAGTAGAACCCCGATATATTATATACAGTAGATTCTGTTACCCGATTCTTATATACAGTAGAACCCCGATAATCTGGATTAATTAAGACCAGACCCAATCCAGATTATCGAAATTCTGGATTATCTGGAGAATAAGAATAGATGAAGTAAAATAAAAGAGTTACAAAAAATCACCTGTATATGGAACACATTCAATATTTACAGACCATAAAAATGTCTACTTTATAATTATAAAGTTTGTAATCTTCTGCTGTGCCAGTTGTGCTGGCCACCTGATCACACATCCGCTTGAGCATAAGTAGTTCGCTAGGTGTAGTTTAAATAAGAAAGCTGAAAGTATTCTTCCGAAAAAATTTCAGAAAAATGATTTTATTCAGAATACGATGATGAAATAAGTTAATGTTATGGAAATTAGCCAAATTGCTTCTCAAACTTGAAAAAAGAAATTCACCAAACCGATCCGGATTAACGGGGTCTGAATTAGCGGGGTTCAACTGTATATGTAATATGAATTTTACTTTAAGAAAATTTTATCTTCTTTCTTTTCTAACATTAGATTAAACAAGAAAATTCAGTCAAGCAATCAGAAGAGGTGACGCCAGAAGCTGAATCCAGATTGTCGGACAATAGCAGGTCTATTGAGCATGCATCGTTCATTAATGTACCTCTGCAGAAGGGACAGGATCTGCAACTGCTTACTCTCTGGATGATGCACTTCGCTTACTTGCCGATGATAGCCAGGTGAGAATTAATTCTTCACTGCTTCTGTTATCTACAGTGTTTTTCTCTTGTAAAATTAAGATTAAAAAAAAAAAATCCACTGAACATGTGTGGCCTGTTCTTCATTAGAAAAAAATTTACAAAAATCAGGATGGGGCTACCTTAGAGCTTCCATATTGTACAATTTTAGTGTTTTTTAGGCCTTTTGCACAGTGTATAATTAAATGTATCCCATATTTTAAACAAAATAAATGTTGCAATCCAATGTACACATATTCATAAAAAAGATGACTTAAAATAAACATATGAATAAAAAATGTTTCAGATAGCAACATTTTGTTTTTAGTATTAGATATTTCAATGTACAGATTTTAATTATTAAATGTGTTCCATATTATGATCCTTTAGTTTTTTAACGTATCTTATGTTTGATAGTTTAAAGAAAATTATACATGCACGTCAATGTTAAAACAGTTTGTTTCTAATAAAAAATTTTTAAAATCTTGATAGTTATGTAATAGTCACTGGGCTTTTGCTGTAGCATTAGATCATATGAACCTGACCTTATTAAAGACTATAAATATTTACATTTTAATTTGTTTTAGTATATTTATATCTTACATTTCAATATTTTATTTTCCTTTATCCCTTAATCCACTGCAAAAATTTTAATTTTTGAAATCACCATTGAATTGTTAGGTCAATCCATTTCAAGTGGTCCAGCACTGGTCGCTCGACTATTTTTTAAAAATCTGAAATTTTTTGTACAACAACCCTAACATGATGGAAGTTCAAAATGACCGTTATTTTAATTCTACTATTTTTTGTTTGTGCATGTCGGCCATCTTTGTTTCATCGTGTGCAGCGATTTTCTCAGATACTAGGATACACAAAATTGTAAATATCTCGTATTCTATTTTCCCAATTGAAATGGGGTTTGCAGCATTTTGTTCAGAATAAAATAAGCTAAATATACAGTGTAAGAAAAATTTTGAAAAATAAATTTTTACAGGTGAAATTTTAGCACAAAATTTACGATTTTTTCCAAAATCTATCCGTTTGCAAGAGGAAAATTTTCATGCAAGGGAAACTGTCAACCTTACACAATTTTTCTACAAATAAGTCAAAAGTGCGTGTACTCATACACCAAGTCCCAGATCTGGGAGTTCTTTTCTGGGATTTCTCTTTGCGAAAAAAATTCCGAAATTCGTCAAAAATTTCAAAAATCGCACTTTTTAGGCTTTGATATCTCTGATGGGCACGAGATAAAAATCTGAAATTTTGGCCTATGATAGTATCGTGTAGTAGCGTTATGTACAAAAAATTTCAAGAAGGAGATTTGACATGGAAAATATGTGAAAACAATACTACCAAACTATTGTAAACCTACTATGTAATTGTTCAACAAGACTGTCAACCTTGCACAATCTTTTCTACAAATAGGTCAAAAGTGCGTGTACTCATACACCAAGTCCCAGATCTGGGAAATGATTTCTCTTTGCGAAAAAAAATTCCGAAATTCGTCGAAAATTTCAAAAATCGCACTTTTTAGGCTTTGATATCTCTGGTGGAGCACGAGATAAAAATCTGAAATTCTGGCCTTTGATAGTATTGTGTAGTAGTGTTATGTACAAAAAATTTCAAGAAGGAGATTTGACTACAAGCTGAGATATGACATGGACAATATGTGAAAACAATACTGCCATACTATTGTAACATACTATGTAATTGTTCATACCTCCAAAATTTTAAATTAATTATTTATGGTACAAAGTTAAATGTTAGTTGCAGATATCTTTTTCAGATGCTTCTGTGTGATTTAAACAATTCAGAATGTATGCTAAGCCAATACACTATTTGTCCAGATGAGCAAATCTACTAGAAATGCTATTGCAACAATTTTACTCAGAACACATTTCAGGAAAAGTAAATTACAGACAATGAATTGCAACTGATCGAGTTGACATGGCTTCAATTATTAAACCTAGAGAATTTCATTCAAGTTAACAATGGATGACAAGACTTGGGGAGCTTCAAATAAAATTTTTAGAAAGAACAGCCTGATGGACTGACAACAGTAACTGGTCGAACTCATAACATCTCTCGTAAATATTGTTAAGGTCTTTGTTGAGCATATATAGTATTTTGTAAATTAAATGCTTATTATTTAACTGTTTTCAACAAATGATATTTTCTGGGTAAATATTGTAATAAAAGAGACTAATATCATTTCTCCTAATGTACTCGTAATAGCATTTCTTAACATTTCTTTAATCACTGTATCTCAGCTTGTAGTCATATCTCCTTCTTGAAATTTTTTGTACACAACACTACTACATAATACTTCAAAGGCCAGAATTTCAAATTTTTATCTCGTGCTCCACCAGAGATATCAAAGCCTAAAAAGTGCAATTTTTGAAATTTTCGACAAATTTCGGAATTTTTTTCGGAAAGAGAAATCATTTCCCAGATATGGGACTTGGTGTATGAGTACACACACTTCTGACCTATTTGTAGAGAAAATTGTGCAAGGTTGACAGTCTTGTTGAACAATTACATAGTAGGTTTACAATAGTTTGACAGTATTCTTTTCACATATTTTCCATGTCATATCTCAATTTGTAGTCAAATCTCCTTCTTGAAATTTTTTGTACATAACACTACTACACAATACTATCACAGGCCAAAATTTCAGATTTTTATCTCGTACCCCACCAGAGATACCAAAGCCTAAAAAGTGTGATTTTTGAAATTTTTGGCGAATTTAGGAATTTTTTTCGCAAAGAGAAATTAACTCCCAGATCTGGTACTTGGTGTATGAGTACACATACTTTTGACCTATTTGTAGAAAAAATTGTGTAAGGTTGACAGTTGCTCTTGCATGAAAATTTTCCTCTTGGAAACGGATAGATTTTGGAAAAAATTGTACATTTTGTGCTAAAATTTCACCTGTAAAAATGTATTTTCCAAAATTATTCTACCACCATATATTTAGCCTATTTTATTCTGAACAAAATGCTGCAAACCCCATTTCAATTGGGAAAATAGAAGACGAGATTTTTACAATTTTGTGTATCCTAGTATCTGAGAAAATCGCTGCACACGATGAAACAAAGATGGCCGCCATGCACAAACAAAAAATAATAAAATTAAAAGAATGGTCATTTTCAACTTCCGTCATGTTAGGGTTGTTGTACAAAAATTCAGATTTTATTAAAATGGTCGAGCGACCAAAAAAATATTTTCTGGACCACTTGAAATGGATTGACTCTGTTGGATGTTGTTAGCTCCCAATATGCTATTCTTTCATCCAGCTATTAAAGTGAAAAATAACATTTTGTTTTATAAAAGCAGTTATAACACAAAGCACATGTATCACTGTACATGATAATTTCTGCTGAAATTGTTTTTTACCTTCTAAACGTTGCACAATTTTAAACTTTTACTGTCGTATTGGGTGAAAAAAGTACTTTTAATTGCAATTTTTTTTTAACCTGCATCTAAATTTATTTTTGAGTTATTTTTTGTCATTTTTAACACATTCTTTAGAGTTGGCAATTGAAATACTCCATTTCTGTAGCGAGTATCGAAAAAATAGTTGAAAGATAGCTTTTTATTGCCATTTTCCTATAACAATTGAAAAAAATTATAATCGAATGATTTCTAATAAAACATAGAGTTATTAAAAACTATTATTTAATTTTAAATATTTATATTTAAAATTAAATACAAATATTAAATACAAATTAAGGCATATGTTTCATTAGACAGACAATTTTTAGTTTCTTGAATGACTATTTATGCATCGATTAATAAATGACCTCTTAGCAAATTTCTTACCAAAAACATTACTGGCCCATTATGCACATGTAACATAGTTTAATATGGTATGGAAAATGACAATAGCTCGTAAAACCAAAGCTAATAATGTCAATCAAAATCTTCCTGCTTTAAAAAAAAAAAAAAAAAAAAAAAAAAAAAAAAAAAAAAATTAAGATAAACTTGACAATCCTAAACTACCTACAAATGTGAATAGAAAACAATTGATATCGAAGTAACTTTTTCACAAGAACTATTAAAGAGACCTCAATAACTTTTTTTTTTTAAATTTTGGTTGTATCTAAACTACAAATTGATCATTTGACGAAAAGCACATATCAATGTAACTTTAAAGATATTTTGAATTTTTGGTTTTTCAAAACTGAAATAGCTTTTGTGTTTTTTAGACTGATGATCTTTATGATATACTGCAACAGTATACTGATGGCTTTCTCCAGTCTGAAGACCTCAGTTCATCTCTTTCAGAACTTCCAGACATTGGAGCCATTACAGAGGTAATTAATCATTTATGACTGGCTTTTGCTATGTTTGAATTGATACTGATTTGTATGTTATCTTTAATTGCAAATGTTGTCTTCTTGGTTTGTGGATATATCCTGTTTTCATATTTTATTTTCTATGTTACTCATTAAATTTATTCCTGTTATGTATATTGTATATTATTTATTAAATTTATTTCTGCTGTCCTTGTAATTTATAAAGTGTCAGAAGCCTTATATTTATTCACATTTACAGAATGTTATATATCTTTGACTATCAACTAACTCTTAGATTTTTAGAGGTATAACTCTTGTTGCAAAAATACATTTTTTTTTTTTTTAATTTTTATATTGTCCCTGAGATATATTTAAATGCTTTTTCCATGCTCTAACAAGTAAAACGGTAGAAATTCCACTCGTCTATGACCAAATCTTATTGAGTTATGGTACTTTGAATTTTTGTTTTTTTGTTATTAAAGATAAACACTTCCTTTTGTTGGCTGAAGCTAATATAAGTTTCAAAGTATCATAACTTTCGTCAAAGAAAAATGGGATTTTTATTACTACTTGTTAGAGCATAGAACAACTTTTTCTGAACATTATAATAAGTGAAATAGGGGCTATATAAAAAGTTAACACTTTGTAAAAAAAAAAAAAAAAACTTTTGACATAAATGAATTTTTGTATGATAAAGAACAATTAAAAGACTTTTACAATAAAGGCTGATAAATACATTTAACTTCCAGTTTGTATGCACTATGATTAGCACATTTTTAATTTATAATATATGTTAGTTCCTTTTACATAGTACTTACATTTAAATTGAAAAACAGCAAAACAAATATAAAAATTTTATTTCTTGTCTAGACACCGCAATTGGTATTGAAAGATAGCAACTTTAAATGAAAAGTATTGAATCTGAAAAGATCAATGAATAGACTGAGAAAAATCCTATTAGAAAAAACAAAGTATAGATACTTTATCCTTAGTTTTTAATTTGATGATCTCATTTTTAAAAAAAAGAGATTGTAGAAGTAATTTTACACAATTTCAATTTATGAGGTATTTTTAGGGAACCGGTCTATCATGTTACTTCAGGTTTAACTGCAAATTCTAAGTATAGTATCTTCTACTTTGTTGAATGGATCTGTTACACTGGCATTTGGCTCATGATTTTACTGGTTTCTTAACCATTTGGAGAAAATGATTTATCTTTCTCTCAAGATTTAATTATTCTTATGCTTAAATTGGGAGGGGTCTAGATGTAACTCATGAAAATAAGCAAGGTAATGGGAATGTAAAATCTGGATTATATTTAATAAGACATTTTGATTCCTACTATTTTTAGTTTATCCAAGGTTGTTTAGTTGTATAAGTTCATATTCTCATACTCCAGAACAATTTGTTCTTTAATTCCATGGTGGATTATGGCATGGATTCTTTTAAATTTCTTAGACAGATGATGCTGTTGATTATCATGTTTAAATGTATTAGTTTATATGTATCTTAATTTATTATATGAAAATAGCGCTCTGTATTTGGTGCAGTTTGTTAATGGTTTTGGAAGCCTGGACTATAATTTGTGTATGCTAGAATTACATAAAACTCCTTTTTTCGACTATGCACAAGTGATGCTGTTAGATATTTGAAATCCTGGGTTTCTAAGATTCTTAATATGCATCTTCTGTGCTGAAAATTTTCTGAATTTTTCTTGTGAATAATTGGAAACTCTGGAAGTTTTCCCTGTCAGATTGTAAATTTATTTTTCTAAATTTATGGATAAGTCCCTACACACTTTCTTTTATAACCTTATAAAGAAATAAGAAAGAATATAGATTTCATATTTTCTTAGTCTGATTTGATCCAAGAGACTCTAAAATAATTTTAAGAATGAGCAGTATTTTTTCAAAAACAAAATCTATACAAAATTTCAATATGTAGATGATCCCATTTTAAAAATTACATCTGTATTCTGAAAAAAGTTATTATTTCACATCTAATAACCTTTGTTTACTTTTTCTTGTAAATTATTTTCAAATAAATAAATGTGTGTGTCTTTTTAAAGAAAAACTGTACATTTTCATAGCTGCTTTTGTCTACTTAGATTCTTTTAATTATTTGCTATATGCTCACATAGATGATCTGAATGTAAATAACATAAAATATTGCTTTTTAATGTTTTAAAAATTTATTACTCTGATATGTTAGCTTTAAAGGGCAATTTAGCCAAATTTGAAGTTCTGCTGTAGTTATTAAGTGCTTTAGCTTAACAAATCTGTAGCTTTACATATAACACTGCAAATGCATTTTATGCAAAATGACTTTTTTCAAACTGGGTGGTATTCAAATGCAAAAACTATTAAACTTATTTTGCATGTTTTCTTTTAAATTTAAGATGAATATTATTTATCGAAGCTTGGACCAACTTTCTTGTAAAAAACAAATATTTTTAGAAGCACACCAAAGTGCTAAAAAAAAAAAAAAATGTTTTTTTTTCAAATGGCTGTCGTTGTTGATTTTTATGTTTTTGACCTCAAAGTGCATGAAACTGCTGACAATATTATCTACTTTCATAATGCTTAAGAAAAATTGATTGCAAACGACTCTGGTGATTTATCAAATACTACTTGATTGAAAGTGTGTGGTGTGCATGTTTGGGCATCAACCTACACAAGTCGAGCCACATTATCAATTTTTCTTCGTATTTTTGTTAACGTTTTTTAAATGATAATAAGTAACATGTAAATAACACTTTTTTTCAATCTTCAGGCTTCCTTTATTTTAAAAATTAACCTTTTAAATGGAGGATCAGAATGTATCAGACCAGCATAGCATGTATTCTCAAACAAATGCTGTATGACCCCTCCCTCCTCCCCATCCACTGTGTAAAGGTTAAATGGACACTTTTTTTTCTGTAGCGTATAGTCAAATTTGTTTAGAATACTTCATATTTTATGCAGATAGCAATTTGACTATTTCTGATAATCTTTGTCACTTTTAGAAATTATTGAAGTGGGATAGATTATTTTTTAAACTGAATTTTTACTTTTGTTCAATATGAATTTGTTTTATTTTATATATTAATAAATTAACATTACAAAAGTAAAATTAGGAAAAAGAAAGCCCTAAATCTTGATATAAAGTATGTATAAGATGTTCTGAAGCAAGTCTGTCTAACATTCAAAAAACATTCGATTTGCATATAAGCTAGTGGCAATTGTTGAACTCTATTATATACTAGCTGACCTGCCCGGCGTTGCCCGGGTCTGTATTAACAATATTAACCGAACTTGAAATTTGTATGATTTTATCATTAACTCGTTACATGCAGAAATGCATTGTCTGAAATACGTAGCCACTGACTGTATGAAAAATCGGTTTTAAAAACAACTAATATTAAGCTCTAAAAATACTCAAAATGAGCAATGAAAAACATGGGAGGGAATATGTATCCAACGATTGCATAATTTTCGTGTTAAAAAGTTGATATTTACCCGTGAAATATTTTGAATTTCAAACTAATTATATCACACTTAAATCCGACTATACCATGAATGAAATCGATATACGATGGTAGCTAAAAGATTGGTATATAGTATTATAATTTCAGAGCTATTTAATAAAAGTAAGTGTTATTTTTAATCAAATCTTGCATAATGTTCATTCTGTGTATAAATTCCTAACCTTAAACTTTTGTACCGTAACCAGAACCTGTCTGTAACCTAACAGCGACTTAACAGTACCCTATTGTAAATTAAATATAACAGAAATGTAACATAGCCTTCACTTCATTGTAACATATCCTTATTCTAACCGTAACATAAATACAATTTAACTTTAACCTAATTTTAACCTAAATAATATAATAGAAAAAAAAAAACCATTTTAAAAAATTACTATTTCTTCATAAAATATGCTTCAGCTGTAATTCATTTCTTTCAATTCGTTTTATTAATACATAATTCCTTCCTCATGCTTTTGTTTGAGACATTAAAATTTCGGCAATAAATGGTTTCATATTGCAAATCTTTGTTTTTCGGTTTACTTCGCCTCCACCTATCTTTTTCTCCATGGTGTGCAGCAGCTGTGATAATAAAAAAAAAAAATATATCCTCATTTAAACTGACAGTTTGCCAGTCTATGAATTTTAAAGATCTGTCCCAGCTTTTTTAATTATTTCTGCGAAAATTTTAAACAACCAATCAACCATAAGAAAATGAAAGGGAAAAAAAGCGAAAAAAGGTGATTTTTTATGAGAGTGAGCTTTGGAATTTAATTAATTACTCAGTTAATAAATAGAATTTTGAAATTCTGAGCTTCAGGTGCATCAGGAGAGACATTGGGCTACTCTCAAAAAAATTTTGAGCTTCGTATGTGCTGTAGATTTTGCTTGGCATCACAGACACACAGACAGACAGAGCGTTTTGTTCTTTTATTTGTATAGATGATTGAAAAAAATGCAATTATAATATTTCACATTAGCACAGATAACAATATACACATGTCTACATAATAATGTATAAAAATAGTTCCTAGTATCACTTCCAATGTATAAAATAATATTGTACATTATTGAGAGCAACTCTAATTCATCATAAAATAGCAAATGGAAGAGCTTGAGACAAAAACCAATTCATAATGAGATGAATAAAAATGCTTTGTGATTATGTATTACTTTATGATGCCTCAATGAAATTGTTGGTTCTTTTTTGGTTTACTGTTGTTAAATATGCTTATTGAGGGTTTTTTTTTTTTTTTTGGTAGAGCAAAACATCAGCCTCTAAAGTGGTGGGGACCTCACCAAAAAGCTTGGAATCCCACAAAGAACTGATTCATTTTGATCACATATACTACAAACAGGAAGATATTGTTTCTAATCCTGATCACAGTGTTCTATCAAGTAATGAGTTATCCACAAAGGACTGCAATATGGACATTTCCAGTTCTCTCGACACCAGTTGCATCATTGAAGTTGATTCTTCAGAAATTCCAATTATTTGCATTTCAGAGTCCCCTAATGCAGAACTACCTGCTGATGATGTGCTTCAGTTTGATAATCTTTCTAAAAAATTAGAAAGTGATTTGTTATCTCCAGTTGATATCAAACCTGTTCCCAGTCCAGTGTCAAGTGATGGTGGTTATGACTCATCCTTTTCCGTATCATCTCCTGGCAGCACTGTTGCTAACCCTTGGGATGACACATTTTCAGAACTTTTTCCTTCTTTGGTGTAAGGGTTTTCATTTTCACTTGTTGTATATTATATTTTTTAAGTTAATATATTGTTATAGATTAATATATTTATGTGGAGATATATTGTATATATGCAGTGCCTTTGTGAATAAATCATTTAAGAAAATGTTTTGTTCTGCTTGCATTGTGGTGTGCTGTAGCACTTCTTGAATTACAGAATTTTTTTCTTCTTAAATGATGTATGTTCAGAGATATAATTTGTTATAGATTTATTTCATAGATTTTAATATTCACTTACAGTTTTATAATGAATGATTGCTGTAAGTTAACAAAAGTTGTGGGTTCTTTTAGTAAAAGAAAAAGTGCTCTAAGATTGGCATCTAGGCTAAAAACCATAATGATTTATTGAAATTCTGTAACGAATAACATCTTTGTACATACATCAACAAACATATACAGGGTGTCCGAAAAGTCTGGAAACGGTCGAATAACTCGAGAAATACATATGAGATTGAAAAACGTAAATATACGTGTTAAATATTTTTAAATAAGCTACTCAGTGATACCAAATTTGACCTTCGTAACCGACCCCCTGGGGGTCAGAGGGGGTCCAACTTTGAAATCTTAAATTATAACCCCCATTTTTTATTGCAGATTTGGATTCTACGGACAAAAATACGTAACTTTTGTATTTGATGTTTATTTCAAATCTTCGTTTATCATGGTGTAATCGAGCATATTAAATCGATATATATTCCCGCTTTTCCAACGGGATTTTCCCTAATCGAAACTAATTGGGGAGAATTTATGACATCAAATTCCTCGTCTTTTGCAATAATAGCGTTTCCTGAAAATCACCCGTGCCGATTATTTCGGTAGTGCTACACAGTTAAAAATTTGATCCATTTGCTGTAGCGTCACTCCACAGCTTTTATAGAATATCTCTTTCATGACCAATGAGAATGTTCCATAACACAGTAAAGTACACAGTAAAAAAATTGACCCTTTTGCTGCATCGTCACTCCACCGCTTTTATAGAAAACGATTACTTTACTGTGTTATGGAGCATTCTCATTGGTCACAAAAGAGATATTCTATAATAGCTGTGGAATGACGCTGCAGCAAATGGGTCAAATTTTTAACAGTGTAGCACTATTGAAATAATCGCCACGGGTGATTTTCAGAAAACGATATTCCTACAAAAGACGACGAATTTGACGTCAAAAATTCTGCCCAATCAGTTTCGATTAGGGAAAATCCCGTTGGAAAAGCGGGAATATGTATCGATTTAATATGCTCGATTACACCATGATAAACGAAGATTTGAAATAAATATCAAATACAAAAGTTACGTATTTTTGTCCGTAGAATCCGAATCTGCAATAAAAAATGGGGGTTATAATTTAAGATTTCAAAGTTGGACCCCCTCTGACCCCCAGGGGGTCGGTTTCGAAGGTCAAATTTGGTATCACAGAGTAGCTTATTTAAAAATATTTAACACGTATATTTACGTTTTTCAATCTCATATGTATTTCTCGAGTTATTCGGCCGTTTCCAGACTTTTCGGACACCCTGTATATGTTATATACAGTAAAAGATTTTTGCAATGCAAACATTAATATGTAAGATTTTGCATTATATACACCATTTCACACACCATTAAAATAATGACAAAAATGTCTGGATCATAATTATATACAGTAGAACTTTATATTGCATTTCTTGGCACCAAAAGTTGTGCAAATTGTAAAATTTTGTATAACATAGATCATTTCACACATTGTTAAGTTACGTTATAAACATGATCCAAATATGCATGGGCATAATTATTATATTATTTATTTCCAATTTTTTAAAAATTTAATCAAGAAATAGATCTATATAATGCAAAGCTTAAAACATAAGGTTGTGCTTTATGTAGAATTTTGTGTTATATGGGTCACATTTCATGCATTAAGTTTACCTCATAAATATAGCCAAATATGCCTGAAACATATCAAAATACATTAGAGTATCTTTATACTGCATTCCTTATCTGGATTATAAATTTTTGTATTATATAGATCATTCCACATTTTGATAAATATACTTTTTAAAAATGATCTAAATATATCTGGACTCAAATCATTCATTATATTATTCAGATACAAAAACATTTATTGTAGTAGTAATTTTTTTTTCATTAAAAAGTTCTAAATTAAGTAGATAAAATTGAACTAATGCATTAAATTTAGTTTCCTAGACAATAACACTTTTTTATAATCTGGGAGGTGCTTCTTCACTGCAAAATCCATTGTTTGCATCTGAGAAGTTGTGTGTTATTTGGAGAGTTAGTTGCCTTATAAAAATCTACTGGATTTTCATTAAAAAAGCATTAGAATTACGAAAAAATATGAAATAATGCTTAGAACTTGGTCATTGAGAAGATAGCAATATTTCTACAATATGAATTATAAGCATTTCTTTACTGCAGAGTTCAAAGTTTACATGTCAAAAGTTGTGCTTTATGTATAGAATCCCATTATAAAGATCTTCTGTGCTACTACGGGATTTTTACTTATTTTTGTTAATGCTTGCAAACACTTGGAAATATGCTTTATTGCATTGTAAAAAATGCAAAATTTGTAGATTTATGCCACTCTGCCCTCTGTTGTAACTTTTCTGAAAATTTCTTGTGAATTTCAGAAATTTTTTTCTTTACACAGAATTACCCTTGCTCGAAACATACCAGTGGCTGGATGGATTTTAATGAATGAGGTCTCTGTTGATTTGTCTTGCTGTCCAATGGTTATAGGCTAGGTTTTGTTTTCCTAAATTCAAGATGGTGACTGTAAAATACAAAATGGTGGTAGAGACGACAAAAAAAAAAAAAAAAAAAAAAAAATTATACAACATATTTAGTGGCATTCATTGGATAGGATTGTCGTAGAATAGTGTTGTTGAATAGAAATTTGAATGAAAATGAGGGTCATAAAAAAAATTGAAGAGTGTCATTACAAATATCTCTAAAACTAATTATATGATTGACTTCATTCTTTATCCAAAATTTGTATTTTTTAAAATCTTTTATAGTTATTTCTTAAAATAAACACTTTCAAAAGTTTTAATTTACTTTTCATCCAAATGAATATTTCGAGTATCTGAATAAAAAAGTTCATGATAATCAAGGTTAGTGATATTCAGTAATTTTCTTCCCATTATTACATATTAAATACACAACAAATTTCAAATCTGTCTTAATTTGTTCAGGCAATAGCGCGTTCACAAAGAGACAGACGGATGACATTTTTTTCTTCTAAACATGTCTTTTGGAATTTCCAGTGTCTGAAACGTATAAATCCGTAAATTTTTTTTCTGATTTTTAAAACAATTACAAGACTTACCCTATACTACATATGATGGGTAAATAATAAAAGATACAGTATCATTACATGAGTAGAAGTCATGTGTAAACTAGTTAAATTTTAGAAATTCTGAGCACTCATCAAGAGTCAAATACTAGAATTAAGGATATTGTGCACAATTTTTTATAAGCTATACTTTTTAATAGTTTTAATAAAATAAATATTCTTTGCATACGCAAACCTTACAGCATTTGTACTTATCCATATAATTTAAATAAAGCTTAAATTTACTTATACTTTTTAAATAAAAAAAAAAAAAAGAAAGAAATATAAAATTTATTATTACCACTAAGCAATCACTTTTCCATGGAACGAAATTTATTCCCATAGGCTCAATATTAATTTTACCTCAATGAACAACAAATTTTGTTTTATTTCTGGTTGCTTAAAGAAGGTTTTATTAGATAAATAATTCAGGAGAGTGCATTATTCATCAAACTTCTAAACTAAGTTTAGAATTTTTTTCTGGTATTTTTTAAATAATCTCCTTTGTGCCTCTTTAGGAATTGGATTTAACTCTTATGATGAATTAATGACAGTCAATAAACTTTCTTACCCTATTCTGGCCGGAAACTCAAAGAAATGTATAAACTAATGAAATCGTTACTTGTTATAAAAAATATGCAAATTCATTAATTTGCATTAAAATATAATTTTTGTTTTTGTCGTTTTCTCTATATTACTTACATTTTACCGTTAGGAATCTAAATATTTTTGGAATTCAAAAAAATACTCAAGAAGAATATATAACAGCATATAGCGGAAAATAATTTGTTATATATGGTTGTCATGCAATAATCACATACCAAAATGAGAACACTGAAATGAAATCAGTCAAAAAACTGCAAAAATATTTTCTTTTGTTATTTTTTAAATTTGTATGCCTAAATCAAAACATTTGAAGCTGTAATATAAGAAAAACCAAATAGTTATTACATTGCGATATTAATTCGGCTTGTAAACGGTTAAGTAGCATTTACTGTTTCTAAAAATATAAAACGTTTTGCTGTTTATTAACATATTTGCTGTCTTTTGTTTTTTAAGAGGCATTTTTAATCTTTTGGCTATCCGCCTTTCTCTCTTGTTTTTTTTTTTTCTTTTAACTCCAGATAGAAATGAAAATGGTATTTGTGTTTTGAGCTTAAGCGATTACTACTGTCATTACACTTTTTTTTTTGTTTTGTTTTTGTATGTAAAGATAGAATTTTTTCTTTAGTGTATGCCCATTAAAGAATCAAATATATATATTTTTAAAGGAAAATTAAAAATCGTGCACTAGGCACCTAGTAATTTAGGTCTCTAAATTACTTCCAAATTGTTTTGCTAACGATGGAGTCAGTGTCTGAAGAAAAAATATATTTTTTCAAATCCAATTTATACAAAGAAAGAAACGAAAAAAAAAAAGGCCTAAAAAGTATAAATATTTTTCTGAGGAAAATAAGCAACTTAAGAATTCAACATTAGATCTTCCCCATACTATTTACATCAATTTTCATTTTCGCTCTCAATTTTATTCAGTATCGCAATTGTTTGGTGCTTCCATCTATTATCATTATATAAAAATAAATGAGCGAATACAATATTTAAAAATATTGTTTGTGCCAAAAAAAAAAAAAAAAAAGGAACTGGATTCTTATAAAGAGAACAAACCACTTCGAATAATTACGGATGTTTAAAAAATATAGAAAAATTAATAGGGTATAATAAGGATAATTTTATTTTAGTTTGTTTACTCTTATGACGATGCTGTCGAAAACGTATGTCACCGAAAAAGCTTTTCGTTTCACTTATTCCCAGAAGCGGATTAACAACCTCCCGGGCCCCTAGGCTAGATTTTTTTTGGGAGACAAGCTCCTCTCCCCCCTCCCTCCCCAGGTTCTCAAAGCAATACATTTTTCTATTTTCTGGCAGAAAAAAGGGAAAAATACTTTTAGCGCTGGAAAACATTGAAATTTTATAAAATTTAAAATGCCACAATTAGGCAGTGGCGTAGCTATGTTTTTTGGCGCCCGGGGCCAGCAAGAAATTTTGCGCCCCCACCCCAATATAGATATATAACAATTTCTCTCAATTTGGCGCCCCTAGGCCTCGGCGCCCGGGGCGGACGCCCCCCTTGCCCCCCCCTTAGCTACGCCACTGCAATTAGGTAAGTTTTAATCGTAAAAAAGGACGATTCCCATTTTTTAAATTCTAGTTTAGACGTCGAACAATATTTTCCTGAATAAACATTGGCGATTCAAGCGCTCGAATACGCCATCTGGTGGAGAAAAGATGAAACTTCTCGTTTCAGGATAGTGACGTGAAATCGTTCAGAATAATTATTCTTTTGCACAATTTCAGATTTACTGTGCCATTTGTCTTCTGTCTTATATTGCAAAGTAAAAGCTATCAGAATTTGAATATTTCTAGCTTTCAAATTTATGTACAACAAAAAATTATTTCAATGGCACTTTAACCTCTTCAATCCCTGCGTACCCAAATGGGTACATCAGTTTTGTCCCATTTTATTAATGATACTCAAATATAAATAAAATTTCGATATAAGAATAATATGTCTCGAATTCTAAGATTCGAGCTAATGAAAATAAAACAAAAATCTCGCTCAGAAGTCAAACGAGAGAAGTAATAACTAAAAATATTGTAATAATTGCCAGTAGCGAAGAAGTTAACATTAGTTGAAGGGAAATTAGAGACAGTTTTCCTGAATCGAAGGCTGCAAGCAGCGCCTCTATAGGCCATTTTAATTCCCAATTAGGAATCAGGGGTCATATAAAAAAAAAATTTCATATTGTAATACACATACAAGCATTTCAATATTATAAAGCGATTTTTGCAATGGATAGATGAGGTCTTCTCTACAAATGCGTTTTGTAGTTTTTTAGTATAGTTGAAGATTTTATTATTTTTTTAAATTAGGATACTTCTACTTTCTGAGCCGGTTTCGAAAGTAAAAGTAACTTTATTTTTAAAAAAACCTGCAACCAAATTAGGAATAAAAAAGTTAAAAACGGCCTTTCTAGAGCTGATATGAAGAAAAAATCTGAAAAAAATCGTAGCATCGGGGCCCTTTTTTCTTTTGGGCCCCTAGGCTTCAGCCTACTCAGCCTAATGGGTAATCCGCCTCTGCTTATTCCTCACATATATGGGAAATTTATTGTTCACTCAGGTGTGAGGGAGGGGGAGGGCAGTTCTTCTCAGGATGATTTAAAATTTTTCTGGTTTTAAATAAACTGGAGAGGAGAAAAAATCTCTCTCAAAATATGGCAATGTCTCCGTCAATATACTAGAAATAAATGACTAGAGAGTTCAACATTGTTGTACTACCAGGCAGGGCCGTAGCCAGGTGGGGGCCAGGTCGGGCAATGCCCGACCTGGGAGAATATTTGCCCGACCTAGCACAACTGACTGGCAACTTGATCGACAACTGACTGGTGCATTTAATTTCTAAACTTTTTTTTAATAACTTTTTTAGAATAGACAGTAATCTAAACAGACACTCATTCCTAAAACTTCACAATTCAGACAGTTATGAAAAATTCATTCGTTAAAAACATTTTTTTTTTCATTTTATTTCAGGAGCTGTAGAAAATTTTCCGTTTTGCTGCTTTGTAGAAATTTACCGTACCGCCTCTCCAAAGAGTCAAACTGTGGATTTCAGAGAATAATAGGGTTTAGAGATTATCCTCTTTTTCTTAAACTGATCCTAATGTCCGTAAAAATCGCCTCGTAATGTCCGTGAAAATCGTCTTGTAAATCTGTCATACAGAAAATCTATTAAAATCAGGTAAGGAGAAAAGCAAAGGCTTGGAGTTTCTGTTGCAATTGGCTACCTATTTTGGCTTGACATAACAGGTTCTACAAAACAGGCAACTATCATCTGTTACAATAAGATCGTTTTCTCAATTGTTAACCTCAGTATGTTGCTCTTGAGGGCTTTTTAACAACTTTGGAAAATGTTTTTTGTCCTTTTTATTTGACACTATTGCAAATTATAAAACCTTGTAACATCATTATCATACAGAATTGCAATATCTAGATAAGGTGAGAAAGGGGAAATTAATGTATGGTTATGAAGCGGAAATGTAAATTGAAAAACTATCAAAAGTACCAAACGAAAATTAAAATTTTCAGGTAATGAACTATTCATTTTTACATTATTTTTATTCATAGTTACAATTTACAAACAATATTTTTTTACGGTTGTTTATAAATATTTTTGTTCACTTGACTTTTCGAAATTTTTAATGCATTCGCGGACTTATTTTTAAATGCAAAGGCATGACATTCGCAGGCAATATTATTGAAGTAGTTTAGATTCGAAGAACATTCTTCATTTTTTTACAAATGCATTGAAACTTGAGCTTTAAACGATAGTGTCTCAGATTACCTTTCCTAGTTTCAAAAATTCATAACATTTAGCTTCTTATTTACTTTGTATTTTTTCCTGCAATATCCTTTGTATTTATACGGGAAGGGGAATTTGTTATCGTGGGGTCAGAATAAAAATAATTGCAATTTTATGGCATTATGAACATAAAAGTATTTTCGTGATTGTGTTAGAGAATAGAGAATTAAAATAGATACCATAATAGTGCATTATATTGCTGTACATTTTCACGATAGATTTTAATTGGTGTGATACTTGCTGGCCAACCCGGCGTCGCCACTGATGTGATGATATTAACTTTAAATTTATTTTAGTTCATATCGTCAATTCGATTTTAAAAAAATTGGTATTTTAAAACAAAAATATTTGCTAACAAACTTCGTATCAGAGGTCCCGCAATATTTATACCGAATGCGACATTTTAAAGTGAAATGTACACTCTCTAAAATATCTTATATTTTTTCCATATTTCAACAACAACAAAAAATAATGGCAAATTCAGAATTTTAAAAAGAATGGAATATTTTTTTAAATATTTTATTACACTGTAATATATATATATATATATATATATATATATATATATATATATATATATATATATATATATATATATATATTATTCTGGGATTCCTAAAATTTTTCACTTAACGGCCACAACAAAAATTCATGTAACCAATTCTCTTACATGAATTTTTGCTGTTATAGTTATAAAAAAGTTCTCGGAATCTCAGTTTCCATGAAAAAGTTTAATAACTTAACAGTTTTTTTTTCTTCAGTGCAGACATTTAATATTTAAAAGAAAATAGTTCTAATTGTCTCAACTCTTTGAAATTTTTTAAGTCATAAATACAATGGTTTCAAAGCCTGTACACAAGATTCGTAGAAAACTATTGATATTTAACTGGAAAGAAGCTTGAAAAAATACTTTAAGGCATATTTCGTAAGAAATACTACTTATTACATTCTCCCTATGATGGAAAAACGCAGATATACGCAGATATACGCAGACCGTGACCCCCAGAACTTAACACCCCCCCCCCCCAGCTGAAAATTTGATCTATCTATCTCCTATATATCACTTTTTTATAGACACGATAACTTCATAATTCTGTTCAAATCTCTTCCAAATGGAACAAAAGGGTTAGAGATGAAAGAAGGTCTTGCAAAAACAGAAAAAATAATAATATCTAAATTATGATGCCTGTTGAATCTGTTTAATATTATTTTTAATTCTAGGAAAGAAGCCGAAAGCTTATGTATAACAGATTTTTGATATCATTAAAAAACGGTTTGAAGGGGAGAAAAAAATAATTTTAAAAAGAAAAAAATCTTAACTTCGTCAGTTCACAAGATATAAAATCAACATAAATTTATCAAAAATCTTCTTATGATTATATCAAAAACATTTATATTGGCAATTTTTTGTTAAGACCTACTTTTAGAGCAAAACAAGTAAGAAAAATTATTTTTTAAGTAGTGTTCACTCTAGAAATAAAAAGGGCATGGTGCTATTCACTACAAAAGGCACTACTGCAGCAGAAAAGGGCACTTTTGCCAGAAAAAAATTGTTATATTGCCTTTAGAAGGGGAAAAAAGAAAGCAATGAAATACATAATTTTTAAATATTATAAATCAAATAACATTAATTTCGAATGATTTTATGATATAAAAATTAAAAATACAATTAAATTAAAACATGATTCAATGGTTTTATGTTCTTTTTCTTAAAGAAATGAAAAAAATCTATCATTTTTGGGCACACAAATTTAGAAACACTACGGAATAAAAAAAATATTTATTAAAAATCTCTGGGTAAAACCAGTGGTGCAATTTACTACTTTTAAAAAGGACAGGGTGCATTTAAATTTGAAAAAGGGCAGGGTGCTGCACCCTTCAAAAATGGCCTAGAATGAACACTACTTTAAGCATAGATGATGAAACACTTTCCAACATTTCCTGAAATCTTTAACAAAACTTCGTTACTTAGGGAAATAAGTTGTTACCGTCTATAGACAAAATATTTATTCCAATACTTTTGAGTTTTGAATAGCCTTGTATTTGAACTGTAAGCTGACATAGATACTACATAACAGAAAAATTTAGTTCAGCAAGAAAACGCCTAACAGGTTGAAATATCTCTTTCAGCAATTTACACTAATAGATGTAAACTAAACATACTTGAGTACTTTTGCTCAGTCCTGCAGTTTACCTATTACCTTTATAACATGTGCACGCCAGTATTTAGCTATAATTTAATTCAAACTAAAATTCACTTAAAACTACTGAAATCATATTTTCAAAAATTATCATTCATTCATGGTCATGTATCCATTTCTTTGTCTGGTCCTGTATATCCTTTTATCTATATTCTACAAACATTTATTAATAAACTAATGCATAACTCTTTTAAAAACCACTATTAAGTAATTTATGCTTATACTCAGTAACTTTTACGAATACTTTTATGTAGTCCTGTACATCAACTGTAGCATTTATACACACCATATAACATACATACATATGGTTAAAATTAAAAGCGCATATCACAATTAAAAATTCATTTCCTGTCATCATTTCTAATAACAGTACTTTGGATAGAATATACTATTTGAAATCTTTTCTTTGTCCCGAGAAATACTATGCACTTTGTATTATACATAAAATAATTTATACCAAACCTCAGTGACGTATATCAATTTCATTATACATGATATAGCTTAATATAATTAAAATATGTCGAAAACAATCCCCCTCTACCATTATATAATGGAATTCTTTTGTGTAACCCTGTAAATGAATAACTGTTCTTTGCACCGCATATTCTATAGAATATGTGTTTTAGTGTACTTCGTAAATGCATATCAATTTTTTTTATGATTTTAAAGGAAATAACAACTTTAAAATTCATTTGAAATTATTTTTTTCCATTGATTGTAATGTAACGGAAAACTTTTGTCTTCATCTGAAATAGGGTTCGTTCTGGGGTAATCGTCAATAACTTCTAAAAAATTTCAGGGCAATCTCAGAATATTTATGAGAGTTAGAGCGCAGACAGACGGACAGACCAACCGAAGTCATAAACACTTTTTAACTTTGTTCGAAAGTTTAAAAGTAGGGATAAAAAAAATTATCAGCTTTATCAATTCACAAGGTATCAAAACCCGCATAAATTTATTATGAATCTTCTTAGTATTATTTACAACTTTTGTATTGACATATGTGTTTTATAGAACCACCTTTTACACAATAAATAAATAAATAAATAAATAAAATAAAATAAAAAATAAAATAAACAAATATAATAATAACATAAGGGGAGGGGTTGTAGAAGAAAAAAAATCACATCTCCAGTAATAAAAGCATCTCCGTTTTTAAGTCAATAAAAAAAGTATGTGGTGAAAATTTTTGACAATACAGTAGAACCCCCATAATTCGGATTAACTGGGACCAGACCCAATCCGGATTATCCGGAGAGTAAGAAAAAAATAGAATAAAATAAAATATACTTACAGAAATCATCTTTATATTAAACTTATTGAATAATTACAGACAGTAAAAATGTTTGCTTTGCTTAATTCTTTCGAAAAGATTTCAAAAAAAGGTTTTTTTTAAAATTCAGAATACGATGATGAAACAAAGTAATATGTTATGGAAATTAGCCAATCGCTTCTCAAACTTGGAAAAAAAAAAAAAAAAAAAAAAAAATGACCAAACCGATCCGGATTATCCGGAGATCCGGATTAACGGGGTTCTACTATACTTAGAGGTGTTGTATATACAGTTGCATCATTCAACGTGCACGCACCGCTATGAAAAGCACGTCAGAATTTAAAATATAGCATGTAGTTCATTTAATGAAACAGTCGCCACACGTTTTCAATTTATTGCATAAATATTATTATTATTATCTATAACTTTTGTGGTAACAAGCTTCTGATACGATGAATTCTACTAGTACATGATATAAAAAATGTTCACAAGGGATGAAAAAAATTGGGTTTGAAGAAAAAAATACTGTATTAATATGATTCTGATAAAATCAACTCTTACAGAAAAATGAAATTAAGGTATCCGACCACGTTCGGAGCAATTTTTTCCATAAAAGAGATTAAATTACTTTTTAAACTTGTTTTTACTAAGATTATGACTAGAAAATGCGAAAAAAAGTAAAAAATATTTTATTCATCGATAAAATTTTGATAAATGGAGGAATTTATCGCAAAATTTAATGATATTTGACCCAAAACGGAAAACTCTCTAAAGGAAATTCTACTGTATGTATCATAATTCCCATTTACACTTCATATTTACGACATTGGCGAAGGGAATGAACTAAAATCTAGGAGATGCTTTGAGTATTTCAAAACTTATAGCGTTTCGTACCTGTTTACATGTTAATTTTCATAAAATTCATCGATGTCATTCCACAAAAACATCCATAAAACAAAAATATATTTATTCTAAATTTAAATCTTTAGTTCATTCCCTTCACAATAGTGTAAATAACATATATTTCAAATTTCATGGTGATATTCCTATAACTTTTTGAGAAATCGTGTTTTGCGTTTGGAATTTTCACTGAAAATTACATTTTCCAAAAAATGCAATTAAAGTGTCGATTTATGTTTTTCAAGAATTTACAGTAATATGCATCTATAATAAACAAATTAGCCTCGAACCCCCCAAAAATATTGTCCATGAAGCATATTATTTACATTTCTTATAATAAATTTAAAAAAAAAAAAAAAAAAAAAAAAAAACTACCAAAACCTCGAAATTTTTCCAAACACACAGCCTTTTAAACGGCACTTCCAGTTTGAGTGACAGCTGTTGAGTAGTTTAATAATCGCTATTACTCCGGATCTATTTATCGTACAATAAAAATAAACACAGTTTTGGAAAGGTAAAAAGTTGATCTTTATAAAAATAAAATAAAGTTTTGACAATTTTGGTTGAAAATTGCATTTTCAACGTGGTCAGATACTTGATTCGTCAAAAGCGGCCAAATAATATTGTTATGCTGTGTTTATCTCTAATCTTGATTTAATTTTAGTTGGTGTAATTAGAACTTCGAAATCTGTCTGTGCTTGCAGTCAGAGTCGACTGGGATTTCTTTTCTAATATCCAAACTGTTTGAAAATGTTATAAGTTATAAACACATATCATATTTTTGAAGCATGTATAAAAAAATCATGAAAGTGTATTAATCTTTAGTTGGGATCTTGCCTGCTTAGTAAATAAATGACGTAACTATCAACGTAATTTCTTCTTTATATTAAGTCATGTAAAATTCCATAACTACTGTAAAATCTGTAAATAGAGCCTGTCTATCACACAATTTTGTATTACATGAGAGCCCTTTTAAGGTCCCGTTGAAAGCAATACGATACAATAAATAATGAATTCAGGGGGTAATATGGGAGGAGAGTTCTCCCCTAAATATTAAAATGTCACTCCCGGAAGCTTTGTAATTTTCTGCTTATTAAAGTTGTGTAAATGCAATTCCCACCCTAAATGTTCAATACTGTACCACTCCTGGAGCATCATTAATCTTTTCCGGAAAAAAATGCCTAAATTAAACACTGCAGTTATACCTGATACAATGAAAACGTGTTTAAAACGTAATTTTTTATACCTTTTGCGATTTTATTTTTACAGATTTAACTGTGAGTTTCTTGGAATAATGAATTATTCGTTTATTTCTATTGAAACATAAAAATGCATGTGTGCAGATTTTTCAGCGGACGACAGGAGAGGGGGGAGAGGAGGTCCACAAGACTACAGGCTGATGACGCAGATGTAGCAATCCTCAACAACATCTAACATTTTTATGGAAATGTATTATCTCAAACACATTTACAAAAATTAGTTTATTAATAAACAGCAAAATGAAAGAATATCACATACTTTATGAAGAGCTATAAACTTATACTGAATAGTTAATATATACTTTTAAAAGTCATAAGTCATAAAAATAAAAAATAGTAATTTTGCCCTTTCTGGAAAAACATTTGCCCGACCTGGAAGAATGGTCTAGCTACGGGCCTGCTACCAGGGCCCGATTATGAATAATTGGGGACCTGGGCAAAGATAAATTAGGGGCCCCCTTTCGAATCAATACAACATTATTCAAATAGAACTCATGGTCACTCATTGTCTGTGTAGGCCCCACCAGTGGCCGCGAGGTTCTGACCTCCAAACTGGTAGACAGACGGTAGGTGCTGGGTTCGAACTCAATCGCGATCGTCGGCTTAACCATTCGAAGTTTTCTGTGGTTTTCTACGAACCTTGCATTTCCTTGCGTAAATACGGGTTAAGTTCCTTTTGAAAGACCCCCATGGAGGGCATCCCACCCGTTAGGGCCTATATCCCACAGTGTAGATAATTGGCCGACATAAACACAAACAAACTGTGTATGTGTAATGCGTAACATCTCTGCCAATTCTAAATTAAACATCGTAATTAGTAAAAGTACACATTTTGTTCCCCTTAGTACAGAACAAAAATCTTTTATATAAATTTAGCAATTTTTTATATTACTTTAAGATAATTTTAATAATTTCAACATATGAAACAGATGGAATTGGAAAAAGAAAGTAAATATTTTATAATTCATTGTATGGATTTCGGGGGCCCATGGGCAAAGTCTCGGTTTGCCCATGTTGTTATAAGGGCCTGTATACTACATCTTTTATTTTTAGTCAAAAGCTTTACATGTTACAAAATAGTGTCTAGAAAACAAAGATTCGATAATTTAACAGTCCCGAGCGTTTTTGAGATTGATCACTTATCATATTGATAATTTAGAATTTCATTTGCATAGTTGATTCGAGATAAGATTATTCTAAAACTTCTTATCGATCTTAAAACTTCTTATCGAGTGGGTAAAAATAAACAGCTCACAATAGTCTGATGTACTTTTAAGATGTTTTAATAAGAGAGGTATTTTTCCCATTTTTAATTATTTCCAACAAACTTGAAAAATGTTTATGAATTCGGTTTGCCTCTTATCTAGTAAATATCATTACCATGTAATTTTTATGCGTTATTAGCCAAAAAACCCCGCCTTATCCGGAATTTTTAGAATGTTTGTTTTGAAAAATAAATTTCAAATGTGAACATCTATTATATAAAAATGAAAATTATTCAGTTTGTCTGTAATTTTACACAATTTAAAAGTTTCGAAGATAAAAAAATGTTAAAATATGCCATTATTTCTCTAATCGGGTTTTTATCATGTTTCAATACATTTTTTCAAACTCGTATCACGGTATATATTCACCTGCTAACATCCATTATATTACCAATATGACATAATAGTCGCTTTTTTTGTAAATTCGGCGATTTATTTATTTCATTTTTAACATGGAAATCCTTGCAATAGAAAAGTTATTTCTAAATATTCACTTAAAAAAATGTCAAATTATTTTATTTTTATTTTTTACGTTGAAATCCTGTAATAGAAAAGTAATTGTTGTGGTAAAAATTTTACAGTTAACTTTTAACTGTGGGCAACTGCTATTTCGAAATTTGTTTAAATTTGATAGAAATTGCAGTTGAATAGTTGGTTTTTTATTAATAAAAAATTAGCAATAAATTATTTCGATTCCAAAGATTACTTTAGTTGTTCAACCGCGTTTTAATATATATGTACGTAGCATTTCACAATTCTGGATCCAAACTGTGGATTTGTATGCAATTACAGACAGATACATTTTCATTTTATATATTCGGTTGCAGTCTAGTATAGAATGTTTGGTATTGACAATGAAGTATGCAGCGTTTATAGTTCGTTTAAAGGGACGCGCATAAAAATTCCATTGCATTAGATCGGATAGCGGAATGCACGACAGAAGTCATACACATTACCACCATGGGAGTATTTGGGGGGGAGGGAATGGAGTTTATGGGACTAAACTGCAGCTCCTCTCACCCGAAATAATTGAAAAAAAAAAAAAGTTGAAAAAATGCCGATTTCTTTCTTTTTTTTTCAGATAATTTTCAAATTTTTTTGTCATACGAACGAGCTAGCTATTTCCGTTAGTTCTAAATTAGTACACACTGACACCACGATGTCTCTAAAGAAAGGGAAGGGTGCTGATGGTGTTATACCCCCCCCCCCCCCCGAAATAATCAAAAAGGAAATGGAATATTTTATCTTTCAATTTGAACCAATTGTTTTTCTTGTTATACGACGTACTAAACACTCCCTTCCTTTCCTCTGTGACATAACAGCAAGCATAGACAAAGACCGGAAGGAGGTGATGGGGATTATATAGTCCCCTTGCCTCCCCATCCTCCCTGCCGAAATGATTGCAGTAAAATAAATAAACTTGGCTGATTTTGTTTCTTTGAGGTATTTTTTTTTTCTTTCAAGCAATCAACTTGCTTTTTTTTCAGTCCTATATTCTTCTCAGACCTAAGATAAAAATTACTTTAGATCACAAAATCCAATTTCAAATATGACTGAAAAATAGCCTCAAAAATGTCTTAGTGAATAAATGAATGCTATGTTCAATTAAAACAATCTTGAAGTAATTGTGACAAATCCAGAAGTAGTTAAAGTCATTCTTAAGTGTTTTAATGTCTCTCACAAGAGACACCAAGATAAAAGAGGTATATTAATGCACAGTGACACCACAGCGAATCACATTGCGATTTTGGCTAAATCGGGAATTAGATATACACGCGGAAGAGTCAACTGCGAAATGTACTTTTTTTGTTTTTCAAGGGTATTTCCATGCCATAAGTAAACCGCCGAGTTGGGGAGGGGCTGATGATAATAAAGCCTTTGTCCTGTCTCCAAAATGGTTGTAGCAAAAGGAAAAAATCATGGCTGATTTTGTTTCTTTAACTTTTAGAGAGATATATATAGTGCATATGTAATACATACATACTCAGTTGCTTTTCTTCTTAGTCCCATTTTAGTGCACGGTGACACCATAGCCGGATTCACCGCGACTTCAGCTAAATCGGAAATTAAGTATTAAATAGTAGAATGAAATTTAATCATACGGTGAAAATAAAACTTGTGTTTTCTCGTGTGGAAGTGAAATTAGTTTTCCTTTTTAGATTCCTAAAGAAAAAAAAAATTAATTTGTTTCCCGGTTCCGAAATTTCTCATTATTATTATTATGTTAGTGTTGAAATCTTAGTTCATAATCTAAGTCTGATATAAGCTTTTTTGTTCGTGTTGTCATAAAACGAAGCTATGAAACAAACTAGGCCCTGTAGTGCTCAAGAAAGGCAAAAATGTCTTTCGTCACTTATATTAATAATTTAAATTATCAAGAATAGTATAAAAGAGTATCGCATACAATTTTATCCCGTATTTTTTAAATGACTTTATCGTAGTTATCACATCATAACATCACCATCGAAACAAAAGAATAATCAAAAAGTTTTTATTTCTCTAAAATTATTTATTCCGTAATTTATCAAATTAGTTTTTGTATCTCAGCAGTCACAAGAATTTTCTGAATACATTACGTTAAACATTCTATGGCACATGGGTCACTCGTTGAGAATATTAATCAGAAAATTTTCCGGGAGTTTAGAAAACAGCATGATGACGTCAGTTTTACTTTTTATTACATCTTTTTCTTTATGAACTGTATGTTTCGGCCGCCAACATATGCTCTGCTTTGGCAATCGACGCAAGGCCGTATCCGAGGGAGGCTTCTTATTTGCTTACGGAACGTTCCTCTTACGTTAGTAAAAGCCGACAAGACAGAATTCAGCTCCAATGTCATTTAGAATGTTGGTAATAACCGAGTATCGACCGAAAAAGTTTTTTAAGGCCGAAAATGAAATTCGTTAATCTTATTAACAAAAACGAAAATGTTAAAAAAAATTAAGTAAATAATAAACTTGATCCAAGTTGGTTTATTTAAATTAGGGTTAAAAAAATCATGATTTTTTGTTATTTAAATCAGTTAAAAAAAAAAAAAAAAATCGGATTTTTTTATATTTTTTCCCTAAGCTTTAAAATAGCGGTTTTTAAGGCCGAAAATGAAATTCGTTAATCTTATAGGCAAAAACAAAAATGTTAAAAAAAAAAAAATTAAGTAATTATATGTGTGGTCCAAGTTGGTTTATTTAAATTAGGGTGTAAAAAAATCATGATTTTTTGTTATTTAAATCGGATTGAAATTCGTTAATCTTATAGACAAGAACGAAAATGTTAAAAAAATTAAGTAATTATACGTGTGGTCCAAGTTGGTTTATTTAAATTAGGGTGTAAAAAAATCATGATTTTTTGTTATTTAAATCGGATTGAAATTCGTTAATCTTATAGACAAGAACGAAAATGTTAAAAAAATTAAGTAATTATACGTGTGGTCCAAGTTGGTTTATTTAAATTAGGGTGTAAAAAATCATGATTTTTTGTTATTTAAATCGGATTGAAATTCGTTAATCTTATAGACAAGAACGAAAATGTTTAAAAAATTAAGTAATTATACGTGTGGTCCAAGTTGGTTTATTTAAATTAGGGTGTAAAAAAATCATGATTTTTTGTTATTTAAATCGGATTTTTTAAAATTTAAGTCGGATTTTTTATATATTTTTCCCCAAGCGTTAAAATACTGAATGGATACAAAGAGTTTTATGTGTCAGAACAATTAAACTTCTAATTACTAACATAATCTACGTTTTTACGCTTTAATTAAAAGAAATTAATTAGTAATTACAAAAATTATAAATTTGCAAATTAGTAGTTTTATTAGTTAGTAGAATACAATAAAGTTTTGCACATTAATATTTTACAATAATTATGTAAAACTATATAAAATACTAGTGACATTTACATTTATCAAAATGATCAATAACTGCATTTATATTAAATTGTTAACACTACTTAAAATTAATAATTATTAAACAATTTTTAATTAGGTATGTGAAATACATTTTTATGCTTTAATTATTAAAGTGATAATTTATAATTTATCATTTATTTTAGAAGGAAAAAGGACAGGATGCTAGCTCCAAAAAAGGACACTATTTCATAAGAAAATATATTAGTAATGTGTTTAGTAACAACAAGGGGGAAAAATGCATAATTTTTCACTATAATAATAATAATAATAAATCATGAATAACAAATTGAAAAATAATGTTAAATGACATGGTTCGGTAACATCTTGTTTCTCCCCGCTTCCCCCCTCCCCAAGAAATGAAATTCTATCATTTTTGTGAGGTCTTGAATATATGTAAAAAACAAAATTAAAAAAACTATGGTATGTAGAAATTTCAGTACTCATTAAAGAGGCAGGGTGCATTTTGTCAATTTTAAAGCGGTCCTTAAAAATGACCTAAAAGAAAATAGTTATAGAATTAATAAATATCTAACATAAGTAATTTCATAAGTTATTAGCACATTGTATTAGAACACTTTTCATTCATGTCATACTTTTAAGCTTGGAATTTTTTAAAAACTGTTCTTAGACAGCATTTACATCTTGTATGCAATACCATGCTAAATTTATAATTTCTACCCCCTTCAGTATCATAAAAATCGAAAAATGAGAACATTTTCTACTCTTACAAATCCGCTAATGGTAATGGCACCGACATAAAAAACATAGCCTATAATCGAGCTGAGACTGTCAAACCATCAATTTGCAACCATTACTTTTGAAATCAGTTTGGTGAATCCTCATATTACATAGAAATCATAATTTAGAGCGGTTTTCGCGCATTTTCACTCTTTTAATTTTCGAATCCTTTAGAAACTCTTCTTAAAGAGCATTTATATTTTAAAGCAACTATCATGCCATATTTCAAGTTTCTAGAACCCTTCAGTAACAAAATTATTTAGAATAATTTTTAGAATTTCTTTTCCCTCACTCTCTTGAGGGATAGTGCCACCGACATAAAACATAGTCTATGTTGAAACAAGAACTGTTACCGTCAATTTGTAACCCTTTCTTTTGAAATCTGTTCAGTAGTTCCAGAAATTACTCTTTGAAACACACAAACTAACAAACATACGTTGCTTCTTTATAATATTACTATAAATAAGACTTCAAGTCGAACCCAGATATATTTTGAGAACTGTAACGATAATGAAAATATTTTAACGAAATTTTCAATAAATTTACATTGCTTTCCCTTTATACGAAATTCGGTGCCACTTAAAGTGCACAACAGTTCAGAACAACTACATCATGTATAATGATAAATATAATTGATAAATATGATAATAATGAGTAATAATATCATATAACATAACTACATTCCAAGATATAGAATACCGAATTCAGCATTATTTGGACGTGAATGTATTTTACCATTTTTCGCGATGTTACTACATTGTTACAAAGTAAGGTAAGTCTATTAAAAATTTCACTAAAATTACTTCATTATTAAAGTTAAGAACAGGGTTTGTCTTGGAGCGATGCCCTGTGTATTTTTGGCTCAAACATTGGATTGCAAGCCTGATTTTCAATACAAAAAATATTTATTGTACTGTGCTCTTTCAACTTTTAAAATTTGCCTATGATTTTTTTTTTTTTTTTTTTTTGTACATTTATATAAATCTAACAAAATTTTGTGTTATTTCATTGATGCATTGTAAATTTTGTAACTGTAACGCTGTTTAAATAAGTCATAACCAGCATAACTACTGATTCTAATATCCGAGAAAAAAAGAGTAATGATTTCCTTTATTAAACAGGCTGGTGCCATTATCTAGTGATTAAAGTAACTGACGACCACCTTTACCAATAACTCAACTCCTTCTTCCCTAGAGCAGAAATCTGGCTGCGCCACTGCTGGAGGCTATTCAACACTACACTGTAAAAAAAAAATGACCCTTTTGCTGCATCGTTACTCCCCCGCTTTTATAGAAAACGATTACTTCAGCCTATCATGAAGCATTGTCATGGGTCGAAAGAGAGAAATTCTATAAAAGCGGGGGAGAGACGATGCAGCAAAAGTGTCAAATTTTTTACTATGTACCATCATTCCCGATAATTTGTTGTCCAAAACAATAATTGAGAAAACTTTGCACTGCAGCTGGTGCTGGTTGTTGTACAGGGGCGCCATCATATTGGAACCATAAGTCGTGTAATGCGGACAGGGGAATATCATCTACAAAGTCAAGTGTGACATTCTGAAATAGTTGGAGTGACTTCTGTCCATATAATGTGCCTTCGTAGAACACAGGTTCCAGTAAGCTATCTTTCTAGATACCGCACCATACGTTAATGGACCAGCGCACTTGGTGTCTGGTTGATAGTTCCCAAGAGCGATTTTTCAGCATCCAGTAGCGGGAATTGTGTTGACTTAGTACACAAGTACGTTGAAACAACGTCTGGTACGTTGTTGGTACTCTGGTACGACGCCTCGTACGACCAAACAATGTTAGACAATAATAATAATTATAATAATAATAATAATAATAATAATAATAATAATAATAATAATAACAATAATAATAATAATAATAATAACAATAATAATAATAATAATAATAATCTGAGTTACCTCATCATTAATTAACGCTTAGTTGCAACAGTCAAATCGACGCTCATTATCCCGTGGCAATAGTGTTTGCTGCAGAGTAACACGATAGGGACGTGCATGTTGATCATATAGTATTTGTTATACTTAAGTCCATGTTAAACCACAAATCATGCTGATATTTCTTGTACTGCTGTGTGGATGGATTAGTGCATATGCCAAAATACTCTATGGCGCTATACACATACTTGTACTCACTAGTCTGCCAGAAAGAAGACGATTTCCTGTCCCCCGGAGCTGTCGCACTACATTTGCGACAGTAATAACTGCATTTGGATGTGGACCAGCATACTCCCTTGCACGCGTTTTGTGTTCTCCGTAAATAAGCCCCATCTCGCAATATTCGAAGTCAGTGAAACTCGTTATTCTCTCACAGCTATAGAATTCTACACAACCCCAAACTCCAAGAAAATATTTTTTAATACACTACTTTAATAAATCTATCTTTTGTAAAATCTCATAGGATCATTTAGAATTCCATTTACTTTGTCATTCTCAAAAAAGAACACGCTTATTCAACACGTCACTAGGAAACCATTAAAAATGAAACAGCACAGAAACTAAGTCTTCCCACATTCGGATTAAATTTATTGCCTGCCATCGATAAGTTCATGCTATGAGATTATGTTGTTTGTATCAAGCGAGCGTCAACACCCTTTAAACTAAAATTTTAAATGCATTGGAAATGAAAGTTTTAGAAGTTTAATGCAGTACAACATCACATTCTCAATTGTGCAGTGTTAGATTTCCGAAATGTGTATATGCAGAGTAGAATCGTCGAGCATCGATTTCGGACATTTTTGGAATACAGACGACGCTTTATCTTATTCATGTGAACCAAGTGTCGTTTCGTACGAATTAATAGATACTTTAAAATTTTCTAATTGGAAATTTTGCTCTAGCTCTTTTTGTTTTTGGATTTGCAATGACTATTTTCCGAATTTCGCCACTTGGAACGCTGCAGTCATTTGCATTAAGTAAGGCGTAGTCGTTTTATTAGACCGTTACCTCACTTTCTTAACTGTCGCTCTTCTCATTCGCAAGTATTTTCAGGTCAAAGAATCGCGAGTTTTGCCAACCCAGTGGCGTGGTTGGTAGCGGCAGCTGCTCCCACACCGTTGGTTCCCGGTTCGACTCCGGCTAGCGGCATGGGTGTCTGTGTTGTCCCTTTGATGTGTAATAAATGTATGTAATGGATTTTCTGTAATAATAAAGTGTTCTGTATTTGTTTCTGTGTATTCTGGATCAATCGAGGCGACAGCCGTTGTAGCTAAAAGCCTCAAAGCACTGTCCATTCAAACCTAGATCAAATCAAATCGCGAGTTTTTCTATGCAACCTCTATATATTCCAAATTTTAAAGCTCTATGCCAAGAGGAAGCAGGAGAGAAATGAATTGCAAGATTTGACTCCCATACTCAAACATAGCTGTAAGTTAAAAGAAAGCATGTAATAGTATAATTTATTTTTCTCTAACGACTTAAAAGAATGAAATATCAAGAGAAATATGAGACTAAGGACTATTTTCTGCAAAACTTTTTTACTCTGTACACTCCGCGGAACTAATTGTTAAAATCTGTTTTTCTGTTTAATTCGTGTACTAAAAAGTATTATAAAGGAGGGTTCAAGCAGTTGGAGGCGACACCAAATGAGAAACAAATAAGTTTGGATTCTTCATTTAGAGAAAAACCGGTGGAAGTTTATTTGTGGATTATTAATATGCCTGAATCTACATTTCTCAGTGGCGCAGCCAAGGGGGTGGTTTTGGGGTTAAAACCCCTCCCAGAGCTAAGAAAGATCGTTATAATTGCCGTTTATATGAATCAAAACCAAACTTAATATTTAAATGTTTTGGTGCATTTCATAATCCGCTGCTTTATTAAATCAGATTTTTTTTTAATAAAATGATTCAATTAATTGGCGAAAATTATACTTAAAATTGTGAAAGTGCATATTACATAAATCAGTTACGTAAAAATCGGTTATTTGAACTAAATCACTTTTCTTAGATGCATTATGCTAAAAAAAAAAAAGATGATTTCCTGCCACACAGACGTTTTTTAAGTTTAAGTATTATACAATGAGCATTCTAATTAGTACTGATTCTATTAATCGGTGATTCAAATAACCGGCAATCATCTTTATCAGAAACTCAAAACCGCCCCTAGAACCGAATTTTGGCTGCGCCACTGCATTTCTGTATTGTTTTTTATGCTATACATTTGAAAACTACGGAGTTTTATGTAAAAAAAATTCTTAGTTTAGTTAATTTAATGTTTATATTTCCCATCAACACATTGAGGGCCATGTCAGCCACCGGTGACTGACACTAATTTTTCCGTTTTGGCCGCGTCAATCACCGGTGATTAACAATCGAAAATATGATATAAAACTAAAATATTTATATTGTTTCAAGTAATTACTGAAAATTTAAGTAATATAATATTTTACACTCTCAATCACCGGTATTCGACGCGGCCTAAACGGAAAGTTTAGTATCAATCAATGTGGCACTCAATGTGTTACATAAATAAAGCAGTCTTGGAAGATGACTAAAGGCATATTTATTCTAAAAATCTTATTCTTTTCAAAATTTTGATCTGCTGACACTCATATATGACTTCAAAGGATATTTCTGATAGATAAAATTATCTTGCAAACTCAAGTTTAAGACGCAACACTAGTTATTAAAAAAAGACCCGGATGATAATGTTAAGTCTATGGGGCAGCTCTTTTCAAATGTCTCGATCAAATTTTATTTATTTTTTTTTTTTTTTTTTTTTTTTTTTTGCGTAGGATGGCTGAGGACTATCCACAACCTGGCTAGTTTTTAATTTTTCGATTTCGGTTATATTTTTTAAATATTAGAGCAATTTCAATTTCACAACCGGTTTAAACCGGTTCTGAAGTAAAAGTATTTTTAAAAAAAGAGAATCTGAAACCAAAAGTAAAAAACTAGCATTATTAGATACTCTCGAGTGTAATGAACTAAAAACTAGTCGATATACGGAAATCTAAAATAGATATAGCTGATTATATTCAATTACATAGAAAATTTCAATCATTTTACGTGTAATTCTTCATATAAATAGCTAGGAAAATAGTTGCTGTCCTCGGTACAGAACTGGGAAATCTGAAGCATATCTGAATCTTTTTAATGGTTTAATTCCGCAGCTTATTTTATTTTATTCGTTTTCTAATTGGTCCATGTTTAATGTCCAAAAAGGGTATACTTCTGTTGCCACGATGACACGTTTTCAGATTGGTCTATGTTTAATGTCCAAAAATGGTATACTTTTGTTGCCACAATGACAAAAAAAGTAATAAAAACTTTAAAAATAACAATAATTTGAAAACAAATTGTGATAAAGATTTCATTCAAATCATTTAAAAATGCATTTTTTTTTCCTCTACGAAACGGTGTAAAATGTGCGATGTTTAGAAGTTTGAAAATTTGCAGTTCCGAAAATTGTAAAACTGAAATTTCATTTAACCCTTTGCGGCGCAGGACAAATTCATTGCTTAAGTGTTGAAATAAATGACTAACACCGGAATTTTAAAACAACTTTATTTGTAAATAAGAAAACGTTATACAGTAAAACCTCTAAATAACGGACACCTCGGGAACGCAGAAATTGTCCGCTATTCGGAGGTGTCCGCTATTGAAAAAACCTCAGAGATACAAAAATCGCTAAGAAATGCTTAATATTTCACTGATTGACATTCATATGTTCTAAAACCTCTACTATAAGATTAATAAGAAATTAAAATTATGTTTTAAGCAAAAAAGTTTAAATAAAATTGTGCACACCTTTAACTGCTGTTTATTACATTCTTACATACACACACACACACACACACACAAAAAAAAAAAAAAAAAAAAAAAAAAAAAATCTGTTACAAAAGTTTATTTTTGCTTGCGATTATCCGTAATTTGTTTTTCAATGTGATGTTATTGGTCATTATAGAGTTCTGAGCGGGGATAGGGATTGCACTTTTTGATCATTAAAAACATAAAATCATAAAATCTTCCGAGGGGGGGACATAGATATTTGAATGCTCTGGAAGTTGTCCCTCCCAGACAACTACTTGAATTTAACAGTGAACGTGAAGGAGAAATTTCCTCATGTTTTTACATGTGTTTGTATGCCATCAAATGATTTTTAATTTGACATTTAATTTGTAGTTACAGTCGACTCTCGTTAATTCGAAATCGGATAATTCGAATCTTCGCTTAATTCGAACTAAACATGAAGTCCCGAAATTTTCAATGGCAGACTAACGTTAAAAATTTTCATTAATTCGGACTCATTTTCTCTTGACATCGTTTAATTCGAACTAACAAGAATTCCGATTTTTTATTTTCATCTTCTTTCTCACGGACTTCGGATCATTTTAATAACTTTCTTTCATTGATTTTTGTGAAATTTTTTCCGAATGAGTATACATATATAATCCTATGCATTTGATATACACTTTCTTAGTGCCGGGTCTGTCTATCAGTGACGCTTCAAATTTTTCTTCCATTGTGTTTTATTCTAATCTTTTAATTAGTTTATGTATTTATACATTCTAATTTAATATTAAGTCATATTCTAATGATAACAAATGGAATAAATTAAAAAAAAAACACTATAACATTAATTCCTTTGTAATAATGCCATATTAATAATGTTTTCATTTCATACTTTCAATAATTTGAACATCGGATCATTCGAACATTTCTTGTGGTCCCGACGAGTTCGAATAAACGAGAGTCGACTGTATTATTATTTTCAATTTTAGTGTTTTCAATTTCGTAACCTTCAGACAAGTTATACATTTTTAAAAGATAGATAAATTCCATGCATAGACCGGATAAAATCCTTCAGGTACATATATACAGGTGGCGTTTAATCTTTCAAATTGATCATACTGATACTGATATTGATGTAACCTTAAATTAATTACCTGATAAAATCGTTACAGCAAGTAACGCCTGAAAGTTGTAATAGTTTATTTACTTGTATGTTTTTTCTTCAATACAAGGACTTATAAGATAAGATTTTTACCTTAGCTAATATTCTCATTCACGGCATTAATTTCCGTTTAGAATTGGATTACGGAAAACGTTTTTTTAAGGTTAGAGCAAAGGAAAAACTAGTCTTTGGGGGCCAACATAATACTTACCTATCATACATATGCATATATGATATATGAAAAAAAAAAAAAAAAACATGTGTAAACTATTTATAAAATGCTTTGTAGTTCCAAAACAAAATTTAAAGATGTATTTAAATATTTTTATTATGCATAGTAATGCTCTGTTATTGAATTGCTAATGAACCCATTTCGACAAATTATCGAAAACGCCAAACTACTCAAGTAGTACCGAATTGCGTAAAAGAAACATGCTTATAACTCCAAAAATAATAATCTTATTAACTAACAGTTTACTGCGTCGGATTAAGCGTCTCATTTTAAATTAAAATATTATCTTTGAATTGAAATTTGAATGAAATACAGAGTCATGAAAAATCGAAGAATATGGAAAACAGGATTAAGTAAAAATCACAAAAATGTAAATGAAAAAATGGAGGTACGGAAATTTGAGGATCTCGTATTCATTTTGTTGCATTTCTTCAGTACAGTAATTTTACGTTATTTAGGCCCGCCTCTCCCTCCTTGATCAAAAATGGGAGCGAGAAAAAAAAGTTTTAAATAAAAAAATCTTGTAATTTAACAAGTTACAACGGCTATTAGGAAAATGATTATTTTCAAATATTTACATTTTAAAGACTTATAAATAAATTCTATATTTAAATTAATAATAATAATAATAAACATCATTTTTTGGATGATCATAACGAGTCATATATTACGTACGCCATGCATTAAACATTAATATTCCTAGACCAATGATAAAAAAAAAACAGTAATTTATAAATATGCAAACTTACAGGTTATTATGTGCAACATTATTTTTCATATTTGCAGAAAATAATGTTACTTTATATTAAGAACTCTGCAAATTATAAGCAAAAAACTTGGCAAAATTTGGGACCATTTTTATAAAAACCTTAATTTCTCTACGAGTATACATGCTATTCGCATAAAAATGAATACAGTTTATTACAATAAGCCACTTAATCATAATCTACAGTTTGAGCACTTTTGCTACATTAGTTTTGACAGGGTTATCCAAAAGATATTCATTCTTTTTTAATTTGTTGACGGTCCCTATGGAGTTTCGGGAAAAAATCTTCACGGAAATGTATGACTTACGTACTATTATATTTATACACTAAGAGTTTCGGGATAATTCCTCATGTATTTTTCTAGATATTTAACAAAATGGCTAAAATCGCAAATGGACGGTCATCAATGGCGATGTAGTGTATTTTCCAAATAGTTAATAACTCTTAAGTTTACTGTGTTTCCTTAAATTACGGTACTATGAGTATTTTAAATTGATTGTACGATTTTTAAAAGAGCGATCTTTAAAATTCTTAGAAATATTTAAGAACCTGAGCCGTAATAAGTTGTCAAAATCAAAGGGCTCGGAAACTATTTTCTTTGTAAAGGGGACACGATACCTTAAAATTCGTCAAAATATCGATTTTCTTTCTTTTTTTATATATATATATTAACTGAGAGCTTCTTTAATTGTCAATGCTTTGACACCTTATTTTTATACTTATACGGCAATTATATCGCGAGATATTGTAAAATTTTTTAATAGATCCAGCGCAAAGCACTGTTAAAAATTTGACCCTTTTGCTGCATCGTCAATCCACCGCTTTTATAGAAAACGATTACTTCACCCTATTATGGAGCATTCTCATTCTATCACCTATCTCATTCCTCCATGGTTAAAAGCAAAGGAAAAACGGGAAGAAATTGATTATTGTATCTTTATGTTGCCATTTTCTCATTAAAAGGGGAAAAAATGAAATTTAAATACCTTCTGTTATAAAACCCGGTGAATTTTGATTTCATTTACAAAATTTGACTTACACGTAAAAGAATATCAACAGTTTAATATCTGTTTCAGCTAATAGCATTGAGATTTCAAGTTTCGAATCGAAATGATCAAATTAAAATGTCATTTTTTTCTGAAAAGGTGAATACAGATACGAAATGTGCATTTGTAAATTTTGATATGATGAAAATGATGCCGGGATAAGATTTCACGGGAAAAAATTCTATTTTTGAGTCAAAGTGGAATAAATTTTGATTTTCTCATTTTGAAATATTAACATAAGAACCTAAATTGATAACTTTATCATAATAACAGATTTTCTTTATTATTTTTTACTGCTTACATGCGCGATGAAAGTTTAATTTCAACAATTTCTACAACTGAGTTTTATAGAAATAGTATTTTATTAATTTGACGTTAAATATCGTTTGTAAGAGTTAGACTCACCAACGTGCAAAAATGCATTTTTTACTGTAACTAAATTCATAGGTTTGATATAAATCAATGAAACAGTTCCTTTTTAAACATTTTCTTTCGTCGAAATTCGACGGGTCCTACCTTGTACATACAATAGGAAGAACAAAAATAAAATAGATTGTAAAATATTAATTTTGCCTTACAAACAGGGTTGGCAAGTTTCTTCCGCAATGGAAAAAACCGCGGAAAAAACCATAGAAAAAACCGGCCGGAAGAAATAGGTTTCTTCCAAGTGGAAGAAATGGAAGAAACTTTTTTTTTTTTTTTTTTTTTTTTTTTTTTTTTTTTTTTTTTTAAAAGAATTTACCATATATTTTTAATTTTGTGAGATATAATAAATATTTTCTTCCTATAATCTAATATAAATTAATTTTGCTCTTTACTAATGGTAGTATGAAACCCATCTAAATAAAAGCTTAATTTACATCAATTTTATTAATGTAAATAATGCATACTAATTACTATATTAAATAGAGATCAATCAAAAATACGGTTTTGTTTTTGGCCCAAAATCTGAGTTTTGCCGAAAACTTGGGCGAAAATTCGCCCAGATAGAAACACTTAGTATTCTAAAAATCTTGTTTCTTCCTTCGGAAATTTTCAATTTTAGTAATTGATTTGAACTGTATCGGCTCAAATGAATGTATTGTAATGAACTTCATTGTTTATAATTATCAGTCATGATTTATCAATCATCTCATAGAAAATTTTTAGTTTAAACTGCATTAGATTTTAAATATTCTTTGAGAAAGTTCTGGAATAACAAATGATCATTTACAAAAATCAAGATGTATATACTTAAAACTAAAATATTTTTTAATTAAATGAAATTTGTGCGATTAGAAAATCTTTCTGTGTCATGGATGGATTAATTATGTATTATTGTATATGAAAATAAGGTTTCTGGATTATTAACTGTTTTACATAATAAATACTATACATATAACTAATTTCAATTACGTATATTTATGTATGTATTTAATTACATACAATTTAATTAAAAATTTTTTGTATGTTATCATTTTCGGCCAAAAAGTAGGAAGGTCACCTAAATTTGGTTTTGGCTTTAAAAACCTGATTTAATCTATCCTCAGTATTAAAATAAGTCATTAGAATCTTTATTTTTCTTAGTATAATGCAACATAGTATAGCAAAAAAGTTTTTTTAGCAGTAGGATGCTGCAATCAATTTCTCAACCTAAATTGGATTAAAGCAAAAAATGAAGATTTTTTCTTCAAATCCTACATTTCAGGATAGTTTAAAAACATTTTGACATACCCATAAATGTTTTTAGAACACCAATCTTTTAAAATCAGCATTAAAATATTCATGCTAGATGAAAAATATAAAAAATTACAAATTTATTTATTTACTCTGTTGTACAGTTTAAAATAATGCACATGTATATGAAAATAATATATTTTATATGAAAAATAAACAATTTGTTGGTAGTTTCTTTTTCTTTTTCTTTAAATGGAGCAATTAATTAAAAAAAACCCATTCTATAATAAAATATCTCAACCTCTACTGTAGTAAAAATCCATCAAGTGAAAATGTCTGCTGAACCTGAAGTTTGTTATTAAAAAAACAACTTATCTTTGCAAAAGTAATATTTTTAATAATAATTAAATTTTCCAAATTAGATTTCATGTAATTATACTTTAGTTCTTTTGGATAGTTAATATACTTTAACTTTGAGCATTTGTTTTGGTTTCTGGTGGTTTCTTCCACTTCTTCCAGTTTTTTCCGGTTTTTTCCAGTTTCTTCCACTGTCCTGGAAGAAATAGGTTTCTTCCGGAAGAAACCCAACCCTGCTTACAAATATGACATTCTCCTTCAGGTCATAGAAATTTTCGTTTAGTATTGTATTACGGAAATCATTAATTTTTTTAAGTTAACGCAAAATAGTTCAAAAATATAATTTGTATTTAATAATATGTTTGTGTCTTGCCTAACTGCATTCTTTAATTGCTGAAATCCTAATTTTGTGAGTGGGAAAATTAAAAAATATATACAGGCTACAGAAGCATAGTTAAATTCAAATTTTACACGTATAAAGAACAGAAGATTATTTTATTTTGTTTATTTATTTACTAGATGACCCGCCCGGCGTTGCCCGGGACCGTGGTAGTAATGTTAAAGAACCCTGAAATTTCTGATTTTATCTCTAACTCGAAATACGTGGAATTACGTTGTCTGAAATATGCGGACGCTGACTGTGTGAAAAATTGGTTTAAAAAAATGAGCAAATAATATTTAGCGGTCAAAATATTCAAAAGGACTGCAATGGGAAACGGGGGAGGAATTTCTCAGTTAATAATTAGAATTTTGAAAATCTGAATGTCAGATACATCAGGAGAGACTTTGAGCTTCTCAAGAAAATTTTGAGCCTCGGACGTGCCGTAGATTTTGCTAGCCATCGCACATAAACACACACGCACACAGATACAGCGTTTTGTTATTTTATTAGTATAAATTATTGTGGATATTCAAAATAATGCCTTTACTGCTAATTCATTAGTTTTATGGTTTTTGCATTTTTTACATGCAATTTAAAAATAGATAAGACCATGGTGCATACAAAAATCTGCAATGTTGAGAAAATTGACAAAAGATCAATGCTAAACGCATGAAAAATCGAAAAATCGTTAAAAATCACAGGAAAAAATCGTACTGAAAATCGCTGAAGTTCAAAAATCGTAACAAACAAAATTTAGTAAATTGGGCTGAAAGTTTGAAACAGTTTTCTTTTAACAGTGTTAAAAAATAGCCGCAAAATTAGAAAAAAAAAACCCGCTAAAAATGGCATTAAAAATTCGTTAAAAATTCAGAAATCGCATTACGAATTTTGAATAAACTCTATTGAAAAGAGAACAAAATTTACTACATTGGGTTAAATGAATGAAACCGCATTCCTTTCACTAATGGGGAAAAACGCCTCGAAACATAAACTACAAAAATATATACAAACTACTATATTGATCTTTGGGGGCCACCGTAATACTTACCTATCATGGATATACATAATATAATGTATGAAAATGAAACATGTGTAAACTATTTATAAAATGCATAGCAATTCCAAAACAAAATTTAAACGTATATTTAAATATTTTTAATACGCATAGTAATGCTGTATTAATGAATTGCTGATGAATTAATTTCGACAAATTATATAAAACGCCAAACTATTCAAGTAGAACCGAATTGAACAAAAGAAACATCCTTATAACTCCAAAAATAATTATCATATTAACTGGCAGTTTACTGCGTCGGATGAAGCATCTAATTTTTAATTAAAATATATCTTTGAATTGAAATTTGAATGAAATACAGGGTCTTGAAATAACGAAAAATGTGGAAAACAGAATTACAAATATCTCGACAACTAATAATCCGATCGATTTCGTTTTTTATGCAAAATTTGGGTTATTTTATTACCTTTTACGTCCACCCCACAAATTGACATTTTTTATTGACTGACTTTTAGGAAAAAATTAGTATTTAATGTATACAATATCTAATACAATATTTCTGTTAATAAGTATCTTGACATCTGTGATGGAAAAGAATAAAAGACCTTTTCCTTTTCTATCACAGGTGTCAAGATACTTATTAGCAGCAATATTGTATTCATTAAATAGTACTAATTTTTTCCTAAAAGTCAGTTAATAAAAAATGTCAATTTGTGGAGAATCCCTTATCATTCAGCCGTTTTTAGAGAGCAATGTAAAAACAGCTTACTTATAATAATGATATCTTTTTGAATTTTCACGATATTTCATTGGATTTTTTTTTATAAGTTACTCCATAGAATTGACTATTAAATGATGTAAAAGAATTGTTTTTATCATTCGCGCATGCGCAGAGAAAAATTATTTCATAAAACTACTCATATTTCATAAAATATTTAATATATTTATATTCCAATTGCGCTACATTTTTTCTACTGCATTTTGCCAATTTTTCTGAAATTTGCGTTAAATTTGGTCAAAAACCCAGCATAATATAAACAAAAAACATACCAGAATTTTTTGAATTTTTCAAAAAAATCGCTCTATCGCCATAAATATACATGCTATGCTCACAAAAATTAGTGTACATATTCTATTGTATTCATATATTTGTATTCTAAAGCGATAAGTCGTTTCGTGCATTTTCATGTACAGGGCGATCCCAAATATTTCTATTATTCTTTGTTTTTTTGCCGGCCCCCTAATTACCCGCTTAACAAATGAATGTAAATAAATATAAAGTGAAACATAATCTTTATATTTCTGAAGTTCCAGAAGAATCCGACCAGTATATTTTTAAATATTTGACAAAATGTCAAAAACTGAAAGTGTACAAATACTTTTTGGTAGATAGTGTAATATTGTTTGTGTTTTGCCAACAGTGTTGTGTTCAGCAATTTCAATTAGTGTTGTGTTCAGCAATTAAAGAGTGCAGTTACTCTTTAATTGCTGAAATCATAATTTTGTAAGTGGGAAAATTATAAAAAAATATATATACAGCATAAAGGAGCATAGTTAAATTCAAGTTTTACACGTATATACAACAGAAGATTATTTTATTTATTTATTTATTTATTTATTTATTTGGTGCTTGTTAGGAAATTAATATAGGAAATAACTAAGTTCGATCTAAAAAATATGTGATCTTTTGGTCTATTATCATGTTTTTAAACATCAAATTATTTTGGTGTACTCAAAATTACTTATGTCAATAATAATAAAAAAAAAAATCAAATTGAGATTTTTACAATATAAAATTAAATAATAATCTTTAACTGATGTGGCAGAAAATTTAACATAACTAGTGGAAGCGGTCTGTAAAACCGCAAAGTCGAAAGATGAGTAAAAAGCATGATCAACTCAATTGGCTAGTGTTTTTGTTCTAAACTTGTTTTACAGGATTGTTATAATCAACAGTCACCTATTTAAAGGTCCTCTGTGATAGTACTAAAATTCAAAACGAAGTATAATTTCGGTAGTGTTTGTAGTTAAACTAAAAGTTACAAGTTAAACTATAAAAACTGGAGTAAGCAGTGGTCTTTGGGCCGGTAATATCAATTAATCATAATAGAGGTTGAGGAAAAACTGGTACTCTGTTTGTAGGCGTATTTTTATTTATTTAAAATTTAATTTTTTTCACGTTTCGAAACCTTCAAACAAGGTACATTTCTAATAAATATCTACGGGCAACATTTAATCTTTGGAATCTAATCATACTGACGTGACCTTTAAATCCATTAATTAAAAAAGTAGAAGAAGCCGTAGAAGCTAGCGTCAGAAATTTCCAATAGTTTATGGATAAAACGTGTTAAAAATTTAGTGTCCTTCGAAGAATTATATACAATACGAAGGACAAAAATAAAATAGATAATAAAATACTAATTTTGCCTTACAAATCTGACATTTTCCTTCAGATCATAGAATTTTTTGTTTAGTATTGTATTACGGAAATCATTAATTTTTTTAAGGTTAACGCTAAAGAGTTCACAAATACTCTTCGTTATCTTTTAATATGACGTCCAAATTCTATTTCATATATTTTATATTTCACATAATTTTTATTACTATTGGGGACCTTCTGAAAACCTTGTTACATTATCATAACGAGGAGGTGGCAGCAGAAATGAGAAATAAAATACAATAATTCCCTTAATTAAATAAATGACAACATTTTAGAATGAATTAACGCAAATGTTATCAGAATTTCCACGCTCTGAATGATTAATAAACCACATTATTCATGAAAACAATTAAAACTGCCTTGTACTAATTTTGGGGATAGAAAGGTCTTCCCGATTTTGTAATTTTTGGTAGTACCAACTGCCACCAGCGGGAACAGAATCTTGTGAGGTCAGTTCTCCCAAAATGTTATCTAAATTTAAGGCCAATAAACTTGTTATTCTTATTGCATCGCTTTGCGTTATTTCTTAATTAGGCCTATCAAGGTTGAAATCTTGTTTCTTGAAAATGCAATCTTGTAAAAGAGGACTCATAATGATATGCTTTATAGAAAAAAAATGTTTGATAAATGTTACTTAGTGAAAACTTGTGTTTAATACATTGTTTAAACGATGGTTAGAAGTAAACTCTGCTTCGCAAATCGTATTCACAAGGAAGGTTGAGTTTGATTATAAGTATTGATTTCATATTTCATTTGTAATGTTTACTAAAATCCCCAGTTGTTTTCGGTTTAGTTTCATATTTATTAATGAATCAGCCGATACAAATAAAAATTAATAAAATCAGCTTATAGACTTTTTAATTTAATTTATTTACTTGTTTATTTAAAAGCTATTTCATATTATCTTCAGAGACGCAATAAGCAAATAGTGATAAAAATCAACGATTAATAAATATTAGCTTTTCAAGGGAAATGTCATCAGTTGAAAAAATCGACTCTAAACCAGTATTATTTCCTAACTTTTATCGGTACAAGACTCACCTTTAAGTAAAAAATTTTTTGTGATCCATCTAACATCAGGGTGAACACAACTCTAATGGGTCTAATATATAAGTGGTTTAATATCAGTATGGACATTTTGTATGATTTCTATAAGTCATCTGCTATCCTATTCTATGAAAAAAGGAAATTTTTCTTTCGAAGAATACACTATCAGCAATAACAAGAATTGCTAACTCCTATGTGTGTAAGTTGAATAACAATTAAAACAACAAATATAATGAAAAATACATTTAATTATTACGGAAACACAATTTTACAATCAATGAGATTTCTGGCTACTGGTGTTTATCTATTAAGGCATCTATATCAGAGTTAATAGTGGTTAATTTTAACTTTAATTCGCTTTCCACACGTAGTTTGTTTCTATACTTGTTTTTCAAAATCAGCAAAGAAGAAAAAGCACGTCCGCACAAGTACATGTTGCGTTGAACACCATCAAGAACTTGAATGCTGACTTAAATGTTTCTGAAAATTCTGCTCCTGTGTTTATCTAGAAGAAAATTAAATATTTTTACAGGGTTTCTATGATAGTCCAAAAGCCGACAACATAAAAACCTAAGGTATCGAGCACAAGAAAAACACTTATTTTATGCTAGAGTGATAGAGATGACCCACGTCTGCCGGAAGTGAAGTGGTGCACAAGTAAAAAATTAATAGCACTACTGGTTGATTCGTAGGTTTATCATTGTGCTAGCTGTACAATCAAAGGCATTAAATGATTCTATGGCAAACACAATGATAAGCTTTCGAGTCAGCCAGTAGTGCTACCAATGTTTTTGGATTGTGCACCACTTCACTTCCAGTAGACATGGATCATTAGATTCCCCTATTACTATTCTTTCATAAAATAAAGGTTCCCCCCCCCCCTTATTCTTGATACCTTAGGTCTTTTTGCTGTCGGCTCTTGGACTATAACAATTGCGCGATTACCGAGATATTTTACAATTAGATAAGATCATAATACCGACTGATTCTTTAAGAAAACACTGTGTTATCACGAAATTTTAGTTTCAACTAATAGTTTTCATGATTACTGCGGTTGTAAAATATTGTATTTTTATATTTTTTAAACGGATGGAATAAAAGATATATTTCAGTGGAAAACCTCGATTGTTCCACTCTTATCAGGGGGTCGCGACCCATAAATTGGGAGCCGCGTTTCTAAACCATTCTAATAGTATTCAATTCCACTGACTAGAAGGTAAAATTAGTAGTTACAACTAAAAGATGGCTTGTTTATTTATTTATTTATTATTATTTTAGATAGAAATTGCATTTCAAACATAAGACTGGAAATATAAATAAAAGTATGAAAACGACATTTTTTGCCATTTTTCACACTGAATAATCAAAAAATGTAGGTAAAAGTGATGCAATTGTTCTATAATTCGAGAGCCTATACTAGGTATGCGACGATACTCGCAAGCTAATGATAAAGCAATGACAGCGAATTTTTTAGACCGGGAGCCGAAAGCACAGTCAATTATCTCATCGAATTCACAGCTGAAATCTCAGAATTAGTTAAAATTCGATTCACAAATTAATACGCAATCGGCCTGCCAAGCCCTATCTTGACGAAAAAAAGCCTGAAAATTCTACTTTAGCGGTTGACTCGTAGCTTTGTCATTGTGTTTCATTGCATCCAATGTTATGAAAAGATGGAAAAATAGGAGCAGGAAAACACAATGACAAATCTACGAGTCAACCATTAAAATTGGGATTTCAGATGTTTTGCACCAAGATATGACTTGGCAGAGCGATTGTGTTTTAATATGCGAATCGAATTTTACTAATTCTGAAATTTCAGCGGTAAACTCGATGAGGTGATTGTCCGTGCTTCCGCCTCCCGGTTTATTTACGAATTTATCTTTTGCATTCAATGTTTTTATTATTTTTCACTCCCCCCCCCCCCCCACTCATACCCAAATAATTAAAAACATACTAAAAAAAAAAAAAAAAAAAAAAAAAAAAAAACTGTACATTGAAAAAGGTATACCTCGATTTCGATGAAGCTTTTATTATAGAGAATACCCATTATATTATAGAATATATCCATGTAATGAAGAAATCAATTTCAATGGCCATCGTCAAGGTTTAGTATTTTAAAAATATTTTTAAAGTTTCTTTGGTGCAACTAAAATTTCATCAATGCAATGAAAAAAAAATCAAATCTTTTGTACATAATCAATTTTTATTGCTTCAATTTGTTAATATCTTTAAATATGCGTTATTTAAATATTCGGTACTACTCTGTTATCCCGTCGACCGATTTCGCCAAATTATACAAATCGCCAAACTAATAGCCAAATTATACATATTGACGTAATTTTTATTTTAAATAATAAAAAACAAATAATTAGTAGAATATTAATAAAAATACAAATAAAAAGTCGAAATAAAAATTACTTAATGATGTTTTAAGTACGTGTATCGTATTTAATGTCATTGCATTGACATTCACGATCATCCATTATTGGCATTTAATCTTATAATTTTGCGATAACATTTTGGTCGACGGGATAACAGAGTAGTACCAAATATTCATACCTTGGAAAAAAAGAAAAAAAGTCCGCGACTTTCCAGAATTTATTGGTTTTTGTTTCGCAAGTAATGAAACCTAATGTCATGAATGTGAAAATTTTCATTTTATAATTTATGATTGGTGTAAAAATTCATTGTTATTCATTTCTATCAGAGGTATAATGGAAGGTATACGGGGATGTACGCCATCTTATGGATTTTTTAAAGAATGTCCATACACCCTTTGTTTTTGAAATAAAGATATACCGTATGTTCTATCCATGAACGTGTATGATGCTAGCGCGTGTCTTCTGCCTTTAGTGTACACCTTGCTGTTTATTTACACCTATACACACAAATCTATGCAAATTATCATTTCTGTGAAAAGTATGTTGTTTGAAATTGTTGAAATATTTTTGAATAAAACATATAGCAATTTTTATTAGTTGAAATATAGATATTTTACAAATATTTAAACTAGTCGTTGGGGGTCATCAATTATTTACCCATCATGGATATTCATAGTATAAAATATGAAAATAAAATATATGTAAATTATTTATAAAATGCATTGCAATTCCAAATTGAAATTTAAACATATATTTAAATATTTTTAATACATGATAATGCTCTATTTCGGAATTGCGGGTACTGCTTGATTAACCCGTCGATCCATTTCGACAAATTATATAAATCGCCAATCTGTAAATTATGCAAATTGGCATAACTTTTATTTTAAATAAGGAAAGAACAATTAGTAATAAAAAGAATACTGCCCAGTTAAACTGATGGCATTGAGCTCACAGGCTACGCATACTAATTGCACATTACAGCCTTATATTTTCAAGGGTTATTTCCGATCGAAAAAAAAATCAAAAGAGGGGAAACAGCTCCCCCTTTCCGCCTTTTATACTTAATCATTGAACCCGCTAAACTAATCAAGGACATGCTTTATCATATAAAAAATCTATATCCAAAATTCAGAGCAAATCGGAAAATTCTTAATAAAAACCCATTTATATAATTTAAGAGGAGTTATCCCCCTCTCTTTTATACTTAACCATTAAACTTCCAAAACTATTCAGAGATTTGAACGAAATCTGATTATTCTGCATGAAAAACCCATTTATATCAATTAAGGGGAGGGGCATAAGAACCCCCGTTCCCCCTGTTTATACTTATACAATGAACACCTAATACCAATCACTGAGGCGCCTCATTAGAATGATCTTATACCTAAATTTTGAACGAAAATTGATAATTCTGAATGAAAAACCCATTTATATCAATTAAGGGGAGGGGCATGAGCCCCCCGTTCCCCTTCTTATACTTATCGAATGAACTCCAAAAACTAGTCAGGGAAGTGCCTTATCAGGATATACTTGTATACAAAATTTCAAGTGGATAGGATACTTTTATCATGAGTTATCGCGTTACGCACGTACGAACGTACATACAGAACGGGCGGGCACATAAGCTCTCAGGCTATGATAGCCTGTGAGCTAAAAAACTAACATACAGTCGGCTCTCGTTAATTCGAACTCATCGGGACCACAAGAAATGTTCGAATTATCCGAAGTTCGAAATAAGGAAAATATGAAATGAAAACATGCTTAATATGGTATATTACAAAGGAATTAATGTTATAGTGTTTTTTAAATTTATTTCGTCTGTTATCATTATAATATGACTTAATATTAAATTAAAATGTATAAATACATAAACTAATTAAAAGATTAGAAATAAGCACACTGCAAGAAAAATTTTTAAGCGTCACTGATTGACAGACGGGGCACTAATAAAGTGGATATCAAATGCATTGGATTATATGTATACTCGTTCGGAACAACTTTCACAAAAATCAAAGAAAGTTATTCAAATGATCTGAAATCCGTGAGAAAGAAAAGAAAAATGAAAAATCGGAATTCTCATTAGTTCGAATTAAACGGAGTCAAGAGACAATGAGTTCGAATTAATGAGAATTTTTAACGTTAGTCTGCCATTGAAAATTTCGGGACTTCATGTTTAGTTCGAATTAAGCGAAGATTCGAATTATCCGATTTCGAATTAACGAGAGTCGACTGTAACTACAAATTAAATGTCAAATTAAAAATCATTTGATGGCATACAAACACATGTAACGTGTTTAATGTCAAGTGAATGTGACATTTATGATAAGGCATTATTATATTAGCATTTAATCTTGTATTAATTTGGCGATAGTTGCCTCATTTCCAATCAAAATAAATATTTGAATTGAAATTTGAATGAAACTAAAAATCGAAGAGTGTGGAAAATAGGATTACAAATATCTCAGCAACTATCCGATTAAATTCAGTATTTATGCAAAATTTGTGTTTTTTTATTGTGTTTCACAGCCACTTCTTAAAAAAAAAAAAAAAAAAAAAAAAAAAAAAAAAAAAACCTTTTTGGAAATTTTTATATGCTTTTTATCAGAAAGAAAATTTCGAGAGCCCGAAAAATATAGTTCCAGACAATAGAAGATACTGATAGAACTGGTAAAGAACTGGGAAATCTGAATCTTTTCACAGGTTGAATTCCGCAACTTATTTTATTTTATTCGTTTTCTAATTGATCCATGTAAATGTCGAAAAATGGAATACTTTTGTAGCCACAATGGCAAAAAAATTAATAAAAACTTTAAAAATAATAATAATTTGAAAACAAATTGTGATAAAGATTTCAATCAAATTCATTTAAAAATGCATTTTTTTTTCTTTATGCAACAATGTAAAAAATTTCAATAGACTTCTTAGACTTCAATAGACTTCTTTCGATTATTACTTACTAAGTACACACCAAATTTTATGTTTCTACCTAATTTTTTTTTCGTGAGACTCGGCGTTTACGGATACACACACATACACACACACCGACAAATGGTATTTTTTTTTTTAATCTAAAAATATGTTTTTCGGAATATCTAGTATATAAAAACATCTAAATCAGTCAATTTTTTTTTTCGATTTTCAAAACGATTGCAAGATTTACCCTACTACGTATGATGGATACGTAAAATAGTAAAACTTGACGATGGCCGATATAATTAGTGTCATATTCTTCATCATAAATCATGAGTACTCTCTTTGGTAAAAATTTCATCGAAATCAAGGTTTATCTTTCGGGTAGCATCCCATGTGAGTGTCGTTGCCTGACTAGTGTAGGTCCGTAAAATGATCCGATGTTTAAAAAAATAAATAAAAATAAATAAATAAATAACAAAATTGTAATTTAACAAATTACAACGACTATTTAGAAAATGATATTTTCAAAGAGTAAAATTTTAAAGACTTATAAATAAATTCTATATTTAAATTAATAATAATAATAAACTTCACTTTTAGGATGATCATAAAGAGTCATATATTACGTACGCCATGCATTAAATATTAATATTCTTAGACCAACGATAAAAAATAAATAAATAAATAAATAAATAATAAAAAAAATCCCTGTCGGCTTGGCCTATAGGCGGAGGTAGATTTCGAAGAGTGCTCATTTCAACAACAAAAAATAAATTTGATTACAGATAAACCCAGTTTAACAACTTTATTTGTCCTCTTTAGAAAATTTTTTTATTTCATTTTTCTATAAGGACTGGTTTTATCAGAATCATCTTAAGCTAAATTCGGATCAAATGCCCATTTTGACAACATATTTTGAAATAATTCTGACTTTATTTAAAAAAAATCGACTAATACGGTACATTATATAGTTCCTAAATAACAAAAGACTGTCAATTGAATGCGTTTGAGAGCAAAATTGAATTTAAAAATGAGTTATAAAATAACCAAGTTTGAATACAACCTCAATTCTTAATCATGATAGCTTCGGGAAATTTTGCGCGAGTGCCCCCTTTGACAGCATTTTAAAAAATATATTCAGCCTTTATCAAAAAACTGAACAATGAGGGACATTACACAGCTCCTATATAAAAGAACCTGTCAATTGCATGCTTTTGAGAGCAAAACTGAATTTAAAAATGAGTCAGAAAAAACGCAATTTGTTATTTCAATGCTTCTTCAAATTTTCAATCACGATAACTTCTTGAAATTCTGTTCAAAATACCCTTTTTTGAAATATATTCTGTCTTTATCAAAAAATTGACCAATGCGTCATATTATACAGTTCCTAAATAAGTGGACTTGTAAACTGGATACGTTTGAGAGTAAAAATGGATTTAAAAATGAGTCAGAAAATGTCATTTGAATACTACCTCAAATTTCCTATCACGGTCACTTCGAGAAATTCTGTTCAAATACCCTTTTTGACAGCCTTTTTTGAAATACATTCTGTCTTCATCAAAACTCTGGCCAATGTTTCACATTACATAGTTCCTAAATAAGAGGATCTGCCCTTTGGATGTGTTTAAAATAAAAAATGAATTTAAAAAACGATTCAGAATGTAAGCAGTTTGAATTAAAGGTTTTTTTTTCCAACTTCAATTTTTGTTTAATTTATTTTTGCTATACGAATTGATCCTATGAAAAACTTGTCAGTATAAAAGTTGTAGATATTATTGAGAAGATGTAAAATAAAATTAACTGGATTTGATAGTTTAAGAATTGACAAAGTTGTGGATTTTTTTCTTTTTCCAAACACCTTTTAATTTTCGTTTTTAATTTTTTTTACCGGTAAGAGTTAGTCCTATCAAAAACTTGCAAATACAAAAGTTTTAGATAATTTTGAGAATATTTATAAAAAATTTAGATGGATTTGATGTCTTGAGAATTGACAAAGTTATGATTTTTTTTTCTCCAAAAACCCCAATTTTTTCGCCTCTTGAGCCCATTTTTAACTTTATCAAAAATCTGTCATGCATAAACGTTTGGCCCATTATTTAGAAGCAATATAAACTTTAAACTGATTCGATATCTATTTTCATTGAGAAGTTATGGGGTTTTTTCTGTTTTCACAAAAACGCCCCCCATTTCGACCCCCTTGGTCCAATTTTGCCCATTAACGAACTTAGCCGAGATTTTATCCCCTTTGATTTTATGTACCAGTTTGGTGGAGATTGGTGAAGAATTATAGAAGTTATCGTGTCCATAAAAAAGTGAGATATATATATATATAGATAGATAGATAGATAAGTATATAAACTGGTGCGAATGTAATAGGTAGTATTTCATACGAAATCTACGTAATAGATATATATATATATAAACTGGTGCGAATGCAATAGGTAGTATTTCATACGAAATCTACCTAAAAAAAAAAAAAAAAAAAAAAAAAAAAAAAAGTCGATTAAAGATAGACAACTTTAACTGTTTAAAATGTGCATTTTTATTGGATGGAGTTAATCAGACTGACTTCTGAACGCCTCATATTATGTACGACATGGATTAAGCATTAATATTCCTCGACCCATCATAAACAAAATTTAAATGAAATTTCAGTTTTGCATTTTTAAATGAATTTAACTGAAATCTTTATCACAATTTATTTTCAAATTATTATTATTTTAAAAGCTTCTATTAATTTTTTTGTTATTGTGGCAACAAAAGTATTTCATTTTTGGACATTTACATGGACCAATTCGAAAACGAATGAAATAAAGTAATTTGCGGAATTCAACCTGTGAAAAGATTCGGATATACTTCAGACTTCCCAGTTCTTTACTGAGGACAACAACTATTTTTCAAATAGTTAAAAAACATAAAGAATAAGAAATGCAATTTATATAGTTACTTTAAACCCTCTTACTCCCAATTGAAGATAATGATCTGTAAATGAAAGATATGCAGTCTAAATGAATCTAAGTTGCTTTCAAATACAGTCGAGTCTCTATATAACGAAATCCATTGTTCCAGTAAAAAATTCGTTACATAGAGGAATTCGTTGAATAGAGAAAGCCATTACAAGTTCTGTTTAATGTGCAAATTTTGAACAAATATTATTTTTTATATGTTTAATTAAAAATTTGAAGTGTTTAACTATAGATATTAACGTAACACCCTATTTCTTAATTATATGAACACTTTCAAAAAAGAGAAAAACTTAATAAAAACCACACAAGAAAAACGTACATTAATTTTTTTGCCATTGAAAACACAATTTTCTTTAAATTTTCGGGGGTAATCTCATTGCTTCGGGAGTGAATGTACCCCCAAGCCACCCTCTGAAATCAACACTGATTTCAACTAACACATTGATCCAGTTTTTTATATGTTAAACAATCAAATTGACACTGTTTCTCGAAGGATGTTAAAAGATGTGTGGGAGGAGGGCTGGTGGAATGAATTCGTTGGGCTTAAATCAAGGAGATTCATTCCACCTGGAGCTGGTGGATCAAGGAGATTCAAGGTAGAGAAGCAATAAAAAAAAAAAAAAAAAAAAAAAAAAAAAAAAAAAAAAAAAAAAAAAAAAACTCAGCTTTGAATGATAAATCAAAAATAAGTGATGGAAATTTGATTCCATGTGATTTTGAAGCTTTTTTAAAACTGAATAAATAAAGAACATTTTATGAAAAAATTCGTTATATGGAGATAGATATTTCGCTATATAGAGACTTTTTTTAATGTAATTATGAACATTATATAGAGAAATTCGATGAATGGAGTTTCGTTATATAGAGACTCGACTGTATACCGCAGAATAAGTATGAATATAAATTTTACAATTTTCTACCAAAAATATTGTTTTAATTTAAATTGACAAGTTTTTGAACTCTCAAATTTCAAGGTTATTTTTCTAAATTATTTTACTATATTTCTTTTTATTGAATTTATTCATAATTTCATTCAATTTTTGCATCCAGTGCCAAAATTCAAAAGTATTCAATGTCTTCCAATTCGAGACCCTATATAAATAGATCATAAATCAATTTTTTCCTTTTCATTTTAATGACTGATATTTTTCACCCAAGAATTTTGTACTATATTTCTTCTTTATATTTGTCTACACACATTTATTTGAGGTTATTAAGACCATTAGAACTAGAACACAAAACTGACAAATCCGCATATGAAATATTTTAATAGACTTTTTTAGATTGCTATTTGGATCTCAAAAATGCTCCAGACTTGTAATAAAGAATTTCTGAAATGAAAAATACATTATGATGTTTATACTAACTAGGGAACTGCAAAAAGTGTAAGTCACCGATTTTGACGAAATCGGTATCGTTGGAAAGATCTCATCGTGAGCAGTATAAAACTCAATGAAACTACCCGTCGGAAATGATTCGTTTTCGAGATATCCGATAATTTATGTCACGTAGCTAGTGCACACTTAATGGGGGACCGCAAAAAAATTTAGTCTCGTTTTTAACGAAAGTGGTATCGTTGAAAAGATATCATTGTGAGGATTAAAGAACTCAATGGAATTATCCGTTGGAAATGAGACGTTTTCGAGATATCCGACAGTTTGTGTCACACTGCTAATGCACACTGCTTGGAAACTGCATTAAGTGACACAAATTGTCGGATATCTCGAAAACGGCTCATTTCAAATGGGTAATTCTATTGAGTTTTTTACTTCTCACAATGATATCTTTGTAACGACACCATTTTCATCAAAATCGAGAAAACAATTTTTTGCGGTCCTCCATTAAGTATGCTGTAGAACAGTGTGCACTAACTACGTGATATAAATTATCGGATATCTCGGAAACAGCTCATTTCCGACGGTTAGTTCTATTGAGTTTTTTCTTCCTCTTGATGCTATCTTCTTAACGATACCACTTACGTTAAAATAGAGACTAAAATTTTTTGCGGTCCCCCGTTAAGTATTCACTAGTTACGTGACATAAATTATCGGATATCTCGAAAACGGCTAACTTCCGACGGATATTTCTTCATTTTGGCGGTGGTCACAACTACCCTCTAGTCATTACTACCCCACCTGATCCAACAGAAAATATATAAATATTTTTTTTTCAGAAAAATAGTCTATTATCCTTGTTTTTACTAACGAAGTTTGCTCTCGAAGCTCGTAGACGGGAGATTCTGGGTTCGAACTCAATTGCGCTTGTCGGCCTAACCATTCGGTGTTTCCATGGTTTCATTCCAATCTTGGGAAACCTTGCATAAATGTGAATTGGGTTCCTTTAAAAAGACCCCTAGGAATGGCACCCCCACTAGCGCCTATATCCCTCATGCAGATAATTGGTCGTCATAAATAACAGCAACCTTGCTAAAGAAGTTACTATAAATGTCTAGCAAAATTTTACTGTCGGTTATATATATATATATATATTATGTTATTGAACAAAACCTATATCTGTCTGTGTATTTATATGAAAGCCGCAATGTGCTATTGACCACGCGTTTCCAATTATCTAATTATAATTTCTTTTGCGACTTTTGGATTAACCGGTAAATAGTCACCTCTTCTACTATAAGAAGATACAAAATAAAAACTATCATCTTCCGGGTTCGTGAGATAACTTCAGACTATTATCACTATCACAACTTCTACATGCGTCACTTTGTTAGCTGTAAGGTTAGAGTATGCGAGCAAAATGATATACAGCTGTGATTTTATTTATCGTCAGACCTTGGAATGAGTTACAGCTAAACCGTAAAAGTTAAAAATATGCACGATATTTGAATAATCTCCCGGATTTCGTATATGAAGATGTAAGAGTGGATTTCATCTTTCAAGGATCCCTCGTCATTTCTGCTCCTTATACCTCCTGTTAGAATAATTTGATGTATGACATGAAATTTTAGAATATAGTTATAAGGATAACGACAGTGCCGTAATTGGGCGGAAATGCGTGGGAATGCCATTCCCAGAAATATTTGATTTGTTTTAGTAAAAATAAATAAATAAATAAAATTAAATATCGCGCACGAGCACATTTTTTTTTTCAAATTAATCGAAATTATAATGATTGTTATGTATTTTAACAATTGTTATCAAATTTATTGAAACTGAAAATGAGCAGCGAGCTAAGTTCTCTTCTAGAGTGTATTAAAACTGTCTCCAATTCAACGTCGGTAAGTGAAAGTGTAATTCAGCTGCATGAATAACATAATGAGCGATGCAAAAATTTAAATCTTTATTTAAAAAAAAGCCAGTTCACTTATATTTATAAGATGTGTAGGATCTTACTTAAAAGAATTTTGTCCTGAATCATATGGACATTAATCTTGGTTGTCATCAGGAAGAAGATTAGCAGACAATACAGTTTGCTGTAAATCAAAAAGCAGAAAAAAATCCCTCTCATTATCGTTCTTTATGAAAACTTCTGTCATTTCAATTAAATTTTGCTTCGTGATTGAAAATGTTTCAACGCGATTTATAAAATTCATTTAGAGAATGCTACACAAATACAATACCTAAAAACTATAGTATAATAATTGAAACTGTTAACTCAAAAAAGTTTATTTTGGGCTAAATGTTTTAAATTGGTGTTTTGCTTAGCAAAAAATCCAGCAACACCAACATGGACTCTATGGAAAAGTGAGTTCTCATAAATATTTTTTTCAATTACAACAATGGATAACGAATGGTATTTGCAAGAAATAGTACACAGACCATTAAAACTGTAAAAAATATTGTGACAATAAAATACTTTGTCCGTATAGTACATATGGAAATTTAAAGAAATTTTGCACACGTTGAAAAATGCATTGCATCATAAGCAAACGAACATTTTTATTCTTATTGTTTACATTTGTAAATGGACCATGTTTTCCTCGGTGACGCTACAAATTGACTAGGTTTGTCTTTGCATATTTCTGGCTTCTTTTGGGGGGTCTCCCAGCAGATTAGTTACATTTATTTTCTCATTTCTTAATGCACATGTTCATCCTAAAAATTATAAATAATTGTTGTGATGGAACCTTCTGCCTCGTAAACTAAGAACTTAGCCATGACATAAGATTAAACAATAACAACAGTTTATTAAAAATAATAATAAGGACAGACGGCAATGTAGTGACTTAACCCCTTTGGGTGCTCATATTCCTTGATTATTCTCACCAATACAATTTTATTGTAAATATTGTTTTATTTAATCCGCACATTTTCTTTATTCGATTAGGAAAGAATTTCTGTTTTTAAAAACCGGTGATTAAAGATTAAAATTTCTGTGAAATACTTTAATTAAATTATCGATGGTCAAATTATAAGCTTGAAGCCTAAAAGGATGAGAAGAGGAATGTTATTCCCAAGAAATTCACCAAAAGATAAAACAAGTTACAAAATAAAATGCTTACGATGATCGTATTCCTGAATTTAAGAAAGATCATTAAAAAAATTGACAAAAAAATGCCATTAGAAACTCTGCAGTAGCACTATGAAATGTCACAACAAAATATCATTTTTAAAACATTGCAATAGCACCATAAAAAGAGCCCCGTGGATTCCAATAATCTTTCGAAAAAATAACAAACTATAGCACCTCACCACGCTGTGGCTAACTCTCAACTGAAGGTTCTACTCCAAACACAGCTCATTGGAAAACACAGTTTTTATGTCTCGAGAATGCTCAAATCTAGTGTGGTTTTCCCGATAGGCAGATTTGATGAAATTATTTGGATCTAACGTATTATAGCAGCTGAACGACCTGATAAACATAATTATTATATTATTGCTCAAAGTAACCGTGAAAACAAGATCTCTTGAGATTTAGGTTTGGTTTATTTTTGTCGTCCGATTATCTACACTAGGGATATAGGACGAGAATGGGGAGTGCCCTTCGTGGGGGTCTTTCTAAGGGAACCTAACCGGCATTTACGCAAGGTTAGAAGAAAACCACGAAAACTCCGAACGGTTAGGCCGACAGCCGCGATTGGGTTCGAACCCAGCACCTGCCGTCTACCAGTTGAGGGGTCAGAACCTCTCGGCCACTGGTGGGGCCTTGAGATTTAGGAAAACTTTGTGAAACGTAAATGAATGACAGAATAAGTGGCTCTCTCGTTTTTGGCATAAATGTTAGAAACTTGGCAACACAATCATTCACAAAAATAAAAAATCTATTGAATTCCAGACTACTTTCATGAGAGAGTAGCTAGGCACTTATGGAAGTTAGTCACTATGCTAGTTATTCACTGGCTATAACTAGCACAAGTAACGAGAAACAAGATAAATGTTACATGTTTTTCAAACATTAGTTCTAAGCTTCTAAACAAATAGAGATCGGGATCAGGGGCATGTGAAGAGAAAACTGAGTTCGGGGAAAAGTTTCAGTTTGGCACCCTCTCCCCTCAACATTTTTTTTTGTGACAGGCTGAAAATCACGTTAGTAACATAAATTTGGTGCCCCCTAAATTTCCACGAAGAAAAATGCACTTAAAAAAGATTAAATGAGTAAAATTTCGCGATTTAAATCTGTGTCTCCTTTTATGTTCTTGGTTGGACTGTAACTAAAAGTCCCATTTTTCAAACAGGCATTTAATTGTTCAAAGTTTGTTAAAATCCTTCTTCTGGCATACAAAAGTCTTAATTCTTATTCTGACAAATGTAATGAACGGTTTCCGAAATCTGAGATTGTTGATAGTGTAAGGTGAAAGTTAAAACAAGAAAAATCCCGTTTTTTTTAAGACTCTGAAATTTTTGCTTTAAGTTAGCCTTCAAAGTGTTGTACCGTTTGTCATCCCGGATTACCTTTGAATGTAATCCAATCCCCTTGAACCAGTTTGGTCACAAGAACATGAAGGCGTTAAGGGCCGTTGACAAATCATTCCGCTGATGATTATCTGATTTGAATTAGAAATTAGAAGGACAAATTAGACGATAAATATTAGTCTCCTGTGTGCAGACACCTGTAGATTCGAAAACTGACGTCGATCATGCAGTTGTGTGGAGTAACATGTCAAGGGGGAGATTTAAGCGAACAAGAATGTTGAAAGCTATCGATTTTAAGAATAAGCAAGATTAAAGGAAAGCGAGTCTGAAAATCTTGATTGGTTAGGACATTTCACGTTGTCCACCAAGACTTGCTTGAATATCTTATGCATTTTAATGACTTTAATTAATTAGTAGGATAAATCTTGCAAGTCATGGTCTTGATTTGAATATGTTTTACGGTTACTTTGTTGTTAATTTGAGTAATTAAATTGCCGCTTTATTTTTGCCTATTAACCCTTAACTGCTGTTAGCGGTCTCACAGACCTCTGTGATTTTCAAGTTTCAGAGTTTAACTCGCAATTTTTAGTTTAATTATAGATAGTGGTCAAATTTTGTTTCGTTTGAAGACCTATTACTATCTCTAGAGACTTTTAAATAGCTGAATTTTATTTATAACTGTCCTGTATATAATGTTTAACATAAAAATAGTATTCTGAGAGTTAATTTAATATTTTATTCATTTTTAGATTAAGTGGTCTGACAGACCGTTCACAGCAGTTATGCGACAATTTTTTGTCACAGTAGTTAACGGTTAATCAATGTTCTTTTTTGTTTTGCTTCGAGCTAAAAACACAAATTCTCATAAAAAAGAATCTTTAAACTAAAAAGAAAAGAAAATTGAGAGTTAATTAAATTAAATCTTGCTAAGCATTTCTAAACATTAAAACTCCATATTGCCAAATAGTTCGAGTAAAACTTAAAGCCATTTAACCCTTTCAAAAACAGTAATCACGTGGCATGACCACCTAATTTTAATTACAAAACTGACAACGAACAACAAGAATATGTTAATAAAATTTTGTTTTTACAGTAAAGGTGTGAAAAAGCATATATGTATTTTCTAAGAAATTCGTTTGTAAAATCTGGTGTCAGTCAAATATTTCTCCACTGGAAGTTCAAATTGAATGATGTATTAGACTATTAACCCACATATTTGTAAGTTTTTAAACATTCACAAATATATTTCGAGAAAACGTAGAAGGGCTGATTAAATCACTCTTTTTTTTTTTTTTTTTCATATCGTGTGGGGTATTGTGTAAAAGCTTTTGTAACGCTGAAGTCGAAAATACATTTCTTTTAATTGTTGGTATTATATTTTTAGATATATCATCGAAAATGTAGAGCAAAAATATGCTCTCCTCCACATCTATTTCTGAATCTACTGTAACTAAGATTATGAAATAGAGGCAGTAGGCATTAAATCAAATTTTGCAGGAAAACTGAACACCTACTTAACATTTTTTGAAGAGCATTTTTCGGTTACACACAAATTTTGATTTACGGATATTCAACAAAGATACTGAGAAGCGCTGGAGGTACCTGTCGTTACAAAATTATAAAAGCATTTTTGATAGTGATTTTCGAAAAAAAATTTGTCGGAAACTAGGCGAGGATACTAACTATTAAAAATATGGACGGTTGGGACATAAATAATAACAGTGGACTCAATGTATCATCAATTTAAAGCTAAGATAATAACTTTTAATGATATATTTGTGCAATGCAGTGCCCAGTAGCAGTTCAAAAGCAATAAATGTCAGATTGTTAAAAACAGACTAATTTAACTGTTAAACCATTAACCCATTAACGTCCAAATTATTTACTCCATTAAAATTAAAATTTTAGATTTCCCACCATTTTTAAAAGAAGAATATTTTTATGTTATTCTATCAAGGAAATTGTCTTGTGAAAAAGAGTACATATTCTTCTTCATATTTACTGGTGTGAAAGACGCTTTTGGGGATTTAGAGTAGTGCACGGTTTGCGATTGCGCCATTAATGCTTGTCATATGTGTTGGGTCAGCCACAGACTAAATGTGTAGCTTTTATTACAGGCCGAGCCAGGAAAATTTGTTAGTGCATCCTTTAGGAAGAATGAAGTCCAGACCAGGCGCGACCTGGAAGAAAAATAAATCTGGCCTGTCCCGAATCTGCGTAAAAGTGCAAGATCAGGACACGGGCCGGCTTTAAAAAAAAGTAGACCTGACCCAGCCCGAGCCTTGTGGATTTAAACGGACTCGTTTTTTCGAACTTTTAATTAAGGCGATGGTCCCTTCGCCCGCCTTCTTAGATTCACCGTTAGTTGTTGGAGTAATGCTGAAAAATACAAAGATATCTCAGACTCCAAATCTGTCAAAGAAGAATGAGACAGTATGGAGGATATTTTCACATTACACATAAAACTCTACGCTATATCAGGGGTCGATCCAGACAAAATTTGGGGCCTATTTAGGGCCCCTTCACAAAAATAAATTTATTAAAATGGGCCCTTCACAAAAATTAATTTAATAAAGTAGGCCCCTTCACATAATTCTTTTCCACAAAAACTTATTTTTATTATTTTGTTAGATTTTAAAATGTGTAATTTGTACATAAAACCAGTTCTTAAAAAACAAAAACTTTAGAAAAGGGTTTAAAGAAGTTAGTTTATGTTAATAAATACTTGGTTCGAACTTGAGTCACTAGATTTCAGCTGTCGTTGCAAAATGTTTTTCACAAAAATGTATTGAAATTAACAAAAATAACTGCTACTTTTCACAAAATGGGCCCCAAGAAAAAAAACCTGCATCGACCCCTGTATATTAAACATTAGTAAGCAAAGAAAGATAATTTCTTTAATTAAATCTTTGAGGACGAGCAACCCGTGTGCTTGCCGCATAAGGTGCTCAGAATGTTTGATTTTTCCTATGAGTTATTTTTTGATGTAAAATTTGCTTTATTTAATCATTGCATTTACCCGATCAAAGTAGGCAAAAATTTCTATTTTGAAAAATTGGTGATAAAAGATTAAAAATTCTCGTCGCGAAGATTTAAAGGGACGCTTCATCGATACAGATGTTCAAATCATTGGTCGTGAAATTCCCATTCAAATACATGGGAAATTTTAATTAGATGATAACTAATATTATTTCTAAAATACGGCTTCACTGTTAGAAAGTAGACGGTCGATGTCGACATGGTACGTGCATAAAAATTGTCTTCTTAAGTTTGTGACATGCTTTTCGGACTGCTAATTTGAAAGGAGATCCTGATACAAAAAAAAAAAAAAAAAAAAAATACACATTTATTTAATAGCAAAGAGGAAATTAACAACAAAACAAGTACACTTTAAATACACGCTATTTAAATAACCACAAATGGAATCCTGTGGATTACGAGCTCTAATTTTTCTTTTTCTAATAGTTTTCCTGTTTTATCAGCTGAAATCGATGATATGTAATATATTTACAAATATTTCACTATGATATCTGTTATAAGAAAACCACCAAACACGGAAACATTTCACGTATTCCATCACCTAGTGAAGATTTTCCTCCACAATTTAATTCGAGTAATTTAACTTTTAACTATTGTTACCGGTCTCACAGACAACTGCTTTTTTCATTTTTTATAGTTTAATTTATAGTTTTCAGCTTAACTACAAACCCTACCGAAATTTTGTCATTTGGAACTTTAGTACTATCACCAGAGACATTTAAATAGATGAATGTTAATTATAATAGCCTTGGACAAGAAGTTTAGTAGAAAAACACCATCCTATGAATTAATCATGCCTTTTATTCAACTTTCGATTTTGCGGTCTCACAGACCGCATCACACTAATTATGTTACAATTTCTGTCATATCTGTTAAAGGTTAATTGATGAATCTGTATTTATTTAAATTAATCACGTATTCCACCTTTAACTTCCAAAACTATTGCCTTAGCTACAAAACAAGATTCTTTACTACGTCAAAATTTTTATCACCTTATTTCTGATTCTCTAAGAATTTACTTCTTGCCGGTAAACAAGAATTTACTGTTCACTATAATTATATTTTAAAAGGGATGTAGAGTAATTAAGTGAGAAGTTCAAAAGAAGCAAATGTTAAAAGAATTACACTTTCGACATTTTGGTATTGTAAAAATAAAGTCGTAAGCTCACAGTTTTGTGTGGTGATGAGAAACTTTTGAAGATTTTGTACAAATTTGCACTATTTGTGTGAATTAAAAAATTAATAAAGTTAAATAGACACACATCATTGGAAATGGCCTAGAGCTACATGGTAATAATTTCATATTGGTTATTTTGGTTCATGTTATGGATAAAATGCTTTTTTAGTGATTGATGCCATAACAAATGCCCAGAAATCCTAAATGTGTTTAGAACAACCACAGAAAATACAATTACCTGTCTTTCTTAACTTTTTTTGTTGAATACGGACATTACGTATCTTTAACATCATATAACGTTTCTCAATTTGTACCTGTAGAATTTAAAACACTCTTGAATAACCATGGTATAAAAGATATGCTGAATGCTCCACACTATCCAACTACAAATAGTCATGCTGGGAGTTATATGCAAATTCTCAAACGTGGATTAAAAGCGTTAGCTCCAAAATCTAGTATTTTGCAAATAAAATTTAATGGCTTGCTATTGCAGTATAGAAAAAATGTCTCATTTTACAACGGGGGAGGAGGGTTCTGCTGCTCTATTTCTAAAACGTCATATAAGAAGAAGAATAGATCCGAACGTTACACATTTCATTTTCAAAGGTAAACGCCTTTACTCGCATTTCGTGCACAAGTTCCTTGTCGGTGACAAGGAAATATCTTCAAAGCCGTGGCTTATCTGGGGCAGGAACGAAATTTTCTTTTATATTTTTATTAAAACCGCATCTAACGAACTCATATTATTAAAATTTTAAATACAAGTCTAGCGTTTATGACAATGCGTATCCAATGCATTCAATTTAGGATTAAAAATGTCTTGCTTAAAAATTTTTAATACTTTTCTTGTTTCCTATTAACCCCCCGCAAAAAAATCTGTTTATTACCACAAATTTCTTTATATTTTTATTTTCGGGAAATTTTTTAGATATTCATATTGAGATGTCAAAATGAATTTGGTAGATAATTTCTTAATTTAATCGTTTACATCTGATGATACTTTAATGTACTATTAAAATAACTCGCTATAAAATCAATTTAATTCGTCGATTAGTAGTATTATAATTTAGAAAGAGTTATAGATACATTACTTTATATTATTATAAAAGGATTATTGGTTGCACACACCAAAAATATTTTTAAAAGGGTGATTTCTTGTTCATTTGCATCTTTTCAGAATTCTTTACGCTGAAAGATTGTGTGTGTGTGTGTGTGGGGGGGGGGGGGGGTTCAGTTAGGAAATATTTCTATTCGAAGCATTATATTTCCTAATTCTATAAAATACTAAAAAAATACTTTTTATTAAAGACTTGAATGGAGTTATAAATATTGCCCAAGATCCCTATAAATTCAAATTTAATTAATAATTTTAATTAGCAAAATCCTTCTAAAATTTATTAAATGATTGTATATAAATCCTTTAACGTAGTTTAAAAAATATGAAAAATGCTTTAAAATATGATATTTTTATGAATTCATAATTTGGTATATAAAGGGTTAACAGGTGATCGGAGTTTAAAATACTCCGATTGTTATGGCTGCTTCTTTCCCCACTTCAGATATCCGCACAACTTCGGAAGTGATTTTTTTGAATTTTTTTTAATCATTTTTTTATAATGACATTTATTTTAAAGCTTCAAAAAATATAAAAAGTTTAGCAATTATTCTAAAATAATTTTTTTAGAGAAAAATAGTAAAAATTTTATCAAAAATTGACATTATCTCAAAATGTGATTACTCAAAAATAAAACAATGTTTTGACATTTTGTAAATTGCATAATAAACAGAATAGCTTTCTCTATGACTTTCTCTGCACACAATCTAGCAGTAGCGTATCTAGATTTATCAATTCGGAGGGGGCTGAGATGTAGCATAAATTTCTTAAAGGGTATCACTTTTAAAAAATTTAACATTTTCGCTTTAAACAGGTTTTTATCATAGCAGATAACGCCTATATTATAAATAGAACCTATTAAGATGGAATCGCATCAGATAGGAAAAAATTTCGTTTTAAGCAAGTTTTCATCTTAACTAGTGTAATTTTTATGGCATATAAAGATATCCTGTGTGTATCGGAAACTTGACTCAAATGGTTATTTTATATGATCTCTGCGAAATAATACTTTTTTAATAAAAACCTGCCCAAAACAGAATAATTTTCTAATTCCTTTTAAATGTCACCTTAGTAAGATATTTTTACATTTTGATAAACTTTTGTAATTAAACTTTATGTTTTCTATAAATTTCGGAGGAGGCTGCAGTCACATCAGCCCACCCCTTGAATACGCCACTGAAATATAGTCGCATCTCTATCTTAGATGATATGGCAGTTAAAGTACTAATGTAAAGAAAAATTCTCAAAATTTGTCGCAAGTTTGTCCTCTATAGAAGTGTAAATATAAAACTAATATATTATCACGAATTATTTAATATGTTTATTGCTATTCCCTCAAAATACATTTGTTAAAGAAGAACAGAAAATATAGTGTCATTTTTTCTTTTAAGATGTTTTACGTATATAGTGAAAATTTGAAAAACTTCATTATTAGAAAAAGCTAAAAATAACTTTTAAACACAATTCAAAAGCTGTAATAGCTGTAAATTTAAACGGCTGTAACATTGGTTAAAATTAAGATACAGACACAATATAAGCAGAATTTGACAAATAAAAGACTAGATTTTAATATTAATGCATAAACGAAAAATCGATATTTTGATTGAAAATTACGTTTTAAAGGTTTTTGGGTTCGGATACGTTAATGATTATCTATGATCATTTGTATAATAATTAGGGGTTTACCTGATATAACCTCCTAGCTATGTGCATATAATATACGAAATTAGAGTCTCTAATTTTCAAATCGGATGAAGATGTAAATCAGAAAACACCTTTTAAATATCATTTCTTTTCCTCGGATGCATTTCAAATGGGTTAGTAAAATGTATACAGTATTATATGATGATTCAATTTAGCAGAATTACTCTTGAGGAAAAATATCAGTAGGAAAAAAAACAAGTAAGAAAAATCATGCGTTAAGCATAGATTATGAAGCACTTTCCAACGCTTCATGAAATCTTTAACGAAACTTCGTTATTTAGGTAAATAAGGATATAAAGCCAAATATAGCCAAATATGTATTCCAGTACTATTGGACAGCCCTGTATTTGATCTGTCAGCTAATATACATGCTATATAATGGGAAAATTTGTAACGGTTGGGTGCTCGTGCTGGGAGTTAAATGCAGAGATACTCAGAAATTAAGATAAAAAAACACAGTTTATTAAAACTATAAGGGCTCAAGGGAAGTGGAGCAAGTCTAAATTTTCACAATTGAGAATACTACGAAAATACTAAACGCATACTCACAGCTCCGGAAACTAGCTCAATCGGGGCAACTCTGATTACTTCTCACTATCTTTCAGCTAAACTGCTAAATAAAATTTAATTAGACAGCCCGTGGCTGTAGATATCCTTTATTCACTTGAGATAATCAAATGCAATTACTATTAAATTTCTTACCACGGCCAACTTCTCAAATTCAATACCGAAACTCCTTCACAACTCACTTTACCATTATCTAATGGAATTCTTTTGGCCCTGTAAATGAATAATTGCTAAATTTTCACCCTATATTTTATGAAATGCATATTTTAATGCACCTAGTAAAAGCATATAAATTTTGAAATGTTTGACAGGGTATAATATCATAAAAATTCCTTTGAAACGATTTTCGCCCATAGGCCGTAATGTAATGGGAAATTTTGATTCTACCTGTAGATAAACTAATCATGGTAGAAACTTCATTTTCAATAGAGTTCGTGCTAGGGTAAACGTCAATAACGTCCTAAAATTTCATGGTAATCCGAGTATATTTACGTGAGTTAGAGCGCGGACAGACGGACAGACAAACCGAATGCATAAGCACTTTTCAACGTTGTTGGAAAGTGCTAATAAAAAAGAGAAAAAAGAGAGATGAAAAAATAGTCAATCTAGATGGATATTTTAAGATTCTAGTCGGTATTTCCTTTGACGTCAGGAAGAATAGATTAAAATAAATATTATCAAGATGTTTTTCATATCTAACGTCATAGTATAAAAAGAAGAAAAAAAATCGGATATAAACTTACATAAACAGTTTATTGACTTCGATGTTTTTAGATTAAATTTTCCTTTCTTTGATTATTTAGAGAAAAATACTGAAAACATTGCAGAGAATTCTTAGTTATATTTCTTCCTTCCGATTTGCATTTTATCTTTCCAGAAGTCGCATTTAAACTAACAAGGTAATGCAGTCCGGAATACTCTGTTTAAAAGTGCTTACTATGCTGCCTGGTATACAGTAGAGATGAGACGGGCACAGACCGAGCTCGAGCCCAAACCGACACGGGCTCGGCCTCTATTTTTGTTCTATTTTTCGGGCCCGGGCTCATTGTTTTCTGTAGTCCGAAAATTTTATTTATTCATGTATCGAAAAGATATGTTGAATTTTCATTTAACATTTATATATATTTAAAAAGTTTAAAAAATGAGATATCACTTTTGAAACAATTTTTAAATTCTATAAATTTTTGTTTTGTATATTTTTGGTATCGGGCTCTGGTGACAAAAAATCTTTGTCAACCAGAGGCTCAGACTTAAAATAGTTGGACTCAGACGGGCAAGGGCCCCGAAAAATGAGCCCGAACTCATCTCTAGTTTACAGTGCGCAGATAAAAATAGTTTTTAATTAAAAGGTGTACTAGACGGTTTTTTTCTTTTTATTTTTATTAACCATTTCGAAAATGAATGTTTCTTTCAGACTATAGATATCTGAACCATATCTCAAACCTTGTGATGTCCGGATTTTATTCGTTTTATTACCTAGAAAATTATTTATAAAATGCCTGTAGGATAGAAATTAAATGATTTTCCAAACAGATGGTGAAGATTGACCCTGAGAGCGTATTTTTAGTCTCTCTGAAATGATGCTTTTTCTTCCACTCATCGTAATCTCGCGTCTTCTGAAAAGAAAATTCCTATGATGCCACCATAAGGTATTACATCATACTTACATCAAAGAATAAATTAATATATTAATAAATATTAAGAAGCAGTTTAATTTTTTTTAAAATCAATCATTAAGTTATATTTAAACTACATTAATGGAGCTACGTTATAATTATAATAATTAATATAAATTAATTATTAACCTTGAATATTAAGCACAGAATTGCGTTCAAAATAATATATATATATGAGAGTAGGTGTTTCAAAACTCACCTTATCCAATAAATAAATAAAATAAAAAAATCTTTACTCTATTAATCTATTCTGTTAATAAATCTCCACTTCCTCTCCTCAAAAGACAGTTAAAAAAAAGCAATTTAAAAAAAAAAAAAAAAAAAAAAAAAAAAAAAGAAAGAAAAGAAAGCTAGTTTAACAGTATATTTTAAGCACTGTAAAACCTTGGTTTTCTTTTAATTCTTGCATTATACTAGAAAAAAAACCCCTATGTATTTTTATTTAAAATCTAAGCTTGGTCTTTCAAAATTTTCTTTTCTAGATAAGGAAAGCTTTGAAACTCACGTCGCCACATACAGGGTGTCCCAGAACTTCGTGTACAAACTTTGAGGAGGGGTTGAGAAAGTTGTTTGGAACCGCAATTACGTAGGAACGGATGGGCGGAAACGTCATCCTCACTTGTTAACCCTTTCACAGACGACGGTATGTCTATGAAACTACAAAATTTTTAATACAAAATTAACATTGACACCAGAATATCAATGTGATTTTTCCAATTATTATGTATGTGAAATGTATTATTTTTCTTCTTTGCAAATAAATTTTTCCGCAATTTTCGCGATTTAATATTTTTCCACATTTTAGCAATTTCTAATAGTTACTAAGATACTTGATTTTAAAGAAACATAATTTTAAATTTAATTTAAAATTAAATCATTTCTTGAACTTTTTTCTGTGTAATAAAGCGTTCTACACTGCTTTCCGCATTGTATCATAACTGTGTCTTTGTGTTTCTTTGAGCTTTTCATGGAAAAAGCACTTCCATTGCTAAATTATGGAAAAATAAGAATGACTTCAGAAATTGCAGAAAAATTTATTTACAAAATAGAAAAGCCAGACATTTCACATACATAGTAAGTGAAATAATCATATTAAAATTCTAGTGTCAATGTTCATTTTGTATTAAAGCTTTGTAGTTTCATATACAAACCACTGTCTGTGAAAGGGTTAAGAAGACGTTTCCGCCCATGCTTTCCTATGTAATTGTGGTTCCAAACAATGTTCTCTACCATCCCTCAAAGTTTGTACACGAAGTTCTGTGACATCCTGTATGTATTTCAATTCTTTAAAATTCCTCATAATATAATATTTTAAATAATCTAAAGATAGCGAATGAGTTTATTTTATTTTAATTTTATTACATTATTTTAATTATAAAGAAACCGATTTCCATAAATTTGTGTTTCATTATGTGATGTAATATTCTTGTTTTTGAAATGAAAACTACTTATATTATGGTAGGGAACCGGAACAAATAATTTGATACAAAAAAAAAAACCTTAAATTAGTAAAACTAAATTTAAAAAAGTGGGCGGGGGGGGGGGGGGCAAATCAACAGTGAGTTTTGGAGACACTGAGAAACTCCAGAAATGAGTCAGGCTCTTTTTTTTTCGAACCTGGAGCCGTTCAAGTCCGATGATTTTAAATCCAATCCCAAAAGCATTTGTGTTATCAAAACCCAAGCCCGATACCAAAAATATATAATACAAGAAGAAGGAAATGCATAATATTTAAAAATTATTTCGAAAATAATGTATCATTTTTAAATAAATTTTTGCATAAAAATATATGTAAAAATGGAAACTTAAATCCATTACTACAAAAAGACAATTTTCATATCAAATAAAAATACTTGATGATTGAAAGTATTTTTATATTTTTTAGCCTTCAACTAAAAAATATTCTGACAACAGAAATTACAATCACACTATTGCAATAACAAGTTTGAATTTTTCAATACATTGAAAATTCGTATTAAAATAATTTAAAAACCGAATGGTAGGTAAAAAGTTGAGAGAACAACTTGAGAACGAATTAATTTCTCATTCATAATGTATCACAGTATTGAAGGTATTCATAAAACGTTTTAATATAAAGTGAAACCTCTCTGTCCGTCCACTTGCATTAAATGACCCTGAACGACCATATTTTCACGGAACGCAATTTATTCCCATAGGCTCAATACCTATTTTACCTTCCATTTAGAGACTGTCTCAGTTGAACGCCCTCCATGAGCGACCTAATTTTTGGAAGAAAATGAAGCAAATTCCGTCTTTTTTTGGTCGCTTGAAGAAGGTTTAATTAGAAAAATGATTCCGGAGAGCATATTATTCACCAAACTTCAAATTTTTTTTCTTATTCCGGTAACTTTTCCGTATTTAATCTCGTTTATGTCTTCTTTTTTTAGGCATAATGAATTTAATTTTGATCACGAATTATGAATTACGGTCAATAAAATCTTCAATCCTATTCTGTCAGGAAATTCTCAAAGAAATAGATAAAGTAATAAAATCGTCATTATTTCTTTCATCCAATACACACACACACACACATATATATATATATATGTATATATGTGTGTGTGTGTATATTTATTGAACTTCGAAACTACTTGGAAATAAAGTTATAAAAGATAAAATCGTAAAATCAAATCAAAAATGTATTCATTTTTTGAACTCTGCCGTAATTAACTTGTGTAATTAACGTTTGTTTTGATACTTAAATGTTTATATTTTTTCTTAATCTGAAAAATAAATTTCAGTAACATTAACTGTTACCTCAACAATTAAAATCTAGATTTAAACATGACCTCCATTAACAGACCACCTCTCGGAGCAACCAATATTTATTGGAACGGTACTTGGTCGCTTTGGGGAGGTTTTACTGTATGCTTTCACTAATCAAAACCCACAAACTAACAATGTCGAAGCCAACGATCTAATTTAGAACATTTGGAAACATATTAAAATAGTTAGAATCTTAATTTAATCTACACTGGTGGACAAAATTAAGAGATGGAAGGCATTTTCTCGACTGTCTCGAGAAATACTGGATAAAAATAAATGAAAATTGGTATGGATATAACTTATAGTATGACAATAATATGTGCAAAGCAAAAATGAAAGTGCCATTCATTGGCAAGAGTTATTGCCAACAGTCCAATGTGGGCTGAAATTCATGATGAAAGATGGCAATGAAAGTGAGGCTTGTATGGTGTGTGGTCGCCTCTAGTATGGTGTGTGGTCACCTCTGACAGATAGACAGCATGCACAACGAGTATGCATGCTGTTAATAAGAGAGTTAAGGATTGCTTGTGGAAGACTCTCGCACTCTTCCACCAGAGCAGTTTTTAACTTCGAAATGGTTCTGGGTGGGGGTTGGCGTCTCGCAATAGCCCTTCCAAGAGCATCCCAAGCATGTTCAATTGGGTTAAGGTCAGGAGATTTGGCTGGCCAATCCATTCGATGAATATCCTCGCTTTCCAGATACTCCTCAACCAGGCGAGCCCTATGTGGTCTGGCAGTGTCGTCCATAAAAACAAATTCAGGGCCTAAAGCACCCCTGAAAAGACGCACGTAGGAATGTAGGATCTCCTGCCTGTACATCTGGGCATTCACGGAACCAGTGTCAAACACATGGAGCGGTGTGAGGGTATCTTACACGATCCATGTCCAAACCATCAGTCCTCCACCAGCATAATGGTCCCTTTCCATGATGTTACTGGGATGGTATCGGGTCCCAGGTTCCCTCCATATGAATATTTACCGAGAATCAGGTTGAAGATTGAATCTGGACTCATCTGTGCACAGAACATTAGCCCATTGGAGCTGTGTCCAGTGTTGGTGCTGTCTGCACCATTGTTCACGCTCTCTTTTGTGGAAGGGAGTGAGTGGGATGCAAATGGCGGGCTTCCTGGCATACAACCCTCTTTTACCAAGCCTCCTGGCAACAGTCTACCTTAAAACTAATGTTCCTGTGGCAGCAGCAAGGTCCCTAGACAGTTGTGTCGCTGTAAACGTCCGTTGAGGAGTATCTGGAAAGCGAGGATATTCATCGAATGGATTGGCCAGCCAAATCTCCTGACCTTAACCCCATTGAACATGCTTGGGATGCTCTTGGAAGGGCTATTGCGAAACGCCAACCCCCACACAGAACCATTCCGGAGTTAAAAACTGCTCTGGTGGAAGAGCGGGAGAGTTTTCCACGAGCAATCCTTAACTCTCTTATTAACAGCATGCATACTCGTTGTGCATGCTGTCTATCTGTCAGAGGTGGCCACACACCATACTAGAGACTAACACACACCATACAAGCCTCACTTTCATTGCCATCTTTCATCATGAATTTCAGCCCACATTGGACTGTTGGCAATAACTCTTGCCAATGAATGGCACTTTCATTTTTGCTTTGCACATATTATTGTCATACTATAAGTTATATCCATACCAATTTTCATTTATTTTTATCCAGTATTTCTCGAGATATTTGGGAAAATACCTTCCATCTCTTAATTTTGTCCATCAGTGTAGATTGGCATTAAACAAATTTGAGTACGTTATTTAATTCTTAATCAATTTTTCCGTCTATTTTTTAAAAAAAAGATGATATTTTTTTACAGTAAAATATTGTGCATTTTTTATGCGCCGTCGTGAAAAAAGAATGATGTTCTCTCCATTATATTTGCCGCAAATAATTGAATAAAAATTGAGATTGCTATCAATCGATTAATATTAAATTCTACTAATTAATGATATGCTTAAAGTTTCCTTAGGAAGTAGCATTCATATAGAAATTATACCAAAATTTAAAAATTCCAAAGCTAACAACTAATTCTGATATTGCATTTGATTTCTTCGATTCGTTTTACCTCCGGATACAAAATGGCAAGTAATTTGATCAAGTAAATTTAAAACTATGAAGATTTTGGAATTCCTCATATTTATTTGCAATTGTTGCAAAACGCATTGCAATGTGAGTAGTTTTTAAAACATAATTACAGTTTTTGGAATATTGCAATTTTTAGATTTGTATAATTGCAGCTCCTAAAAATGTATTCTATTAAAAAATACACGCACTTTGAACTTTTTTTTTTCCCGAAATTTAATTTTTTAAATATATGCATTTTCAAGAAAAAAAAAAATACAAAATTAAGAATTTTAAAAATGGAAAATGCATTATAGTTTTTACATTTATTTCGATTCATTTTGGCCGCCGACGCTGTTTGATGATACAAAAAAAAAAAAAAAAAAAAAAAAAAAAAAAAAAAATCTTCTAAAATGTCATTACTCTGATATTTAAGGCGTCGTCGCCTTAATGTACTTAGGAATTCGTTTAGGAAGAAACTGTGCTCTTTAAATCCAAATTGAACCTTTCACAAAAAAAGTCCTCCAAAAATAAAATCACATCCATTTTCAAATATATATTTAAAAAAATGTATGTGTTTTGCATGCGTACATCTATTAAAAAATGTATAAAGAAGATTCTGAATATATCGATTACTTCAAATTTACAAAATCAATATTACATTTTTCACAAATACACTATTATGGCCAATGATGACCCGTCAGTTGCGATTTTGGATATTTTGTTAAATAATCTAGAAAACTACATGAAGGATTATCCTGAAACTTCAGGTGTATGAACGTTAAACGTCTTAGCAGACGTCATTTATTTCGGCGAAGATTCTATGGGGAACCGTAAAAAAATTCAAGAAAAACGAATATCTTTTGGATTCTGTAAAAACAAATATCGCAAAAGCGTTGAAACTGTAGCACATTATTAGAAAGTTTCTTGTAATAAAGTACGTTCATTTGTATGAGAATAGCACTTTCACTCGTGGAGAAATTAAGATTTTTATAAATATACAAACCAAAATTTCACCGAGTAGTATTTTGCTTATAATTTGCAGAGTTCTTAATACATTATATGGCCAAAGATGACTGGCCACTTGCGATTTTAGACGTCTAGAAAAATATACGGGGAATTTTCCAGAAACACCAGGTGTTTAAGCATAATAGTACAAGCTATAATTACCGTGAAAATTTTTTCCCAAAGTTCCAATAGGGGACTTTCAACAAGTTCAAAAAGAACGAATATGTTTTGGATATCCCTGAAAAAATTAATGTATCAAAAGCATTCAATCTGTATAGTATGATTAAGTGACTTATTGTAATAAACCGTGTTCATTTTTGTGTGTATAGCATACATACTTGTAGAAAAATTAAGAGTTTTATAAAAAAAAAAAAAAAAGCCCCAAATTTTGCGAAGTTTTTTTATTTAATTTGCAGAGTTCTTGATATAAAAAAATGTTCTTTCCAGAAAATATCTCAAATAACACTGTAAATAAGTAATAAGAATTAATCCTGTAATAATAATTAAAAAATAACAAAAATTGCAAGAAAAATGAGCAGGTTTGAATAATTTTTCATTGCGCATGCGTGAACGATATAAAATTTCATTGGCATATTGTGTTTGCTAAATATATAGAGCAACTTTTGTGAAAGTCTCAAAAACATAGCTTGAAAATTATGAAAGGATCGTCGATAGAATAAGCTCAAAATACGTTATTCCCAAAACGAAGCAAAAAAATGAGGGGTTGTATCCAAATATAGTAGTACGTGCCATATTGTGTATTCTGTATAGACTCTAATCAATGGATATATGGAAACAGTCCTTCATCTTTTTGCTTCATTTTTGGAATAACAGATTTTGAGCTAATTTTAACAACGAACACTTTCATAATTTTCAAGCTATTGTTTTATATCTCCCACAAAAATTGCTTTATACATTTAGCTAAAATAATTTGCAAATGAAATTTTTATAGTATTCACGCATGCGCAGTGAAAAAATGTTTATTAATCCTGCTTATTTTTCATACATTTTTTATTATTCTTCGAATCTAATTGTGTATTGAGTATTGTGTACAATGGTGTTTGTCTTATTTTTTGAAAAAAAACATTAATTTATATTAAGAACGCCACAAATTACATGCAAAAAACTTTGGGTCTGTTTTTATAAAAACCTTAATTTCTCTACGAGTATATATGTTATCCACTTAAAAATGAACACAGTTTATTACAATAAACCGCTTAATCATAATCAACAATGGGGTTTCGGAAAAAATTCTTCACGGAAATATATGACCTGTATTATTATTTTACACATTTAGAGTTTCAGGATAATTCCTCATGCATTTTTCTAGATATTTAACAAAATGTCTAAAATCACAAGTGGCCGGTCACCTTTGACCATATAGTGTATAAAATAATTTTCTTTTCAGGGACTATGACAAACGACATGGTATACGATACACTGCAACCAGAATTAAAAAATAAATACTAATAATAAACAAAGCTAATATAAAATAAAGGCTATTTACTAAATAATGTTTCACTGCGCATGCGCAAACGCAATCAAAATACAACATGCATTATGTATTTTCTAAATTTATATAGCAACTTTTCCCAATATAGTATGTGTACACTAGTATACACTATACTAGTACACACTATATATTATATGTATACATTATTGTACGTACTATTATATTTAAATACAGCTCCTCATCTTTTTGCTTCTTTTTGAGAACAATGGATTCTACAGCTTATTCTATCGGCGATCACTTTCAGAATTTTCAAGCTATGTCCTTGAAACTTTCAGAAAAGTTGCTCTATACATTTAGCTAATACAGATTAATTATGCACATTATATTTCGATTGCATTCGCGCATGCGCAGTAAAAGGTTATTTAGTAAACATGAATATTTTTCATCCAATATTTATTATTTTTTATTTCTGAATACAGGGTACAATAATGTCATTTGACATGATTTCTGAAAAGAAAACTCGTTTATATTAAGAACTTTCAAATTAAAACCAAAAACTTTGTAAAATTCGAGATTGTTTTTATAAAATCCTTAATTTTACCACGAGTATATACTCATAAAAATGAACACAGTTTTTTACAAGAAGCCTCCTAATAATTTGCAACAGCTAGTATTTGTCTTGGAAAATCACCGGAATGAGCCTAATCCAAGAAAAGAAGGATTATCAAAATAGAAGCATTTTTCCAAATCTACTTGTTGACATTCATTAAACAATAACACCTTTGCTGAATGTCAGTTAATAAAAAATGCAATTTGTGGAAAAACCCTTATCATTCATCAAAATTTTTTAGTTACTTTCAGAGAACAACTAAAAATCGCTTAATTCTGTCTCCGATACCTTTCTGAATTTTCACGATACTTGATTGTTTTTTTTTTTTATAAGTTGCTCCATAGAATTCACAATTAAAAAATAAAAAACAATTCTCTGTTATTTTTCGCACATGCATAGATAAGAAATATTTTATCCAACTACTCATAATTCATCAAATGTTTAATTTATTTATATTCCTTTTGCTCAATATTGCTTTCATTTCTTTTTATCTAAACCTTCTGAAACTGGTGTTAAATTTGGTTGAAACCCCTGTATAATATATATAACATGAAATAAACTTGAATTTTTTTTACCTTAAAAGAAGTAGATATATCTCCAACAGTATACGCTATATTTTTACACGAAATGTGCACATATTTATATGCTGAAACGATAGATCATTTCATGCATTTTATTTTACAGGGTTATCGCAAATACTATTACTTTTCTTTAATTTTTTGTTGGCCCTTTAATTCTTCTCTTTATCAAATCGACATTGATAAGTATATATGTTCAAACATATTCTTTGCAATCCTAAAGTTCCAGAAGAATCCGATATGTATATCTTTAAATACTCGACAAAAAGTTTAAAACTGAAAGTGTCCGGTGATTAATGACTATACAGATATGTAAGAATACTGAACGCTTACATATTTTAATTTCAAAGCCAGTGTTGTTTGAAGTTAAACTTAATTAATATTCTCAAAATCTTAAAATCCAATTTTTATTCAAATCACACACTAGATTTATGCATGCAAGAATAGCGAAAGAGAAAATAAATGCCATTAATTTCATTAATTCAACATTTTTATACCCGAAACTGTCTCGAATGATCAGTCAAAATGACGATTCAGGAAGTTACCATAATTATTAATGACTTTTACAAAAGATTAGAATTGTTAAGTATTTAAAGTTAGATTAAATTGATTGTAGTATGAAAATTAAAGGCTAATTAACGAAAATATGCCATCCATGTAATGTTGGTATAGGCACAGAAAATTTCCATTAATAACATAAGTAATGAAAATTCTTTCTAATAGTGAATTTTTTTATCATTATATAATATTTACAAAAATTGTGTAATATTTACAAAATAGCTGCAAAAATTCCAAATATGGATTTGCCATATTTGGGGGGACTTCGTTTTGTCACTAGAAATGAATGTCTGATGAGTCCCCTAAAAATACAGTTATTTTATTTTATTTTTGGAGAGTGCTGGGCAGCGATCTGGACTCCTGTAACGGAAATTCTTAATTAAATATGCCAGCACACCCTAAACCCCCTAGTGAATTAGGTAAGCCACTCCTAATCACTTAATTTTGGAAAATTCATAGTGCTAAGTAAAAAAAATAGTCAATATCTAATAAAAATAAAAGTGATCGTTAAAGGTCCTGGTTCAATCCTTAGATAATGGTAAGGCATCAGCCTTCACTCTACCCTATTTGCGTTGTGTAATTTTGGAAAAGGAATTAACTTTTAGACCGTAAGTAAATATCAGAACTTAAAATCCAAAAATAGACTTTTTAACCTAAGTATAATTGAATCTTAGAAAACTATACTAACAATAAAATAAAATAGGACTCATGGTCGAAATGAAATATACAAGTTTAACAATTAATATACATTTAGTTACAATATTATATTTACAAATTAAAGATATGTCACACAACACATCGGGTTCAAACATGATAAAAAAAATAACAGTTAAACATTTATTCACACAATTATTAGTGATAATTCTAGAATAAAAAAATTATTTTAATAATTCATTACTCTAATTCTTGGGTACCAATTTGAGCGTACAGGCCAATTTTACTCATATTTCTTTTTTTTTTAGCTTTAAATAAAACTTGGGGAACAATAAAATTAAAATGCAGTACCTTTATATCTTTAGACGTTGAGAAAAATCTGGAACAGCAGTCATTGTCAGCGTCAGTTGAATCTATACTCCTCGGATGTGGTGACACTTAGTAAAAACCTGGCGATGGCACACCCTCATTTTCTTTCGACTCATAAACATCGAGTTTCAACTCCTATTTTTGTGGAGGTTTTCACCTCAAAAAGAAAACTTTCAAAACCAAGAGCATCTTTTTCATTTCATCTCTCTTCCCCAAAAAAAAGAACTCTCAATCTTCTCATCCATAGCAGGCGGGGCTAACCCCCTTCTCTCCCTCATACACCAGAGATGACCAGTAAGTTTTTTTTACTGATGACACCTCGACAGAGATTCGCTGGCCCTTTGTACGAAGATAGGGGACTCATCCCCTATCGCCTGCCTTCCCGTCCGATAGAAGGAAAAAAGCCGCTTATTTAAACCTTGCTGTGGGGTCTCATTTTATTACTCTGTCATAAATTTGCGTATAAATCCAATCCTGACAATACTGTCAAGACATTGTGTCCAAGGCGCCAGGTCGTCGGAACTCCTGTTCAGAGATGCCATTATTGATAACTGGCCTGTTTTGCTTCTTAACACGCAAATAGCACTAACATGTAGTATAATACTCTTTACAACATTCATATTACATATAAATATATATAAAACACCAGAAAATTAATTATATGCTTAATATACACTTTTATAATCAGCACTAACAATATCTATATTAATAAAATAACAAATCGCTCTGTGTGTGTGTGTGTGTGTGTGTGTGTCTGCGATAGTTAGCGAAAACTACGGTACGTACGAAGCTCAAATTTTTTCTGAGAGTAGCCTAATATCTCTCCTGATGCACCTGACGCTCAGAATTTCGAAATTCTAATTATTAACTGAGTAATTAATTAAAATCGAGAGGTCACTCTCATAAAAAATCATCTTTTTCCCATTTTTTTTTCTCTTTCATTCTTTTACGGTTGGTTGGTTGTGTAAAAATTTTCGCAGAAATAATCAGATAAGCCGGTGTAACAATGACATTGGAGTATTTGATGTTTCAAGACGATGACCATAGAGGAATAAGGTAGGTGGAGGTGAAGTAAGTCTGAAAAAAGGTTTGAATGTGAAACCATTTATTGCTCAAATTTTAATATTCCAAACAAAAGGACATGGAAGGGATTTTGTCATGGAGGAATGAGATAGGTGGAGGGGAAGTATTATCTCTGGGGGTGATGTTAAAAATGTAACCCTACATTAAGTAACATTAAGTCCAAATAAAACCACGTGCTTTGACACGCCTATCAATTGAAACAGGTTTAAACCCGTATATTTTTGCCATTATTTTTAAAAAAGAACTAATCTATCGCTTCACCGGTAAGAATTTATTAATTATTTTATCATATGTGTTTTAAATATCAATATAGAATATTATTTTAAAGTTTTGTTTGAAAATATAACATTCTTCTGTTAATATCTTAAAATCGTCTGCAGTCAGAAATCTATACATTAGATTAATATTTATTACTTAAGTTTTCATACATGATTTTAAAAGAGTGTTTTCATCATTATATTTTAAATATTTATTTACATGCAATTATTAAGTCATAAACATTTTTCATCTACGTTATAAAGTATTTAAAATTATATTAAATTAGGAAACTTTTAGTTATAAAATTTTTAGTTCGCATCAAATGTTTTCAATACTTATTTAATTTCAATTTGATATTTAATTGTTGCTAATTTTCCAATTTCTTTTATTTTAAAAGCGAACATTTATTTTAATAAATAATAATAGAGCAAAGACTATTCAAAAAAATTACTATTTCTTCTTAAAATATGCTTCAGTTGTAATTCATTTCTTTCAATTCGTATTATAATACAAAATTCCTTCCACGTCCTTTTGTTTGGAACATTAAAATTTGAGCGATAAATGGATTCATATTGCAAACCTTTTTTTGATCCTTACTTCACCTCCACCTATCTCAATCCTCCATGGGATTTTGTATTATAAGACGAATTGAAAGAAATGATTTACAACTAAAGCATATTTTAAGAAGAAATTGCAAATTTTTAAAATTGTCTTTGTTCTATTATTATTGGAAAATTAAAAATAATAAAATTTCATATTGAAATTAAATAAGATATTGAAAATATTTTAAATATAATTTAAATTCTCATTTTCGATAGTATTAATGATATATATATATATATATATTTTAATCTCAGAAGTGTTTTTTATCACAAAGTTGAAAAGTACTTATGCATTCGGTTTGTCTGTCCGTCTGTCCATACTGTAAATCCCGTAAATATACTCAATTGATAAAGCTTATTTAGGATCACTAAAGCATGTTTGGTATTGCATATGAAATATGTACGAATATTGGTTCATTTACAGAGACACTCAAAAGAAATCGATTACATTACCGTATATACGGAAAAATTGTTTGACGAGTATTTTAATGAGATCTCGCTATTTTAAATGTATTGAAACGGCTATAAATCACCTGCTTTCACTACGATTAAATTAAACACACAAATCATAGCCATTTTTATTGATTTACAGGGACACACAAAAGAAATCAGCTACAGTACTGTATTTGCGTAATAATTGCTGGAGAGTACGTTTTAAAATTGGTATGTACTTTTAAATTTAATTAGTTTTTTGCATAATACTCTTTGTATATAAAATCTATATTTGATATACAGGGCTGCACAAAAATAGTCGCATACCATTTTCTTTATTAGAGGAAATTGCTGAAGGCTAATTTTCAGAAATATATGTACCACTTAAATGAATTAAATTTTGAAATGCATATTGCATTACAAATCTCTATATCATATACAAGGTTCCTGAAAAAATCGGATAATTTTCCGAATGTAAATGGGAACAGCTGAAATTCGGTTTTGAAATGCTTTATATATTAAATAAACTGTAAATGGAAAATAAATTGTTTTCGGATGTTTCTAAAGATAAAGGAGCATTGGCGACTTGGAAGCGGTTATCGAGTATTTTTACATAGTGATTATAGTAAACTATCGTAGTTTAAGAAACATCTGTCTTTTTAGCACTTTCCAAGAAAATTGAAAAGTGCTTATGCATTTGGTTTGTCGGTCCGTCTGTCCACGCTCTAACTCCCGCGTTTGGTGACCCTAAATAAGATTTATATCAATTGCATGAAAATCCTACTATATTTATAGTCGGATTTTCATGCAATTGATAAGGATTATTTAGGGTCACCAAAGCATGTTTGGTATTGCTTATAAAGTATGTATGACTAATGATTCATTTACAGGGACATTCAAAAGAGTTCGATTACATTATGATATATGGGTAAAAATCGTTTGGAGCGTACTTTAATGACATTCCGCTATTTCTAATGTATTCAAACTAATATAAATCAATTAATTTAACTACGGTTACGTTAAAACAGAGCATTTACAGCATTTTAAAATAAATTTACAGGGACACACAAAAGAAATGGTTACGATACTGTCTTTGCTTAATAATTGCTGGAGAGTACGTTTTAAAATTCGGTATACGCTTTTAAATGTAAATACTTTTTTCCACATTACACTTTACATATAAATTCTATACATCATATACAGGGCAGCACAAAAGTATTTGCCTACCATTCTCCTCATTAGAGGATATTGCTGAAGGGGAATTTTCAATTGAAATATGTGTATCTCTTAAATGAATTAAATTTTGGAATGCATGTTGTTAATATGTACCTATCGATGTATCATATACAGGGCTTCTAAAATTTTCGGATCATTTTCCGAATGCAGATGGAAACAGCTGAAATTTGGTTTTGAAATGCTTAATATATTGTCACATGGTGAAATGAGACGCAATATCTTAAATTTTTAAACGGTGCAGTTTTTTACATTATTCTGAATGTGTTGGATAGTGTTTCATAATCTGTACTTGATGCATGACTTTTTATTTTTAAATACATTTTTTCATTGTTCTTTTTTTTTGCTTTTAAATACTAAAAATTGTTCCGAGTTTAACGCACACCTGCCATACAGTGCTGCAGGTAGTGGGAATCTGTGTAGGATATTTGCACAGACCATATTTTATCCTTAATTTATAAGTAGTGGTTATTTCCGAACAATAATTTCATTAAATTTCTTAAATTCTTATTGGATTTTACCGCCCTCTCGACTAATGTATGTACGAATTCGCTTAATACTGGAGTTTCCTTCGGATATAGGTTTATGAAGGAATTAGTGAGCTCCTGGAGGTGAAAAGTAGAACTAACATATTTTACAGAGCATGCAACAGCAGTGTAGGAGATTCTAATTTTTAATATTGGACTCTTAATTGCGTGGTGGTTATCATTATTTCTGAATAGAAATTTCAACAAATTTCATAAATTGCTATTTGTATCCCCATCCCGTTGGGTAATATATCTACGGAAAGAATGAAAATCGGATTATCGATCGGATTTAGGTTTGTTTACGAAAAAATGCCTATTCTGGTGATGGCAAGTGAAACTAAAGCACTCTGCAAATCGTGCATTCCAAGCTTATTATATCCGACCGCAGGTGGCGGTGATCCATATCAGATTTTCGTACAAAATATACTGCGCCCGTAGTGGTGAAAAGTGGAACTAAAGTACTTTGTAACACGTACGCGGTTAGAATTGTTAGTTAATTTAATAGTTAGTGTTAATTTTAATTAATTTAGAATTTGGCTACGGTTAGGTAACAGTTCGGTTACATTTGGGTTATAGATAGGTTGCAATTATATTTCGGTTAGTCTTACGTTATATTTAAATTCCGGTTACGTTATAGTTAGGTTATGATTAAGTTACAGTTAGTTTAAGGTAAATTGTAGTTAGGTTACGGTCAGAAAATTGATAAGTTATGAGAAGGTGACGACTAGGTTACATTTATGATATATTTAAGTTTGGCTCAGGTTAAGTTGCAGTTAGGTTACAGATAGGTTGCGATTACATTACAATTAGGTTAGGGTTAGGATTTCATCCACAAGTTGAATATTACACACGTTTTAATTGAAATATACTTAATTTTGATCTATGGTTCTGAAACTACATTACTATATATTAACCTTTTATCTAATCATTGATTATCGATTTTAATTAAGGTATAGTCGGATCTAGGAGAGATATAATTTGTTTGAAAATCAAAATGTTACACTTAAGATTTCGAGGTGAAAAAAAAAAGTTACGTGACTGAACAGTGATATTTACGGATAAAATCAGCATTTTAACGCGAAAATTGCGCAATTGTTGAACACATATTTCCTTCTCCGTTTTCCATTGAAGTCGTTTTAAATATTTGTTACTCTAAATTCAGTTTAAACCGATTTTTTTAAACCGATTTTTCTCACAGTCAGTGGCCACGTATTTCGAATTAGAGATAAAATCACAAACTTCAGGTTCGTTTGATATTATTATCACGCACCCGGGCAACGCCGGGCGGGTCAGCTAGTTAATAATAAAATTTAAAAATAACTCTATGTACAATTATCCATATGAATATCAGTAGAATTGCTGGATCTTTACATGCTTCCAGCAGAGAGCAAAAGGGGAATGGAATTTTAATTAAGCGGGTGAATTCAATTTTATTTAATTAAGTCAAGTGGGGGTCGTTTGTTAATTTTTAACCGACTTCAAAGAGGAGGTTATGATTTCGACCTGTATGTATTTGTTGTTCACTCATAACTTCTTTAAATATGAACCGATTTTGATAATTCTTTTTTTGTTTGAAAGTATAAGATGCCCGTGTGGTCCCATTTTAATTTCATTAAAATCTGCTGACTGGAACTTTTTAAAAATAAAAAAATTATAATTCCAATTCTTTTTGAAGCAGTCATCCAATTATAAGCGTTCATTTTTCAGGTATTCGCAGGCTTTCATGTCAAGCACACAAGTCAGATGTGTGTGTACAATAAATAAATAAAATTTCAGGCTATCGCTCTTACACCGATAAGAGATATTTTTTCTACAAAGTGCGAAATCTTGACTGACAACGGCCGAGATCTAGATAGATTTTGCACTGTTAGCGAAATAAGATTCATCAATGCGAAAATTTCCACTGTCAGAAATCTTCAGCTGTAGCTGCATAATGATCCCACCATTTGTATAGATCTCTATTTTAACCAATGAAAATGCTCCATTCATCTGTTGATTAGAACTTTTTAAAAATAAAAATTAAAATTCAGATTTTTTTTACAAGCAGTCGTTCAATTAGAAGCGTTCGTTTTTCATGCTGTTACTCTTACGCAGATACATGACCTTGCGAAATTTCGACTGGACCGCATTCAGATAGATCTTGCGCTATTACGAAATGAGATTGACCAATAAGATAAATAATACTTACTTTAAGCAGCGACAATTTCACAAAATGCAAGCTTCTAATTGGTCAATCTGGTTTCGTTAATAGCGCAAAATCTTCCGCATCTCAGCCAACGCCGTGAGAAAGGGGGTAAAGGGAGTCAAATTTATAGTTCTAATGTCATTTTTGGGTTGTTAGAAGGGAAAGTTGGGGGAGGGGGCGCCAAATTGTCACTTTTCTCCGGGTGCAGTTTTCTCTTCCCACACCCCTGATCGCAGCCAAGTTCTCTTTCACTGTTAGCAAAATCAGAATGCCCAATTAGAAGTTTGCATTTTTGCGAACTTTTCGCTATTTGCTTAAACAGTGAAAAGTTTGGAATAATGCAGGCTTCTGATTTGTCAATCATTATAGTGGGAAAAAATATACATACGGATCATAGCCACTGTTGCAGAGATGCGAGTCCTTTGCAAAGTGCGAAATCTTAACTAGATTAATTCTTATATCCGCCAAAATGGAAGGTCTGTATCGATGCTTGCCAACGTCGGAAATAGGTGTAAATAAACTAAAAATCCACCTTTATATGTCAGAGCACAAGTGCCTGTGTATCAGGGTGGTTTTTTTGTCGGATGTACAAAGAAATTAAAGTACATTGCTATGTGTATCAATTACTGCCCTGAGATTCAGATTCAGTTATCGAGTTAAATATTGAGATACTTTCAAATTTTCTTCTGACAGAATTCCTGGATATCAAAGTGGTAATATACGGGGGTATTTGATAGGTTGAGACGATTCTAGACAAAAGAAAATGGGAAAGCATTTTGATGAGTTTACCATTAAAGTGAAGCTAGTTAATTTCTTGCAGTCGGGGCCTCCGTCGCTGAGTGGTCAAGACACCACGCCGCTTTGCGCGCACTTTGCGAGCGTAGAACGTTGTGTGTTCGAATCCTGCTGGTTCCATTGCATATGCTTTTTGCGTGGGACTCCTGGTTGTACTTCCTTCGTGTTGTAAAAATTTACTTGCGCTATTTCGTCCCTGTACACTTTTAAAAATTTGGAACTTTTGCTGTATCGTCACTGCACCGCTTTTATAGAATATCTCTATTTTGACCAATGAGAATGCTCCATAAAAGAGTGAAGTAATCGTTTTCTGTAAAGGCAGTGGAGTGACGATGCAGCAAATGTTTCAAATTTTTAACAGTGTATATTGACGATGACTTATTAGCAGGCTTTCATGTCGAGCACACAAGTCAGATGTATGTAAGTTGTCCTTGCAGTCGTATAATCGTACTCTTTAGGCGACTATCGTCAAATTTTAGAAGTTTCGAATTCCTACTTTTTGTGTAGTTTAGAAAACCGTGTCTGTCCATACCCATTTCTGAGGTCCTTAAGAATAGACGTGGACCTTAAAGTTTGATAAAGGCGACAACTTTTCGAAGAGTAAGATCTTATCTAAACAAGATCCACGTCCGAAAAACCTAAAGATCTACAACGATGTCTGGTCAACTGGTCAATTTGCTATTTCATTTTTAGCTATTCAAAAGCAATTTACATTGGGCCTGTTCAGCGCAACTTACCAAAGTAACCAAATGTTACCGACCGATTGTGGGGCTGTACGAAAGCGAATTGTGGCACAAATGAAAACTATCCTGTTGAATTACAACTGACGTCACACTTCGCCTTGATTTTCATTTCGTACTTGTCTGCAATCGGTAAGTGACTGGCAAGTAACCGGTAAGTTGTGCTGAACACGCCTATGGTAAGTTGCTTTTGAATAGCTAAAAATGAAATAGCAAATTGACCAGCAAATTTAATACTTCAAAGCCCAGCAAAGTACATTAATTAGTCAATGCATTGCAAAGAGATATCACATATCAGTACACATAATTGAGTATTACTGTATGAATAACTAAAAAGTGGGAAATAAAATAAGCTTTTTAAAAAAAAAAATATCAACCGACTTAAAAAAAAGCGCTAAAAAGAATTAAATAATTCTTTAAAATTCTCTAATGGCAAAACGTTATTGAAAAATCAGACATCGAATATCAGGTACTGGCATCAAAACGGTTAAATTTAATTTATATAATTTAATATCCACCAAACATGGATTTTAGAGAGTATATTTTTTACAAGAGATGAATTTGCATATTTATGATTTAATTTATGAATATATACATATAAAAGAATGAATTATTTTTTGAAGTTGGTGCCAAACTATCTTAAATACAATAAGAATCGTGAATATACTGCCCCTAGTACCACAACAAAAATGGTGATGATCATTGTCGATTTTGATTGTTTGGCACCGACTTTAAAAAGTAATTCATTATTTTATATGTATATATTCATAAATTAAATCATAAATATGCAAATTCATCTCTTGTAAAAAATATTCTCTCTAAAATCCATGTTTGGTGCATATTAAATTATATAAATTAAATTTAACCGTTTTGATGCCAGTACCTGATATTCGATGTCTGATTTTTCAATAACGTTTTGCCATTAGAGAATTTTAAAGAATTATTTAATTCTTTTTAGCGCTTTTTTTGAAGTCGGTTGATATTCTTTTTTTTAAAAAGCTTATTTTTTATTTATTTATTTCGAATCAAATAACACCATCTGCAAGTCAATACGATCATTCGTTACAAAATTACGGCAGGTTTTATGAATTTTTATGACTACAAAGTTGAAAATAATATTTTATCATTGAGCACAACTTTGTTACATTTATTTTCTATTAAATAAAATGTTCTTTATTTCATATTAAATGTTATTAAAATAATTATTCATACGTATTAAATTTTCACTACATTTTCACTACACGCATTAAATTCATACGTATTAAATGTTTTTAAAATAGCAATAATCAAAATCTGGGTCATTTAAGACTTTTTCAATGTCGTCAAAGTTGTCAAAATTCCATGTAGTCTTAATTTTGCATTCATAAAACCAATTACGACTTTGTATTCATAAAAGCTTCCGTAACTTCGTGGCGAATGATTGTATCGACTTGCAGATACTAATGTCTTTCGATTCAGAATTAAAAAATGCTTAATCAATTATATTTCGTTTGACCTACTTAATTTTGTTTGAGTTACCCTTTCTCAAAATTAACCCCTTGAAGGTTAGTGATGCTGTTATGGCATGGCATCACATTAATTTTAATTCCTAATTTCCATATTGTCACCAAAATTTTTCAGCGAAAATTCTTCTCTTATTAAATACACGAAAATATACTTTTATTTTATTTACAAATAAATTTTCTTAAAAATGCCGGTATCATTCAATTGTTTCAACATTTAAAGAATGCAGATACCTTGCTCTTGAAAAATTTAAAATATCCTCCCCCGACGGAAAGAAAAAAAAACTAAAACACAGTAAATCAACTTTAATTTTAGTAGATTGATCGAATCTTACCAAAATTTGGTGAATGGCCATCAGTTGTTGCTGTAAAAACCTATTTTACCTGCAATGAAGTATAACTTTCTGCTCTGTTTTCATAAAAGTCCTTCCGGCAGTGCCGGGAGGAAGAGGTAGCTTTCATATACTTATTTATTTATTTTAAATTAAGTTATATTATTCAAATATACGAAGCTGAAATTAGTGGAACACGATTATATAAGATTGAATACTAGTTTTTGTCAATACTGAATATTAATAGGAATTTTTAGAAATTAGTCATCTTTTATTCAACCTGGTTTTATTTTAAGCGATTTATAGGGTCGCCAAATTCCACGATATCCATTTTAAAGCAACATGATGGATAAAACAAACAAATGAGCTTGGTCGAAATCTTAATTCATGTGAACATGCACACTCACATCGAAATCGATTAATATATACGAATGTTGTCGCGGGCAAATTGATTAAAAAAAAAAAAAAAATGTCACCCACATTAGAAATTCAAACTGCTATATCCCAGGCGTTTTTCAAGGTAAAGACAAAGCAAAAAATGCTCCGGAATTCATCATTAAGATAAAGAGTTTAGAAAGAACCTTTTTTCAATTTCTAATTTTTTGTTTGTACATCATTATACATTTAAAAGATTTTTGACAAACTTAAATGGCCGCCATTTTGAAACAGCATGGGGGATACAGTGGGCCCGTGACCTCGATCAAGACCTTGGTATGTACTATGTACTCACGGAGTTATATCGAAATCAGTTTATAAATATGCGTATTATCGCGGGACAAATTTCATACTGTTTCAAAATGTCAATCACACTGGAAATTGAAAGTGCTAAAACTCAGCCATTTTTCAAGATATAGATGAAACAAAAAATGCGCTGGAATCTTTGCATCAAGGTCAAAACACAAAAGAAAAATAGTTTTCAGTTTCTTACTTTTTTGCACCTAATTTTAAAATTTAAATTAAAAAAATTAATATTTTGCCAATTTGAAACAAGACGGTGGTTGGAACTGGCCAACGAACTCGGTCCAGTCATTGGTATGTACTATCTAAGCATCAGGTTTCATCCAAATCGGTATATAAATACGCGTGTTATCACGTGACGCAGACCAGATCATTTCAAAATGGGAGAAACACTAGAAATTAAAAGTACTATAACTCAGCCATTTTTTAAGATACAGGCGAAACAAAAAATGCTTTGGAATCTTTGTATCAAGGTCAAATGCATAAAAGAAAGATCTTTTTCAATTTCTCACTTTTTTGTACCTAATTTTAAATTTTAAATAAAAAAAAATTAAATGGCCGCCATTTTGAAATAAGATGGCGGATTGAACTGGCTAATGAACTCGGTCCAGGCTTCATTATGTACTATGTACACACCAAGTTACATCCAAATCGATTTATAAATACGCGTGTTATCACGTGACAAAAATCAGATCGTATCAAAATGTCAGCCATAAGAAAAATTCAAAGTGCTATGACTCAATTATTTTTTAAGATATAGACAAAGTAAAAAGTGTTCTGGAATCGGTGTTTTAAGATCTAACTCATAAAATAAAAATATTTTTCAATTTTTTCGTATTTAATTTTAAATTTTAAATTTTTTAAATTTTTTTAAATGGCCTCCATTTTGAAACAAGATGGCAGATGATGCTGGCCAATGAACTCGGTGATGTTTGTATGTACAATGTACATACCAAGTTTTATTCAAATCGGTTCATAAATTCGTTAGCTATAGCATGACAAAAATCAGATATATGTCAACATTTGAACGGAGGGTGGTTTTGGGGTCTGGGAGTCATGATCGGTGAAAATATACCAAAATTCTCTGGAAGTGCTTTCCTCCGGACGGCTGCAATAGATAGCTTTTTACTTTTTGTAATGAAAGCTACCTAAAAATACAGTTTTTTTTTTGGTCGAAACTGTGGAGAAATAATTGCGGAAGGTGTTATTAAGTTCATAATAAAAATATACATCGAAAACGAATATTTATCGCTTGAATTATCACATTGCTAACTAAGCGTAGACTTGCAAAGTGAAAAATGTCCAAGCCGGTAATGTCTCAGCTTGGCCACGAAGTTAAACATTTTTTCTTTTTTTAGGGAAATCATCGGATCTTCATTTATAGTGCCAAAATAAAGTTCTCAAATTTTGATGAATGGCCATCCAGTGGCGCCAACTTGTATGGGCTCGAGCCCACCCAATAATTCTGAATCATAGCGTACCAACTTCCATTGTTCTACTTATTTATTTCATTATTATTTTATTATTCATTTTTCTCCTTGGAATAAAATCTAGACACACGGCAGTGTGTCAGCCAAGTTCACAAAGTAAAAGGCGACACACCGGCCGTGGGTTATATTACCCGAACCATTTCGGGCCACTTTCGACCCCCCAATAACTGAAATTCTATTTCACCTACACACTTGCAATTTTTTGTGTAGTGTAAGACCATCTTCTAATTTCCGAATCCTACAATTAAAAAAAAAATCTTTTACCGTTCACGTGAAATTGGCGTCTGAAGACCGCTATTTTTACCACTGACTCACTGACTCACTCATAGAAATGTTTGACTACTTCCAGGTGACTTAGAAAGTTGAAATTTGGTGTGAAGGTAGGTTATTGGATCTATAAATAGGAAAAAATCAGAAATCACCATTAATTAAACATTAATGGTGGTTAAAAGATAAATTATTTAATTACAATGGGAGTTTATGAGAATTTCACAAAATACCAGAAATAGTGCCAAGTTGGCGTCACTTTTGGCGACTATCGGGGCTAATCTCTGAAACTACCGAGCCGATTTCCAAAGAAATGGTACCAAAATAATGGTATTCTCCCCGGTTCAAACATAGATTATATCTTATGTCTGTGTCACTAACCAAAAAGGGTTCAGAAGCCAAAAACATTCTAAAAATGAGATTTTTGTTTTACTAAATGGCATAGAAGCACAAAATTAGGCATGTTAATTATTTATAAGATATAAATGATCACTAATGACATTTCTAAAAAAATACTAAATTTAAAAGGGGGAGAAATGCGCGAAAAGCGTTCTAAAAATGTTCTAAATTGGGATTTTAAAGCAATCTAAGCAAGCAACAAACCTATCTTAAAAGTAATAATATCAAAATGATGGTGATAGTCCTTGCTCCAACGTAGGCTATATCTTATGCCGATGCCACTAATCCAAAGGGGTAAAAGAGCAAAAAACGTTCTAAAAATGCGATGTCTGTATTTTAAGGGCCTAGAAACATAAAATTTGGCATGTTCATTACTTATAAGATATAAATGATCACTAAGAACATTTTTTAACAAATATAAAATTTAAAAAGGTTATAATGCGCGTTCTAAAAACTTTCTAAATAGCAATCTTGGGAAGTTAGCGAACCGTTTCAAAATAAAGATGCCAAAATGATGGCGACAGTACTTGCTCTAACAAAAGTATTGGATAAATTACCAGATTACAATGGGAATCTATGGGAATTTGGCGAAATACCAGAAATAGCGCCAAGTTAGCATCACTTTTAACGCGTAATTTTTGTCGTCAATTTAATGATATATCGCCAAGTTGGCGACAAACTTTTTTTTTGGTCTATGAGGTAATCAATAGTACCCAATCACGTAAAAGAAAATCCTTATTAGTGGAATTTAAAGGAACATAAGTACTCATAATGTTAAAATTTTTAAATTTGACTGAAAAAAAACAGTGAATAAAAGCATGAAAAACTGTAAGATTGATTATTATTAAATAAAGTTAATTTAATATTAAGGGAGACCCGTACCCTATTTTCGGCCAAAAATCATCAAAAGTTCAATTTTTTTTTTTTCTCAGAAAACGATAAAATACATATTTACGAATATCCATACAAAATTTCAGAACTCGGGTACACTTGTAACAGGTAGAAAATGAGCTTTTTAAATTGTACTCACTATAGAGTTTAAAGGACTAGCGGCCATTTAAAACGTGTTTTCCTGAAAATGACTTTTTTCATATTTTGCCTAAGTTCAAAGTACTAAGGCTCAGTGGTAAAATGATTTAGAAACAAAGTGTTTATGTTTTTAGAATCTTAAAAAATTTGCAACAAAAGTAAGGAGAGATATTTTTTAAAACTACTTCTGAAAATTTTACATAAATTGGTAAACATGAAAATTATAACGAATTTAAGGAAATTTACCATGCGTATATATATATATTTTTTTTTTTTTAGCTGATTAAAATAGAAAATTAAAAATATCTCTCCTTAGTTCTTTTCTATATACTATAACACTATTTAAGAAATTTTAGTAATACCAAAATATTGAAAATTGAATGAAGAGTAGTAATTTTAAAAAGTGTATTTTTCGACAAAAAAAGTCATAAAAATCCCCATAAAAATATACTTTTTAATAAAAAGTGAATTTTTTTGCTAATTATTCCTTACAAGAAGATTCTTAAATAGTACACCAAAATTCATTACTTTAAAATCAATAATAAAAATTTTGGGTTTTTTCTTACGGGTCTCCCTTAAGCCTATTTATTTCAAAAAGGAAACAAATACCTACTTATTTGACAAAAAATAATGATATCGTATCAAAAACATGAATGTGAAAGAATGCCAAGTTCGTTAAAGGTTTCGCTAATAAAAGAAGTGATTTGACAAAAAATAATGATATCTTATCAAAAACATGAATGTGAAAGACTGCCAAGTTCGTTAAAGGTTTCGCTAATAAAAGAAATGAGATCTAACTGCAAACCAAGTTCTTTCGAAGCTCTTTAAATCATAGCTCCTGTCTTGCATAATATTCTTCAATTGCTTAAAATGATATGTTACGTTACTTGTTATTCAATAGAGCGACTTGGCAAGTTTTCAGCACCAACTTTAATTTTTTTGTCGGACAAAGATCTAGTCAATCGAGTGTTCGATTAAGTATCTTGAAGTTAAGGTATTAATAAGTTAAGGAAGTGATCAACTTTAAGTTCTGATCAACTAAATAGAGAAATTTGAATAAGAGAAAACTTGCTAAGTCGCTCTATTGAATAACAAGTAACGTAACATATCATTTTAAGCAATTGAAGAATATTATGCATGACAGGAGCTATGATTTAAAGAGCTTCGAAAGAACTTGGTTTGCAGTTAGATCTCATTTCTTTTATTAGCGAAACCTTTAACGAACTTGGCAGTCTTTCACATTCATGTTTTTGATAAGATTTATTTTACTAATGCCATGTGTTTTAATTCTCCGACTAAAATCCATAAATCCCAAATGACTGAAATGTTTTGCTCCGTGTTAAAGTTTGTTAATTTAACATGTAGTCATGTTCATGATATCATGATTTTTACAATAAATATCAGTATCTTTATAAGGAAAAATGTTTGAGAATACAATTTAATAGAACTGAAAATTTATTAAAACGTGATAGCTTGACTTAATATTCTCATCTTTCAATCCTTCAAAGAAAAATAAACTGATCGTACTATTTTACAAAAATATTTTTGGGCCAACCCAATAGTTTTTCAAAAGTTGGCGCCACTGTGGCCATCAGTTATCTCTGAAAAAGCCTAGAAAGGATGAATTCAGGGAGAAGTTTTGAACAGAAAGCGATACTAATTACTATTTTTTCAGAGAAGAAAAAAATCCCTGAAAATCTTGCCCAGTCAACCCGGACAAACCACGCTGGTTTCGAACCCCTGAATATCTGCCCAAAGCTCCTCATTTCGGGATTGCTGGATTCCCACTGCTAGGAACCTATTGATTTTGGCAAGGCCGGCGAAATGCTGCCAGGGCCTTATAAAATTACTAAGCGGAACCCAAAGTCTTTGACTGCAGTATTCGACTATTAAAAATTGTATATATAATAGAATAATTTATAAAATAGTGTAAAAAATATGTAACACATGTAGAATACAGTCAAACCTCGTTAACACGAACTCGCTTAACATGAATTACTTTTAGCATGAATTGTTTTCACAGTCCCCAATAAAGGCGAATACAAAGATTTGATACTAATAACATGAATTACTGTTAACATGAACAAAATTTTGATTCTTACTTGAGGTTCATGTTAACGAGGTTCGACTGTATACGAATTCTTCCACATTCAAGGTGTGTAATTATTTTTTATTTCAAAAAATATTTTATCCTTTAGAACAATTGAACTGAGGTATTTGTACCCTATATGGACAGGGCTCTCAATATGGACACCCCTAATATTTTTAAAGGTAATAATTTTGATCGAGAGATGGCTCAACATTTTCGCGAAGAAAAGCAGTTGAAAAAATAATTAAGGCTGGAAAATGTAAAAAAGCGCGCTGTTCGCCATTTAGGAGGAAATTTGTTGTTTCGAGATGTGCTGATCTTAATTACTTATAAGCTTAAATTCTTATTAGATATGGTAAAATTGTATTAAATGTTGAAAAGTGGAGTATTTTAGAAAGCGAATAAAAATATTTTCGATTGCTATTGCATATTTTGCTTAAAAACCTTTTCCTTATTCATTTGTTACAAGATTTAGTAAAACTACGCCCGGTTCCAAATATGACAGCTTATGTCCCCTTCGACTACAACTGTAAAAATGAAGAAAATTCAACGTTGCCAAGCAATAAATTGAAAAGGCATCAAAGTGGTAAAATCTTTGTTCAACAAGATGCTATTTGAACAATCCCCCAAAAACCTTCCTCCAAAAAACCCTTGCAGAAAACAAAAAGAAGCCCCCCCCCAGTAGGATATCTGTTGGCGATCTGTAAGTACCAATGGTATCTGTAGGTACCAATGGTATGACTTCCTCAACAAAGGAGAGCTGGTACTGCTTCTTTTGCAGTATTGATGCTTTTTCAAACATGCGGCCATGCATCACACGTGGCAGATATGTTCATGAGGATTATGTGGGACTTACTGCCCATGGTGAAAAAGTTTCTATTTGTCCATGCTGTGAGGACTGAGTAATAACAGATGTAAATTCGCAGACAGATGCAATAAAGCTAAGCAAAACCAACAATATTATTTCATAATATTTACTAGTAACTAAGGGGCTTTGCATGGGTCTTCGAAGGGTAAAAACCGAGAATGACCCCCCCCCCCTTTCTAAAATGCATGCTCTGAAGATATTTACTGTCCCCCCTCCTCCTGCGAATATTTTAAGATACATTTTTTTATTCCCTTTCCTCTAAAAACCCTTGGAAAAGTGGCTCTTCCATGCACACTGTGTATAAAGTCACTAAGGACACACCTGTCTATAACAGGGACAGGTAGTTCCTTATATGGACACTTGTAAACATTTTTTTGTTTTTATCATTTAAATTAAACTAGAATAAATAAAAGGTCGCTAATTTTAATAATGATAGTCAATAGTTCAAGAATAGTGGTCACATATTTTTGGAGTCCTATGACTTGTACATGGGGGTGAAAAAAATACATTTTTCTTAGGGTGTCCATATTGGGTACAGGTACCTTATATTTTGCGTTTACGATTACTTTAATGATCTTTGCATATATAAATTCCACGTCAATTATATCAGTTTTGGTTATAAAAGATAAAGTTATTATTATTTTTCAAAAAAAAAAAAAAAACAAAAACACTTAGGCAGCAACATGAGTGAGTACTTCATTTCTGTTAAAAGCAAGGGGGAAAAATTGATTACTGTATCTTTTTGTTGCGATTTTCTCATTAAAAGGGAAATAATTTGAAATTTAAATATTGTTGTAAAACCCGGTGAATTTTTAATTTCATTTGTAAAATTTGATTTACACTTAAAAGAATATAAATAGTTTAGTATCTGTTTCAAATAATAGTATTGAGACTTCAAGTTTTGGATAAACTGATCAACTTAAAATACCTTTTTTTTTTTTTGAGTGAATACAGATATGAAATATGCATAGGTAAATTTTGATATGGTGAAAATGATGTCGGGTTTAGATTTCACGAGGGAAAAATTCAATGAATGAGTCAAAGTTGAATAAATTTTGCTTTCTTTTTCATTTTGGAGTACTAGCATAAGAGCTTAATTGATAACTTTATCATAGTAACAGATCTTTATTATTTTTTACTGCTTACATGTACGATTAATGTTTAATTTTAATAATTTCTACAACAGAGTTTTATAGAAATAGTATTTCGTTAACTTAAGGTTAAATAAGTTTTGTTTAAGAGTTAGGCTTACCAATACAGTAGCACCTCAATCTATCGTTTTTCAAGGAGGGAGGGGAAAAAACGATGAATGCGGATTAACTTCAAAATACGAAAAAACATAATGTTATGTATTATTAATGCATGCAATGATGCTGTTTACTATAAATATTACTTTGTTACTTATTAATCTGTAAAAGAAATAAATCGAAGTTATGAAAAATTAATATTTATTTTAAAATTCAATAATTTTGTTTGGTTTTTCGTTCATTTTTTTAAATAAAAAAAAAATATCTTCAAGATATACAACATCTTTCTGGTCATTTTTAGTAATTTCATATGCATATATAAAAGTTCATACAGTTTTAAGTGCCGTAATTGCATCAAACAGAGTTAGCAATGCTGTCTAGGTTCAACGGCATGAACGTTATCCTTTGCTTCTTAATCATTATTTTAATTTTGTACATTATCATACATTTTTCGTATTTTTAGGACACCACATGTCGCATAATTAATGGAAACATAATCGCAAATGGAAACATAAACCCTCTGCTGTATACAACCTCTCTTCAACTGCCATCATCAACATAAACAGTACGAATGAGCTATTTTAGGATAAAAGAAGTGATTGCAGTTTGTATGTCATATAGATTCGCATGACTTTCAATTTCATTTTAGTGAGGAGAAAAATTTTATAACGATGAATACGGGAAAACGACCTTTGAAGAACGATGTTTGCAGATTTTGTTAACATTATTCAAGTATAATTTGTGCCGAGACCGTAGAAATAAAACGATCAATACTTGACAACGAAGGATGCGGGAACGATAGATCGGGGTTTCACTGTATAAGATGCATTTTTTATTAAAACTAAATTTGTAGATAATTATAAATCAATGAAACAGTTCCTTTTTAAATATTTTCTTTCGTCAAAATTTGACGGGTTTTACCTTGTACTATTAATTTCCATTATTCACTTGATACTCCCACCGTTATCTGGTATAATTGAGTTCATATTTTTCAGAGCGTAATGTGCCAGTCTAGCTAACAGTATTACACTAAACTCCCTCAAATTTGCAACTCTCTAAAATCCGCACGTAATTTATCTATGTAAACAATGAAACAGGTCAAATCAGGTCAAATGTTGGGACAAATTTGACTTTTTTTTATTTTTATATCGAATCTATTATCTATTTACATTTTAATCTAATTTTGTTAATATTACTGAATTTATGTTTTTTTCTTGAAGGAAGGGTAATTTATTTCTGAAAAAATTCAAAATATTACTGACATCACTGGTTATCACAATCTTTTTACCAAATGCATTTATGCATCAATAAAGCATTTTTATTATTATTCAGTCTGAGTTATAAACCAGAAATAAAACTTTTTTATTTCATGAGTTTGATATGAATTAGTAGTGTAACTTTATGAGGCAAGTCTTAATGAATAATTTAGTAAAAATGCATCTCATCTTTATAATGAATATATAATTAGACATTATTGATTATTTAATTAATCTTTGCTTTTAATATTTTAATCATTTTAAAAAATCATCTAAATTTTTATTAATTTATTTAATTTTTTTAATATTTTATTTTATAATCAACGTTCAATATAATTTTGATTGCATTATAAATTGAAATTAATTCAAATAACTGTTTAAAAAAATGTAGGGAGAACTGGGGCACATTGATACAGTTTTTTTTCTAAGAATTATTTTGGTGTCCAGAAAGTTCAAATTTCAAGTTATTTTTCCATGTGGTGTCAGCAAAACTTGTGTAGTGTGTTATAAAAATGTACAATCGTTGTTTTTTATAATATTTTTCATGTAATTTAAAAAATGTAAAAAAAAGTCATTTGTATCAATGTGCCCCCATTCCTGGGGCAGATTAATACACCTCATGGGGCACTTTGATACGTCTGGGGAAAATGGAGACAAAATAACACCAATGCATATTTTTCATAGAAAATGAGTTAGCAAACCATTCTGTATTTATTTATAGAAATTCAAATCACCCACAATTTATTTGTAAGTAATATTAAAGCAATCAAAATTAAATGAATAATGACTTGATGTTCTGGCTGTTCCTTGTCTGATTGTTGGCTGTGGTAGCTTTTTCATATCTGGTACTTCAACTCCAAAATTATTTTCTTACTTTGGAAAGATGAAAAATTACCAGGTTTTCTGCTCATAAATAAGTTTATAAACAGAAAATAAAGTATAATTATTTTAAAAATTCTTTTTATAATATAATTATCCTTTGCTGTTCTGCAGCTTGTTTCTCTTACTTAACATTTCTCATGTAGAAAATACCTTTTTCTCTGGAAAATCGATATAAATTCGAGATTTGCCAGGCTACCGCCTTTTTCTTTTGTTATTTCGACTAGCATTAGATTTTGGATAAATTCGTACGTCTTCTATTAGCAAAAATACTATAAAATGTTCTAATATAAAAACTTAGAGCTATTTCACTTCAATAAAAACTAATATTAGAAATTTTTAGCGAAAAATAGATTAAGGAGTTTATGGTAAAAAAATAATAAAAGGTAATTAAAAAATGAGCTAGAAAAGGATTTATGTTTTATCAATGTGCCCCGGCATAGACTGTATCAATGTGCCCCATACAGCCATTTTGAATAAAATGAGTCTCAAATCCAATACTTCATATTTTAGCTAACAATAAAGAATGAAGAACTGATAAAGAGTAGCTTTACTTGTCAGGGAGAATATCCTTTTCGGTTGAAAATGCTGGAACAGTTGTATGATACTATTTCAATAGTACAACTCAAATTTACTATTGACCTACAAAAACAATAAATCGCCCGTTCCATTTCAACAAACTACTGAATCATGCCCAGACGTTCTGTATCTAAGTGTGCACGCTAGCTTCAATTTTTGGAGCTGTTGTGAAACTTCCTATATTGACCCTGTGAGTAATAGAGGGGGTGTATCAATGTGCCCCATGTATCAATGTGGCCCGTGTACCAATATGCCCCAGTTCCCCCTAAACAAAGCAATAACCTGAAATCAGCAAAATTCTAAAATCCGCACAAGCTCTGGTCCCAAACTGTGCCGATTTGAGAGAGTCTATTTAATGGATGAGCCTTTTAAATTGCTATTCCCTCGAAATTTTACTTGCTATGATAGCATGATAAAAGAATAAAACCAAGGCAGTATTTATTTTATTTTATTTTAAATTATGTATTTAACATACAAATGACAATATATACAATATGATGACAATACATTTAAATTCGTTTACAATACATACAAAATTGGAACCATGAAAGACTAAACTTTAAGTATAACCATCGTTAAATTACCAAATTTAATTTCAAAGGATTTTAACATGAACAGATTAAAATAACTGGACAATACTTTTTTTATTTTCAGAAAAATATAAAATGAGTATAATTAATAATTAGGAATGTTCCAGTTATGAATTAATACACAATGACTAAATCTTTTTCATTTAATAATACTGTTTTTTGAAACATAAAACACATAATGAATTATACAATAAATTTCTTGGCAACACTTAATGTAACTATATATATATATATAAATATGAATATAAAAGCTATACACAAATATTTTAACGCAGCGTCGAAACATTATGTAAGGAACATCAAAAATTGATATCACACAATGAAGTTTTTCGTTTGGATAAGAATTATTGCTTTAATTACGAAGTTTCTGAAATATTTCGAAAAATACCGCTCTTTTAAAGAAAAAACTAAAACACTTGCACATTATCATTATTATTATTATTATTATTATTATTATTATTTTCGTTTAAGGTGCCTATTGGTTTCAAAACTATAGAAACAAAGTCTCGTAAAAGACCGAAAATATATCTACATTTCTTTGGAATTTTATTCTTTAATGCTGAGTTTTAATAATATTATAATTTTTGTAAAATGGCGGGACTATTGGCGAGTTCCTTTTGGATTTCAACTGAAAATAATTTTTATAATTAACCCTCGCAATGCTAATAACGGCTCAATTTGAACCCATCCGGATACTTTGCAGTTTTTTTTTCATTTAAAATATGTATGCTAAAATATTTTTTTGGGGAATTATCCTATGTCTCTGTCATGATTTTATCTACTTAGTAAATTTCACGCAATTCATTTCATTTTTTTATTTATTTGTATAAATTGCGGACGTGATCACTAAGCCCATCTTAGACAATCAACGAATAAACTTTTTTTTTAATTATCACATTTCAAGAGAAAGAAAGATAATTTTTGGCATCTTGCCAAATGTAGTTCACTAGCGCTATCGATACAGCGTTACCATGGAAGTGGGTGTAGAGGCTTTCTTAATTTCGTTATCTTTTTTCTCTTGTGTTTAGTTGTGTGTAAATTTCGTTGTTCAACGAAAAGTATCGTCGCATATTATGGACATTGTAATATCTATAGTGGCCTAAATTACCTGTATCACAGTTTTTTTAAATCGTAATCATTTAAGTAAAATTTTGATATTAGTCCTGCAAGGGTTAAATAATGTTTGATTTGAAGTTTGCAAAACAATCTGAAATATGTATTTAAATAATGCACAGTTTTCTCATATGTACTAAGTCTTCTGATCAAAGTAACAGGCATACTTTGATCTTAATGTTGCATTTCTCAAAAATAAAAATATGATGAATCCTTTCGATAATTATAGATGTTTCATAATAAATTTAGAAACTGATTAAGTACTAAGCACTTAAGTAATTTTATACGTAAGAACTGAGACGGTAAAATTTTTTTTACAAACGGCAACGAAAAATTTTAACAATAATAATAGAAGTTATCATTATTTTTTTGTTTTAGTGAATCTTCAATTACTTCTGAAGTATCACAATCGTAAATTTTTAAGAAAATAATCTGCCAGTTTTACGTGCAGATGGCAAAAATTGTAGTTCTTACTTAAATTTTAAAAATCCTTCTTAAAACCTTGCCTAGAATGAAAAAAAAAAATTTCCCTGTCTGTACAAACTGAGATAGTTCCCTCTTAATTGCTGTGTAACTTGTTTCTCCAATGCTTTGGGTAAAGTAAAGATAAAAAGCATTTATATGGCTAGTACAGTGTTGCCAGTGGGCTACTTTATTTAATTTTGGATTTGTTGATTGGCACCACTTTTTTGAAACGGTAAATTACCTTTTGTTTTCGCCTTAATTATCATGTCAATGAATAAGGCACATTTTATCATTTGTAAAAAGTGGTGCCAATCAAAAATCTGAATTTTAAAAAAGTAGCTCATCTGGCAACACTGGGCTAGTATGGTCTTGTGGTAGTAAGAAATAAGAAATAATGAAGTTAAATTCTAATTCAAAATAAAGAACAATTTGTTTTCAAAAACGTGATGGGGGAACCTTCAAATTTCCTCAAAGAAATTAAAGAATCCTGCTTTTAATGATTTTTTTTTTACTTTTCCGTTTTTGCATAGTAGAAAATTGTAAATAAATAAATCGGATAAAAATATAAACACCAATTCATAGCCTTATGATCTGGTTTTTGTACGTTTTTTTTTTTTTTTTTTTTTTTTTTTAATAGATTAAAACAATATTAAAATTCTGGGAAAAATAAAAGAAGAAATTATTATAAAAAAAATACACTGAAAAATCTGCTAAATCACCAAATATGCTTATGTACAATCAAATAATGTACTTGGAAAATTAAAAGCATTATTTATACATAGTCAGAAAACCCTTCATGGACTTTTGAAACTTGTTGAATAGAAATAGAATAAAATTCTTCTGTCGATGATAAAAATATATCATTAAAATTAACACAGTTGCATAAGAAATATATAATAAAACTATTAAATATATAACATTTATATAAAAATTGGTATTCAGTCTATCTAATTCGTTCAAAAATCCCAAACAATCGATGAAAGAGCTTTTATAAATAAAACAAAATTCAATTAAATAAAAGCATATAAGATATAAAATTAAAGTCTTTTTTTGCAGATCTATGTTGTTAATTATTTATAGACATCTATAATACAAGAAATCGGACAGTATCCGATTTAAGATAAAGAAAATAATCAAAATAAAACCAAATCTTCAATTCTGCATGACAGCATATCACAAATAACAGGCCTAACAAATGGCCATTCGTCCTAGTTGATGTAAATTCTCAGATTTAACATCAATGTTTCAGAGGTTTTATTTTGTTGAATAATGGCTCCAGAATCCACAGTACTGAACATACTATGCACATTACAGCAAGTGTTGTGTAGAAATGGTCATAAGAACCAACATTGTCTCTGAAATAACCTAAAAAAGTAAAAAGTAAAAAGCTTATTATAAATATCACAGAGATCTAATTAAAAATAAAAAAGGTATCACGTATAATAAAATAAAATATTTAATGTATAGGATGCATCTATTTTATTGAATGATAGGTAAGGGGATCAAATGTAGAACAATTTAAAATAATGAAATGAAATTATTATTACTATTTTATAAAAGAAGCCAAACTTATGATAGATACATTTTGTATGAGGAATTTAATGTCCCTAATTCAAAATATTATCTTGTAAAACATAGTACAAAATGTATGATCCTAATGTATGATCTTAATGTATTTGCCATGTTTTGTCGTTTAAAATAAAACAGTGAAAGATATTCTCTAAAAATGTTTACTCCAAGAAAACAATTGAATGTATATAATTTATTGATATTTGATTACTCAAAGTATGGAAATATTCTGAATGTGTATCTTCATTTTAGAAACACTTTTTACTTGTAAATGTTTATTATAAAAAAAGAAACTTAGTTTGAACAAACATTGCACTAATTTCATTCAATCACAAGAGTTGCTAAATGGAGATTGTTAAAATAGAGTACTTTTATCACTATTCGAATGACTAATCTAAATGTAGTCTGGACGGACCTTCAACTTCCGATATGAATGACCTCTGATTTCTGAAGCATGTGGTCAGATTCCTTTCTCCTTCAATTAAATTAGAGGTTTATCACCTTAAGATGTTAAGGTATTCATTTGCCATTATACAGTAATTGTTATATTGTTTTAAATAAGGTTAGTCACGTCTCATGGATTTATTTTTTTTTTTTTTTTACATTTTAAAGGATAAAAAAAAAAAATATTTTTTCCACACCTAGAATATGTGGAAATAAATACGTAACTATAATTCAAATCCAACTATTTAAAAAATAATCACTAAAAATAAACATTAACGAAAGACATTTAAAGATATTAAAATAAATATAAGAATTTTTAACATACATGTACATTTTAACGTCTGAATTAAAATACTATTCAAAATAACTATGAAACAAACAGACTTGAATACATTTAAAAAGCAATTACAATTAAAATCTATGCATAAAAACCTATATTATTTCTCTATATGTTTTAAATTTAATTGATTTTCTAAATGTATTTAAATCTGTCTAATATATCATAGTTAGTTTAAACACGAAAATTTAACTGTAATTTAAAAAACGGACATAAAAGTGAAATTTACTATTTGACATTGGAAATAATTTTTTTTTAAACATATTTATGAATTTAGAAAAGCTAAACAAAATGTCTTAATTTTTTTTTTTTTTTTTTTTTTTTTTTTTGATTGGTTTAACTATCACAAAGTTTTAATTTTATAAATTGCATTATTTTGCATTTAATAGACGATAATAATAATACTAGTGAGAAGAAGAAGAATAACATGTATTTCTTTAAAGCTACTATCATGTTTGTAATAAATTAGTGTAGTCTTATATAATAAAACTGATGTATTTTTACAAAATGAAATTTGTGAGGCCTTTTAAATCATTTGTAATATTTCATTATTTTGGTCTTGTCTTTCACATTTCCATGCAAAAAACTTTTTCAACTTCTTTGCACTTTTTTTTTGTAAATGTTTGTTAAAACATGGAGTATTTTCAGAAATAGCTGTATAATTATAGTTTCTATTAGCATATTTTTTATTTTAATTAAGGGAATAGTTTGCCTCAAATTGATCAAGAAATCGATTTTAATATTAAAATAAAAGCCTGTTTAGTTGTAAATATTTTGACACCTTATTTTTACAAATATGGTAATTATATCGCGAGGAATTGTAAACTTTGTCAATACACTCTACACAATTACCATATCAATTAAACCTTTAAAGCCTTTTTCTCCATGTTCAAATTTTCTTCACTTTCATGTTTTGAAAATGTTTTAAAACTTTTATTTTTATTTTATTTTTATTTATTTATTTTTTTTTATTTTTTTTATTTTTTTATTTTATTATTTTTTTTTTTTGTATTTGAAACAGAGATTTAAATTTTTTTGTATAAGCGTTTTGTTACATATGTGATAAATCTGCGCATGGAATTAGACTTCAAGTTTATAGTTCATATTTTTAAATAAAAGTGTATGAAGATGAGTTAGATTTCATGATTTCACACTATATACGTAGGATATCGTAAAGTTTGAATTACATGCGAAAATTTTCCAATTCTACCACGCACTATTTTTTCAATACAAAAACCTCTTACATACGCATAGAGAAAATTTGCAAGAGAAATATACTGTGAAATTTACTTTTTAAATGTAGTGTCGCGAACAGAATATAAAATAATAGCTTGTAATTGAAACTTTACAATACCTCTGCGTCTATCAATAAAAAAGGTTGCATTAAATGTAATATTAGATGTATATAAAAATTCATGCGCAATCTTGTATATTACACATTTAAAAATCTAAATAAATATTTTAAAAAAGGAAAAAAAAATATCAGTTTTTAAAAAAATAGTAACGATTTTAAAGAATTCAAATTTTTATATATTTTTAAAAACTTTTAATTAAACATGGAGTTAAAAAATATATATTTTTAAATGTACTTTTAGTTGAAGATCGAAAATCAGTGAATTTACCATTTAAACGAATTCTTTTTAAAATGAACAAACTTTTTGAAAATGTAAACTGCCCCCTTAAAGTAAGTTGAAATTAAAATTTTTCTGAAAACGAAATAATTTTATGTCGTTCATAAACCAACTCTAAAATAAAGACGAATTTTTAAATAAGAATGTGGAAATTATGAATCTTTCCATAAACTGTAAAAAAAAAAAAAAAAAAAAAAAAAAAAAAAAAAAAAAAATATATATATATATATATATATATATATATATATATATATATATATATATATATATATATGTGAGGTTACTAAAATTTTTTTTAGTAAATTTGTATTCCACAGAATTTTTTAGTAACCATTCCAAACTTTTTTTTTTTTTTTGCAAGTGGAACAAACATTTCTTTTGTAAACTGAACAAAAGAATTTTTAGTATAACTAACTTAAAACTTTTTAGTATGAGCCACCAAGCGAATTTTAGTAACAGCTCCAATATTGTTTTTAGTAACCATTACTCACAGATTTTTAGTAACTGTTCCAAACGCAATTTTAGCAAGTAAAACAAACATTTATTTTGTAAACTGTATAAATGAATTTTCCGTATAAAAAACTTAAAACTTTTCAGCGAGAACCACCAAACGAGTTTTGTTGTTGACGTGTGCCCGAAGGGCAGGAGCTTCCTTTGAACTGCATCCAGTGGGTAAGAAGACAGACTTCTGCAGCGGAAGATTTTCGGCAACGCCTCAATAGATGGCAGCATCAAACATTGCTATCTGCTCAATTTTGATATGCTTCTGAAAGGGAGGGGAGATCCTTAGATCATTACCCATGATAACTGCTACGACAGGATTTTCATAACCCCTTTATTTAACGAACACTTACACTGAATGCACTCGGTGCGTCTTTGGCGGTGTCGAGCACTGAACCCGAGCCGTTCAGTCTGGAGTTCGGTGCTATGACCACTAGGCTATCACGGCCACACCAAGCGAGTTTTATTAATTGCTATTAAAAATATAAAACTATTAACTCTATTCGTTGCTACCTTTTTTCTAGTAATTCTTACAGATTTTCTTGTAACTGAGTAAGATTACAAAAATTTTTTTTAGTAATCGCAAGGATCACTAAAATTTTTTTAGTAGAATGACCCTTTTTTTTTTTACAGTGTACTATAATTAAGGTAACTGCTCTTGGCAGTCCCTTGAAGGTTGTCGCATCGATACAAAATATGTCTATCTATGAAGCCGAGATAGTTAGCAGTATTTTGCTACTTTTTTTATCGGCTCGGTAGTTTTAGAGATTATTTTTACAAACACACGTTAATTTTTAAAAATATTAGTATAGATTAAATTAAACACTTCTATACATTGAAAAAAAAGAGAAAAACTAATACTTTTGGCATTAATAGAAGACCCTTTTATTTAAAAAATATATCTCTTATTTAAACAATAAACACTTTTTTCTATTAAAAAAATCATAGATTTTTTTCTCTAAAAATTACAAAATCTATGTTTTTTTTACAGGAAAAACTGTTTTTTCCTACTATTGTTTTTCTGTAAGAATTGCAGGGTTTTATTCAGTGCGTAGGTATGTTTTCCGCTAAAAATAATTGTTACATAAATTTTATTATACATATGAAATTTACGTAACAATTATTTTTAACGCGTTTTTTTAAATTTACTTGTTATTATTATTATTATTTCATATTTATTACTATTTTTATTTTTAATATAAAATTTAGCTCAAATTTATTAGTTTGATTATAAAATACAACTAGTAAATAGCTCTCGACAATATACAATGCTTCAAAGAACCTATCTAATTTTATTTTTTCTTGTAAAAGTCTTAAATTTATTTAAATCTATGGGTAACAAAGCGTTAAGATACCCGTCAACGAATTTATTTCTGGTTTGCTATTTAATTTTATCAATCATTAACCTTGATTAGTACTTATCAAAATAAGAAGATTAAAAAGTAGATTTGAAGAATGAATTATAATATATGTTTGACGCAATGGATACATTCATTTGTCTTTGGATTAAGTATTTATCCGAGTTATCAAGCGTTAATCATGCTCTTTTACTTCATTCCTTGTTTTAATTTTTCTTGTTTTTAAAAAAACTAGTCTTTTTTTTTTTTTTTCCTTTTTACTTTAATCCACATGTAATGAACTAACGTGATAATTCCTTAACTACCCGGACTTTAAAACTTTTTTTTTTTCGTCTGAAACTATTTTGCAGTAAATGACGAAACAAGATGCATTTCAAAAGAAATATATGTCGAATCTAATTTTAGAACTTTCTCTTTGTAAAGTAATACCTAGCAGCAATGTTTTACATCAAATTAAAAGAGTTTTTAGGCTAATATTTAATTCAGTTATACTTATGTTCCATATATACAAAAAGCAGCACTCAACTACATACATGTTTTATTTTTAATATAAATACCCTTCTTGATTTTTTAAAAAATGAAATTTACTTTTGTGTCTCAACCTAAATATAGTTTTCTATTCCCCAACGAGACGAGTTACAAATGATTACTATACTTAGACTGCAACCATAGAAGGAAAAAAAGTAACCATTAAAATGCTCTAATTTATTCCACCTTTTTTAAAAATCTCTAAATACTATTAAACCCTTCGCACCCAGAGCCCTTGGCTTATTTTTTAATCTTATATCTCCGGTTTTGCAAAACAGAAATTTTTCTCTAGTTCAATCACAAAAATCCCTCTGATTAAACAAAATAAACTTTATAATTAAAAATAACTGGTGGAAATAATGAAATATTCTGGGCATCTTAAGGGTGTATTTCGATTCAAACTGCTTATTTTCCGATTTATTTTTGAATTCATTTTTGCTCTCAAATACACCAAACTTTCAAAATCTCTTATTTGGAAAGTACACGAGGTGCCGTGATGGTCGATTCTTTGATAAATGCAAAAAATATTGCAAAAAAAGCAATCAAAAACGGCATTTCGAACCGATTTTTCCCAAGCGGGAGTTCTGGAAACGAAAAAAAGGGTCATACTGATAAAGTAATTGTTTATAACTCAAATTCTAATGAATTGGGTGTAAAAAGACATCACACGGCACTTCATACGTCCCTTCAAGAAACCCCTCAGCAAGTTTCGTGTTTCTACTTTTAAAAGTATGTCTGAAATTGTATCGGAAAATTTCGAGCTGTTGAAGGTGGAAAAGCGTTTTTTCGAATATACCCTTAAATGGCATATATACCGACCCGTCCTCCCCAAGGGGTTAATGACATGTTGAAAGGTATTTCTGTGATTTATTCCTTTTGGAATACCGAGAATCGCATTCTTTGAGTTTTCTAATGAATGTATAATGCAGATAAAATTTCACCTACACGTAAGCCATAGAACCTATTTCAAAAATGTTGAAAAATAATCGTAAATAAAAAAAAAAAGAATTAAAAGTGAAATACAGTGAAATTGCTCATAATGAATTCAGAGAGAGTCTGAAAATTAATCGTTATGTGTGGACTTCATTATAACGGATTTCATTATAATTTTTACAACTTTTCGAAGTAACTTTGGCATACATTTGTCAAAGGATGCACTTTTCATTCTGTGAAAAGAGACGAAAAGATAACATTTTTAGTATTTTTACTTAAAATAAATTTAGACATCCACAGTAATATTCTCATGAAATGCCGTAAAGATCGCATAATTAAAAATGTGCGAAAAACTAATCCATATACTGTATTTGTTTCCATTTAAATGACTTACACTTGCAATCTTTAAATTCGTTTTTCCCAATTATTCCAATATATCAGTTTGAGTAAAATGATAAGACTTCAATATATACTTTTTAAACAACTCAATGTTTTTTTTATGGACTTCTTAAAGTGCATTTCACGAATAGAAATTACAGCAACATAAATAATTTATTTTTAAAAATTCAAATAATTATGGAAAATGCATCTGTAGTGGGCCGCGTACCCATAATGAACCACTATTTTTCGAAGTTTACAGATAATCCCAAAATGTATTTTTGAAAAACGAATGAAATAAATCTGATTGACTAACATCCTTAAATGTTAATTTTCCATAAACTGTTTAAATTTTTTTTTTTTTTTTTTTTTTTTTTTTTTTTGGCGATCATATTGGCCAAATTCATGGCGCATAATGAGAATTACAATTTTTTGTAGGTATGTGCCAGATGTGCACACTGTGGAATGAAGGATTAAACTATTGTTGCCAACTGTAATGCAGGCCCCACCAGTGGCCGCGAGGTTCTGACCTCCAAACTGGTAGACGGTAGGTGCTGGGTTCGAACCCAATCGCGACCGTCGGCCTAACCGTTCGAAGTTTTCCGTGGTTTTCTTCGAACCTTGCGTAAATACGGGTTAGGTTCCCTTAGAAAGACCCCCACGGAGGGCAACCCACCCCATAGGGCCTGTATCCCATAGCGTAGATAATCGGCCGACAAAAATACACCAACTGTAATGCACTGCAAATAAAAATGTTTACTCTCAACTAAAATGCTTCCATATGAACTTTAAAAGAGAAAATAAAATTTTAAATAAAAAAAGCAACATGCTTTAACATGCTTGACTAACTTAATAATAGTAAATAGGAGAAATTGCGTCATATTCAAAATTATCAAACAATAACGTTGCAAAAAAAAAAAAAAAAAAAAAAAAAATTAAATTTAAAAATATATGTACACGAAACATTTATTTCTTATTTTGAAATGGGCTTTTTAATAATTGTTGCGAGTTCCAAAACAGCGCAAATAACATTTCCTTTCTAACAAGGAAGATATTTTTACGGGAATATTAATAAAAGAAAGAAAACTTTGGGGATAATTAAGTCATATTTAAAACAGTACATTTAAAATATCTTATTTAAAGCAGCTTTCTTATAGTGTTGTTCAAAAATACCAGGATGTAAAGATTTTATTTACTTATATCATTCTATATTAGCTTACTTGCACATGTTTAACAGATCTTATTCAATCAAAGACGAAAACAGCCATTGGATTTTTTAAACAGAAACTGATTAGACCTTAAAATTTCCCAATCAAAGAGAATGGAAATCCATTTACAGGAAGATTGGCACTGGTTTTTTAATTACAATTCTATCTTCCGCATGTTATTTTAAAGCCGATCAAATTAGCATGTTTATAGAGCGTGTTGTGCCTGAATAAGTGTTGACGAGCGTAGCTCGTAGGGGGCAAAGCCCTTTAGTTTTCTAAAAGTTATTAGAAGAAAAAGCAGGTCTACTAGCCCTGATCTATCGTACTTCTGAAATTCTGTAGGCAGAAAGTAACAATTCATGAAGAATTATTAATTTATAACGTACTTTATAACGTTTATATACAATAAATTATAACTACGGGAAAATTGGGAGCATTTTAGTGTAATTTCAAGAAATTTAGTTTGCCTACATTAAGTTGAGTTTTCACGCAACAAGCCAGTTTGTTGACAAACCTGCACAGTATCTATAATTCAATATCGTTTCTCTCTTTTCCTCTCTTTCTCATGGTCTTGCATCGATTAAAGCAAGAACTACATTTTAATATTGCACTACACACTTTTCTCCACCTTCAAAATGTTTTTACGGCTTAACATCTGAAAACCTTGTCGGATGTCAGTGAAGACGTGACATTGACCCGGAAAGAAAAAAAGATGTCATTAAAAATCGGGTCAAGATCCTACCACCAATCTAATTGGGTCTCTCTGCGGAAGAGGACGTGATACTACCTTATCTATCTCTTGCTTTTCTGAGCCAGGTGCCAAGATTACATGGTAGGCGAAAGTTGCGGAAATAATTAGATTGTATTTACAACTGGAAAGTGTAACAAACTTTTCGGTGAATTGGCTAAATTTTCGAAAAAATTAAATCCACTAGATACAAGTTTAAAAATTGAAATTGTTGAAAATTTAGATCATACGAATTACTCATCAAGATGACTGGCAATTGCAAATATAAACAAGGGGGCACTGGACTTTCCTTTTGTTTAATTTTTAACCTTTTACCGCCGGTATTTAAAGACAGAAAATTTTCTCTAACTGAATCGCGAAAATGCTCTGATTAAATAAGGTTGACTTACCAATAAAATAACGGGTGAGAATAATAAAGGACTCTGAACATCTTAAATGACATGTATAACCGGTCGCTCGTCCCCAAGGGGTTAAAAAATCTTTCATTTAATCAAATCTTTAACAAAACTTTGTTATCCAGGGAAAGAGGTATTACAGTCCATAGCCAAATATGTATTTCAATACTTTTGAACAGCCTTGTATTTGATCTGTCAGTTGATACATACCGGGTATCCCAAAAATGACTGATGGATTTTAAAATTCAATAACATGCAAACGGTGACAGCTATTTAAAAAAATTTTGCAGGATGGTTATGTATAATGTCAGGAGTTTTTTTACTGTAATTTTTTATTTTAGTTCGATATTCAAACAATAGGTGGCGCTGACGGCGATTGAAAGCCAGGTCGACGCTTCACTCAGCACTGATCACCTGGCCTTCAATCGCCGTCAGCGCCACCTATTGTTTAAAATTCGAACTAAAATAAAAAATTACGGTAAAAAAACTCCTGACACTATTCATAACCCTCCTGCAAAAATTTTTTAAATAGCTGTCACCGTTTGCAAGTTATTGAATTTTAAAATCCATCAGTCATTTTTGGGACACCCGGTAGATTATATAATGGGGATATTTAGTTTAGCAAGAAAAGTAAATACTTTAAAAGCTTTAGTCGTGCATTTAATTAAAAATAATTGACATTCTTTGCGACATTATGCTCATTAACATGCATTTAACATTTACCTTAGACAAAAATCTTACACTTTATGCGAGATCAGGTAATTTAAACATAATTAATTCATGATAAAAAGTTAATTAAATCCAATTGATTTTTTAAATCATCAGATTTTAAAATATTCACCTTTTATATAAACATTTTAATAACAATTTTAATTTTTCTTAAGAAAGGTGTTATAGTAAAAATAAAATACATTGACATGTTTCGGAACCGTCAAATAAGTTCCATAGTCATAATATAAATAAAACAAAATTTCAAAATATTTCTCGGACAATACAAATGACACGCGACAATGAGATATAAATAACAAAAAACACGCGCCCTATTGCAAAAAATTAAATTAAAATATAGACCATGATCTAAAACTTAACTAAAAATAAAAATTTCAAACTATTTCACGGTCAATACAAAAGACATGCGATAAAGAGATATAAAAAACACCAAAAAACACGCGCGCTATTGTAAAAAATTAAATTAAAATAAAAATAGACCATGATCAAAAGAAATTCCAACTTGGTTCATCCCATTCAAGCCCTCACGAGGAATTTATTCATTAATTCTAACCATAACTTAGGAATAATAAAAGAAACGGTATTATTGCAAACCAGATTATTACGCGTATAAATTTCAATGGACTCTCTTATAATAAATAGATTTACGATTACAATTAGATATGAAACATAATTTACTTTGATTAAACAATATTTTTATCCCCTCATTTTCCTGATAAGGCAGTGTTAGTACGTCCAAATTTAATATCAGATTCGTGCTCCCCTTTTCTAATTCCAAACTTTCTCCCAGTCATGCCTATGTAATAATTTAAGTCACCATTTTCAGTAATATAAGGTATTTCATAAACTCCAGCAAGATCATCATGTCCAACAGGATCCACTTGCTTATTAAGTAAACATCTTAATTTTGGTGGAGGAGTTGCAATCAAATCAATATTAAACTTTTTTAATTTAAATTTTAATTTCTCAAAACTGCCTTTCAGATATGGAAAAGAAACTCTTTTAAAATTTTTAGAATCACCCCCTTTATTGAATCTTTCAGTTAACCCTGGACATTGTTGTTTAGGCTTCCCTTTTCTATAATAATTAATTAATTTATTGATGCTACTTATTTTATACCCATTAGAACCTGCAATCTCACGGATCTTACACAACTCTTCGTTTAAAAATTCATCAGAACAGACTTTAAATGCTCTATCAACCATGAAACGGAAAGTAGAGAATTTATAACAAAAAGGTGGACAAGCGGAATTTATTCCGCTTGTTCACCACCCAAGAAAAATTAAAATTGTTATTAAAAAACATAATTAACTCAATTAAATCATTTTATTGAGATAAAGCTAAATATACATATAAAAATGTTCTAGCGTGAAAGAATTCAAAATTTCGAAATTCGAATGTAGAATTTGAAAGAGTCCATTAGAAACTCACATAGTCACAAAAAACTTTCAGAGTCATATTCCAATTAGATCATGAAATACAGCTGCTTTTGCAAGCATTTCTCAAAATTTTGCCCCAAAAAAGGAAATTTTTAAACATATTTGTTTAACCCGGAAGAACTCGCTAGTGAAATTTCTCTCACAGTGCCCAATTGCTTTTCTTTTACTATACATTCGTTTAATATCAAATTTTTTGTTTGTCTTAGTACTTTTGTTCACAATAGAGGTAAAGTAATTGACATCACATTTTGAAATTTTATTAAAATGGAAAAAGTTTTAAATAAGAGTCTTAAAAAAGGTACGGCGGAGAAAGAAAATGGTATGCAGCGAGTTCTCCCGGGTTAATTTGTAATTGCTTCTTCTTCTTCAAGAGTTATATAGTTGATGTAGAATTTTATGTTGTTAATACAATGTAAACATAAATTCACAAAAGATACCAGAAGAATAAATACGCTTACGTATGAAATTTGTAAAAACAACTATAACGATAGGTACAAGGAAGCTGATTTTAGCAAATAGTTGCTAAGAGCCTACAAAAAAGAAAAAGAAAGGGAAACAGACAAATAACATGCCTATTATAATCGTCAAGAATAACTGGAATAATATGACTTTTTTTGTGTAACTGTGTGTCAGGTGTTACATATTTATAGGATTTATACAAGTACAATTATAAAACTGAATCTTACCTATTAACATCGGGAATAGTAGTTGACCAACACCTACGAAGAAATGTCCTAGTCCAACTGCTACGGCCAGCCTCTCTAGTCCTAGATACTCTCGCATCACTACAGGAACGTTTGTCATGACACACCCATTGAAAAGTCCCATAAAAATGGAAACAGATAGGAAAAGTGCATGCGTCTGGCATGAAGGTAAGGCGATGAGCAAACCTCCCATTGCACCGAAACACAAAATTACGATGTATTTCCTCCTTACACACCTGAAGTCTGATAACCAACCAAGGCACACGGCACCGAACAGATCTCCCACAGAAAATGCTGACACCAGGAACACAGCATCTGTTTCTGCTATTCCCCTGTCTTTGGCAAAGTCGACGATGACAGTGAGATACGCGATGAAAATCACAACGTTGCAGCCAAATGTGATACATATAGATAAATAGATGGGGTTGGTGAGGATTTGAGCTGTATGACGGAACTGACCGAACACACCATCTTCTCGCTGCTTCATTTTTTGGAAAAGAGTGATGGGTGCTGATCTGCCAAGAACCGTGCAGCGAGAAGGATTTGGAGGAAGCACATCGGTAGGAGCGTTTGGAACCAGTTTGTAATCTCCATTTTGTTGAGAACCATTTAAGGATACTTTAGTATGTTCAGCATTTGTAGTTTCATGCTCTGCACCAGATGGAATCAGGATGATTTGGTGTTTAGATATCTCGCCAGTAGCATCATTCTTGACAACAAGTGGCTCTGTTGCTGGGACGTCATCTACTGTTGTGGTCTGCAATTAAAAAAAGGGGTAGAAACTAGTTTTTTAAACATTTAAATATAACTCAACAACAATAGTTTGTGAAAAAAATTACAAAAATTCTCAAGTTATAGAAGAATTTAATTAAGCACTAGAATATTTTGGAAAATTAGGTGTTACTTATTTTACAATGATCCAATATAAATATTTTGAAAATTTAATCCTAATGAAATTATGAATTATCAAATTTTTATTGCTGTAATCCTAACAAGGTTCTCGCTGTTGCTCGCAAAGCGCCAAACTGCGACAAAATGTTTCATTTGGCGAGTAAAAGAATAATTAGATTCGCCAAATTGCGAGTGCTCAATTTCTGCTCTTTTTTGTGTGTATATGTGTGTGCCAATACACTGGAGATTCTTAACCACGTTGCTCAATGATTGGATGTTACTTCAATGTTCAATCACACCATGCCCTTTAAATAGCTCTATTTATAGAGAATCATTTCAGTTAAATTAAATTCAGACAACAACCGACAAAGGCAGAAATGATTATGAGATATATATTTATCTATTGCCAATTAATCATTATGTCCATGTACTATTTATAAGTTGAATGCAAAATAATCATTGGTCTGTCAAATTTTTCAATTTTTTTTCTATCGGTTAACAGTCAAAATCTCATAAAAATTTTTAGTATGTACTTTCACAATGATAGTTGTTTTTATTTTTTATTTAGACAGCTAAAAGAATGTCTGAAACATTTAAACATGGAGGAGACAGTTGGAATTTACTTAGTCAAATTTTTATTGTATAGGGAAAAAAATGGAGTATTTGAAAAAAAGGGGGATACAATAAAGATAATTTTTCAGTGTTTCCAGCCGAATCTATTTTGCAAACATTTTTTTTTTTTTTTTCATTTGGCGACTTTTTTTTTTTTTTTTCTTATTCGCCAAATCGCTAATGTTAGTCAAAAGCCAGCGAGAACCCTGAATCCTGCGCATACAAACATAAATGAATTCCTATCAAAATTCTTATGCAAACCCTATGTTCAGTCCTGGAAAAAAATATAGCTTACTAACTCTGAAAATTATTATAATACAAAAAAGTTACTAGTACCAAGCAATATGAAATAAAGCCTTTGTTTAGATAATATATTATATAAAACTTGCTTAGGATATCATCTAAAAATTAAAATCAAACCAAACTTTGTTTCTTTCAATGGAAAAACCCAATTTTGACAGTATATTTTAAATCTTCGCTTTAAAATAGGCCCAGAAATGAAATTTCAAGTCATTTGGTTCATAAGTTTCTGAATTATAAATGCTCAAAATTTAGAGCTTCTAATATTAAATTGCATTTTGATATATTTATTAATACCTCTTAAAATCATAATATTAATGCGATAATTTTGTGTGCGTTTATAGTGCTAATAAAAACCAGATATAAATACATTGATTTTGTAATTTTCAAAATTTTATTTCTTAAATTATGAAATTAATATTCGAGAAAAAAATGAATTGCAATCTACAATTTTATTTGATGGATTTATATTTATTATGTCATCCTATAGGAGAAATCTCAATTTCAATTTTTTTTTTTTCCCAAGTGATTTTTTAATCATTACTTAAAAATGTTAAAGTGATGATTTAATAAACCATCCATGATAAGCACCATCCAATAAATTACACCTATAAGAACTCTTTCAGATTTGAATTCTAAATGACTTCCAGTTTTATGAAAGGATGCTTTTCACCTTTTGACTTTTTGTCAAATCTTTAACATGTGATGTCACATAACATAGAAAAACTTTTAGTTTTGTGTTAAGAATTTTAACTACGGTAGAGAAAAAGTAGATAAAAGATATGCAAGTAATATTTGATGTGAAGAATTTTTTCAATATTTCTACGGCAACATATTTACAGCAAAACCCCGCTAATTCGGACCCCTTTAATCCGGATCGGTTTTGTCAAACTGTTTTTTCAAGTTTGAGAAGCGATTGGCTAATTTCCATAACATTAACTTGTTTCATCGTCGTATTCTGAATAAAAAACTTTTTCTGAAATCTTTTCGGAAGAATTAAACAAAGTAAACATGTTTAACTGTCTGTAAATATTCAATAAGTTTAACATAAAGGTAATTTTCTGTAAGTATGTTTTATTTTATTTCATTTTTTTCTAATTCTCCGGATAATCCGGATTTTCGATAATACGGATTGGATCTGGTCCCAATTAATCCGAATTATCGGGGTTTTACTGTACTTTATTTGCAGATACTAAACGTTTTGTGTTTATTTTTTCTCCTAATAACAGTGCTCCTGTACTATCAACAGTTAGAATGCAACAATATGCAAAACATTGACGAATACTTTCAATGTGACATTCTTCATAAGAAAATTAATGTACGTAATAAACATTGATGCTCTTTTACGTTTTCCATTTTGTGATGAAGATGTACCTTCCCAACAGAACTCGAGTAATGGTAACTGATGAATCTAAATATCGTCAAATAATCAATTTTCAATTTTGCCTTTGATTTCCAAAACTACTTCTTTGGCTACAACTTATTACGCAAAATTTTTCATAATCTCATTTTGAGTTTTGAAAGTCTCAAAAATTTAGTTTTTGGCAGCAAGAAGGAATTTTCTTGCCAACATAATTGTATTTTAAGAAAAATGTATGGTAGTTATCTCATAAATTTACAGAAAACAATTATTAAAGAATTTACACTTTGGGCGTTTTGGTACAGTAAAAATGAAGTCATTAGCTTGTAGTTTTGCATGGTAGTTAGGAATAATCTAAGATATATAGAAGATCTTGCATAAAATTGCACTTTTTGTGTAAATTTGAAAAATACTTACCATAAGATGATGCATATCATTGGGAATAGCTTACAGCTCCGTGGATTTTATATTGATTATTTTGGTTCTGTTATTGGCTAGGTGTTTTTCTTTTCACTTTTTGCCAGATATACGATATTATACGTATTAGGGTGGGCCGATTTTTTTTTTTCGATTTTCGATGATGGCGGGTGTGGAAAAGTGGCCACTAGTGACAGTGAGTTCACACAAAAAATTTGAGATTTTTCGGACAATTCCTTACCCTGCCGCAAATGGCTTGAAGTTTTGCAAAAATGCTGAATTTTGGACTTTTTTGGCAAAAAAATTAAAAATATTAAATTAGGTTTATTTTGGCTACATTCACTTGAAAAGGCATATTTAATGTACCAAATGTTTGAATAAGTTCTGATAATGCATTATTTTTAAATGCATGTGTATTTTAAATTAGCTGATTTTTATAATTTTTCGCGTAAACAAGCAAAGTTGTATTTGTTTGAATAGTTCATTAGTTTCTCTCTTATTTATGTCCTTTTGTCTTCTTTATTTTTTTTCTATGCGTCAAAGGTCATACTTTTGTTCAACGGACAGCAGTATATTTAAAAAGAAATCTGAAAAGTGAGAAGGGGGTGAAGCAGGACTCTAAGCGAGCACAATGAGTCATCGTAATGTTGAGGGAGTGAAAGACGAAATAGAAGAGAGGCAAAATTGATGAGGGATTTTTATTATTTTTCCATGCTCCGTTTCCCTGCGACATTTGTTCAGTGTAAACATGGAACTTTTTCCGAGTGAGATACAACGCTTTTTGGATCGTTTAACATGCCATTACAGTGTTTTGTGCGTTTTATTACGAAGAGCTTAGAAATGGCTAGTATGAAGGTCCATGACAATGTAAAGACACGCAATAGTGTAAAAATTAGCCTTTTTGGGACATCATGCATATTGAAAGAATTCAGATTGCCAACTTATCCTGATATCATGGGTCACTACTACTGGTAGCTTTAACGGGCAGGGGTTGTGACAGCAGAGGATAAGAATCTCGTCATCCATAAAAAGAAGATCAGAAGAGAGAAACAGAAACTTGGATAGAAGATACAGGCGGAAGAAGTTCTTGAAGAAAGGAAAATTAAAAGCATAATTTTTTATGGTAGAAATGATAAAACTATATTCATAGAAGGAAGGAACAAGCGGCACCGTTGAGAGGAAGGCGAATAACACATTGTCGTGCTGTCTGAACCTGATTCGAAATACTTAAGTCGCTTCACATTTCGTTCCGGTCATGGAAAAGAATTAGCAAAATCATTATATAATCTTCTAAGGCAATGCAAATTTGACTTTTCTGAACTGACAGCACTCGGGTGTAATGACACCACTGTTAATACAGGACAACGCAATGGTGTGACTCCCTGTCTTGAAAAAAAAATCTAGGAAGAGAACTGCAACATTTGATACGCATTTTGCTTACGAACGAACTCCCATTCCGACATGTACTCTCTCAACTTGATGGTGGAACAACGGTACCTAAGATCTTTACCGGTCCGATCGGTGCTAGACTAATGGGGTGTGAAAATCTTACTAAAATCACTTTGTTCGTCCCTATTGTTGTTTTATGGACTTCAGAAATGAAAAATACTGAAGATTTTAATACCGATCAAAAGTACTTATTTGATATTTATGCAGCGATTTCAACCGGTGTATGAAATAGAAAACAGAAAACTAGGGCCAATTGTGAAATCGAGATAAATCAAACAGGTTGCAGAATTTTACTCTTGTGCGTTAGTAGTTCAAATCCTGATAAAGCGTTAAAATATATCTCGCTCAGTATGTGATACGAGTTTATGCGCCCATGTGGTTTTCTGTAAGGAAAAGGCCATGACCAGGTTGCACGGACAGACCTAGACATATGTGGCAGATAGTTAAACTTTTAACGTTTTTACCAGATGACCTAAAGGCGATAGTGCATTCAGTCATCCAAACAAATGGATACTATGGTGATCCCAATAAATTACTGATAGCAATGGCAACCGATGATAGACAACATATTAGGAGAATGGCATGGGAAAGAATAAAAATATGCCGCAATTTAAAAAAGATAAAAACTAAAATAGTGCTAGAGTTTCAAGTTCCAAAGCTGAAGTTTAAATCAACGGACACTATGAGGGTATTGACTGGGTCGCCGCTGAAATCGGTGAAACCTACTATAAAAAAAACCTTTTCACTAGAAAAAATTGGAGAAAACATAATTTCAGATTTCATATTTGATGAATCAATAGTCTGATTTCCAAGTCGCTCCCAGGCTATGGAAAAATCTTTAGAATTGTGACAGAAGCTGCATCAAAGGAATGCGGGAGTGAAGAACGAGATGCAAAACTGCAAGCAAGGGACTAATAAAATACTAAAGTTCATTCCTAAGAAGGGCTTTGTAGCGTGAAAAAGGTACACGTTTGGAATAAAACATTCTTTGGGTAGGACAGCAGGTAAAACTCGGCGTGCACTTACCTACTTGTGATGAGTTCTGGAATGTTTCGCGTTGGTACCGAACGCAAAACAAGCTAAAAGCTGTGCATTTTTAAAGAACATAGAACTAAAATAATGCATAATTAGAGGTTATTTAAACATTTGGCATATTAAATATATCTTTTCAACTAAATACAACAAAAATAAACTTAATTTAATCTTTTTAATTTTTTTGCTAAAAAGTTCAAAAATCAGCATTTTTGCAAAACTTTAAGCCATTTGTGGCAGAATAAGGATTTGTCATAAAAATCTCAAATTTTTCGTGTGAACCAGTGGCCACTTTTCCGCACCCGCCATTATCGAAAATCGAAAAACAGTTTTTTTCGGCCCACCCTAATACGTATATCTTTGGTATCCGGAAATGCTCCTTAATTTGCATCTGCAGAATTTATAACATTTTTAAATAATCACAGTGTAAATCATATGTTGAGCATATTTTTAAATAATCACAGTGTAAATCATACGTTGAGTACTTCATACGGCCCGGCGCTACAAATAGTCAGGCTAAAGTATGAGTTCAAATTCTCAAACGCAGATTAAAAGCCTAATTTTTAGAATCTGGTAATTTGCTAATGAAATTAAACAACTTTTTTTGCAATATAAAAAGACGCCTCATATTAGAACTATAAAAGAGTCTTGAATCTCTATTTTTCAAGCGTTATGTAAGAACACAAATAGATTTCATTGTTTCTAGCTCTAAAACATATGTTTATGGTAAACAAAATGTGAGAAAAAGTTAAAATAAAATAATTTAAAATTAACCAGAGAGCGGCTGTGAGAAATTGTACTCTAGAAGCACGTGGAAAATCGGTCGCATTATAGTGAGACAGAGGAAGTTACAGAAAGAGTTACATTATAGAATTCAAGTTAGTTCAAATATCTGGAAAAGATAAGTTGATAAATACCTAACGTAGGATCAAAGATTTATTTAGCTAATGATAGAAATCCACAAGAAAGTGATACAGAATATTACAGAGGTGGAAATACAGCTGTCAAACAAAGTGATTCTCAACCAATGCAGCTTGTATTCCAAGTCTTCAACCAGGTGATATTCATCTGATACACTAAAATACTTGAATTCCTAAACCGGCTGACTCTTTTGACCTAAATAATCCTCAAGTTCTAAGAGTTCTTCAGGTAACTCTGATTTGATTCCTCCCGGTAATAGTTTAATTGAGCTGCTGTTGAATCTATAAAAACTAATTCTTCTTCTTCTTCACAGATACCTAGAAGATCTAAATGGATTAAAAGAGCATGTACAAAGCTCAAATATTAAGTGGGATAGAACTGCAGTGTTTTTGTTTGGGTTAAAATTCTGTAGACAATACCTCCACAAGTATTCTTTTACCACCCATGTAATAGACCTAATTTTTGTTCAGAAAAAGTTTGATTATGTTTGTATTTGTTATGTTAAGAAATTAAATGTTTAAAATGTTTATTCTAGTAATGCTACCTCGTATAAAATATGCTCTTATCTTGTAACTAATTATTATAACAGAAAAGTAAATCTGATTCTTTACTTACAATCCAAAATTAAAAAATTAATATGAATATTTTTAAATCTAAACTACAATAGATTTTTCTTCTCTATAAAAATCTAAAGATGTGTAGAACGCTATATAGCTAGTTCTTTAATATTTCATGATTACAGAAGTTTTGCAAACAGTGAATTTAATTACCAGGAAACAAAAATACTTACATCGGAGGTATTTTGCGATGTTCCATTGGCAGGCTTTGCATCTAAAAATGCAAGATTCCCTTTAATTATTTTCTTGTTAGCAGTCGGCGGTATAGCTGGAACACGCGGAGATCTAGCCATAAACGCCGGTATCAGGCCATTGAGAATGATGGCACCAAGAATTAAAAAGGACCCTTTGAATCCATAGGCACCCAACAAGTACTCTAAGAGTGGTGGTAAGGCAAATGATCCAACTGAAGCTCCTGCATAAGCTATGCCAGTCGCTGTAGCTTTATGTTGTTTGAAATGTTGATGAATCAAGACTGGGTTGAGGGTAATAACTAAGCCATTTCCAATGCCTGTTTAAAATACATTTATTGTAAAATTATTATACTTCTTACTCAGATTATAAAAACATCTCAATTCAATAATATCAAGTTTAAAAGCGTCTTTAAATACAAAGCTGCCATGTGCGATACTCTTGTTAGCTTGTATGTTACATTACACGACAATACATATTTTTATATTCAAATTTTGTATAATAAATGAGTGTTTAAAACAATTATGATTGCTCTTGTATAAAAACGAATTAGATTAGCGCTACGTTTAATATAAAAGAAAAATTGTTCAAATAAAAACAAATTTTCAGACAACGAAGTTGTTTTTATTTTCTTCTATCTTTACAAGAAGAAAGTTTTGGATTTGTGAAAAATTTCGACTTCCGGTTTTCGATAGTTCTATCTCAAGAACTAATGCAGGGATTTTCATAAAATTTTAGATTCAGTTATTCCTTAATACAGCTTAGTACTTATTACTTTTTGGGATCTTTCAGTAATCGCTAAGAGGTCGCTCCACTATATTGCATTATTTATTATTATCGCAATAGAACCTCAAGAACTAATACATGGATTTTTATTAAATTTCAGATTCATTTGGTATCTGATACAAATTAATTCTGATCAGGTTTTGGTGTACATCACCCAACAGGTAGCGCTGTTATGCAGAATTTCTTAAGATTTCTGAATCAGCTCTAACTCAGAAACTAATGCACGGATTTTTATCAAATATCAGATTTAGTTAGAAGTTGAAATAAGTTGCTGTTGATTAGATTTTGGCATAAATCATTTAACCCGTGGTGTTGCTGTGCTGTATTTATCAGGAAGTATTAACATGAATGAGAAAAAAGAAAGTTTTGGGATTGCCACATCTGACTAGCTTTTTATCAGAGAAAGATTAATTAAAAAATTAATTTTAGTTTTATTTTAATTTAAATTTTAGATAAATAATTTTTTTATGTGTTTTTAAAGTTTTACGATACTTTAACATCGAAAAGAATAAGTTTTCCTGTCTATTACGCATTTTTTTAGCCATTTGGAAAATGGTTGTTGTTTTCGGTTTCTTTCACATAATTATGCAGAAAGACAGGAAGTTTTTTTTAATTAAAAATTTATTGGCAGAACGACTAGATTTATTATCGATATTTAACATTGTAGTGTCACAAAGCTGTTGCCTATTGCTATTTAAATCGTTATATGATTGAATAATTACAGCAGAAATTCTTTTCAAGATTCAGCAAAGTATCCTGCAACGTCTTTCAGCTAATTTGACTAAAGCCGCGATCACACGAACTATGCTGCCATAAAAAAAAAAATAAGATATTTCCACATAAACAGATTTTATAAAAGAAAATGGTTGTACCTTTCGTAACTCCATCAATGACGAGCTTACCTTTTACGATAGATATTAATTTGAGTTCTGCCAGACAGAGAGCTTTAAAAATAGTTCTCAGTTGTCGAATTTTACATTTCTTTTGAAGACTCTTAATAGCAGCGATTACTCCCCAAATGTTTCGCCTGTTTTTAACATTTGTGGATTGCGTTCCACATTCAAAATAACTCTAGTTGGAGCGCGAAATAGTCGATTGAATGAAGAGAGAGACAAGACAATAGCATTGGGACTGACATAAGTTGAAAATTCTTATGCGTCAGGAAAAATTCTTAGGAGCCAGCTTGAAGATTCATTTCTCTGACATTAATGCATTCACTGCAAAATGAAACACTGGCAATTTGTATTCGGCAATTTTTGAGTGATATGTGTCATTTCGCAGTGAACGAGTTAACTATTCAATAAAAAAAAAATAAACAAGAAGAAAATTTTAAGATTCTACCACTTTTACATTGCAAAAATTAAACAGAAACAAACTATAAAATTAAACAATAGACAAATTAATATCCTTATCTTTAATTCTTAACAAGAAATAATATGTATATATATATTAACGATGTATTAGAAATTTTGATTTGAAATACCGTTTGTCTATTGATTTTTTAGGATTCAAATCCTTTAAAGATGGTATATTTAAATTTATAAACGATAAACTGTTTGGGAAAAAAAAGGTAATCGCCACGGAGACCTGGCGTCCGGGTTTGTCGGACTGCAATTCGTCTGCAATAGCATATAGTTCTGATAGTACGCATGTTCTGTTCTAGGATAGTACGCATAATACAGACTTGATGACGTTCTCAAATTAAACAATTGCAATCATTGTTACGTTGCGAATTGCGCTTCGTTGTTGAAGAAACTACTGGAAAAGATGAAACGCCACTTCTTGATGTCAAATATTATTCTGGTAATCAATCTTTTATCATTAAAAAAGAAACTCTTTTTCCATATCTTAGCTAAAAACGCATCATGTTGCTGTCGGTATTTTTTCGAATTATTGCATTTTTAATTTTTCTGTGACTTTTAGATGACCCCGTATTTGGATAACCAATAACAACTCACTGTCAAAGTGTTCGATGTTATTTTAATTTGGAGAAATTAAAACTTCCTTTAAAGTGGATTTTGAGTTTCGCTTTTAAATAATGACATGTTTGCTAATGGTGATGTAAATCTTGACCTTCAGTCCGGTTTAAAATTAAAAAAAGCAGATATGGTAAAGGCTTTCCATATGCAAAGATATTTTACCGAGCTTTGTATGTCAGCAAAAACGATAAGACCTTTTTTTTTTTTTTTTTAAACACTAGTGTTGGCACAAGTTCAAAATTGGCAAAGATTACAACGTACTTTAAAATATTCTGTATCATTTACATTAAACTAAGCTTATTATACATATCGTTATTCCATCTCTCTATCTATTTTAAGTACACGCGTGTAAATGTCATTATTTGTTATCTGCTATTATGACATGATATACTATTAACTGTGTAAAAAAATTTTTCTAGCAAGAAAGTTTACGAAAATATTATACAATAACTTCTTTAGAGTTAGCCAGAAGTGTAAATATATTTCCTTAGACCAATAGATTTCCAAGATTGAAAGAAACATTTCTGATATAAAAATATATTGCGCTGCGATATTTTCAGTAACATTACGAAGTCGTTTATAGAGTGTATTTACACGTTCATTGCCACAGGCTTGCAATGAAGTGGGGTTTTCGGCAAGCATTTAGAAAGCGGTTTTTGGTGTTGATCGCATGATCCCAATCGCGGTAATGTTTGTTAAATTTATACAGATTAGTAATTTATATACAGTTGAGTCTCCCTATAACGAAACTCCATACATCGAATTTCTCTATATAACGAATTTTTAGTAGGAACGGTCCTCTTTTCGCATGATTACATTAAAAACAGTCTCTATATAGCGAAATATCTATCTCCATACAACGAATTTTTTCATAAATTAGTCTTAATTTATTCAGTTTTAAAAAAGCTTCGCAATTATATAGAATCAATTTTCCATCACTTATTTTTGATTTATCGTTCAGTGCTGAGTTTTTTTTATATTACTTTTCTTCTTGTTCTTTAATTCCAATGAATTCATCCCTTCTCTCACACCTTCCACATCCTTCTCAAAATAGAGTCAATTGGATTGTTACACATATAAGAAAGGAATAAATGAGAGGCACATAAGAGAGGCTTTCACTTGGAGGAAAATGTTAACTACAATTTTTCATTCCTTGCTAAAATTTGAGCCTTTTTTTTTTTTTTTTTTTTTTTTTTTTTTGAGAGCATAACAATTTAAAAATCAAAACAACAAAAAATTATAGATATCTTCGTCTGAAATGAATGCAAGTCTTCCTTATTTGATTTTCATTAAGCTTTCAAATAAATGTCTACTCCCTTTTTTGAAACAACTTAAAAAATTAATAAATAAAATATTAGGTTAATATTTACTTTTAAACATTTCAAATTCTTAATTAAAAAGATCAAAAATAATATTTATTCAAAATTTACACATTAAATACGATTTTTAACATCATTCTCTATATATCGAATTTCTCTATATAACGAATTTTTTACTGGAACGATGGATTTCGTTATATAGAAACTCGACTGTATTTTTAATTCAAAAATATCAAATTTTAATTATTTTTACAAGTTGAAAATCAAACTGACCCCTCTAAATATATCTAGGAAAAGAAATCCATGGATTTTTTCTTCTTTTTTTCTTTTTTTTAATATGTGGTTATATAAGAACGGATAAAAAAAAGGCTACAAAAACAATTAAAATTGTTCAATAACAATAGAACTAAATTTGCTAAAGAGAATTAAGAGGCATACTTATCGATCACTTTTACATTCATTGCTCCAAGATATACACATCAAATTTATTTAGGAATTTATCTGAACGTAGGTCGAACTCGTTTGAATTCGGTTTGGTAGAAATGACGTTCCAGCCCATTAAGTCAATTTTCGGCATCTGTTTTACATCAGGACTTGAAGAAAACCCTGTTCCAAATAAGTGTTTCCTTCAATTTCGGAAACAGAAAATAGTGACTAAATATCAAATCTTAACTTTTTTTTGGTAGTGTTTAGGAGAATTTTCTCTAGATTTTCCACTTGAACTTTTGTAGCAGTTCTTGAGTTTGGAGAGTAGTATGAGACTTTTAATATCACGCCGGCGGATGACACCATGCCAGGGCGTTTATGTTGAATCGATTTATGTAAAAAGTGGTACAAGCGAGACCACTTTTCTAAGCCTCTTGTCAGTTCAATTTCTTTGATACCCATCAAAACTAATGAGTAAATTAGGTGATTATGTGGGAAAGTGATCGGTAACTCTGCCTCTAAAGAGTCTCAAGACTCTTAAAGTTTCAAAATTTTCGAAATTTTATTTATTTTTTAGCTTTTAAACTGCCATCTTTTCTGAACATTTTGATGTAAATGTTTCCTTGAAATTCCCACTAGAACTGAAGTTATTGCTTGTGGAAAATTACCCGCTCAATAGCTGAAGCGGCGTATTCGAAATTAGGAAGTCATTTTTTTCTAAATGACGTTTTTAGACATAATGCAAACGGTATCTCAAAAACTTCTGAATATATTTTCATGAATTTTTCAAAACACATGTTTCATATTAGTCTGTATAAACCGAAACTAAAACTTCCTTTCTAATGTTCAAAAAAATATTTTTTTCCCGCGATTAAACTGATGAAATTTTCTAAATTGCATAAGCTAAATACAACTTTGTATTTAAAATATAAAAATGCACTAAATGCAAATTTATTTAGGTTCAGAGTCATTATTATAGTCGGAAGTCTATGTAACAGCAAAATTTTCATTCTAACTGCAAAATTTGTTTGTAATCCTGCTCGTAAGCTGTTATACCAATTTTCTGGTCCTCAAATATCTGCTTGTTTGGAGCTCCCTGTAAATGCTAATTTTGCATCGTGCAATTTTTTGAATACGTGAAATGAAAGAACAAATTTATATCTTTCATTCCCAAGACAATTTTGTTTTTAAATCATATGCATTTTAAGATATTAAATGTAAAAAATGGTATTCTTTTTCCAATTTTAAGAGTTTTGAGACCCCTTATCTCTTTTAGCATTTTAGGTATTTTGTTAATAAGTAATTTTTCAATGTGTTTATAACTTTTTTTTTAATCCATCCTCGTGATTTATCAATAGTCCCATTTCATAACAATTAATTGTCCCTCATTGGCACACTCACAGGGTGAGCTAAAAAAGCTAAAGCCCCACCTAGATCGCGAGGCTAGGCTAATTATTTAAAGTTTTCTAAAATTATGAAAATTTATTTTGGAAAATACTAATCTATTCAAAAAAAAAAAAAAAAAAAAAAAAAAAAAAAAAATTGCGTTTATAATTTTTTTTGTGAAATTTGAAATATTAACATTTTTAACATTCCCGACTTAAAACAACATTTTCTTTTTATTTATCAAAAGGGAATCAGCCCCATCAAAAATTTTCAAGCCCCCATCCCCAGGTTTCGCTGACTGCCCCATCTCCAGGTTTCGCTGACTGCCCCACCCCCAATTTTCGCTCTGCATCAAGTCAACAGACAAAAATGCATGTCGGGTTCGACACATCTCGTTCATTTTGAATCAGATGTAAAAATATTGGATCGAACTTGTTCGAAATTCCGGGCAAGACTCAAAAACATAGACCTCTAAAATATGTTGGCCCTCTCCAAAGCTTAATACTGGATGCATCTTTGCTGCCTTCAATGAAAATATTTATGGCACACATATTTATGTGCCATGACACAGTCAAAATATTACAGAAGGTTTTCATTTTTCAACTGGGTATCAAACGAAATATCTGTTTTTCTGATGCTTCAAGTAAATTGAACTGAATTTTTAAGTAAACATTTTTAGCTGTGAAATAAAAGTCTCATATGCAATAATAATAAAATAATGATTGCCATGGGCTATTAATTTAGCATGCTTGTCTGCTAAACATGAAAACTTTTTGACAATTGATAGTACTCAAACGTCAAAAGAAGAAAGATATATCATACACCAAGATATATTATGAAACAATTTCCAACATGCACAGAACACTATAACAAGACAACACCATTTAATAAAATGAATATGATGTCTAAGTAAACAATTTGGAAAAAAACATAACGCATGATAAAATAAAATTGCAGCAGGTATAATTTACAACTGGAAAAGTGTCTGAATTCTTTTTGTGTAGCCCTGTATATGATTTATAAATGTGTATGCATATGCAACAGTGTGCAAAAGTTTTGCTCAGTTTGGAAATGAATAACACAGCTAAATATTCACCTTCAGCAATTTCTGTCAATAAAAGAAATGAACTCGTATTTTTTTGTGTAGCCTTGTATATGTTCTATGCAATCTATGTGGAACCAAAAATATGTAAAAATTTAGTTAAATTTAAAATCGCATACCACAAATACGCATATGCACTTCCAGCAATTGGCGCTCATGGGTGAATATCGCAAAATGTCGGATGTTGATCATCTGACATATTGAAAGTATCCATTGAAAACAATTCAAAATTTTAAGTGGTAAATTTATTTTCGATTAGAGAGTGAATTATTTTCCATGTAAAATTGCTAATTTTTGGAGAATTTAATTAATAACCTAATTTTTACGTAATTATATGCCATTTCCTGGCATAAATATGCGAAGATAATGACAATTTCATTCTAAAACAGTTTTTACGTTCTTGTTCTTACTTTTTTTTAAATCTAACATTTTAATTTTGTTTAAAGGAACATGGTTTCAATATATAGTAGCTCAAATTCCATGTAATGTTCAGTTGTATTTGCTAATTTATGGAAGCCAGGAAAATAACACAACAAAAATCTACTCAGTTTTACAAATACTTTAATCGTTATTTTCAAAGATATATTTAAAGAATCTTTCTGGCTGCTTTAATTTTACTACTTCTGACTTGAATTATGCCAAAAATAAAAAGAATTACACAGCAGAGCTATATTTATACCTTATAAAGAAAGAAAATGCAGGCCAGGAAAATGGACATTCATTTTCAGTGACAACTACAGGGTGTCTCACAAAGGACCCCTAACATTAAAAATTTATAACTCGGAAACGGTGATAGATAGAAACATGAAACCAGTTGTGTGCTTATTAAAAAATCGTAAGAATCTTATAAATAAATCTGAAAATTTAGTTAAAAATAGCGCTCATAGATGGCGCTGAGAGCGTTAAGACCTTCTAAAGAGAGTTAAGAAGCATTGAACGACCAGCCGCCGAAATTCCATTCCATATGCCTCATTCTCCTTCAAGCCTCGGTGGCCGATTGGTCAAAACCCCACGCCGCTTATCGCCTTCGAGTGTAGCAGGTTGGGGGTTCGAATCCCTCTGGCTCTATTGCACGCACACTTTGTCTGGAGCTACTGGTTGTCTATCTCTTGTGTTGTAAAATTCCCTTGTGCTATCTCGTCCCTGTAATATTCACGATGATTTATAAGCAGGCATAAAAAAGGCGCAGAGATATAGAGCCTGTTCTGGGACGACGATCGCGTCGCCGAGGCTTGAAGGAGAATGAGGCATATAGAGTGGGATTTCGACGGCTGGTCGTTCAATGCTTTTGAACTCTCTTTAAAAGATCTTAACGCTCTCAGCGCCATCTATGAGCGCTATTTTTAACTAAATTTTCTGATTTATGTATAAGATTCTTACGATTTTTTTAATAAGCACACCACTGGTTTCATGTTTCTATCTATCACCGTTTCCGAGTTATAGATTTTTAAAGTGAGGGGTCCTTTGTGAAACACCCTGTATATTTTAATTATAAAAATTATTAGTAAAATACAGAATTTGTTACCTTCTTTCCATATTTCTTTATAAGCTACAAATATCAATTAGAAAATTTAAAAACTAGTAAAAGATATTTATACGATATAAAGGAAGGTCCTTTTCTTTGGACACATCACAGTGTGACATAACAGAAAAATTGAAATCTGAAATTATAAGTCTTTTAATGCTTTATTTATGCTATTAGAAATGTAATGTCTCTTGAAAATACTTCTAAGGGTACATTTTATTAAAACATATCAAAAGAAATGGCATTATAAAACATTTACTAAGAATTTTATTGTGTGGACTGCAATTTCCGTTTTTATATTCACCCTCATAGACAGATGACAGTACTGTAACCCAACTCTTTTGTGTGTCCCTTGTAAATTAACGATAATGCTACGTACATAATACTCATATATATATAAAAAATCTTCTGGTGCACCTAAAAGTGATGTGCATCAATTTCAATATGTTTGCAAATCGTGCAACGTCATTAAAATACACTGCAAACGATTTTTCGTTATAAATAATAATGTAACGAAATTCTTTTTAGCACCCTTGTAAAGAAAGTATAAATGCTTTATTTTCAATACTTAACATGCTGTATTAATTATCAATAACATGCGTGTATGTCAATCACAAAGGCAAGGTGAGTATATTTAAGCGAGTTAGAGTGCGACCCGACGACCAGACAAGTCCAATTTATAACACTTTTCATCTTTGATGTAAAGAGTTAACATGCGATAATTCATGTTGATACCTGGTTTAGAAAATTGATTAACACATTGTAAAAAACTATTTCATTAACATATTTTAAATAAATGAGCAGAACAAGGAACGTTTGTAGCAGAAATACGTCTTTAAATCTTGTAAATCTGATTTAGTTTCCGTAAATTGGTGTAACTGCTTGGCAACAGAGAACATTTTAAGGATAAAGTGCTTAATTTTTTTAATTAAATATTTTGTATTTTCTTCAGAATAATATTTATTGATATCAGAACCCAAATAATTTTGTTTTTCTTTGTGTCGCATTATTTTTACAATTTTTAATTATTTGAAAAGAATTTTTTAAAAAATCTTCCTCATTTAAAGCCCAAAATTGTGTTGCGATATTTATATAAAAAAGCGCAAAAGAAAAGAAAAGTACGTGATGTGATCTAAAAATTTCGTTTAGTAAAATGCGCAGATAAAATGAACCTGTTTTATTAAACAAACAGTATCACATAGTAAATTAATCTAATGTACACAATAAATAAGATGTCAGTATTTGTTAACAGGAATATTTTATTCATTTTCAGATTTATTTGATCAATACATTATACTAAACACTTTTACATAAATTATTTGAGATGGAAAATTTTAAGTGAAAATAAATCACGTTTTTTCCCCCTTTTTTTGTGTGTGTATGTAATTGTGTGTTAACTACGACTAAATTTTAAACGGACATTCTACAAACTGCTGTGAAATCGAATGAATACATTTAATACAAATAATAAAATGTGAAACATTATGGTTACTCCCCCGCATCATCTTGTATTACCGTGCCGTACATGTTATTATATTTTTTCTCTATACATTGAAATTCAAATACTGGTTAAATCTTACCTCTGAAAAGACCAAAAAATATAATGAGATAAATCAAAGATGGCGTGAAGAAGCACAGCGCTATGGATATTGCTGATATTAGGACTCCGCTCACTATGATGCTCCGTATGCTGAAATAATGCGTCAGAAATCCAGCCAGTGGTCCTGAAAAGAGAAAATTATAATGCTTAGTTATTATGACAAGCGTGATATAATATCATATCATATAAAGATATCAGATCATATAAAGATACTAGCTCTCATAGAGATATAGAGAGAAACCTATGTAACTCTTGAAAACCCCTCAAATACCTAGAACACATGTAAAATATTGTTTTGTATGCGTAAAACTTTCATAAAGAAACTCCCGAACGGCAAACATTTTTCTGATATGCAAAACTTATGCATTTGTACATTTTTGCTTCCCATTGGCGGACAAATTTCGCGATGCCAATGCGACTGTTATTTAGAGATTTTATTGGATATATTTTTTTCATTATAACTGACAATTTAGAAGTCAAGGTTTAAATTGTAAGCCGTTCTTACAACCACAAAAACAAGCATTTTTTGCTAATTGAATTGCAGTCGAAACTGAAGCGAAAAAATACGCTGTAGAACACTTCTCACGTTTCGTGAAGACGTATTACCGTCATGAAAAGGATAAAATATCAGATTATTTGTCGAAAACAAAAATGAATTTTTAGATATAAACTGCAAAAGCGCTGATAGCAGTTAAAATTTCGAAGGAATACGAAATCTAATAAGCAAGTATCCCGGAATTGCGACCTAAAAAGAGAAAGTTATAATGCTTAGTTATTATAACAAGTGTGATACTCTACATAAAGATACTAGCACTCAAAAAAGTATAGAGAAAAACTCATGAAAAAAAACAACTTTGTAACCCTTGAAAACCCCTCAAATACCAAGAACAAGAACACATATAAAAAATTGTTTTGTAAACGCAAAATTTTCATAAAGAACACTCCCGAACGGCGGACAGTTTTCTGATCTTCAAGACCATGCATTTGTACATTTTCGCCTCCCAATGGCGGACAAAGTTCGCCATGCCCATGCGACTGTTATTTAGAGATTTTATTGTATACATTTTTTCATTATAATTGATAGTTTAGATGTCAAGGCTTAATTTGTAAGTCGTTGTAACAACCAAGAAAACAAGCATTTTTTGCTATTTGAGTTGTGATCGGAACTGAAACGAAAAAAAGACGCGGTAGAACACTTCCCACGTTTGGTGAAGACGTATTACCATCATAAAAACGAATAAAAAAATCAGATTATTTGTCGAAAATAAAGATGAATTTTTAGATATAAACTGCAAAAGTGCAGACAGCAGTTAAAATTTCGAAGGAATACGAAATCTGATAAGCAATTATCCCGGAATTGCGAGCGGGGATAAGGACTAAGGAAACCGCAGATTTCAAAAACATCTCTTAGAGCATGAAGTAGATAGAGGATGCTGATGTTTATGTTATTACTGAAGCCAGAAAATGGCATAAGTTATTTAAGAATTTCACAATACTTAAACTTGTGCTATTCTTGGGTATTTTTTAATCTGCTAGTGCGGTAACGATTTCTAATCTATTCGTAAAATATTGTTATTGATCTGTCAATTCTTTATCAGTTTACTCTATACACAGTTCAGAAATTATGGTTTATCTAATTTCTTATTTTTTTCAAAAGGATAATTGCTATCAGCTATCAGCATTTGTCGCTTACATCTGAAAAAGAAATGCCAAAATCATAATCTTAGAAACAAAGTATTTGAAAATTAATATGAAACACATGAAATAAGATGTAAAATTGTTGACAATTTATCGTTAAAATCCTCTATATATGAATCTGCGACTACAGACACATTAGTTTTACGTATGCCACACTCTGTTGGAACGTTACATCTCAGCCATTTCCCATAATTTCCGTTACAAAAAATATGATGCTACTTATGAATCCTATATTTTCTTTGTGATTGAGACTTTGATTTCGGCAATATTTTCACAAATCACATGACCTTACGTCACAAGATTATACTTCCATACTTTTCTGCGGCATGTAACCATAAGTTGCAAAATGAGTCGTAGGATAATTAATGGTTACGATGTCGAGAATGTTTCCCCAAAGCACGTGATTTGACATCACAAGAATATAATTATTCGAGGTATCCCGAAGGAAGAGGTTCCGGAAGATTTCGGTACATTTTCACACGATCGTAGACCACAGATTCCATAAAACACCATTTCTAGTGTAATGATTATACTCTTAAATAAAAGAAAAGTTGGTAGAATAGTGATCTTTTTGAGAAAATATTTGCTATACATCTCGTCTGTTTTATTGTTTTAATTTTATTGCCTGACTCTAGATATTCCAGTAATTGCAAACAGGCATTTAACCGAGTCAATATTTATTAACTGAGCAAATGAATTTAATTTCCAAATAGTTTGGCGAGAGACCAAGTTTACTAAAATTCATATTTTAAACAAGATTATTAAGAAAATCTCTTACTTTTAACTGTGTTGTTTCAGATTATCGGTTATTACAAAGCTTTAGACTGCTCTATCTCAGCCATTTTACTTAGCTTCCGTTACAAAAAGTATAATACTACTTATGGTTCCTATTCTCTGTTTTTGCTCGATACTCTGACGTCGGCAATGTTTCCACAGAGTACGTAACCTTACGTCACAAGAATATGCTACTTTTCTACAGCATGCAGTCAACAGAATATAGTTGAAAAACGAATCGTAGGATAAATAATGGTTATGATGACGAGAATGTTTCTCCAAAACACGTGATTTTGTCGCCACAAGAATAGGATCAATGCAGGTATTCTAAAGGACGAAATTTGCATTTTCCTGTACATTTTCCAACCGATCATCGACCACAGATTCCAAAAGCACCCTTACATCAAATAATCATTTTTATATGTTATATTTGATTTTTTGTCGGGTGATAGCATCCGTATTTATAAAATTATTTTGATCTGACTGAATATATGTACCAAAAAATAAAAGTCCAAAAAAAAAAAAAAATAATAATAATAACAATAAAAAAAATAAAAGTCCTTTTTTTTTTTTTTTTTTTTTTTTAGTATTTTTATATAAGGATCTAATTGCCTGAGTAGTTTTTGTTTTGCTTTTATTATAAAAATTAGGGTGGCTGAGATTTTCAAATTATACAATGGATTAAAAATAAGGGATGCTTCGGTAATTGCATTCACTGCTATTTTATGTTTTAGTGGATGCGATTTCTCGCAAAATTAATTTGATATTTCTAACCATTGTTGCTACAGTCATACGCCTAAAGTTATATAGTCATATCACAAAATGGCGCTATATTTATATATATATATGTAATAATAAAAAAATTTCGCCTTAATCCTAAGTTAATTACTTCCAAATTCTTTTAACATTGAACTTTTCCTTTATTTATTAACATACTATTTTTAATTCCATACCTTTAATCAAAAATTTTTATTTTATTTTATTCTAAAAAACCTTAATCTTTCAAAACAATTATTTTCTTAAAAAGAAAATCCCATTACTTAATTCATTTTATCTGTTGCATAATATTTCTTTATTTTGTCTCTCAAATGTTCAAATACCCAGAATTCCATTCGGTCATTTGTGTTTGAACGAGGGATTCCAGTTGACTATACACGATCGTTTGCAAGAACTAACTTGATGTTTATGTCAGCGGGTTAAATTTCATTGGTTAACAGTAAATTCTCAAAATTTAATTGATAAATTAGGAGTTTATCGTGAAATCTCTTTTTTCCCGCGCTGATAACTTAGATAAAGGATTGCGTTGGCTTTGTAATTATAGTCAGTTCAGTTTTAGTTTCGTTTGTGTGTTTCTTCATATTTTGTGTCCCCTGATGAAAGATGAAGTAATGTGCATACGTCTATGGCAATAACATTTTTTTTTCTTGTCGGCATTTTATAGTAGTGCAATTTTTTAAATCATCATTAGTGGAACTATTTTACTGTGATATGATAATCCAATAAAGGTGCTTAAAAAATGTACGGCACTTCTGTCTAATTTAAGTGGGAAATATTTTCAACGGAATTATCTAGTTGCATTACTACTTTGTACTACATGATTGCTAAATCTTCGATGGAGTCTTCTTCCTAAATGATATGGTTTCAAGCAGAATTTTGCATATACACTGTTAAAAGTGAAGGTGATAAACCGGTGCCATTTGGGACCCGGAGGTGAAAAGACCCTAGGGTCCATTGGAACCCGGGGCATTTGGAACCCTAGGGTGCCACAGGGGCTTGGATATGTGGTTGCAGTGCCGACAGGTCTCTTAATGGGTGATTGGAGTTAAATAAGGTGCCATGCACGTATTGGCAGCAATGTGGCACCTCATCGGGTGACTGGAACCATGGGCATGCGCTGTGACGTGTGTCTTTCTGTTTTCTGTGACGGCAAGTAAAATCTATGGTTATGAGTGAATGAAGGTGAGCTCGATGGCCGAGCGGTTAGATCGCCGAACTTGTAATCAGACGTTGTGAGTTCGAATCCTTCGACGGCCAAAAGTCGGTTTGTATATTTTTTAATTTTTTATAATTGGACACTCTGGATTAAGGATGCCATCTTTTCACCCTAATTAAAGGTGCTATTCTGGCTCCTTTAGGGGTGTCACCAGTGAGACAAGCTTTTCACCCCTAAAAGGTGCAATGTGTCACCATTAGTTTTAACAGTGTATGTTGGATATTCATGAAATATTCGTACACATGGATGCATGCATATAAGTGTGTAATGTTGTCCGCCATCATCAAACTGCCATAAAATTTGTCATCAGAATTTTAAAGAAAAAAAAATAATTTTATGAATTAGTATAGATATCAATCTTTCTATAAAACAATACAAAACTATAAATTGTGAACAATGAATCCTTACTGCATATACCATGTCTTAGATAACTCCTTCGCGAAGAGCGTTTTTTACAGGATTTTTAATCTTTTATCACCGGTTTTTCGAAACAGTAAATTCTGCCTGATTAAATCTAAAATAGTCCTCATTAAAACAGGAAACATTTAAAATAAAAAATTACTAGTGGTAATAATCACGTATTCCCACCATCTTATGCGAAGTGGCGCTCTTCCCGAACCGAAAGTTATGACTCTGTCAATAAATAGTTTCGGGACAATGAGAATGGAGCACATCAATGCCTTCACCTTCCGTTCCCTAAAACAAAAATAAAAATTCTATTGTTGACAATTTAAGCTTTTACTGCACCATGTGCCATTTCTTAGTCAACCCTTTCGTGACGAGCGTCTTTTACAGAATTTTAATCTTTTATCACCGATGTTTTAAAACAGAAAATTTTGCCTGATTGAACCTAAACAATGCCTTGATAAAAAAAAAAAAAAAATTACAATAAAAAGTTATCAGTCAGTAATCAAGGTAATAATCAAAGATTCTGGTCACCTTATGCGTCACGTATAAGTGTCGCTCATTATGAAACAGTTAATATAACTTTTACAATTAATAATTATGTGACAATGAGAATGTAACACATTAACACATTCACAACGATTGTTCCTTTTTCTGAGACAAAGATATAAATTGTATTTCTGATAATTTTTTCTGCATCATGTGCAGTACCTGGTACATACCTAAAAACATTATAATTTTCATTATGTGCCATGTATAGGACCAATATAATCTCTGGTCCTTATCAAAACACTCCAAAGAATGGAAATATAATTACTTTGTCCAAATCAGATGTCTGCATAAGACAATAATTTAGAATTCTTTCTTTGGAAACAAAAGAAATTTCATTCAACCTAATCAGGTAAGATTTATTGTCATTGTTTTTACTGAATACTTAAATTTATTAATATTAAAAAGTTGCAGAGTGTTCAGCAGATGAAATTAATTAACCTCATATAGTTAAAAAATACAGCAATATAATATTTTAAAGCCCGAATTGTGTACATTATGGCATGCACCATAAAATATCAAATTTTAGCTGAAATTAATTACAGCTATTCTGTGATTAAATAAAGCAAAAATCTCAATTTGAAAACTCTGACAGGAAAAATTGAGCACTATACGGGTACATCCGCTATTACTCTTGTTATCATCATAGCAAATTCTCATATACTCCCAATCATTTTATTACAAAATATACTTAGGATGAAATTTATGTAAGTAATTAAATAGCGTTATGTTCTACTTACATAAAATACAGGGTGTTTAAAAAATGACCGGTATATTTGAAAAATCAATAAAAATTAAACGGGCAGCGTTAGACTAGTTAGAAATACACCGTTTGTTGCAATATGTTTGAGACAACAGTAAATTTTCAGGCATACAACTTTCGAAATTAGTTAAAATTTTCAACAACAGATGGCGCTGCAGGCAATTTGAAAGATATAGTAGAAATCGCAATCTGTCTGTTTGCCATTCTGTAAAGCCTCTGTCCCTGCCCGCGAAGACACTCGCGAGTTAATGCTATTAAAGTAATTTTATAAAAAAAATCAGCGACCAAAATCGAAAATGTAATCAAGGACTGATCTTGAGAGGGACCTCATCTATGCAATGCAAAAAAATTATTTAAAAATGTCAAAATGCGAAAGAGTTATTACAAAAATGCCTCCCCATAGGAACACTGCAAAAAATTTTACCCAATTGCTGCAGCGTCACTCCACAGCTTTGCAGCGTCACTCCACAGCTTTAATAGAATATGTAATGTATTAAAATACATATAACCAATAAGAATGCTCCATAACACAATAAAGTAACCGTTTTCTATAAAAGTGGTGGAGTGACGCTGCAGCAAATAGGTCAAATTTTTTTACAGTGAGTAGCTTTAGCTCACGAGTATCTTTGCGAGCAGACTCAGAGGCTTTACAGAATGGCAAACTCACAGACTGCGTTTTCTACTATAGCTTTCAAATTGCCTGTAGCGCCATCTGTTGTTGAAAATTTTATCTAATTTCGAAAAATGTATGCCTGAAAATTTACTGTTGTCTCAAACATATTGCAACAAACAATATATTTCTAACGCTGCCCGTTTAATTTTTATTGATTTTTCAAATATACTGGTCATTTCTGAAACAGCCTGTATGTTTAATTTGTAACAAAAATTTAATTTATTATATAGACAAATAAATAGCTTTTTATTACAAATTAGACATACTCTATGTGAATAGAACACAATGGTATTCAACTGGTTATATCAATTTTATCCTTTTGTAATAATTTAACCAGAAGTAGTTATTAAAATTTTCCAATGATAATCATAAGAGTAACAATGGGTGAACACATACGCATTCTATGCATCATGTATGCCAGTGTTGAATTCAGGCATTTTCCTCCAGAAGGTTGGGTCATCGCCAACTAGATATAACGGCCTGCGCATTTCGCTAAAAACCACCGAAAAAGTGAAGCTGGATTCAGCTTCAAACCTTGAATCATTTCATTGGACCACGTGGCACAAACCCTGCCCAAATTAGCATGTATGAGCTGATTTCTGTTTATTGGAGAGATTGAGCATACATCTGACTTGTGTGCTCGACATGAAGCCTGCATGTAAGTCATCGTCAATATATAGGGACGAGATAGCCCAAGGAAATTTTACAACACAAGATACATTCAACCAGGAGCTCCACACAAAGGGTGCTATGGAGCCAGTGGAATTCGAACCCACAACCTCACGATTAGAGGCGTGGTGCTTTGACCACTCAGCCACGGAGGCTCCTGATTTCTGTTCTGAGCACATGGTCATTGTTTTGGTTCAGGGTTTGCACGATTGGTCAGAATAACTTGGGCAAGGTATCAGAGTCCTCTGGCGGGAGACTTCATACAGTAATCTCAAATAAATGGGTCTTATAGATACAGTTGGCCATGGTTGGGTCCGAGGGTGATATTGTAGAGTTCAGGGGATAATTTCTCCTTTTGATCATTAAAAACACAAAATCTCATATCTTCCGGGGTATTTCATAGCTCTAAGGGCAGGATGTCCCGCTCGGACCATCCCCTGAATTCAACACAGATGTATACTCATGTCCCTTCGCGAAGCATTTAGGGATAAAATTATTTTAACCTGTAATCCCTTTTGGTAGGATATAATGAATTTTTGAACCACAATATTTAAATAATTATGTTTCATTTATTAATGAAAAGACAAGTATTTAAAAACATATCACGGCGAAATCCAAATGCAAATTCGTTTAAAACCTTTTCACGTATGTCACGATCTGTACCCTTGATCCCGATATGCAATGTATTTAAAAGTGAAATATTTTATCTTTTTCTTCTTTCACCTGATTCGTTGTTAAATTATATGCAAGCTTATTAGTTAGTATTTTTTTTTTTAATTTTTAGAATAATATATTCAAAGGCTTGTTTCCTTGACAAAATTTCTTATACAGGTGTAATAGAAGCATAAGTCATATTTTTAAAATCAAAATGGATTTAAAACAGCCAAGACCTTTTTTTTCTAGGAAACCGTAAATAAATATTTGCGATGTTAGGTAACATACACTTATAATCATAAGAAAAAACAGGTCATTGCAATAGTAAGGTAGCAAAAGTAACCAATATAAAAATGTTAACTTCATGGGAACGAGCGACACATATACGTGCCGCAAAAAGACTTAAGAATCCTTGTTTATTCCCACCAGTAGAATTTTACTATAAAATTTACCTTATTTAATTGGAGCATTTTCTCGATTTAAAAAGAGACAGATTTCTGTTTTTAAAAAATCAGTGACAAAACATTAAAAATTTCGTAAAAGGCTCCCGTCGCGAAGGGGTTAACCCCTTAACTGGTTCTTTTTTCTTCAATAATTTGAAAATTGCGGACTCACATCACTATTATTTAAATAAAATATTTGTAAAATTTAGTCAAACCATTTGCGCCTTTTTCTTTAAAAAAATAGTGGTGCCAAAAAGCTTTAAATGATGAAATAAGCAAATTCGTCTTGCCCAGGGGTGCCCAGAGAGGTGTTTGGTGACGCAACATGCGTCATACAATTTAGTTTTTTTTTTTTTGGGGGGGGGGGGGAATTTGAGAAAAAGTACATTTTTTTGGAGGGGGATTTTTAAATTCTTATTCTTTTTTTTTTTTTTTTTTGTGCTGTTAAAAAAATAATGATTTTTTTAATATCACTTTTAAATGTTTTCAAACATTTAATTTAAACAAAAGTTCTTGCGTTTTCTTTCTTTAAATTCTAGATAGGGGCAATAAGAATTCATTCTTCTATACTCAACTCGCTATCTTTTGTAAATCTTGATTCTTTTAATATCACTTTTTAATTTTTTCAACATTGAATTTTCAGAAATGTTCCTGTGTTTTCTTTCTTAAAATTCCAGATACAGGCAATAAGAACTCATTCTGCTATGCTCAACTCGCTATCTTTTGAATGTACAGCAGATTATTAGTAGAATATATTTTATAATAGATATTCTGTTAAAGGGGGGGGGGGTCAATTTTAAAGGATGAAGATTTTTTTGGGGGGAGGGGATGGTCACCACTGGTCTTGCCCGAACGGAGTTCGGGCAAACCAGTTAAGGGGCTAATATACTAATCAGTAGGATTGAACATTTGATCCTTTGATATGAAAGAAATATTATTTAAAAAAAAATAAACACCACTGTTTCCAAATAATGTATTTCACTACTGATTTCTCTTGAAAAGAATATAGAATTAGTCTTATTTGAAAATAGTGATGCAAAACTTTTTTATGCCATTTTTCCGTGGCAAATGTTTAATCTAAAGCATTATCAACTGTCTTTCTAGTCTAAAAAAAAGTAACTTACTCTGTCGCCGCCAATCTTAGTGAATTTTTGTGACCTGATGTCTTTCTTTGCTAATATTAAGGCAAAAACTGCATACAAAAAATATCAAAGTGAACTATCGAAACATATTTGATAAATATGTTGAAGGAGTTTTTAAATCGAAGAATTATTTTAAGAGCTATTTTATATTAAATTTGGTCAAAATTGCTCCATTAAAAAAGTATTTTAGGAGCGAAAATTATTGGCAGAGCAACTGAATCATTTTCCTCAAAAGTTATACATCAGAAACAGGCGGTGTGCAGACTGCATTTCTTTCTTTCTTTCTTGCTTGTTTTTTGAAGGTTTATTTTAATTTTAAATTCAAATTTACAGCATTACCAGAGATTTTATTTAAATATATTTAAAAAAAATCTACTATTTTAAATTGCTGCCAATTGTGAAAACAGCGCAAAAAATAAAATTTCCTTTAACCCGGGAGAACTCGCTACATGAGATTTTCTCTCACCATCATACTTTTTTTTTAAACTCTTATTTAAACCCCTTTTGCTTTTAATTAAAATTTAAAAATGTTATTTCAATTATTTTATCTGTTTTTTTGTGAATAAAAGTACTAAGGCAAAAAAATGTGATATTAAACGAATGTAAAGTAAACGAAAAGCAATTGAGCACTGTGAGAGAAATTTTCACTAGTGAGCTCTCCCGGGTTAAATAAATATATAAAAATTTATTTACACATGACTATTATATACAGAAAAAACTCAATGAAATTACTATTAAATTATTATGCGTTAAAACCAGGAAAATATTAAAAATTACGTCATAAAAATTGTTTTTACACGTGAATATTTAAAAAGAAAAAAAAAACACTATAAAATAATGAAATATTTAATGCGTGTTAAAAGCAGTAAATGAAATTATGTCCTATTTCAAATGGTCAAATAGTAATATTGCTAAATAGTTTAAATTAAAAAATATATTTAATGTTACGTGAGAGATTTATTTCATATTTCAAGATGATCTTTTTAACTATTGTTGGTAATTCTAAGACAGCGCAAAAGAATATTTACTTTCTAACCATAGAAATATATGATGGGTAATATTACGAAGAGTAACAAAAGTTTGGTGAAAATTACGTCAGATTTAAAATGTTACATTTAATATCATTTCCTTATAGCGTTATTAAAAAATAAAGGAAACAAAAATTCTGTTCACTTAGTTCGTTTTATATTTGCTAATTTTAAAATGTCTAACTAATCTTACTAAACCAAACACGAAAACAGCAATTAACGGGTTCGGTCTTGAAATTTTCCAGAAAACGAAAAATGAATGTGAATCCGTTTAAAGGGAAATTGCCACTATTTTTTAAATTATAATTCAATCTTGTATAATCTTTTAAAGCCGATCAAATCAACGTGTTTTTAGAGATATCAAACAGAGGTTGATGAATGTAGTTCGCAGAGGGCAAAACCCCCTTGTATGATAAAATGCAATAATAAACAATACATCTTCAATCTCTGAAGGAAAAAAAATCAGAAGATTCTTTAATAAATCAGTTTTATGCTCAATATAAAAATTTCTCATTATTGGCTTATGTAGAAATATATAGCGCTAATCTAATTAATTTTCAATATTAGCGGGCATTTGGTGTCAAGCCCACAATTTATATACACGCAAATATATATATGTATATGTATATATACATAATACCATTAATTGAAAACAATATATGAACCATTGAATTTAATACAAAATTACCACATTGAAATATACATATATATACACTACCTGGCCGATGATGATCGTCCGCACTTGCGATTTTAGACATTTTGTTAAATATCTAAAAAAATACATGAGGAATTATTCTGAAACTCTCAATGTATAAACATAATAGTACAGGTCATATATTTCCGTGAAGATTTTTTCCCGAAACTTTATAGGACCGTCAAAAAATTAAAAAAGAATGAATATCTTTTGGATAACCCTGTCAAAACTAATGTAGCAAAAGTGCTCAAACTGTAGATTGTGATTAAGTGGCTTATTGTAATAAACTGTGTTCATTTTTATGTCGATAGCATATGTACTCGTTGCAAAATTAAGGTTTTTATAAAAACAGTCCCAAATTTTTCCAAGATTTTTGCTTATAATTTGCAGAGTTCTTAATATAAAATAATATTCTTTTCTGAAAATGTGACAAACAACATTGCATATAATACCCTGTAATCAGAATTAAAAAATAATAAAAAATGTATGAATAATGTGTAGGTTTACTAAATAATTTTTCACTGCGCATGCGTCAACGATATCAAAATTTACTTTGCATATTATGTTAGCTAAATGTATAGAGCAACTTTTGCTAAAATCGCAAAATCATAGTTTAAAAATTCGGAAAATAATCGTCAATAGAATAAATTGATAATCCGTTATTCCCAAAATGTAGCAAAAACAAGAGGGGTTGTATCCATATATTCATTGATAAGTGTCAATATAGATTAAACAATAGGGGACGTACTACTACATTTGGATAAAATCCCTCATTTTTTTGCTTCATTTCGAGAACAACGGATTTTCAACCTATTCTATTGACGATTATTTACAGAATTTTCAAGCTATGATTTTGAGACTTTCCCAAAAGTTGCTCTATATATTTAGCTAACACAATATGGAAATGAAATTTTGATATCGTTGACGCATGCGCAGTGAAAACTTATTTAGTAAACCTACTCATTTTTCATACAATTTTTATTATTTTTTAATTCTGATTATTTGAAATGTTGTTTGTCACATTTTCAGAGAAGAATATTATTTTATATTAAGAGCTCTGCAAATTATAAGCAAAAAACTTGGAAAAATTTGGGACTGTTTTTATAAAAACCTTAATTTCGCAACGAGTACACATGCTATCGACATAAAAATGAACACAGTTTATTACAATAAGACACTTAATCATAATCTACAGTTTGAGCACTTTTGCTACATTAGTTTTGACAGGGTTATCCAAAAGATATTCATTCTTTTTTAATTTTTTGACGGTCCTATAAAGTTTCGGAAAAAAATCTTCACGGAAATGTATGCCCTCTACTATTATATTTATAGACTGGGAGTTTCAGGATAATTCCTCATGTATTTTTCTAGATATTTAACAAAATGTCTAAAATCTTAAGTGGACGATCATCAGTGGCCAGGTAGTGTACATGTAATGAATATTTAAACTAAGAAGATGCATATTAAAATAATAAATCTTTACATTCCGCGAAAAACGAAACAAGTCAAAATAAATAAATTAATTAAAATCTGCGTTCATAAAAACAAACATTCCGCTTGAATTACAAACATCTATCAAGTTCGAACGAAACTAATCTAAACGCATACAAAACTGAGAGTGCGCCATGCTGGTTACTACGGAACGGAAGGAAGAAAAGGTCTTAGAATAAAGCATGCGAAATTTGTTAGACACATTTTTTAGTTCGTTTATACTATGATCATAGTAAGACACAAATGTGTCTTAAATTAAGACATCCATAATGTCTTAATTTTCAGATTCAGTCATTGAAGTGTGTGGATTTTTTTTTTCAGTCACATCTGTATCGAATTTAAAATGCCTTTCTTTGCAATACACAAAATGATTGTCATATGAGAGTAAAAATGAAATAAATAACAAATTTCATATCAACTTAGTAACTGTGTCACTTGTGACTAGTTGTTACATCATAGTGATGTTACACCGATTGGCTCTGCTATTAAGGTAATACCTTTTTTGCTATACTTGCTTTCGTATCAGTTTCTTTTGAACAAACATAATAAATTTTGCATAGCAAATTAAATATTTGTGCTTTGCCATTGATTTATGAATGAGTTTGTAGAAGAAAAAACAAAGGAATATTCATCTATAACTCTACGTAAATTTTGTGCTTAATTTACATAGAACTATTCTTACATTATTTTAATGTATAATCTAATCTCGATTATCAGACAATTGTTGATCCATTATTTCTATTTCATAACGTAACATAAATTAAACAAGATAGTAAAATAGAATGAAATTACTCTACAATACATGCCAAAAGTTTAAGCACATCACAAAATTTCAAAGTTTTTTTCCTTTTCACATAACCAATAAATTGACTCTTAAAAAGATATTTAACATATTTATTCTTTAAAATTAATCTCAAATAATAGAGTTTATCAAAAGAACCAGAATATGCGTGTTAAAAGGGCAAAGCAGTTTTTTAAACTTTAGTAGAACAAGAGTTAAACGAATTAGCACTTGATTATCGCTTCATTCTGCTAAACTGCTTTAAATATATAGTCTTCCATTGATAAAATGAGGTTCTGCATTGTTTCTAGTTCAATTTTAAACCCTGCACAATGGCATCTTTGAAATATTTAACTGAAGAATACTGCTATTCATTTGGAATAAGGGCATGAATGAAAATATTTCGCATATTTTCTTTAAGATTTAAATAAGAGCTAATTGCCAGTCATTTCAAAATAGATACATTTTTTGACTTAAGCCACGTTGAAGATACGTTTGAGGTATGGATCGAAACATTATCATGTTGAAGTAACCATTTTCCTCCCCCCCTCAAAACCTCGGCAATAGGAAGAAAACAATTGGCAAGAGTCTCTTGATAGTTTTTAGAGTTTTAACGACCATTGATGAATGTTAGAGGTGGCTGACCATAGAAAGAAATAGCCCTCATACCATTACACAACCACCACCAGGTTGTCGGCTAAATACACTCCTAGGTTTTTTGCGGAAATCATGCCAATAGTACTTAAACCCATCAGGGCCATCGAGGTTCCATTTTATTTCATCATTGAATATAACATTCAGCCACTTTTCACCAAAGGACATATGTTCTTTGGTCCACTCTAATCTAGCTGTGTCGTTTCAGACATGGTAGCCGAGCCATTTTGCGGTTTTTTTATGTTTCTGATTCCAAAGCTCTTCTAAAACAGTTTTTTTTTTTCGTTATTTGTCCTTCATGTTTTATATGTGAAATAGAGTAATTACCACTACCACTTGAAGCCCAATTTCTGTTTCGGTGATTTTCGCGCAAACGCAAAGTAGTCACTCGTGGTTTTTATGAACGTAATTTTCGTTTGAAATCATTACCACTAGCTAAAACTGGATGAATACCTCATTTTCATCAATTTAATGCACTTTCAATTTCAGAAACAGACTTATGCTTTGCTCTCATATTCCAGATATTTATCTCCTTCTCCTCAGAAATTTTTTGACTCAGGCATTTAGTACTAACAACTCAAAAACAACAGCTGACAGCTTCTTATATACCCGGAAATTGTTTGCATGCGCAACCGCTTCATCAGTTTGTAAAATTTGCATAAAAATAATTTTGTACTTAAACTTTTAACATGGTTATTTTTGTTCTATTCTTAAACTCCATGGTTGTAAATAAAATTTAAAAGATAATTTTATTGGGTATTATGTTAAAACTGCTACTATTAACATATACAAGATAGATATTGAAATGACGCGAAAATTTAAAGTTTTATTTTTAAATTGTTATTGTGCTTAAATTATTGACACACGCTGTAGTAGAGAAATCAAAACAAGCTGAGAACTTTAATTTTGTTAAGCAAATCATAGTATTTGAGTACAGAAAAATATAAGTTAAGCTAATAATAATATTTTAATAGCTACTTTTACTATAATAAAATTTTAAGAAAGCATATTGGGAGGTATCAAACGTAAGTGAGATAGCCAAACTTTGAAATTTTACGATATAGATGAAGAGGTATAATGAGACAAAGTGACATTATTAAAAAAAATGCGAAACCAATAAAAAATAGTTCTGTTTGATACAAAAACATGGTCACATTCTCTACATAGGTTTATTGGACTAATCGCACTTTCATTGAGGTAAATAAAAAAGAGAATAAGACATTTAAGTACTTACGTAGCCATTTATTCATAGATTTATCTTGTTATTTTTCCCCTAAAATACCAATGTAACTTTAATATTTATTACCTAAACTAAAGTACATAAGTACTTACTTAATACCTTTTTTGTGTTTAATTAATGTAATAATTTTATTTTTAGTGTTTTTTTAGACACCTTGACAGCAAAGCTTTCTCTTACAACGATCATTAATTGACATATAATTCACATGATCTGCCTGATTTAGTTTTTTTTAAAAAGTTGTTTATACTTTTTCAAACTGGATCTGATTTTGCATAATAAAAAACACAAACATATAAATCACAGGCCTATCTGGTCTACTTGCCCCATTTCTAGGGAGCAAATGGACCCACGAAGAAAGGAAAATTAAATACACACATTTTTTATTATTAGACAACAAAATTTAATTTTCAAAACTTCTATCTCATAGAGTGAACCTAACTGAACACATTTGCAGAGGCTGAGATTTTAATTCAAATGGACATTAAATTTTAGAAGCTGAATTGCCAGAATATCCACAGTCACATTGTAAAATCATGGCCTATGTGTCCCACGTAACGCTAGAGCAACGTTTTTCGATTATTTTTCTTTTTCTTTTTCATATTTGAAGTTATAAATAATTTTTGCAAAACCTTTGAATTGTTATAATAAAATAACTTTAAAAAGTTGTTTTTTTTTTTTTTGTTTTTTTGTTTAATGAACACAAGCAACATCATGACTAAATTTTAAAGCAAAGCAAATTATTTTAAACAATAATAAAAATATAACTAGCATTCTTCTGAATATTACATATTTTAAAATGGATGGAATAGCTCAGTTTAATACTTTTTAGAACATATTCATCGATGTTTTGAATTTTGGGATAGAAATATTCTTTTATTTTCTTCCATTGATTCTAGCTATGATTTATTTTTATTTTAATAACATTCATTCAATAACGTTGCAAATAAAGATCATTCTACATGAATATGATTTTCAGAATAGACCAGGTATTTCAACTTGAAACAAGATTTAATAAGCAATTTACTTATTATATATTACTATTACTTTATATTTTTAGGGGAATTAATATGCCTTATTCAAGCGTTTTATATAATTGTCAATGTCATATTTGTTACAAGTTTCTGAACTATTCTATACATACAGAATACAATTTTAGTTTATTTAACGCTATGTAAATTACCTGTATCCATGCGAAATTTTTATAGAGTTGTGAAACAATGTATATCGACTGTTAAACTTTTCTTTTAATTTGAACTTTGAGAAACCTCTGTGTCCATGTCCAGATTTTATGTCTTTATTACTCAATTACTTCTTGAATTTGTTATTTAATAACTTTTCTGCAGTATAGTATTGCCTTTTTTTCTTTCTTTTTTTAAATACAATTTCCAAGACGTTATGAATAATAATACAACAAGTTGGAAATTGCACGTAAAGCGTAGCAAATAAGGTGCGTTCGTTGATAACGAAGTTTTAAAATATTCAGATCTTGCTGATATAGTAGAGCGTACTTTGGATACAGTATAGTGGTCGAAATCTTTGTGTTCCTGTAAATATGCAGGGAGTAATTTTTATTATACTTCATTAACGTATATCTTATTCATAAAATGTGAAGTAGTTTAATATAATTAAAGCCCGCCCCAAACAATGTTTCCCCGTATAACATTATTTAGTGGAATACATTTGTGTGGCCCTGTAATTTAATAATAAATATTCTTTGCATCACAGATTATACAAAATGTATTTTTAGTACATATTTCATAGATTCATGTCAATTCTGTTATAGTCAAATGAGTGTAACACCATTAAAATGCATTTGAAACTTTTTTCCCCATTGACCGTAATGTAACGGAATACTTTTGATTGTCCCTGTAATTAATCAATTCATCCGATTTTCATAACATTTGAAATGACTCGACAAAATTATGTAATAAATATACGTTTTAAATTTCAAACGATTAAAATGCATTTGAAACTTTTTTCTCCGTTGACCGTAATGTAACGGAATCCTTTTGATTGTCTCTGTAATTGATCTATCCATATGATTTCCATAAAATTTGAAATGACTCGACAAAATTATGTAATAAATATACGTTTTAAATTTCAAACGATTAAAATGCTTTTGAAACTTTTTTCCCCATTGGCCGTAATGTAACGGAATGATTTTGATTGTCCCTGTAATTGATCTATCCATCGGATTTTCATAAAATTTGAAATGACTCGACAAAATTATGTAATAATTATGTATTTTAAATTTCAAATGATTCGGTTGGGTAGTTTTTGTGTTGTTATATGCGGACGGACAGACAGACAGACAGACAGACGGACAGACAGACAGACGGACAGACAGACAGACAGACGGACAGACAGACAGACGGACGGACTGAGCGACAACAATAGGTGCTACGTATTTACATAATTACGAACGCACCTAAAAATGACAGAAACGTTATCATAATATAGCTGATAGCCATATTTAATATCCCCATTCATATGTATTTAAACAGAAGTCTTAATGATTTAATAATCAGCTGAAAAAAATAATAACTTAAGTGTATATCCACAAACACATTAAAAATGAATGCAAAGCTTATACTTAAAATTTTAAAATATCTGAAAAATATTATATATTAAATATATATTATATATTATTCGTGCATGTATATTTTACAGCAATGAGAGTTTAAAAAGATGCTGAAAAAAGTAACATTCCTTAGATAATAATAAAAAAAAAAAAAAAAAAAAAGAATTATTGTTTCCGGAAACTCGTGTTGTGATATAACCAGCATTAACCTCTTGACATCCAGACTGGTTTATTCACTTATTTTTATCACATTTAGTGTTAAATTTGTAACATTCGATTCCACCGAGGCTAACGAAAAAGACAGGATATAGTAGTGTACACGTGTATCATTTTCTTTTCTTTTCTTTTTTTTTCTTTTTTCAGACTATTTGAGCCTTATGATGTTCGAACGTACGAAAGCCGAAACAAGAAAAAAGCACAACGTGACTCTAACCGTCTGAAAAAAAGAGGGCCTGGTAACGCACAACATCAGCCTGACAAACCGCTAGAATGATGTAATGCTCTATTTGTGCACCTGCATTGATGCATTCGATCATCACCGAATAGACCGCGGTAGCCTGTCTTTCTCGTTAGCAGGGAAGGTGCACGGGGTATACGTCGTATACGCCCTGGATTTTTTAAATGAACACCGTATACCCTCTGTTTCTAAAGAAAACAATCCTTTGGTATACACATTCTAGGGTACTCTCTGCCTTGACGTATACTCTCTGCTTAGAGCGTATATTCTCTGTTATTTTTACGACTACACCCCTGCTCGTTAGCCTCGGATTCTACAATATGATGTAAGCAATATGATTGTATATTGATCTACAATACGATTGTATATTAATTAATGTTCTTTGACATGACAACGTACAGGGCCGCATGTCTCTGATGTAAACTGATTAATTGTATAAAATATTGTGTTAAAACTTTTAACAAAGTAATAAAAAAAAAAGAAAGAAAAAGAAAGTCATTTCTGAAACACAGTTCTGAAGGGAGAAATAACCTTCGGGTTACGTAATTTCATCGCAAAAAAATGCAAAAGATATTGTCGCATCTAATGATGCAATTAAATACCTTCATAAATTTTCCATTTATTTATGAATGCTCATTAACGTAATCTCTGATAAAGCATCTTTGTAAAATTAAAAACAAAATAAAGAGATGTCGCGTGTGAAACCGGAATTATTCATTGGCGTTCTAGCTCAAAACGTTGAAAATATTAGTCTAAGAGCTAGCAACGTTTTCGTCACCTGATTTTATCAAGGCTCATTTTTTAATATGTTTTTCCATTTTATGATAGAATACGTTTGCTAGCGGTCTGGCAGTCGGGAGACGTTGCGTTTACCTGTGGCAGAAGGGGTTGTGCAGGTCAAAAAGCTTCAAAATCACGTCATTTTATCAAGGCTCATTTTCTTATATGTTTTTCCCCTTTATGGTAGAATACGTTTGCAAGCGGTCTGGCAGTCGGGAGACGTTGCGTTTACCTGTGGCAGAAGGTGTTGTGCAGGTCAAAAAGCTTCAAAATCACGTCATTTTATCAAGGCCCATTTTTTAATATGTTTTTCCCTTTTATGGTAGAATACGTTTGCAAACGGTCTGGCAGTCGGATGACGTTGCGTTTACCTGTGGCAGAAGGGGTTATGCAGGTCAAAAAACTTCAAAAATCTGCCATTTTATAAAGGCTCATTTTCTTATATGTTTTTATCAAGCTTAAAAATTACAAGATATTACCCTTTGGACAGCAGACAAACTATAATTAATTTTCCAGACACAAATTCGGTTGCAAAGTTAATGCCAGACGTCTTTAAATATGGCAACGAAAGTGCCTGTTCCAAGAGTGATTTATAATTTAAATTTTATAAGACCTCTTTACGTCATTTTATCAAGCTTAAAAATTACAAGATATTCCTCTTTGGATAGCAGATAACCTATAATTAATTTGCCAGACACAAATTCGTTACCAAAGTTAATGCCAGACGGCTTTAAATATGGCAACGAAAGTGCCTGTTCCAAGAGCGGTTTATAATTTAAAAATTATAAGACCTCTTTACGTCATTTTATCAAGCTTAAAAATTACAAGATATTACTCTTTGGTGGGCAGACAACCTATAATTAATTTGCTAGACACAAATTCGGTTGCAAAGTTAAAGGCAGACGGCTTTAAATATGGCAACAAAAGTGCCTGTTCCTGGAGTAGTTTATAATCTAAAAATTATAAGACCTCTTTCCGTCATTTTATCAAGCTTAAAAATTACAGGATATTACTCTTTGGATAGCAGACAACCTATAATTAATTTTCCAGACACAAATTCGGTTGCAAAGTTGATGCCAGACGGCTTCAAATATGACAACGAAAGTGCCTGTTCCAAGAGTGGTTTATAATTTAAATTTTATAAAGACCTCTTTACGTCATTTTATCAAGATTAAAAATTGCAAGATATTACACATTGGATAGCAGACAACCTAATAATTAATTTGCCAGACACAAATTCAGTTGCAAAGTTAATGCCAGACGGCCTTAAATATGGCAACGAAAATGCCTGTTCCAAGAGTTGTTTATAATTTAAAAAATTATAAGAACTCTTTACGTCATTTTATCAAGCTAAAAAATTACACGATATTAGTCTTTTGTAGGCAGACAACCTATAATTAATTTGCCAGTCACAAATTCGGTTGCAAAGATAATGCTAGATATCTTTAAATATGGCAACAAAAGTGCTTGTTCCATAAGCTGTTTATAATTTAAAAATTATAAGACCTCTTTACGTCATTTTATCAAGCTTAAAAATTACAAGATATTACTCTTTGGTGGGCAGACAACCTATGATTAATTTGCCAGACACAAAGTCGTTTGCAAAGGTAATGCCAGACGGCTTTAAATATGGCAACAAAAATGCCTGTTCCAAGAGTTGTTTATAATTCAAAAAATTATAAGACCTCTTTACGTCATTTTATAAGCTTAAAAATTACAAGATATTACTCTTTGGATAGCAAACAACCTATAATTAATTTGCCAGACACAAATTCGGCTGCATTCGGCAAATTCGGCAATTTTTTTTTCAATATAAAGTTTATTTAAAAAAAGCTCTTGTTTATCAAAATATAAGTTTCCTTTTTTAAATATTAGGGTGGGTGCCCCGGTTTTGGCCACACTGGAATTTATTTGTCCAATATTTAAGCTGTGAGTTGTTGTTAACAAATTATATGAATTCTTACACCTTAATCTTTCTAAGGGTCCACAAATTTTCATCACATGAAAAGGCTTGTCGGTAAGACTTAAAAAAAATGAAACTTTCGTCAATGAAGCACAAAGTATCACAAATTTACTCAATCAGGCTCTGAAAAAGTGCCGTGCAAGAAATCAGGTGCAGAAAAATAGTGAATCTAATCAATAAGACTCAGAAAAATCCAGGGTTTCAAATTCGGTTCAATGACGTAAAGAGGTCTTATAATTTGTTAAATTATAAACCGCTCTTGGAACAGGCACTTTCGTTGCCATATTTAAAGCCGTCTTGCATTAACTTTGCAACCGAATTTGTGTCTGGCAAATTAATTATAGGTTGTCTGTTATCCAAAGAGTAATATCCTGTAATTTTTAAGAATGATAAAATGACTGAAATTGGTCTTATAATTTTTTGATTATAAACCGCTTATGGAACAGGCACTTTTGTTGCCATATTTAAAGACGTCTGGCATTAACTTTGCAACCGAATTTGTGTCTGGCAAATTAATTATAGGTTGTCTCCTATCCAAAGAGTAATATCTTGCAAATTTTAAGCTTGATAAAATGACGTAAAGAGGTGTTATAATTTTTTGAAATATAAACAACTCTTGGAACATGCACTTTCGTTGCCATATTTAAAGCCGTTTGGCATTAACTTTGCAAGCGAATTTGTGTCTGGCAAATTAATTACAGGTTGTCTTCTATCCATAAAGTAATATCTTGTAATTTTTAAGCTTGATAAATGACGTAAAGAAGTCTTATAATTTTTAAATTATAAACAACTCTTGGAACAGGCACTTTCGTTGCCATATTTAAAGCCGTCTGGCATTAACTTTGCAACCGAATTTATGTCTGGCAAATTAATTACAGGTTATCTTCTATTCAAAGAGTAATATCTTGCAATTTTTAAGCTTGATAAAATGACGTAAAGAGGTCTTATAAAATTAAAATTATAAACCACTCTTGGAACAAGCACTTTCGTTGCCATATTTAAAGCCGTCTGGCATTAACTTTGCAACCGAATTTGTGTCTGGCAAATTAATTATAGGTTGTCTGCTATCCAAAGAGTAATATCTCTCAAATTTTAAGCTTGATAAAATGACGTAAAGAGGGGTTATAATTTTTTGAAATATAAACAACTCTTGGAACATGCACTTTCGTTTCCATATTTAAAGCCGTTTGGCATTAACTTTTCAACCGAATTTGTGTCTGGCAAATTAATTATAGGTTGTCTGCTATCCAAAGAGTAATATCTTGCAAATTTTAAGCTTGATAAAATGACGTAAAGAGGTGTTATAATTTTTTGAAATATAAACAACTCTTGGAACATGCACTTTCGTCGCCATATTTAAAGCCGTTTGGCATTAACTTTGCAACCGAATTTGTGTCTGGCAAATTAATTATAGGTTGTCTGCTATCCAAAGAGTAATATCTTGTAATTTTTAAGCTTGATAAAATGACGTAAAGAGGTCTTATAAAATTTAAATTATAAACCACTCTTGGAACAGGCACTTTCGTTGCCATATTTAAAGACGTCTGGCATTAACTTTGCAACCGAATTTGTGTCTGGAAAATTAATTATAGGTTGTCTGCTATCCAAAGAGTAATATCTTGAAATTTTTAAGCTTCATAAAAACATATAAGAAAATGAGCTTTTATAAAATGGCGGATTTTTGAAGTTTTTTCACCTGCATAACCCCTTCTGCCACAGGAAAACGCAACGTCACCCGACTGCCAGACCGCTTGCAAACGTATTCTACCATAAAAGGGAAAAACATATTAAAAAATGGGCTTTGATAAAATGACGTGATTTTGAAGCTTTTTGACCTGCACAACCCCTTCTGCCACAGGTAAACGCAACGTCTCCCGACTGCCAGACCGCTTGCAAACGTATTCTACCATAAAAGGTAAAAACATATAAAAAAATGAGCCTTGATAAAATGACGTGATTTTTGACGTTGCTAGCTCTTAGACTATATGGAAATAAACGTCTACAAGAAGATACTCAAAAACGTTTTGTGAAATATTCTTAGAAATTAAAATAAAACTTTATGTTAATCAAGTGGTATTTATTAATATGATTTAAACCTCTTCAAAATAGAATTAATTAAAACACACAACAGCATTCGTAAAAGGTTAATTTTAAAATTTCACGGAATTAAACTTCAGGAATGAATTATTTGTGCTATTTATAAAACATTCTAAGCAATGCATGCTAGAATAGATTTCTAGAAAAAAGCTTGATTTGTTTTTTAATTAACAATTATTAGAAAGTTTAGTGAAAATACTTTAAATATAATATGTAAAGAAAAGAGAAGTCCTTAAAAAAACTAAAATATATTTTCTTATATTGTTTACGTTTTTATAAAATATATTTGCTGAAAAGAAAAATTGAAAAATACACGGAACAGAAATATTCCAAAATTCGCATACAATTAAAATGGTGAGAAAGCAGTTACATCATATTAAAAAATAGAATGGTTTTAAGGTTCATAACAGTTAAAGTATAGAGACTCCCGTTATGTACGTAAATTAAATTAATAATCTCTTCCACAATCTAACAATTCTTTTCTTATCACTTTGGAATATTTTTTCTTTATTTTCTTTAAGGTTAATTGATAAATAAGTTTTAACTTTACTTCAAATAAAGATTTTGCTTAAAGACATTCCTTTTCTTATTTTTTAGAAACATTTCTATTTCTATTTTATTTTTTTAAGCTTATTGATAAATCTGATAGCTTTTCAACTTCACTACAGATAAAATATCTCTTTAAGGGGGCTGGTCATCCAGCTTCCGAATCCTCCTCACTAATGTAAAAGCTATGGTATTTCATGTATGCGTATATTTAAACTCCTCAAGAAATCAATATTTTAAACTTCTAGTTTTTATATACACTTCTTAAAAGATGTCTTTGTTTTTCGTAGTTTACAAAAATTTTCTAAAGTATATACTTAATTTTTTTATGAAATGTTAAATTTTTACTCTCAGTTCGTCAGCTTTTAACACATAAAATATTAAATTAAGCATAGGTTTTAGAAATATTTTAAGAACGAAAAAAAAAAAAAAAAAAAAAGATACACTGAAAAAAGAAGTTAAAAATATTAATTTTCCCAAGAGATATTTTAGTGATATGAATGTATCAAACGTCCATAGACTTAACATTACGGAGAATTCCTATCCTGAATGACCAGCCCTTTTAATGGCATTTTTTTAAAAAAATTATCAAGCATTTTTATTTCGATTTCACTTTCTTCTAGATTTATTGATAAATTTGATGAAACAGCTTTTCAACTCCTTTTAAGTGAAAAAGACTTTCGTTAAAAAACATTTCTTATGTGAAGCAGTGGCTATTCTATTTTTCATGATCTATTTCGGTGGTAAACAAAACAATTCTTGGAACGGTGAAACCTGTTCTTTTCATGGTCAAAGGGAAATGTACTTAAAGAATGCAAATTACCTTCTCAATATCTCGCAACATCCGAAATGTAAATTTAAAAAAAAGATGTTGTAATTGAATGCTTTGAACTGGTCACCTACTCATTTGAATGCCATATTTATATGCAGTTTTAAATATATTTTTTATTGTTTGCGTTTATTGTCAATCCAAGCACAGAAGAATGGGGAAAAGACAATATTATATTAAAAATATGCTGTAAAGATTATGTCAAATCTATTTTTATATTAAAAAAAAAAAAAGTATGTTCTACGTTACTTTGGAACTGGCTTCCGTAAAGAAAAAAAGGAAATGAACAACATGTTTTCTTTGAGTTTGAGACAGCAAAAATTTATCTGTCCAGATTTTTATCACGTAATATCACAAACTTACAGTAAAAATATATCAGATCAAAAACTTCTATCTTAATCCGTACGGGTCTAGTGTTCTATTAATAGTATATAGCTTTTAAATGAGTATTATTTTGTTTGAAGAAAATACTTTCGCTACTATTTACATGTAGTAATGTTAGCATGTGTCTATGATTCACTATAAGACTTCATTTATGTTTAGGCATTTAGTAATAATAGTAATTACCGTTATCTTTGTTAGTTAATTATCTTTGCGCCATTTGCTGTCATTTTATTTGAAACATATTTCACTCTTTGAATTTAAAATAAAAGTTACTTTTCTATTAGAATCGTGTGTAATAAAGCGCAAAAAGTATTAATAAGTTGTAAAACAAGCTAAATCTTATTGTAATACAATATTTTCTAAACATCTCCAAAACTTCTTCCTCACCGTATTTTCATATGAATATTAATTGAATAGTGCGCAAAACAACAACATTCGTTATCTTTCAGACAATGAAATATTCGTTAAACACTTATTATTCTATTTGGATAACTAGCCTAATATTATTATTAACGTAAAAATTTTTCTAGAAAAGAAAAAAAAAATCGGTCCCGAAATTGCTAATATAATGAAAACTTTTGAATTATTCGGAATTGGAATAAATCTCAGATATTAGTTTTCAAAAGTATCTGTGTACTCTAACACTTTAACAACTGGATCGTCATTAACCCTTTGAGCTCTGATGGTAGAATTTTCTACCACTTAGATTTAATTCCGAAATGTCGCACTGGCACCGGAATATTCGACCAGATTTATTTGAAAAAGGTTTAATGCATTTCTTCGTGTATATCGTAAACCGAATTTTTCCTTTGCAAAATACTGCTCTCTCAAAAAGTCAGCCACAAAATAGCTCAAGTTGAGCTGAAATCCACTCATCCCAATGTTGAAAGGCAGCTTCTCAAAAAAGAGTTGAAATAACTCGAGTTTTAACCAATTTAATTGAAGTTGAGCTATTTAAATAACCAATTTAGATCAAGAAGATTTAATCGTTTGAAAAAAAACTCTTTTATTATCGAAAAAATTACAGCTCTTTCATGAGAAGCCAAATCAGCTCTTTCGTTTTAAGAGTGTGGTGCCAATGTGACATTTGGAATGTTGAAGAAATTTACCCACCAGAGCTTAAAGGGTTAAAGATGCAGGAGATGCAAGACCACCTCTAAACTAAAACTGAACGATACAACTAATTTTATGATTTTCAAATATATCATTTAAAACAAGCCTGCCCAACCTTTCAGTAAGCAAAAGCGCACATTAACTCTTGGCACTTAATGAAGGGCGCCATTATTCATATGACTGCAGACATGCAGTAATATTATCGCATGCAAATGAATCTTACAGCGATAGACAAAAGAAAACTGCTGTTCTGAAGTTACATTATTATACTTAAAATTATGCATTTTTGTATGAGAGGTCTATCCGAAAAATATTTGTAAGGTAAGTTTACATAAACTGCAATGCGTTTATAATAACAACAATAACAAAATATATAAATAAATAAATAAATAAATAAACATGAAAATCAAAAGTAATGCTAGATTTCTTTTAGGATGTGAAAACATGTTTTGACTTATATTGAAGGCATGGATTTATTTTTATAAAATACGCAAAAACAAAAATAAGCATCATAGTGACCAATCCATATGGGTGGTTACTGAGAGATAATAACAAAAGAAAAAAAAATTCAAAAGTTAGAAAAGGAAAAACTAAGCTTTTATCCCACGTAGAAAATAAACAGGTAATGAACCAGTGTGGACAGCAGCAAAAAGAAAGAATCTGAACTATCATGAATATGTGTCTTCAAAGGGAAGGTGTGGGTGAAACACGTTTTTCTTTCGTTACTTCTAAAGTATTAAAAAGAGCTATTTCCAATTATTACCAAATTTTACGATAATAATTACACTTTATAAAAAAATACCTAAAAATCCCAAAAATACACATGATTAAATTCTGAATGTACACTTCCTGTTTTTAATGCGTTTTCGCAGGTTTTGAAAATATCTTTAATGCAAATATTAATGATTTTAAAGAAAGCATTCTTTATGATGGAATTTTACTTCTAAAAAGTCTACAAACCAGAAACCTTTAAAAGGGCGATATGGATCTCGTGGGCACCGCGTTGTACAATCCTGTTTAAAACATTACGCGCATCACGGGATTAAGTTTTGTCGCACTTAAAATAAAAGGTCAAATAATTTTTTTAAAACAGAATATTAACTTTTGATAAATTTCAGATTGCTTATTAAAAAAAAGAAAAAAAAAACTTTGTTGTAGCTTTTTAATTTTCGAAACATCTATAGAGCTAGAGTTGCTGATGTTCCGCTAGCAGATTAAAATTTAAGATCCCATGCGGGAAAGTTAATTTAAAGATTTTTTCAAATACATCATTTAAGACAGTGTGCAGCAGATATTATTATTTTTTACTTGTTCAGTTAAGAGGCTGCTTTATTCATACGAAAACACGCAATCGCTATCAATCCTATGGGAGACTTTTTTTAAATATGTATGTTATTTGCATTTTCATATTTTTAATTTTTTGCTCTAAAAAGACTGTTTTTAATTTTTTCCTTTTTGTTTAGAAGGTTTTTTATTAAGATACTTTCACTTTCGGAAAAGATGACTTTTGAATGGCTTCAAAAGTGAAAGTATCCTCATAAAAAAAAGGGCATTTGTAAATCTTAGCTGCCGAATGCAAAAATAAAACAATATAAAAAAAATAAATAAATAGACTTGCAACCGAGTTATTAAAAAATCCTATGGGATTAACACTAGCGAATGCGTGTTTTCGAGCGCCTGAAGTAATCTCTTAATCTCTTGTGGATGAGCAACTGGTATGAGTGCCACTTAAGGTGCTCAGAACTTTTCATTATTCCTTCCAATTATTTTTAATTGCAAAGTTATCTTATTTAATCTGAGAATTTTCGCGATTCAAATACTAGAAAATTTTCTGTTTTGAAAAACCAGTGGTAAAAAATTAAAAATTAAATGAAAGGATCTCGTCACGAAGAAGTTAAAGTGTGCAGTTGAGACTGGAGTGTTGCATAGGAACATCATGTACGCTAATGGCGCCTAGTGCATGTAAAATCCGTCGTGGGTGCAAAGTCCTCCAAGTTACCTGTGAATTATACCTCTGGAGGTGCCTTGCCAGGTGAAGGTCTCGTCATCTGATCAAGGCTCTAAATTACGAGACCAACTTGTGAAGCCATTTGCAGTTCAAACATCAGGATGTACCATTAATTAACAAGCGAAACAAAGTATGCTCAACGACAAGCAAATACTGCAGAAATGATGGCACGCGAAGCAAAGTTTATTGCCACTACGTGGCAATTAGGCGGTCGTCCGCCCCGATACCAGGTATCTAACCCATTAAGCTGAGAAAACTCGGCAGGTAGGGGCCTGGTCATCGGTTAGAAAGAAAGAGTGTTGCATAGGATCAAACTACCTGCGTTTACGTGCACCCGACACGAGGGTCGGCTCGAGTCAGGCAGGCGCTATATTATTTCGTTGCGAGTCTGAGTTGGATTCGGGTTACTTCTACTTTTTTGCTGCGAGTCGGGTAGACTTTCATTGATTCGAGTTCGAATCAGTTTTGGGTTGAGTTTTGATTCTTGCTGATTAGATTCAAATTGACCGGTTTTTCAAAATGCTATCTAAGAAACTTTCATGGTTTAAAATCTCTGCACAATAATACTTTCATAATAGATACGACTTAAAATAATTTTTATTTAGCAAACACTTTTATATTCGTACGCTTACACCTCTGAATAGTGGGCACCTCCCAGTCTACACAGACGTAATATGGATATGTGTGCATAAACTATTCCAAATACGATACACGCAATTTTGTGTGTATGAAAAACGAAATGTTGGTAATACTTTTCATATTTCTAGAAATTATACAATAATCTCTAATTGTAAAGAAAGTGCAATCTATGATCACATTTTTTATATACATTTTATTCCTTATGCAGCAAATCACAAATAATATCTACTCATTCATATACAAACAGTATTAATTCTCCTCTGAAACATAGTTCTGCTCGAACTTTGTGAAAATCTCAACAATCTGAATTACAAAAAACATATGTATAACCCTGAATCGAAAGGATTATTCTTGGGTGAACGTGAACCCGACCTACAGAAAGAAAATTAGAATCATCACAATCGAAAATAGAAAGTTAGGGACAACTTGTCCGCTATACAGAGTTTCTTCTATACTTGAATATTAAATATTTGTCCATTTTTTTTAAACTAAATCATAAAATTGGTATTAGAAGCATAATTGTACATTACTTCCAATAATTGCACTGAAAGATGATTTCCTTTCCTTTCATTTCAAGCTCGGGTTGGGATGCGAATTGTCAAAAATTACTTTGTCATGTTCAGGTAGGATTGCAGCTCGAGAAATTTTATTTTGTCGGATTCAGGTTGGATTGCGAGTTGACTTCAAAAGAAATTTTGAAAGCAAGACTAGTTGAGACTGGTGCAATCCAGACAACGAAAGGAACGTTATTTACAATAAGAAAATGGGATTAGTATGAAAATATTTTTATGAAAACTGTAAAAATTGCTTGTATTGGTTTGAAATGCAAATTTTCGAATGAAAACATTTCTGTATAATTATGTGCAGTAAGTAAAACTTAAAATAATACACAGCTCTGAATACAGTTTTGTGAAACATTTCAATTCAATTAAGACCATGTTCTTTTTAAGTATAGCTTTATCACTGAAGATTTTAGAACAGTTATTACAGCACATTAGAACATCTGCAAATATCACTAAATAATTCATGTAAGAAATCGAGATCACAAAATGAACTAGCTCATTAATATTAATAGCTTATTAAAAGATAATTTATCAAATAAACAGCTATAAATACGCACTTTTTGATTACGGGTCAATAATTACAGAGCAATTCCTTTCCAGTAACAATCTATTAATGTTGTGTTGCAAATTTCACGCATTTATAAGTTAAACTGCTATAAATGAATATGTTTTACAGATGTTTTTAACATACAAGTACTACTTTTTAAAAGTTACATAAATGTATGTTTTATTTTTGTAATTGTAATGATTTAAAAAAGGTAAATAACTCTATAATGGAATCCGTAGTGGGGAAATGTTTTTCCAAACCAACTGAAAGGTTGAGTTATAATTTATTGACAGAGTTGCTTACTGCTTTGTATCATCAGAGAACATTTTGAATCATTTATGTAAAAGCACCTCCGTTATTGAAAAAAAAAAAATCATTCATGTGTTCAGAAACAAAACCTAGTACTGATTCTCCTGTGTTTGCTAGTCATTTCAAATAAAGATAAAACTTAACTAACTTTTGCATCAACCTAATTTATTTATTAACCTCTTCGCTATCTAGGTGCACATATGTGGACTTTTACTCTTTTCCTCCTAAAAATCAAACTGCTTGTTTTTTTTTTTTTTTTTTTTTTGTACATATTGAATTAAATTCTTAATAGCTGAATGTTGTTTGTTTTAAAAGCAGCGCTCAAAATGAAAAAACCGGACCGATGAACGAACCGGAACGCTATTTTAAAATTACTGCTAACTAAAAACTTTTTTTGAATTTTTAAAAATCATATCTAACTATACAAAAACAATTTAAACTAGTTGGATGCGCCAATACCAAAACTTTCTTTTATCTCTAACCTTAATGTTTCAAAACATAGTGACAATGTTAATACTTCAATATTATTAGTTCAATATTATATATCTGTATATGTACAATATATATGTGTATAGTATATGCAATTACATACATTTTTATACACTTTATATTTGTATATGTACAACATACATATATGTATATAGTACATACAATATACATGTATGCATATATATACACACATATATACCGGGTGATCCAAAAGTCAGGACGAACTTTAAAAATGAATAATTCGAAAACGAATCAAGAAACAAAGATACGGTTTGCGCCAAACTGATGGAAAACAAACCGAGTTTTGTGTGGCAACGAAACAAAATAGTTCTATTTGCGACCAACGGCATTGCTAGCAGCACTGAAAGATGCCATCCGCCAAAATGTGTCTACCATAACGTGAGAAATGTTCCTAAATGTTCTGAATGGTGTGTAATGCTTAGTCTCACAATTGCACTTATGAATTGGACAGTACATTGAACATTTACTGTAGTACTAATTAACTGCAATTAAGTTAACTTGTAAGTTGTCAACATTTTTCTTTTGTAAATCATCTTTTGGTGCAATAAAGTACTATAGCGCCATTTGTTTGTCCCCAACAAAACTATTTTTTTTTCGTTGTTACACAAAACCCGGTTTCTTCCCCATCCGTTCGGTGCAAACCGTATCATTGTATCTTGAATCGCTTTCGAATTATTCATTTTTAAAGTTCTTCTTGACTTTTGGATCACCCGGTATATCTATGTATCTATCTATCTATCTATCTATCTATCTATATCTATATATATATATATATATATGTTGAAGACTTAGTACAATGTAAGTTTTATTCATTTAATTACTTTTTTAATAGTCAAAACATTTTGTGCCCATTGGTTTCATTATATGTTTCAATTTGTATATATGGTTTACATGTCCTGGTTTATAGACTTGTATATTTTTTGTTAAAATTAATCGGGCAATGGTAAGAAATTATGCATTACGACATTTTTCCTGGTTTCTAACTCAGAAATTAAGCGTAGATTTTTGTGACGACGTGGCATCGTCCTTGAAAACGAACCACATACCCTAATCTCCAATTTTATTTGAAATTGTTCCAATATTTTTAATTCCATTGGATTGTCTTGTCGTGTTTAAGTTTGTTACATTGGGTTAGTCTATATTTGTTATAGATGTCGATATGTAGTATTATATAATGGTTGTATATATATGGATATATATATATAAAACCATTAATTGTATTACAATATATGAACCATTGAATTTAATAGAAAAATATCACATTGAAACATGGGGGAAAAATTAAATAAAAAAAATGAATTCAATTGGAATTTGCAGAACCAAAGCAGAATTGTCAAGCCCCAAATACTTTTTAACTACAAATGAAGTGTGTGGTTTCATCTTCGTATTAGCCATGAAAAAGCAAAATAATACGAATTTGGGGATATCAACACACATAAAACCAAAATTAAATGAAGAAAAAACATCTAAAACTATACATATATATATATAGAGAGAGAGAGAGAGAAAGAGAGACAGAGACAGAGAGTATAAACATGTATATATACATGCAACACATATTGAGGATTGAGTATACAAGTATTGAGGATTTTAATAATAATTTGGAACGCATTCTTGTGACTCATTTTTTAATATCTTGAAAGTCATATTTTTTTTTACTTATATATTTCACAAATAATTGTGAGATATGTCGTTCTAAAAATAAACAAACAAAATAATAATAGTAATATATGTTTCTTAATCCTAATCCTTCGAAACAAATGCTCATTTACCTTCGACAAGATGCAAAGACCATAAATAGTTATCATTCATCACCTGCTTAAGGGGGAAAAAAAGACATTATCTAGATGTGTAATCATGTTCAAAAATCATGTATGCTTGTCAAAAATATGTTTGTGTCAGGTAGAATTACTCATGCTAGACTCAGTCCTTTTGTCGATATCCTTAATTGCCTGTCCGTAAGATAGTTTTAAAATCATTTAAAACTTTCCGCGATCTGATTGTCACACTCCACTGTGCTGAATGCGAAACGGCTGTTTTTAGAGAAAATTATGCATGATGAAAGAACGTTTTGAAAGCACTATAAGTAGCATGGATTTATTTGCTTAAAGCTTTCTGCACAATATAGTTATTTATTGAGACATGGGTAATTTGGTTTGGATGTGTCGAAAGATGGAAAGAAAACTAAAATACGCGACGCAGAAACGACTTGCTAATTTCTATCGCGAATGCCATAGCAAAATAAGAGTCAAGGCTAGATCCATTTTGCATTTTATTCCTTTTTAAAACCTTTAATATTTATCTTTTGCAATAAATACTTAGCAATGAAACTTTTCTATCCCACCCAATCGTTCATATGATAAAGCGCAATTTAAGGTTTCAACATTGAAAAAGGACGAAAAGAGTGTGGTTTATTCTAGATTATTCGTTTCCAAAAATGATTAACCTCTCCAGACCTGATGTATCCTGTAGGATACACATTTTTACTTTTATTTTCACGTATCTATCTATATTATAAAGGCCAAAAGTATCTGTGCATAGCACATATGGCATTTTGCGAATGCAACACTTTGAAATTTGAAATGGAGTTTGTGTTTTGCAATTTTTGCAACTGCAAATTTTAAAACTTATATACATCCCTCATTTTCAATTTTAAAACCATCATATAGGGGGGAAATGTACTTTTAAAGGCAATTTGTTTGACAGCTGTATCTTAATTTATTTTTGAGAATTTTTTTTATTTTTTTTATTTTATTTTATTTTATTTATTTATTTATTTATTTATTTATTTTGTAGTTTTTAATACCGCTTTTGTAACTGTGACAACAAAAGCATTTCATTTCTAAACGGAAAAAATAGATCACTGTATCCTTTCCTTATCATTTTTTTTTATAAAAAGTGAAAAAAATTGAAAGTAAAATGCGTGTTGTGGCAAAAATATCGTCTGTTGTAAAACCCGTTGAATTCTGGTTTTCTTTCGTTTTTATTTATCAATTAGATGATGTTTAGTTTATTTACAAACTTACTTTACATTCGATACAACATTTTCTCTTTACAAATATGTATTTTAAAGAATAGTTGCGTGAGTTATTTTCTTTGCTTTTACTTAATTCGTATCAAACAGCTGAAAGAACACAAATGTATTAAACCGTGTGTAAATTTTTTTCCGAAATTTTTAGAAATATCAATGAATGATTTCGATAAAATATGGAGCTATTAAAAACAAACAAATGAAGGGATATTAATCATTATATACCCAATTTTCTTCTTGAATGTCGACATTGGTTTTTTGCTGGATTTGTGTATTATTCAGCGATAATGACGTCATTTGTACATTTTTCTATAGATGCTTAGATCATAAAACAAGAATGTTTAACTGGATGCAAATGACGTCTTTTTTTTTTTTTTTTTTTTTTTTTTTTAATGTTTAAAAACATGCTAATATTATCAGCTTATATATCGGTTTATCGATTGCGAAACACTGAACTATAATTTAAAAAAATGGCAATTTCCCAATAAACGGGTTTCTATTTCATTTTCCTTTAATTGGGGAATTTTAAGATTGAATCAGCTGCTGTTAAACATTTACTGGCTATTTACATGTTTGATTAAACAGGATCAGTTACACGGTGAAATACACAGTGAGTCTTTGACTTCTGGTATTTTATAACCATGGTATTTTAAAAATGTTTAAGTAAGGTATTTTAAATGTATTATTTAAATCGGGTGTAATTTTCATAAAAATTTTCTTTCCCTTTTTAATATTCTATTGAAAATACTTTTGTTATCTGAAAGGAAATATTATTTGTGCCGTTTTAGGATTCACAATAATAGTTAAAAAGATCATATCAAAATATGAAGTTAAATGTCTCATTTAAATATAATTTTTAATTTTAACTGTTTTGTAATATCGCTTGCTCATTTTAAATATGACGTAATTTCTTTTACTTGCTATTTTTAATGCACATTAATGAATTTATTTTTTTGAAGTTTTCTTTTTCTTTTTGCTACTCACGTGAAGATACTTTTATTGCTAGAAAGGAACAAGGCCCCCTTATCATAATCAGGCCTCGCATTCAGGAGAAAATCTATTGTTGAAATTGTCTCTATAGATGCCAACATATTAACTGATTTTGTCTCGTATGTAGCGCCATCTGGTGCGTACTACTACTAATAATCCCATAGGAAATAATGGAAAACATTTCAGTTTCTAACATTAGATGGCGCTACCAACGTGAAAATCATGTAGTTCAGCGCCCCCTGTACTGCGGTCAAAGGAAACTTGGCGAATGACAAGCCTTGATATTATGATAAGTTAGCCTTGGAAAGGAAATGTTTTTATATTCCGCTGCCTTAGTTTAAAAGATCATTTATAAATCCGAAACGCCTCATGTAAATATATTTTAAAAATTTAAACTGTTGACAGTATTTTTGTTTGAATATTTTAAATGTAACGTAATTTTTTTTTTTTTTTCGGCACTTAATGCATTTTAATGAATTAATTATTTGAATATTTTCTATCTCTTCGAATATTCACATGTAAATGTAGTTTTATGACGTAATTTTCAATATTTTCATGTTTTTAACTCGTAATTATTTCTGATTAGAAAGTTTTTTTTCTGTTCGTGATAATCGCGTATAAATATTTTTTTTTTTTTTTTTTTTTCAATTTGGAGAAAATATTATTCTTTCATCATTTTACAACAATTTAAAATAATAATCTTTTCTAAAATACATAAAAAATGTCTTTCAAAATTTTGAAAATTTAAATTTAAAATGGAAATAAATCCTTAAAAAATGAGTCAAATTAAAAGAAATAAATGCTTTCTGCACATCAGAAACTTCTAATGTATAAAATGATCTAAAAATATTTAGTTTTTTGTCTTTTAAAACATTTTTAATGGAACGATTTTGAACAACTTTAACGATAAAAATATCTCTTAAATTAATTATCCGATTTAAAACCTTTGTGCATCTGTGTGTTTATCAAGCATTTTTCTAGAATACCATCAATTTTCATATTTTGTGAGCAGTAGTTTTCTTTATACCATCGAAGAAATACCCTAGTTCACAAAAAAAGCATTGTCAGCGGCGGTGACAGCATTAGTTACTTTTTATTAGGATAGAGAGATACTTCACTTGCAATTTTTAACTTTCCGAAACCATTTTTAGGTGCGTTCGTAATTATGTAAATACGTAGCACCTATTGTTGTCACTCAGTCCGTCTGTCTGTCCGTCTGTCTGTCTGTCCGTCTGTCTGCATATAACAACGCAAAAACTACCCAACCGAATCGTTAGAAATTTAAAATACATAATTATAAAATAATCTTGTCGAGTCATTTCAAATTTTATGAAAATCGGATGGATAGATCAATTACAGGGACAATCAAAAGGATTGCGTTACATTGCGGTCAATGGGGAAAAAAGTTTCAAATGCATTTTAATCGTTTGAAATTTAAAACATATAATTACTACGTAATTTTATCGAGTCATTTCAAATGTTATGAAAGTCGGATGCATAGATCAATTACAGGGACAATCAAAAGGATTCCGTTACATTACGGTCAATTGGGAAAAAAATTTCAAATGCATTTTAATCGTTTGAAATTTAAAACATATAATTATTACGTAATTTTATCGAGTCATTTCAAATGTTATGAAAGTCGGATGCATAGATCATTTACAGGGACAATCAAAGGTATTCCATTACATTACGGTCAATGGGAAAAAAGTTTCAAATGCATTTTTATGATGTTACACTGATTCGAACATAATAGAATTGGCATGAATCTATGAAGTATATACTAAAATATGCATTCTGGACAATTTGTAATAAAAAGAATTTTTATTATTAAATTACAGGGCCACACAAAAGTATTCCACTACATAATGCTATACGGGGAAACATTGTTTGGGGCGTGTTTTAATTATATTCAACAATTTCACATTTTATGAATAAGATATACGTTGCTGAGGTGTAATAAAAATTACTTTCTGTGTATTTACAGGAACACAAAAAAGATTTCGACTGCTATACTGTATCCGAAGTACGCTCTACTATATCAGCAAGATTTGAATATTTTTAAAACTTCGTTATCGTACGAACGCACCTGATTTGCTACGTTCACGTGCAATTTCCAACTTGTTTTTTTCTATTCTTACAAGTATGATTTATAAGTGTAAGGATCAAATTTCTAAAAAATTATCACTTTAAGAAAAGATAAATGACACATGTAAAAGCACATTAAAAATGATTTTTAACTTAACATTTTCAACACACACACACATATATATATATGTATATATATTTTTAATAAGGACCGACACCATTAAACTTTCCAGACACTTTACAGGGTGCGATGAATGAGGTATCATATGACAAATTTTTGACACAGCACACTCACATTTCGTTAAAGCGTATTGCTAGGTTAACAAAAATTGCTGTTGATTAGAAATTAATTAATAAAGTATCAGAGAAAAATTTCAAAGATTAGTCTCGCGCTCATCCATTAGTAATGAGTTATTTTTGAATTCACAAAATTACAGCTGCCATCTTTTTTTTTATTTTATCAATCAATTCAAAATATATTTTTTAAATAAATTAATTAACTAAATTATGAGCCACATAAATAAACTTCTTTTTACTGTTCGTAATTAACTAAAATATATAGAGGGGAAGATCAGATGTTATATAATGATCGAATGATATTGAATATTTCAATATATTGCTCATTGCAGCCATACGTAAATCTACCATACAACTGTTTAGACTCCCAAAAAAGCACTGTACTCAGTTATGCTTGGATATCTGTTGTTTAAGCGACACTGAAATAAACTCTAATTCTAAATTTTTGTAGGTAAATTTTGTAAAATTCGTATTAATTGTAAAATCTCACGGCAGTGATGTTTAGTATAAAGTTGAATAGTTATATTTATTGCTGTATTAGTTCATTTTTAGGTAGATTTCTCATGAAATGCTAATCATTGCAGTCATCCTATGCTGGAATTTCTGAAAATGTTTTGCAGATCTATGCCGATCATGAACTCTTGACCCCAAAATTATTATCAGTAAAAAAGTTTGTATATATATATATATACACATATATGTACGTTAAAGTTTATATTACTTCTAAAAAAGGGGCAAAAAGTTTATGTATGATGGATATTTGATAAAGTTAAAAATGGGCTCAAGGGGAGAAAAAAAAAATGGGGGTTTTGGGAGCAAAAAGATCATAACTTCATCAATTCTCAAGATATCAAATCCAAATATTTTTTTTAATGTTCTTAATAATATCTAAAACTTTTGTATTTACAAGTTTTTGATAGGACTAACTCTTGGTGCAAAGAAAAAAAAGTCAAAAGCGAAAACAAAAAGGGATGGGGGGGAGGGTGGAAAAAGAAAAAAATCAATAACTTCGTCAATTCTTAAAATACCATATCCAATTAAATTTATTTTACATTTTCTCAACAATATCTATAACTTTTACACGGACAAATTTTTTAGAGAACCAATCTTTATAGCTAAAATGAATTAAACAAAAATAGAAGTTGAAGAAAAAATCTCAAATCCAAACTGCTTATATAATTACTCATTTTTACATTCATTTTTCATTTTAAAGGCATCCTAATGATAAGTTCTCTTACTTGGGAACTATATAGTATGACGTATTGGTCAGTTTTTTGATAAAGGGAGAATATATTTTTAAAAATGCTGTGAAAATAGGTATTTTGAACAGAATTTCCCGAAGCGATTGTGATTGAAAATTTGAGGTAGTATTCAAATTACAAACTGCTTATTTTCTGACTCATTTTTAAAATCATTTTTGCTCTCAAACGCATTCCAATCACAAGTTCTCTTACTTGGGAACTATATAATGAGACTCGTTGGCCAGTTTTTTGATAAAGGTAGAATATAATTTTAAGAATGCTGCCAAAATAAGCATTTTGAACAGAATTTCGCGAAGTGATTGTGATTAAAAAAAATAAGAAAGTATTCAAATTACAAACTGCTTGTTTTCTAACTCATTTTTAAATCCAATTTTGCTTTCAAACGCATCCAGTTGACAGGTTCTCTATACACTGTAAAAAAAAAAAAAATTCGTTAAAAAACGGAAATAGTACTGGTAATCTAGACGCCAGTACTACTTCCGTTTTTTAACGGAAAAAAATTTCCGTAAATTCCAGAAACAGTTCCGTTTTTTCACAAAATATTTCCGTTTTTTTTTTAAAATTTTTTCCTTATGTAAAAATTTTCGTTTGAAAAGTTAAAAGAATTTTTCAAGGACTAACTAACATCTTTGTGATTTTTATTCTTTACATTTCAAAGACACGCTAATATCAGGGACAAATTATACACAATTAATTTAAACAACAGTGAAGAAATGTTACATACCTTCCATGGGGTTCGAACCCGGGGCCTCTTGTGTCGTAGCTTGCAGTTTAATACCATTACACCAGAATTATTCAAACGGCCCTTTCAAATATCTTTAGTTATTTCGGATACATTTCGTAAAGTAAAAGTAAGATTTTGAACGCAAGTTTTTTTTTTTTTTTTTTTTTTTTTTTTTTTTTTTTTTTTTAAGAGATAATTCTAAATGTTTTACAGATTTTCTTTGCATAATTTCGAATATTTAGCTTATTAATTTTGGCTTTATATATCTAAAAAATTGTCTTTAAAATATTACATGCATGAAAGAATTTATTAAGAGTTTTGTTTCCTTCTTTTTTGAAAAAGTTTTAAAATTCTATTGTAATATTGTTGATATTTATTTATTTATTTAAAAAAATACTAACATGCTAAAAGAAAGAAAAAAAACCGTGCATTTTAACAAATTATTTTATGACGATCGAAGGTAAACTCAATAAAGATAATTACAATGGGATATATATATATATATATATATATATATATATATATATATATATATATATATATATATATATATATATATATATAAAATCAGTTATTGATTTTTTATAACATATGTAATCCCCAAAATTGCCTTTCTTAATTTCCATAATTTCTTTCCATAATTTCGAATATTTAGCTTATTAATCTCAGCTTTATATGTATAAAAATTAGTCTTTAAAATATTACATGCATGAAAGAATTTATTAAGAGTTTTGTTCCCTTCTTTTCTGGAAAAGTTTTAAAATTCTGTTGTAATATTATTGATATTTATTTATTTATTTAAAAAAATACTAACATATTAAAAGAAAGAAAAAAACGTGCATTTTAACAAATTATTTTATGACGATCCAAGGTAAACTCAATAAAGATAATTACAATGGGTTATAAAATAAATTTCAGTTATTGATTTTTTATAACTTACGTAATCGCCAAAATTATAAGAATTTCGGTAATATATTTCGATATATTTTTTAATTTTATGTGCGAACTTCTTAATTTGAATAAATTATAAAATATATATATTAAAATTAAAAGAAGAATTTTTTTCCACTTTTTTCAAAATATCCAACGCACTTAATATATATATATGATAAAAATAAATTAAAAATTATTTTAAAATCACAATAAACTTTCCCTTTTAGCTATTTCAAACTTAAAAAGAATTAATAATTTTTTATTATTTTTTTATTATTATTATTTTCTTAATATTTTAAAAGTACGTTAGCTTTTTATTATTAAAACAGAATGAAATAGAGAAATAGTCCAGCAAATTGTTTAAAAAACACGAACTCAGTATAAGGTTTTTATTTTTCTGGTAGATGGCACCACTAAACTCTACTGTTTTCGGAAAATTGACAAAAATAACAGAACACTTCCGTTATTTAACGAGATTAGTGACTCCAAAATGTCAAATACGGAAATTCTTCTGTTTTTTTTCGGAAAAATGAAACTATTCCGTAATTTTTAGGGAAAAGTTTGCGTATATTAACGGATATTTTTTACAGTGTATAGGAACAGTATAATGGGGCGTATTGGCCAATTTTTTGATAAAGGCAAAATATATTTAAAGAAATGCTGTCAATTTTGAACAAAATTTCCCAAAACGATCGTAATTGAAAAATTGAAGATTTTTTTTAATAATAATTTTCTTACTTTATGACTCATTTTTTAATTTAATTTTGTTCTCAAACGCATTCAGTTGACAGTTCCTCTTATTTAGGATCTGTAAAATATGCCATATTAGTCGATTTTTTCATAAAGTCAGAATATATTTTTTAAAATGCTGTCAAAGTTGGCATTTTGAGCTGAATTTTGCTGAAGATGATTCTGATAAAACCAGCTCTAACAGAAATATGAAATTAAAAAATTTTCAAAAGCTACTAATTAAAATTGTTAAATTGGGTTTATCTCTAATCCTATTTTGTTTTTTACTGTAGAAATGAGCACTTAACTTCGGAATCTACCTCCGCCAATAGGCCAAGTCGGGGGTTTTACTTTTTCATAACTTGTTTAGAATGAAGAGATTATATTTATAAAGATATTTCGGATGTTATGGAACATTAGATGGCCAAATTTTTCAGGACGACTCTAAAAATTAAAACAATTTTTATGACAATTTCAATTTGTTGGTGAAGTACAAAGGTTTACCATTAAATAATTTTGGTTATTCTTTTAAATCATGGTTTTCCTGCGATTTTAATTTATCTTATAATTTTAATCCATATTACCCAAGTGGTTACAATTACCAAAAAAGTACAACTTTTTTTAAAAGCTAGATATTCATGTGTATTTTTTTCTGAAGCTTTAAACGCATTAGAACTGTGTTAAGAAATAGTCAAACATTGTTCTTTCCTAGTCGTTAATGTGTCTCTCTTTGTTTTTTTTTTTTTTTTTTTTTTTTTTTTTTTTTTTTTACTTTTTACTTTTTTATGCTTTAACAAGAAGAAAGTATAGACCCCTTGCATTGACGTCACGACAGCGGCTGTTCCTCTTATATGGTGCACAAGACGCCATAATCTGGAGCCCAAACAAACCATCATAACTCCCCGTTTGCCGTTTAAAGCAACTGTGGTCTTTCTGTTTAATTCTGATTTTTCTTATTCTTGCATTATTTTTCTAAATACTTAAAAAATGAAGCGCAAATTACTATTTTTATAAATGTGAAAACACCACATTTGCCTTATGTTTGGGCGCCAGATGAAGCATGTGACGTCACGTGCAAGGGGTCTATTGGATTCGTGAAAATTTTCGAAATCTGATTTTTGACGGATTTACACGTTTTAGGGATCAGAGAACCCGAAAAACATGCTTTTACAAATTGTCTATCTGTGAGTCTGTCAGTCAGTCTGTCTGTATATGACAAAAATTTTGTGGGCGCTCTATCTCAAGAGCTAATGCACGGAATTCCACAAAACTTTAGATTCTGTTACACCTTGATAAAAACTAAATCTGATTAGTTTTTGGTGTATGTCACTCAACAGTTGACGCTGCTATGCTGCATTTTTCACGCTTTTGGTGTATTATGCTGACTAGATTTTGGTTTAAATCACCTAACCGGTGCCGCTGCTATGCTGAATTTTTCAGGAAGCATTAACATGCATAAGATAGAATTAAGTTTTGGGATTGCGACATCTGACTAGTTTTCTCTTGAGTTTCTAATAAAAATGTAAATGGTATTTCATTATACCTGAACTTCCTTTCCATATTAATTTCGGGTTGTAGTTGATTAAAAAGAATTCGAAAGTCGGCAGATATGCTTTGCGCATATTTGACTGTTGGATTCAAATATTACAATAACGCATTATGCCCGTAAATGTTTCAGCTGTCAATCCGTATCAAATAATTTTACAGGAGAGTGAAATGAGATCTCGATTTCAAATGTCAACATATCTGCCAGCTTTATTTAAAAACAATGATTCGCGTGTACTTCTAATGCTGGATGCATTCCAAACATGTTGCATCAGTAGTTCAAATGAAGAGAAAAAAAATATCACTGAAATTTGCGAATACTTTACCGTTACCGAGTTGCTTTAATATTTGCAATTTACAAATTTTAATAAAAACATGTTTTTTTTTAAAAGTTTTTTAAGATTGTGTTAGAATAATCTTTAATATAAGGGAGAGAGGGAAGGATTAACCTATATCTTATAAAAGGATTTTTTCTAAAATTATTGAACATAGAATAAAGTTTCTTATATTATTTTATTCGCGATATAATCTGCTATAAAAATAAAGTTGCGACACAAGTGTACTAGATAACTGTACTAGATAAAAGTTGATCATAGGGGAAAATATTAAACTTGAAAAAAGAATTAATCAATTTTGCAATAAGTTACTCTCTTAAAAAGTCAGCCACAAAATAGCTCAAGTTGAGCTGATCATCCGAGTTCTTCTCAAAAAAGAGTTGAAATAACTCGAGTTTTAACCAATTTAAATGAAGTTGAGCTATTTAAATAACCAATTTAGATCAAGAAGATTTAATCATTTGAAAATCAGCTCTTTTATGATCGAAAAAATGACAGATCTTTCATGAGAAGCCAAATTCAGCTCTTTCGTTTTAAGAGTATAAAGATGCACAGTATAACTATAAATGTCCCTGCGTTATTCTGATTTTAAACTTTTTCTCGATCGAGAGAAATATTTCACAGTCTTTTATGAAACCTAAATTTTTATGGAATGTAAAACACATGTTTGAGATTGTATATTACAGTGAAACCAGTGTAGAAAACTGTGTAGGTTCGTTACAGTGAAGGTTCGATCACGAAGCATTATTTAACGATATTATATCGCATTAAAAATGCAAAGATTTCTCTTGGAAAATATGATAGAAATTTCACGAAGGATCCCAGCTGGCTGTCGCCCAGGTTGCTTAACAGGTAAAGCATTGACCTTGTGAGCCAAGTATCTGGGTTCGATTCTTAGCCTGGTCAATTTTTCGCTCAGTTGGAAATATTCAATTCGTATGATTACGTATACTTTACCAATCAGTTAGATTGTGTTGAAAATAATAGAAAAAAAATCTGTAAAGATGCGTATTCTATAGAATACACTAGGACTGAAGAGGATAATTGGATTTTTATCATAATAGCAATATTTTACTAACACTGTATGTTTATGGAAAGTAACTACAGCGTATTTTTTATTTACTTTATTGAATCACAAAAATAGAGCAATATATATGTGGACAAGCGATTTAACAAGGAATTATTCTTGTACTCACATTTTTATACACAGTCCTACCCTGCATAAACACTATTTACTATTTTCACAGCAGTTATTGCATTGGGATATAAAATTACCGTTGATATATTTATCAAAAAAATTTTTCCCTAATTATCCCATACACTCTTAATTTGTTTAGTTATACATTGAGTTCTGATGATAGCCAATCAAATCAAGTTATCTAAATTTATAATCAAGAAAACTACAGCAAAACAACTCGAAATGGAAACATCGAAAAATCTGTAAGTAAAGCAATACCAATTGGTAAGAAATCCGATGTTAAACCTAGTAACGAATAAGTAATAAAGTGTTGGCATTAAGAAAATTAATTTCTTTGGTGGGTTAGCATTTGAATTTAGCAGCATGTGCCATTGGGGGAAAAATAGCATTTGATTTCGCTGTAAGCTACTGTTTATTATTATTATTATTATTATTATCTCGCTATTCTCTACAATACAGTATTCAAAATATACTGCACTACACTACAAACTACTGTAAAAAGTAGCAACTACTATAGGTTCACTACTTGTTGCGGCTATTTCAGCCCCTGGTCATAAATCGTTATCTCGAACGAATTCAGGTTATTGACTGCAGGTTTTCATTCATAAAGTTTGACACTAATGCAAAATGAATTACTTCGAAGGATATGGATCAGTTAAAAATTATTACAAGGTCAGGTAGCTCGTTTTATAGGGCATTAATTGCTTATAAAGAATAAAAAGTACAAAAAAGTCATTTATCAGGAAAATAATGTACCTTTAAAATCGTTATTATAAAATTTCATTGTTAGAGTAGCATACTTTCTGTAAATTTTGCACTAAAATAAACACAAATATCTTATTAACTTTTTCAGGACTATGGTTTTCGGTTGCATGAAGTGTTATGTCAGGCAGAAAAATTGATTTTAACCTATAATATAAATACATATATAAATATAAAAATATATCAATTATTTAAGATCACGTTGTGTTCCATTTTTAATAGATTACGTTTAATTTGACGTTATGTTATCGTAAAATATATCAAATTTCTCATAAAGTATTAGGTAAACGGCACACTCCCTGAGTCACAATAAACTAGCCTGATATTCCAATTCTAAAACTTTCTTCCATCTTGTACATGTTAATAGTTCAAAATCAGCTAGCACGGTTCTAAAGTTAAATTACAATCTATGCGCATCATGAGGTTACTAAAGATATGAAATTCCGTACATTAGTTCTTGTGATATGACTATCGCTAAAATCGGATAAACCATGCAAAATATAGAATAACAGTGCCATCTGTTGGTGGCTTACACCAAAGCCTAATCAGCAACTAGCTCTAAACTTAAACATTAATGCACAGATTATTTTCATCTAACTTCAAATTTAAAGAGATGTTGACATAAATCGTTGCTGATTAAGTTTTGGTGAAAATCACGAGCAAGTGCTTTGTTTTGCATTTTGCATGATTTACACGATTTGAGCGATAGTCATAAGAACTAATGTACAGAATTGCATACTATCCCTTTCGGCTCCGATTTTTTTTTTTTTTTTTTTTTTTCCATTTTGAGAACAAAATTAATTTTAGTTTTATAACGTTAATTGTAGCTGTTCAAATAGATTTATTGAAGTTTAAATATTATCTCAATGTCTGAAATATCAAGAATGTACTTAATTTGTGTAGTATTCAATTCATACTTATACGATAATATGATAAGAAAGAGTTTTCTAAGACGTTTGGAAAATGATGTATTACAACAGAATTTGAGAGTACTACAAAGTTCTAATGTTTTTTGCGTTTTATCACACGATTGGTTCAGAAAAGTAACTTATATTTTAAATTTAAAGAGTGAAATATATGTATAAAATACAGGAATCACCAAAGGGCCAAGGAGATTAAAGTTTTATGATGTGTCCTGTGATTAGAGATATTCAGCTAAAATATGCAAAATTTCTAATTTACACAGTTTCTGAGAATGAACTCAGCAGCAGACATTCTGACGTTCTGAAAGAGGAGTGGAGGAAAACGTTTCGTGGAGAGGGTAAGGTTTCGTGGAATGAACTAAAGTCTAAAAGGAGAAATATACGGGTGTACAACCAATTTTAGTATTTGCCTTTAAAAAAATATCGTATTTATTTACCGTATTTATTCATGTATAAGTTGATTTGTGTATAAGGCGATTCCCCCTTCTCCATTTCTAACGAAAAATTTGAAAAAAAATTTTGAATTTCTGTGTACAAATCGAACCATATTTCAGATAGTATGTTGAAAAATGATTTGTAACTGAGGATAATACATATACATATATATATATATATATGGGATGGGCGAGTCTTGACTCAAAATAAAAAGTAGTTTCTGACGGACACATACATTTATTAACAGACGAACAGAACAAAAAATAAATAAAAAAATAAAACAGATTAATTCTTCGTTACTTATCACAACGATCTTTAAAAATCATATATTAATTCGTCGTAAATGTTTTAAAGTTCTTTTAAACAATCGTCATTTTTATACTTCGAAATATCCGTCTTAGTTTTAATCAACATAGTTTTCCGTAGTTCAAAACGTTCTATTTACTTCTTCTTAATTCACTCCTGGCCACACAGCTCCGCTAATTCACCTTTTTCTATTTAATCTCGAGCCAGAGTTCCGGAGAGTGGCGGAGGGAAATACAGTCCGATGCAGGTGTAACACAGAGTGTAGCCCACATGCGAGAGTATATCCCACATATATATATATATATATATATATATATATATGTATATGAAAGGATAAAAACTAACCGCTTTTTAAAACTTAAATTTAAAATTAAAATTCAAAAGTTTAAAGTCCCGATTAATATTTTTAACTTTAATTCTGAAGCTTAAAAGCAGTTTGCTCCTGATAACTTTATTTTCCAGCAATACACCTTATTACTTTCAGAGATCATTTTTGGACGCTTCTTAAGATTAAAATTGATTATCTAAGCGCTTTTTGCATCCATTTGTGGTTACGATCTCATACGTCACCGACCCGGCAATTGTGCGGGCCTTGACCACATATCAATCAAAAGCTAATAAACAAATTTAATCAAATGTTCCTCCGAAATTTACAATTGTGCCCTCTGCTGGAAAATATTACAATCCCCAACATATTAGCAAGAACTCTCGCGAAAAACGGTAGACTTAGTAGTTTTGAGATGCCTGCTGAAACTATGGCCATGTAAAGTAAACTCAGCATAATCTACGTAAACGGCTCGGGTGACCTCCGACCGGACTCGCGAATCTATCTCTAAGACGTACGGCCAAATAAAAGAGTTCGATCTGCCAAAAGGTTTCCGAGTCATCTTCTTATGCAACGACTAACACCCCTGAAGACGTTACATATATATATATATATACACAATTTTCATTAAATTAGTAAGCATTTTTAATATTAGCAACGATATGGATGGATTGGAAGATTTTTTTTTCAGATTCCGATGAGTCTTTGATAAGAATGAAATCTGAATTTGATGTTAACAATGAAATATTGAATTCCCAGCTAACTGAACTGCATGAATATTTAGAATCTGAACAATAGCTAATTTTTTAATAAGTTTCATTCAAAAAATTTAATCTTTAAATGTAAACAATAAGTGTTTTCAAACTCATGATTTCTAGATAGATGTTATTTTCTGACTTTAAACTTCTTGAAACTCGGCAATTAGATGATTATCAATTTTATTTATTTATCTATCTATCTATTTATTTTTTACTAACCTGTATATCATGAAAGCCTCCATTTTCAACTCCCAAATTTTGTCTAAAATTATTTGACTTACAAATATATACTTGTTTATCTTATTTATTTATTTTATTTATATTTATTTATTTATTTACAGAGTGATTCAAAATGAAAGTGATTCCTAATACTATTTGCTCCTAATGATTTTGCATCACTCTGTATTTTCCCTCATAAAAGTGTGCTCGTAAATGTTTCCTAGGCATCGGTATAATAGCATTGACCGATAACAGTGATAAAAGTCTAATTAAGTGCTCTATTAATGACATAAGAATAAATTCCCAGTGTTAAAAGATAAGAGAGAATAGCTTTAAAAATCTCGTTTCAATCAAAGCTTACTTTCTTTTTCTACGCAAATAGATCATTATCTCGAGCGAAGGCAGGTTATTGACTCGTGCCTTTTCATTCATAAAAATTTGACATTGATACCGTGATAAATGACATCGAAGAATATCAATTAGAGGAAAATGATTACAAGGTTACGGTATCGGGTTACTTTCTATAATATTTGCTCTACTGAATTCGGACTTTTGGGATTAAGAGTGGTTATAGGAATAGCTCCTTTTGAATAATTAAATACATATTATAAAAACAAAAAACTCAATAGTAGTATTAACGTTCTTTTGTGTAATTTAATTTCCAGATTTTATATGTGAGTTCATGACTCATAAGTAATTTAAAATAAGATTTTAGGTCTTTTAAAATCTGGTGATTTAAAAAATCTATTGGATTTAATAAACTTTTTAAGATTTTAGAGTTCTGGACATTAATATTGTTTATGTTATTAGTTGTGTTAAGTATAATTTTTTAATATACCTATATGGTTATTTTTCTAATGATAATGTTATACAATACTGTTTTGTAGTTATTTAGTAAAATTTTGATGCAATAATATTTATTGCATTATCACATTATCAACTTTTAAATTTTCTACACATGTGCCCCATATTTCACCCATATTACATGAGGGCATAAAAGGTATTTTCTGTATCCATATTTATTTTTACAGGTGAAAGCCAGTATCGGTAACAATTCTTCTTAATTCGTTTATATACACAGCATATTATTACTACTCAAATATTAATGTTGTGTATTTTTTATTGAATAATGCAACAAAATATCATGAAAATGAATGCACGTATTTAATTGCGCATGAAAAGTACAGTAGTTCATGAGTTTTCAAAACTTTTGAATTATTGACAGATGTTTAGGTTCATTGTAAAATAAATAGCCTGCACATTTAAGTGGGGTATTTTTTTAAACCATGGATTTCCTAACTGTTAGTGCATGTAACATTAAATTGAAATCCTCACTTTTGACTTAAAAAAGGCAATACTAACATTTATAATTGTCTGATTTAATTAATAAAATATTACTTTTGTTTATCAATGATGTTTAATCCGATTATGATTTGTTAATACCCGATTATGAATATCACCCAGCGCATCTTTCTGATTCCAAATTCAATATTTGTTAATATTAATCATAAATATAATTCAATAGTTCATTCTCTAATTTTCTTTTTATGTAAGAAGTGGATAAAGTTCACTCTCGCATGCATAAGTTGTGTTAAACATTGAGTTTAAAATTTAGAGTTTCCGCAGAAATCAAAAGGATATTCCATCCATTTCATCAACAAATGATCGGTTAATTTATTTTATTACGCACATTCATAAGAATCCCATCTGAAGTTAACAGAATAAGATTATGTCTTCCCCTTTTATCATGCTGATTCAAATATTTTTTTGGCAAAAATATTTCATGAAGTCTACTATCAGAACCTCAAAATGTTCATTTGTATCATCCATCGATTAAAAATTTATAAGTTGTCCTTAAAAGAAAAAAAAAACAATAGTATGAAATCAAAAAAATTGATACGATACAAGAGAAATGCGAGAAACTTTTCAAAACAGTCAGGTGACACGCTGTAGTCTGTCCAATGTTAGTGACGCAGGTTTACGGCATATTAAAGGGCCGCTTCACTCAAATGAAAAGACCTGTTCGTTAATGCTAATCCTATGGAAGAAATTTATAAAGATATCTCGGTTGCATTTTAATATTTTTAAATGATTCTTTTTGCATTGGATAGCTGAGATTGATCTGAATGCAGGCCGTTTTTTACTTTTTTGATTTCGTTTACTGATATCTTTTACGAGAATGCTTTCATTTTCAGAACCGGTTTGGAAATCGAAGTCACCCCCATAAAAATATCTGTAAACAAAATCAAAAAAGTAAAAAACGGCCTGCATTCAGATCAGTCTCAGCTATCCAATGCAAAAAGAATCATTTAAAAATATTAAAATGCAACCGAGATATCTTTATAAATTTCTTCCATAGGATTAGCATTAGCGAATGAGTCTTTTCATTTGAGTGAAGCAGGCCCTTAAGGGGGCTCAGGGGTTGAAAACTTTTCAAAAAATCGATTTTTTTATGATCTAGTTTGATTATTCAATTAATTCTTAACTCAATGCAAAAAACCGCATAAAAATATTAGCATTTTTAACGGAGTTATAAGTATTTATGTATCAATATTTACATAGCCGCATCCATATAATTTCAACTTTAAGTCGTGTTTTCTCAAAACTTGATTTTTGACGACAAACACCAAGATTAAAAAAAAACTATTTGATAAAATGGCTTAATTTTTTTTTTTTTTTTTTTGCGCATGCATATAACACCATTATCTAGATTATGAATTAAGGATATAATTATAACTTAAAAAAAACATTATTAAAAATCTCTCAAAGTTGAAAATTTAAAACCCCCCTAAAAATACAACTTTTTTTCCATTAAAAATACTCAAAAGTATTAAACTACCTAAAATATATTAATTCATTCTATAGATAATTATGTTATATGCATGCGAAAAAAAAAAAAAAAAAAAAAAAATAAGCCATTTCATCAAATAGTTTTTTTTTTTTTTTTTTTTTTTTTTTAATCTTGGTGTTAGTTATCAAAAATCAAGTTTTGAGAAAACGCGACTTAAAGTTGAAATTATTTGGATGCGGCTATGAAAGTGTTGATACATAAATGCTTATAACTCCGTTAAAAATGCAAATATTTTTATGCGGTTTTTTGCATTGAGTTAACAATTCAATGAATAATCAAATTAGATCATAAAAAATAGATTTTTTGAAAAGTTTTCAACCCCTGAGCCCCCTTAACGGCTTGCGTAGTGAACGGGCACCAGAAAAATGCTATGAAATACGCACGGGTGTATATGTCGTGTTTTTCTGGATGTGTGTTATTCCATTATCGATTTTTCCCCCAACAAGAAATTGATTAAATAGGACAGAGGATTACATCGTAAGAAGCCTAGTTAATACTATATGCTATCCGAATGATGAGAAGATATAGTGATGATCATACGATAACCTAACATATTGAAACGAATCTTAAACATGAACATGAATAAGTATGCATATGGGTATCTAGAAATTACAGGAAGGCACTATTATTGTCTAATTGTAGTTTATAACAGAAATACATTTTTAGAATTTTTCGAAATATTTTCGAAATTTTACTTTTTTGTAATACCCTGTATTTTTACTATTTCTTTTTCACACATTAAATTGCCCAATCATATAAATGATGTTATTGTTTCGCTTTTTTAATTCTTCAGATCGAAAGAAATATATTGCTAAATTTAATTTTATCATAGGCTGAGGAAAATTTTGTATGAAGTCTTATGTAACTCTAAAAGATCTTATTTAATGTATTTAGACCAAACACTTAATATATTTTCCAAAATAAGAAGTCAGTATAGTCGATTCATAAAAAAGACGATTATGAAATACGTCACACAGTAAAAGTGAAAACATGTTTTTTTCATCATAATTTATTGAATTCCCTTAGAGAAACAGTATTGGAAAGTTGGACTTGAAAAACTCTGATTTAATCGATAACACACTGAATTCGACTATACGCCAAATTTGGAATAAACTGATGCAATGAAAGTTGAGGAAAAAATAGCAAGATTTGACCCAGACTGCAAAGATGAAAAAAATGAATAAATAAAAATATCGCTATGCATAATAGTTTCAAAATACTTTTTTTCCCTATGCTACGAAAGAGATTATATTTTATTACGAAAATGAGATGCAATGAAGCCTGTATATAAAAGTCATTAATCAAGTATTTAATTGAAATAGAAGGATTATTTTGATGCATAATGTTATAAAAATTTGCTCTAAAATCATTTTTTATTTCTCATAAATATTAATCATTATCTTTACATGGTTGAAAAAGCTGTAAATCAGAAAGAAAGGATATTTCGTAACTGATACGAAAACTTGAAAATTAAATATGTTAACATTTCCGAAATTATTCATCTTTCTGTAAATTTCTAATGTTTAAAAACGTACGTATTTAAACAAATTTTAATAGATAGCAGAGTTTCCCCCAGGTTTAAAAAAGGGCAGGGCGCTACTGTTCTGAAAAGGGCACTTTTTTAGGGCACTTTTTAGGCCACATTTACATTTTTCAGGGCACTTTTTCATTTTTAAGGGCACTTTTATAGAGTTGAATCGAGGATCTTGCAGTTCAAAAAATCATGAAAAAAACAGAAATTTCATCCCCCCCCCAAAAAAAAAAGGTAAATTTTGTTAAAAGATCGCGAAAAAGCGGCAAATATTCTTAAAAGATCATGAAAAAACAGCCAATTTTGTTAAAAGATTGCAAAAAACTACTGATTTTGTTAAAGGATTGCAAAAAGCGGCATATTTTGCTAAAGAATCGCGAAAAAACGACAAATCTCGTTAAAATATCGCGAAAAAACAGAACTTCTCACAGAATTTTCCGTTTTATTGCGATTTTTCGATGAAATTTGCCGTTTTTTTCGCAAATCATTTGACGAAATCTGCCGCTTTATCGCTATTTTTTGACGAAAGTTGACATTTTTGCGACTCATTTGACAAAATTTTCCATTTTATCGCGATTTTTGGAAGAAATTTATCTTTTTTCCACGATCTTTTGAGGAAATCTGCCGTTTTTTTTTTTAATTTTTTGACGAAGTTAGCCACTTTTTGCAAATCCTGCTGGAAAGTAGTCGTTATTTCGCGATTTTTAACGAAATTTGGCGTTTTTTAGCGATTTTTTGACGAAATTACCCGTCCCACGGGACGCGTATGAGGCTATTTTTTGCGTTCCGTCGCCGATTTTTTGCGTAATTTGTTCGGATCATCGCTGGAGGGCTGCGTTTTTTCAAATGTGGGGCTAGAAGGGCGCTATTTTTTTGAATGAATGACAAGAGGGGCGCTAGTTTTTGGATGAAGGGCAAGAGGGGCGCTATTTTTCAAACTAAAGGGCAGGAGGGGCGGAGCGCCCCCCTGAAACCCTCTGGGGGAAACTCTGGATAAGTCGATAGATGTCATCGAATTTGTTGTATTCAAAGCCATTTATTTTGTTTGACTAATACTTGCTTTAACTTAGTTTACTTGCTTTGACTTAGCTAGTCATGTTATTTGTAAAAGCAGAAGACTTTTTTAAACACATAGACTTGTCAAGGGAACTGGGTTTATAGTAAGAACATCAGAGAGACTAAACTCCAAAGAGACTAAAAGATCTTTTATCGACATTTAAAAGATATCGGGGAGATTGGGTCGCATGTGAATATAGGGCTGATTAAAAACGCTGCAATTTTTCACTAGTTATTGTATGTTATTTTATTTGAAAAAAAAATACCAACATTGACAGCATTTATAAAAAATATGGTAAAAAATTTTTGAAGCTCTTTGACATTTTGTTTGTCTTCACTAGCCAAAAACCTGTTTATAGATCACAAAAATGAAATCTCAGTTCCAAATTGCTAAGCGAATAACTTTATTTATTTATTCATTTATTTGAATTTTAATGCTTTAACATATACTATGATTACTAATTAATATTTTTGATGAAAAAAATTCTTCAAAAATTGAGAAATGTTAATGATTTGTCAATTTAACTCTAGTTACCATGTGGGGCACTTGTGAACACACTAGTTGGGGGGGCAGATATGAACAGTTCATAAATGCCCCAATAATCATTCTGTAATTCTGTTTTTTTCTGCTAATATCATGAGAAATAATATCACCTTCAATATCCTGAAATAGGAGACATTTGTCATACAACACTTGATTTTGTAATTGAAACTTTCATAAAAACATCATTCAAGAACATAATAAACAAAAAGCTCGTTTACGTTCAATTGTAATTTTAAAAATGCAATAATATTATGCAATATTTTACTAAACGGTTTTCAACAATATTTTTTGTGCATTGTTAATAGAAATGTATTACGTTAAACAACTTGGCAAATTTTTATATTTCATTTGTTCCAAACTTGCAAAGATGGCTTACATCCATCCCTAAAACAGCTATGTATATCGTGCTTCGAATGGAGATAGATATTAGTAATATCTTACGAATTTAAAATTTTTAAATTGATAATTACCATAAAAACCCGATTGTAACCCCCCCCCCCCCCTTCCTCTTTCAAAAGCAATAGAAGTTAATTTTAGGGCAGACTTACAATCGAGATATTTTGTAAATTTTTAAAAGACCTTCTTTATCATTAACTAAATAAATAAGGCAAATACAGGAATGGGAATCTTTCCTATTTCGGCAAATTTTTTATAAATATTATCTAAATGTCTCCTCCCAAACATCTCCGAGAAACAAAAACTCTTCTTTAACTACTACTTATTTCAATTACTTCTTTATTTTTATTACATTGCAGTAATATTTAATCATTATTCTAACAGCCCCCCCCCCCCCCCCAACCTGCTTATTTTCTTTTCATAAGCTTGTGCTTAAACATATCTTCCAGAAACTAAAGAAATGTATATATTTTTTTTTCAATAGTGAATTTTACATACAATATAACTAATGATCGTGACGACAAATAAATAACAGCAAAAAGCATGTTAAAAGATATTTTTTCCCTGCGTTCACATGTGCTTCACGTGTGTTCGCAATTACCCTGCGGGTAGGGCACATCTGAACATTTTTTTTTTTTTTTTTTTTTTTTTTTTTTATTTATAAAACTATTAAAAAAGAAAGAAGAACTATAACAGTGATTATAAAAAATTACCATATGTAAAAAATGTTCTGTTTATTATATTCAGTAGTTTTTGTTTACAGAAATTAACCCAGTAATGAGAAAAAGCTCTATTTATGTAGACTGTTCACATGTGCCCCAGTCTCCGCTATAGCTTTTTCTCATATTTGGTTAATTACTATAAGCAAAAACTATAGAATATAGTAATCAGAACCTTTTTTTTAATACATGATACATATATTTTTTAAATCATCTTTATAATTCTTGCTTTTTTTAATAGTTTTATAAATTAAAAAAAAAAAAAAATTGTCGCATGTACCTCACCACTGGGGTAGTTGTAAGCGCACGAGGGTCAAATGTGAATACTGCGAAAAAATATCCTTTAACATTCTTATTATTCTGTTATTTATTTGTCGTCATAATCATCAGCTACATTATGTGTTAAATTCATTATAAAGAAAAAAAATGTAACACATTTCTCTAGTTTCTAGATGATATGTTTAAGACAAGATTATAAAATGAAAATAAATGTATTAGGGAAGGATGAAGCATTTGATGATTAATTATTGTTGCAATAAAATAAAAAATAAATAAGTAAATTTGAAAAATTAAAAATGAGGCTTTTAGGTTTTTCCTAGGGGTTTTTGATATGGGAAAATCTTAGGGAAGGGGCATTTAGATAATATTTATTGGAAATCTGACGAAATACGAATTATGTCCATCCATTTATTTATCTTATTTACTGCTAAATTAATCATAAAGAAGGGTTTTTCAATGATTAAAACAATATCTCAATTATAACATCCCCCTCCCACACACACACACACACACACACAAATTTAACTTCTTTTACTTTTGAAAGAGGGGAGGAGTTTGCTTACAATAGCGATTTTATGGAGTTATCAGTTTAAAATTTTTATTTTTTAAGATATTTCTGATATTTATTTCCATACAAAGCATCATATACATGTATTACAAACTTATCATACATATTTTTTTTAAAAGTAAAATGAGATGAAAGTAAATGAGCATGAGAAATGAGATGAAAGTAAGCCATCATTGCAAATTTGGAAGAAATGAAATATAAAAAGAAATTGCAAAGTTTATAGTATAATACAATTTACATTAACAATGCTTAAAAAAATTATTTAAACGGTTTTGTAAAATAATACATAACATCATTACATTTTAAAAAACATTAAATTTCTTTAAATTACGATTTAACATAAATGAGCTTGTTCCTCTTTATGTTCTTTTGAAAGATGTTTTAATGGAAGTTCGATACCAAATCAAATGTTGTATGACGAAAAGTTTTCGACTTCAGGAAAGTTATAGATATTGGAGCTGACATTATTTCTAATGAAGTTAACTGAAAGGAAGAGAATCACACAGTGACTATTTGGGCATTCATGAACTGTTCATATCTGTCCCAACTAGTATATTCTCAAGTGCTTCAGATGGCCACTAGATTCAAATGGACAAATCATTAGCATTTCTCAATTTTAGAAGAATATTTTTTTTTATCAAAAATATTTATTAGTAATCATAGTAGATGTTAAAATGTTAAAATACAAAAAAATGTATAAGTAAAGTTATTCGCTTAGCAAGTTCGAACGGAGATTTTATTTTTTAGATCTATAAACAGTGTTTTGGCTACTGAAGACCTAAAATGTCAAAGAACTTCGAAAAATTTTGACCATATATTTATAGGTTCTTTCGTCGTTGATATTTTTTTTCAAATAAAAACATAATGATTATTGAAAAATTGCAACATTCACATCTGCCCCATATTCGCATGTGCCTCAGTGTCCCCTATATCCTTTTACTAGCATTTTATTACCTTACCACATGCTCTTTTATACCACATGCGCTTTTTATTACCTTACGCATTCAAGTTGTAAGGTACCTGCATAAAAAGAAAAAACGATACTACCATATTCCAGTTTATTCTTTAAAATAAACTTTCGAGGAGAAGTCAAATAAGCATTGATCGTCTAAAGCAGCCTAAGAGATGCTAGGTAGGATTAATATATAAGGATATTGCAAAGGGGTAACAAATGTTACCCCTTTGCAATATCCTTATATATTAATCCTACCTAGCATCTCTTAGGCTGCTTTAGACGATCAATGCTTATTTGACTTCTCCTCGAAGGTTTATTTTAAAGAATAAACTGGAATATGGTAGTATCGTTTTTTCTTTTTATGCAGGTACCTTACAACTTGAATGCGTAAGGTAATAAAAAGCGCATGTGAAACATACTTTAAACTAAATAAAGACAGAAAGACATATTCTTGTCATTAAAAAAAGAAAAAGAAAGCATTTAAAATATTTTAAAGATATCTTTCTTAGCATCTTTTCCGGGAGTAATGGAATTTGGGAAAAACTGCAAAATACTAATTTAAAAATTACACACGATATCAAATTAATATACATTTCAATGCATAACTGAAAAAGAAACAAAAATGGTTGTATCTTAACTTTTAGAGTTTAATTTACACATATAAAAACATAGTTTTCGAAATTATGAATGAACAGAAATACGAAAAAAATAAATAAAAGTATATGAAAAAAAAAAAAAACATTAAATCATGTAACACAACATTTTTTATTCATTTTTGTTACATCTAAGTCGAACTCTTATGTCATTGTTGTAGTTGTGAAAATCTATTCAGCCACGATTTCAACCATTGAGCCGAGAAGAGAAATAAAACAATTATTACCCTCATTAAACTTGAGCTCGTTTACTCGTTGACCTGTGAATTACCGTGAACTATTTGAATCGGAAAAGGAAACTGAAAGAACTGGACTGACTGAGTTGTAAAAGGAAAATTAACTCAAAACACTTTATGCATGAGATGTCACGGTCAGATGCACTTTCTTACGAGCGTTTATTTCGGCGCGTGGCTGCGAACAGGAAGATCAACTTCAGTTTGAAGTTTATTGTATTTGATGCCGATTTCCTATTCTTCTCGCGACATCCTTCTGAAGATACTCTAGTTTCACAATCTATGGTATTAAATATCTTAACTCTTTCAGGCCTGATTTTTTTTTTTTTTCAATTTTTAGAAAAAATTGCTTTTACGTTAATAACATTAACACTGTCTTTTCAACAGCATTTAATAAATATTTCATTGCCTGGAAGATAACGAATGTTGCTGTTTCGCGTACTATCCAGTTAATATTCTTATGACATTATGATACAGAAGTGTTTTTGGAGATATTTAGAAAGTATTACATTACAATAAGCTTTAAGTTATATAACAATTTTCTAATACTTTTTACTCTTTATTACACATGATTCTTTCAGGAAAGTAACATTTTTTTTTAATTTAAAGAGTGATATATGTGTTTAGAATAAAAGAATCATAAAGAATCGCAAAGAAAATTAAGCAAATAATAAATTATCATTATTTATTATTATATTTTAATTATTATTATCATTATTATATTATTATTACTTAATGCCTAAACATAAATGAAGTCATACAGTAAATGCATAGCCATATGCTAACATTACTAATAAATAGTAAGCATAAGTGTTCCTTAAAACAACATACTACTCCATTAAAAGACATATGCTATTAATAGTACACCTGACCCGTAAGGGTTAAAAAGCATGCGCCAATAGTCATGCCAAACAAATGAAGTCATATAGTAAATGCATAGCCATATACTAGCATTACTAGACGTAAATAGCAGTTTGTTTCAATTGCTAAAAAAAATATGATTCTTTCAAAATTATAGAAAAATCTTATTTACGAATATAAATGTTATCCTTGAGTGTGTTAATCATAGCACAATGTATTAAAAATTCATTAAATCAACTGAGTTATATCATTTTAATTATTGCTTGCATTGCAGTGAAACCTGGAGTTTAGGGAACGTCTATAGACGGGCTTGTCAGTGAGAGGGTAAAAGAAATGTACTATTAATACTAGAGCAGTCCCGTAAGGGTAAAAAAGCATGTGCCGAAATTCGGCAGATAATTTAACATGCTGCAGTGCAGACGTATTAAATATTTCCTAATTGGGAGGTTTGTGTGTGGCAGGGCGGGGGAGGGGTGTAGCGGGAGAGAGAAACAAATAAGCAATGCAGAATTTTTATAGAAGTGAATTTTAAAACTAAATAACTATCTGAAATCTAATTTATATACAATGCCTGTTTTTTCCATATATATATATATATATTTATTAATCTTTTCGGGTCTTGTGCTCTATTAATAGTACATGTCTTTTTGTTGATAATTAATTTGTTTTAAAAAATACTTTTGCTACTACACTATCTTCTAATAAGTATTTGCACACTTTCAATTTTTAACATTTTGTCAAATATTTAAAAATATACTTGTCGGATTCTTCTGTAACTTCAGGATTATATAGATTATGTTTGACCTCATATTTATCAACATCCATTTGATAAGAAGGGCAATTAGGGGGCCGACAAAAAATCAAAGAATAATAGAAATATTTGGGATCACCCTGTACATGAAAATGTACGAAACAATTTATCGCTGCAGAATACAAATATATGGATACTGCACAACGCGTACACTGATTTTTGTAAGAATAGCATGTATATTTATTTAAAAAGAGCGAATTTTTGGAAAAATTCAAAAAATTCTGGTATGTTTTTTGTTTATGTCATGCAGGGTTTTTGATCAAATTTAACGCGAATTTCAGAAAAATTGGCAAAATGTAGTAGAAAAATATCACATAATTGGAATATAGATATATTAAATGTTTTATGAAATATGAGTAGTTGTATAAAATAATTTTTATCTGCGCATGCGCGAAAGATAAAAACGATTTTTTTACATCATTTAATAGTCAATTCTATAGAGCAGGGCTGTCCAACCTTTTCGTAAGCAGGGGCGCAACTCAGCTTTTGGTATTCAATGAAGGGCGCCATTTTTCATATGACAAAAAAAAAAAAAAAAAAAAACATGCAGCAGTGTTATTGCACAGTTTTACTAGTATACATACACATCTTAAATGAATCTTATGGTAGTAGACAAAAGGCACCCATGGTTTTTAAATTGCATGTATTAAATTTCAAATTATACATTTTTCTACGTAAAATCTATTTCAAAAATGTTTTTAGCGTAAAGTACCAAACACTTTAAACATGCCTATAATAAAGACAATAACAAAAATAAAAATAAATAAACATGAAAATCAAAGATATTGCTAGGTTTCTTTTAGGATGCTAAAATATGTTTTGACTCATTTTGAAAGCGTGAATTTAGTTTTATAAAAAGTGCGATGAGAAAAACAAGTATCATAGCGACCAACTCATATAGATGGTTCCAGGGAGATAGTCTGGAAGTGCTTTTATAGATGGAAATCATTTTGCAATGTTTTATTAATTTTTCTAAATAAACTAAAAAGTAAAAGCCTAAAATTACAAAAATCAGGAAGGAAAAAATAAAAGCTTAAATTTGAAGCATATGCAAATTCGTCTTCAAAGGGACGGGCGGGCGGGGAGAGGAAAAATGGTTTATTTTTATCTTACTTCTTAAATATTAAAAATAGATATTTCAGATTATTATCAAATTTAACCTTGTTAATTACACTTTATAAACATTCACAGAAATCATCAAAATATGCATGATTAAATTTTCAAAGTATGTTTCTGATTTTTAATATGTTTTCGCAGATTTTGAAAATACCTCTCATGAAAAATAACAAAGATTTTTAAGAAAAAATTCTTTATAATGAAATTTTACTGCTAAAAAATACAATAACAGGAAACCTTCAGAAGGGCGCCAAAAAATCTGCAAAGGGTGCCGTGGGACCCGCGGGCGCCGCGTTGGACAGCCCTGCTATAGAGTAACTCATAAAAAAAAATCCAATCAAATATAGTGAAAATTGAAAAAGATATCATTATTAAAGTAATCTTTTTTTACTTTGCTCTCTAAAAACAGCTGAATGATAAGGGATTCTCCAAAAATTGACATTTTTCATTAAGTGACTTTTAGGAAAAAATTAGTATTCAATGAATACAGTATCTAATACAATATTGCTGCTAATAAGTATTTTGACACCTGTGATAGAAAAGTAAAAGAGCTTTTATTCACATTCAGGGCCAAACCTAAGAGAGGGGGGGGGGGAATAGGGCATGTGCCCCGGGCGCCAGGGCGAAAGGGTGCCAAATGTAGATTTTGTTTGAAGATTTATTTCATGTATTTTTTTTACTTATCCCTCAATAAAAGACAAAATCATATGAAAAAATCTCAAACTTTGAAATTTAATAACTCTGTCGATTTTTGTAGTACAGAAGTCAAACTTTTTGTGTTCGGTATGATATGTGTAATGTATTATGTTATGATATGAGTAAAGTTTTACTAAATATAACAATAGAGATTAGGGGCTATGTAAAATAATATATTTTTCAATTATATAAAATTGATTTTTTACTTTCAAGAATGCCAGGACATTTACTTCATTTGAAACGCTTTTTTAATTGGAACTATCCGTCTACAACCAACGATTGAAAAATTAAATATAGGCGATATAAGTCGAGTCTCTATATAACGAAATCCATCGTTCCAGTAAAAAATTCGTTATATAGAGAAATTCGATGTATAGAGAATGATGTTAAAAATCATATTTAATGTGTAAATTTTGAACAAATATTATTTTTGATCTTTTTAATTAAGAATTTGAAATGTTTAAAAATATATATTAACCTAACATTTTATTTCTTAATTATTTAAGCAGTTTCAAAAAAGAGAATAGACATATATTTGAAAGCTTAACGAAAATCAAATAAGGAAGACTCGCATTAATTTCAGAGGAAGAAATCTGTAATTTTTTTGTTGTTTTGATTTTAAAATTGTTACGATCTCAAAAAAAAAAAAAAAAAAAAAAAAAATTAGCATGGAATTCAGGGAATGAAAATTTGTAGTTAACATTTTCCTCCATTCGAAGGTCTCTCTTATGTGCCTCTCATTGATACCGTGTAACAATCGAATTGACTCTGTTTTGAGAAGGATGTTGAAAGGTGTGTGGGAGGTGGAATGAACTCGTTGGATTTAAAGAACAAGGAGAGAAGTAATATTTATGAAAAAAAAAAAAAAAAAAAAACCTGAGCACTGAACGATAAATCAAAAATAAGTGATGGGAAATTGATTCCATATGATTTCGAAGCTTTTTTAAAACTGAATAAATTAAGACCAATTTATGAAAAAATTCGTTACATGGAGATGGATATTTCGCTATACAGGGTGTCCCCTCTCAACGGTGGCCAATGGCTAATTTCTAAACCGTTAATCATAGACATATAGTTCCAATTGCAAAAATGCTTTAAAAAAGGTAAAGAATTTTTTTCAAGCGATTTAGCTCAAAATAAAATTTTATTAAAAAATTACGAAAATTAACTTTTTATACGGTCCCAAGGTCTTATAAGTGATATTTAGTAAATTTTTCCCACTACTGTAACAAATAATACAAAAAAAGTCCCATTCCTCTGCGATTAAAACTGACCGAGTAATAGCTGTTTAAAGTTGAAGCATCTTTTTTGCTGCAAATTAAGGGTCAGTCACAAATTTAGTGGAAATAAAAATAAACGCAAGATATAAAATTTCACATTAAACATTGAGAGTAAAATAATATATTAGTATTTAATAGTAATTACATTGATAATAAGTATAAATGAGTAATTACAATATTATTTTTAAATTTATGTTGATGATTACATATTAAAGCAAAATTTGTACTAAAATTATAAGTAAAAAATAACAGAAAGTTTGTTAATTTAATTTATAAAAAGCAACAGTCATAAATCGTTACAAAATGACATATATTTACTATTCTATTAGATTACTTAACCTAACAGAATTTGATGTAATCCTATAAAATAAATAAATGGCACGCACTTAAAATTGTATTAATATTATACTGTCATTGGATATAAATAAATCTGCAAATTGAACCCCGATTGGATATTTGGAAGTGAGTTAAAATTTGAATAGAAATTTTGAGCAAGGGAAAAATAAGTACGAACGTTTTAAGAAAAATAAAGGCTTATCAAAATACCACACCTTTTAAAATAAAATTGCGATTTCCCAAAATTAGATTTTTACGATAAAGAGAATTTTAAAACTCACGTTTTCAACTATTTTAACCAATCTAGAAGTTAAATAATAAAAATTAACATTACCGTAAAACTTATACGGTGGTAGCACTTTCAGTTAAATTGCTTTTAAAATATTTCTTTGTCTCATTTAAAACCTTTTAGAAATTGGAATTATATGTCTGTGGCAAATGGTTTAGGAATTAGCTATTAGACAGCGTTGAAAATAGACGCCCTTTATAATACTTTAAGCACTTAGTGAACGTTCCCTTAAAGCTCAGTCCAATTCATTCGTATTTAGCTACAGAAAAGTGGTTTAAGTCATGAAATTTAAAGCTTTATAACTCTGTTAATTTTAATGTTATGTGAATGGGACCTTTTTTCTCTTACTTGTTAGAGTAATGGGAAAAATTTACTAAATATCACTTATAGGACCGGGGGACCGTATAAAAAGTTAATTTTCGTAATTTTTTAATAAAATTTTATTTTGAGCTAAATCGCTTGAAAAACAATTCTTTACCTTTTTTAAAGCATTTTTTCAATTTGAACTATATGTCTATGACTATCGGTTTAGAAATTAGCCATTGGCCACCGTTGAGAGGGGACACCCTGTATAGAGACTGTTTTTAATGTAATCATGCGAAAAGGGGACCGTTCCTACTAAAAATTCGTTATATAGAGAAATTCGATGTATGGAGTTCGTTATAGAGAGACTCGACTGTATTACATTCTTGTATACTCAATTTGTTTACCATCGGCGACAATGTATGTACTATATATATATATATTAGTGTTTGCGTGCTTATTTTTAATTTCTTATACAAATAATTAAACATTGCTTACATGCGTTAGTTTTACGAAAATATACATCTGCTCTTACAAAGACACATTTCTTGAAACGATTCATGACATTTAAACCGGTGACTGGTTAATGAACAATTAATATTTCACTGTATTCTTAATTTTCTGTTTAAATGTCAATTTCAGATATTATTTCACACATTAAAAAAGACGAGAAATCTCTCTCTTCAAAAAAGAGAGAAAGAAAATGTGGTAATCGGCTGATCTCGAAGCAAGCTAAATAGAGAGATGAGACTTTCAATCAACCAACTGAGGATGTTCCAGATAGATGTGAAAACCTCATTGTTGTGAACTTTTAATTAAGTTACCCTGGGGTAATAACGCCACGTTAAGGTTCTACCAATTTTCACGGCTTAGTTTTAGATTGTATTTTTCAAACAAATATGGGATCTGATACAGCAACTCATTGACTATCTATATAAAATAAAATAATTTAACAGATATGTATTCATAAAATGTAATGGCGTTTTTTCTTGACCCATGCTATTTGGCGTTATTACCCACCTATATGGGTAATAACGCCATGCAAACAAAACTATGAAATAAGATGGAATAATTGCAGGTAGATAGCCCAATTCTAAAAATACAAACTCTACAAAATTAGAAATTGATAAATTGCATTCTAAGTTATTGAAAATGTTCAATTTTTGTGAAAGTGTAAGAAATATAAAGGTGTGGTGTGGGAGGGGGGGGGGGATGAGGCAAATGAATATCAGACCGTGAGATTCTTTTTGCTTAAAAAGGACCGTTTGAATAGAAATATGAGAAACATTGCACAGTTTTAATTGTGTTTATTTGAATCAGTATTTAGGATGTAGCTCGGCCACTGTAGGGAATCAACCGGGGTATTAATGTCAAGGATTGGCGTTATTACCCCGGTATAGTTATTGCGCAGTACATTTTAAATTACAAATTATCTCGAGAAGATATCCAAAATCTTCAACAACATTTTAAAAGTACATGAAATGCACTACAAATTTATGTAATTAACAAAGTATTTCCGGATAAAAAGATAGTCTTCACATATACAAAACGTATCTCGCAAATTTTAGATCAAGCCTTAATTTTAGTTGTATGTAAAAACAATAACGCCTAAAAATGAAACAAATTAACTTGAAGCTGTTTTTTGCGATTTATATAACTCAAAACCCTTCTGCGCAGAGCACATGGGTGTCATTTACCTGATTATTTCATAATTATGCAAAATATAAGCACTTGGCGTTATTACCCCGCCTGGCGTTATTACCCCAGGGTACCTTATATTTTTTTAAATGTTACGTCTAATATATTTTATAGAAATATACCCGCGTGTATCACAATGAGTAAATTGCTTTTAAAGTATGATATAATGTTTGAAATCAGCAATTAAACAAAAAGTTATAAATACAGGCATTACAATCTTAAATGTAGATAACTACATTTTAGTATTTGTATTTTTAACTGATTTTCATCAATTATGCTTTTTATTAACGAAAACACAACAGATTAAAAAGAAAATCGTTTAAATACTGTTTTTTATTTAAAAAAAAAAAGTAGAAATGTAGTTTTTCTAACGGTTTTGTACTGCTTATCGATTATCCGTCTATTTCGATTGTTCGCCATACCGTCGGTTCCGTGAGTGACGGATAATTGGAAGTTTTCCATAATAAATATAACTCATTAAAACTCGGCGGTAAACAACTAAAAAGTTCCACAACTAAAAACGAAAAAAGAAAATTCATAACATCCTTAAAATATCAGAAATATTGCATGTGTCAGAAACTGCCAGTTTTTCTACTATGAAGTGTTGCAAATAAAGACATTTTTGAAGTTAAAAGTGAAAATTTAAGTGTTTTCCTCAAACATAAACATAAAATTATCTTACATTACCAATAGATGACACCACATATTTTTATATACTTTTCTTTTAACGGAAAATAATTCCTTATACTTTTCTCAGTATATATGACTCATCAACCAATTACAATAAAATATACTCCAAAAATTTCAGATCATTTCAATTTACGTAATCGATAATTATGTGTCAAGGCTTTAATTTTAAAATTTTAAATACAAAATCAATCATTAAAAAATTATGGGAACGTAAATTTTCTCAATAATAATGGAGAAAAAACAAATTATTGAACTGATTATCAAAATGCTAACGATATCTCATAAACATCTTATTCATCTTAAATGTTTTCTTATCACTACAGATGTGCTGTTCAATATTGCTTATGTATTATCGAAACAGTTACAGTTAGGTAACGTCTTTATTATATAAACAGTCCATAACCTTTGACATGAGATAAATTCCCAAATAATTTTAAAATCCTTCACCTTATGCACGCTTCGAAAGTAGTCAGACTATCATATTTCCACTTATCAAGAGAAATTCGTCCCTGAGAATTTTAAAATAACTCGAAAGATTTCAGAGCGTTGATAGAATTATATCTCTTAGAAACATAAATAAATAAGTGTACGTAACTTATTTTTATTTATAATTTGCTATTTACGCAATTTTCTGATTCAGAAAACTCTTAAATAATAGCCAAAATAAATAAATGATCTAAAAGTCCATTCGCGTTCGACCAAAAATTTGGTTCTGTTTTCGTTTTCAACCCAAAATCCGAGTTTCGCCGAAAATATGTTTTCGGCAAAAGTGCTGCAGAAAATTCAGTCGGACTGAATCTCGAATATTTGTGTTCGAAAAATCTCGTTTCTTTCTTTCCAAATTTTCAACGTAGCTCATTGATTTGAGCGTTCTCTCTCAAAGCGTTCTCTTCTTGTCGTCATCTCAAATGAAGCCCTCTTTATTTATTACCATGAACTTTACTGATTATAAAAATTAATCACGACTGACGCATAGCTTTAAAGACGCTTTTCACGTGCTCATTAAAAGCTTCAGACTTAACAGTAATAGATATCTTTTAGTTTGTAAATGCAGAAATGTTGCAAGCGCTTCTAAAAAGTTCTAGTGTAACAGAAGATCATTTACGAAAAATATTATAAAGAATTAATCGAAGTATGTATTCTTAAAAACAAAATTAATTATATGAAATTCGTATAATTAGTAAATCATTTTGATCGTTAATGAATTAGTTACGTTTTATTTTATTTGAAAATAAAAAAAATTGCAAGAAGCACACAGAGTCAACTTGAGCTACGCATATTTACATGCATTATTAATAATTATGTATGCATTAATTACTTAAAAATTTTTTGTGCTATTTCTTTTTTTAATTTTTTTAGAAAAATAAATAGAAAAAAAAATAATTTTACTATTTAAAAGTGATTTTTTTACGTTTTCATTATTTTATTAATTTTGTGTACATGCAACTGGTCTGTAAATTTATATCTTGGTGGAAAGCATCTGAAATCCGATTTTAATGGATGAGTGGTAGGTTACCATTATGTTTTCCTTATCCCAGTCCTCCATCTTTTCTACCTATGAGCACATAAAAATATGATAATAAACCTACGAGTCGACCATTAAAGTCAGTTTTCAGGTGTTTTTCACAAAGAACGACTTGTCAGACCAGATACATTTTAATATGCTAACTGATATTTAACTAATCCTATAATTTCATCCGTGAAGTCATTGAGAGATAATATATTCTTGGTAATGATTACTTAGATCGTCATTACATTGATTTACATCTCTTATGGGTTTCTAACAATTTAAAGCGTTAACTTGGGGTGGATATACCAGTTGATTTAGCAAGTGTGGGAAAATATATTAATGGAATAATTTCATGAACAGAAAGAATAAAACAATAGGAATATTAATTCATAACAAATATTTAATGTACTATGTCCGCACATAATTTTATAACGAATTCTTCTTCTTATTATTATTATTACTATGATAATTTTTGGAATGAGCACAGTTTTGAACAAGCACCAGAAATTCGCCAGTTAATTCATTCAGTGATTGAATATTATGGTTGTGTGGTGATAAGTGGCAGATTTGGATCGGGGAGGTTTTATTTGTTTGCCTATCATATTCCTTTTATGCGTTGCGTTGGGAATAATAGTCTTAAAGTTTTGTGTTTTACATAGTTTTAAATAAATATTGTGCATTGTTTTGTTACATATATATATACCGGGTGTCCCAGAAATCGACGCTTCACTCAGCACTGATCACCTGGCCTTCAATCGCCGTCAGCGCCACCTATTATTTGAGATGCGAACTAAAATAAAAAATTACGGTAAAAAAACTCCTGACATTATACATAATTCTCCCGCAAAAAATTTTTAAATATCTGTCACCGTTTGCAAGTTATTGAATTTTAAAATCCATCAGTCATTTTTGGGATACCCGGTATATATTACATTTAAAAAATACTTAAATATTCAAAATTAAACTAAAAGATATTAAAAACTAAAAGGATAGTTAAGATAAAGTTAATTACATTTAAAAATTATTAAAACTTTTTTAAACATTAAAACTTAAAAGATATTAAAAACTCAAAGGATCGCTAAGATGAAATTAATTGCATTTTAAAAAATAATAAAACTTACTTAAATATTGAAACTTAAATTAAAAGATATTAAGAACTAAATGGATGGTTAAGATAAAGTTAATCACATTTAAAAATAATTAACACTTACTTAAATATTAAAAATTAAATTAAAAGATAGTAAAAATCAAAATAATCGTTAAGATAAAGTTAATTACATTTAAAAAATATTAAAATTTACTCAAATATTAAGAATTAAATTTAAAAATATAAAAAACTAGTCGTTGGGGGCCACCGTAATACTTACCCATCATGGATATGCATACTATAATGCATGAAAATAAAACGTGTGAAAACTATTTATAGAATGCATTGCAATTCCAAAACAAAATTTAAACGTATTTTTAAATATCTTTAATATACATAGTAATGCTCTATTTATGAATTGCTGATGAACCAATTTCGACAAATTATATAAAAAGCCAAACTACTCAAGTAGTACCGAACAGCGTAAAAGAAACATCCTTATAACTCCAAAAATAATAATCGTATTAACTAACAATTAATCTTCTCATTTCCAATTAAAATTTATCTCTGAATTGAAATTTGAATGAAATACAGAGTCATGAAAAATCGAAGAATTTTGAAAAAAGGATTAAAAATATCTCGGCAACTAATAATCCGACCGACTTCGTTCTTTATGCAAAATTTGTGTTATTTTATTGCCTTTTACGTCCACTCCTTAAAATAAAAAAAATCGAAAATTTTTATACACCTTTCATCAGAACGAATTTTTCGAGAGTCCGAAAAAAATAGTCCTGGATAATCGACGTTACTGATATTAAATAAGCTTAGTCTTATTCTTACATACTAAGTACATGCAAAATTTCAAGTCTCTATCTCCATTTGTTCGTGAGATCAGTCAGACAGACAGACAGACAAACGGGCGGCAATTTTTTTTTAAATATGTTTTTCGCAATCTTTAGTAGGGGAGAGTGGGGATACTTGAGCATAGGGGATACTTGAGCCACCCCTATTATCTCTACAGTTGGTTAATTTTTCTTTCTAAAACTGCCAATATGGTAACATATTTATAGTTCTGAATATGTAAAAAAGAAATCACGCATCTTGGTACCATTTTGAAAGTATAGTGATTAATAGTTGTCTTTTCCCTATCTGAAGTAAATATTTGGGTGCATGGTTTTTTTGTTTTTTTGTAATTAAAGTTTTGTTTAAAGTTGCAACTATATACATAAATTTAATAAGCATAATTTCAATTGTATTTTGAATCTAAAATAGTTCTAATAGCTGCATGCTTTATTTAGTAAAACTCTAGGAAACAAAAATAGTGGTAGTGGGGATACTTGAGCCAGTGAGAGTGGGGATGCTTGAGCCATGTCTCAACCACCCCTACTAGAAATTAAACATGGGTGAAACAAACAAAAAATAAAATTCCATCCTTATATTCACTAATAGATTTTTTTCTGGATAAAAGGGAGAATAATTTTTCATTTTATTTTTTTTCTTAAAAAAATAACGACCTAAAAATGTTCCAAAATGTATATTTTTTAAATGAAAATATCCATTTTATTTTTCATTTTGACTAACAAAATAGCCTGTCTAGATAAATGTAAACATAGTTTTCAATTTAACTTTTATTAAATTAAAATAAATTTTTAAAACTGTTTTACAGGCTATAATCTCTAATACTTTAATTAGTTAAGTCCAACATATTAAAATATTTATTTTTTAATATAACATATTAAGATTAATATTTTATATTGAAATCGTAACCTCTGTTGCTGTAACTTTTTTTTTATTTAACTAAGAAAATTGAAGAAAAATTGGTAAAAAAAAGCGCACAAAAAACAAGAAAAGCAACAAAAATCCCAGTTCAAACTTACCTGCATGGAGCCAAAGAGGAAGACAAAATCTTTTCCTGTGAAATCAAAAAAGTGTTTGAAATAGTAGAATGATACATCTGGCTTAAATTCCGACAGCTACTGAATTAAAAGCATGAGTTCGACAGTATCATTAAAGGAAAATTCTGTCAATGATGGTGATGATGTGAAAAGAAAACCTTCTATTGATGGTTGGTTACTAATAAAATATGCCAGAAAGAAAACTGTAAAAATATTTGTTGGATAAGTGCTTAATATTTTGAAAATGAAATTTGCCCGATGAATTGCAGATTCCAAATTTAAATGGCTCTGAACTGAGGAGGCTTCTACCATCGTTATAAGCCAAGTTGAAATAATCCTTCGACAGCCAGTTCTAACGACAAAAAATGATCTTATTACTAGCTTTGTTTTCTCAATTGGTTTTGAAGGACTTTATGTTTCATAATTTATCATTCTGTAAAATGTTTGTGCAAAAATAAAGCGAAAAAAATTACTTTTGTAGGTATTTTTCCGTCGTGGCTCAAGTATCCCTCCCATGGGGATACTTGAGCCACGATGTAAAACAAAAAATAAACACTTATTATACATAGAAAAATACTTCAAAATTAATTGAAAGTGGTTTTCAGTTGAAGAAAAAATATCAAATTTTCATTTTCAATATTTTATTTTATTCTAAGAAATTATAAAAAAATTTAAAAAATTAAAATTCAAAAAATGGCTCAAGTATCCCCATCTTCCCCTATCTGAAACGTGTAAATCCGTCAATTTTATTTTTTTTTTTCGATTTTCAAAACGATTGCAAGATTTATCCTATACTACGTATGATGTAATAAATATTTTTGAATATGAAGTAATAAATATTTTTAAAGTATTAAAATATAACTAATAGCATACTTAACATTCAATATTAAAAATATAGTAGATTGATTAAATATAACTGGAATAATAATAAAACTCTGACTAACAAGAATGATGAAAAAAGTAATAAAATAATAATACATACATAGCTAGAGTAATAAAATTAAATAGCAAGAATAATATTATTAGAAATCTTAGTTAAACGTAACAAGCATATTTAATTTTTTTGTATTTGAAAAAATATTAAAAGATTTAAAAGTTAAATAATAAAGCATAGCAAGAGTTAAAGATTACGCAGTTTATAAAATATTAAAAAATATTAAAGATTAATTAAACATTAAAAAAAATTAAATAGAAAAAATATTAAAGTTAAATTTTAATTAAGAAAGTAGATTATGTAACTTTTAATAACAATAATAATAATAAATTAAATAGTACAATTAAATATAATTAAATATGACTATAATAATGAAAAACTAGATAATGATAAAAGTGTAAAATGTTAAAACATAGCAAGAGTTAAATATAAACGGTTAATTAAATTAAAAAATATTAAAAATCAATTAAATATGAACAATTTAATATAAAATACATTGATAGATAACTAGTAGAATGTCTAACTTTTACTACATAAAAAATAAATATAATAGTTAAGTATAATAATAATAGGTAACTAAAAATAATAGTTAAATGTTAAAATATTTAGATTTTTATGTAAAAAAATATTAAAAGATTATTAGTTAAATATTTAAGACGTTCTTTAAAACTACATTCAACATAGCATTCCCCCGCCCTAAAGTCAATCACGATCACCAATTATAAGAGGCATTAGTAACATCCACTCACAGAAATAATAGATGACCAAGTTTCAAGAGGTCATATTCGGTCAAAATTGGTTAATTTGTTTGACTGGCTGTTTTTTTTTTTTTTTTTTTTTTTTTAAATTCTGATATGTTATTTCTTTTAGACAACAATTAGTGCGTCATCACTAAAAAATAATGATACACCTAACTATAAACTACTCGTAAAATAAAGCAGTTATATCATTGTACAATTAAATACCGGTAATCTACTGCAATTTTTTTAATTTCTAAACATTGTATATTTTTAATTTTTACACCATCGTATAGCGAGAAAAAAATATTTTAAAATGCAATTTGTTGTAAAACTGAATCTCAATCAATTTTTGAGGTGTTAATTTTTTTGTAGTTTTTAATACCATTTCTGTAACGGTGAAACTGACGTACTCCATTTCTGTAGAAATTAAAGGGAAAATAGTTACAGACTCCGACTTTATGGATACCAGTATTTTAATACAGAAAATGTTCTTTAGTTAAATTGGAACACTTGGCCGATTTAAAAGAACAACATTTTCCTAAAGTAATAGTGGTGTACAAAAAGGAGACTCGGCAACTCTGGTTGCAGAATAAAGAGAAAGAAATAGTAGATTACTTATATATTTTCGTTCCTATTTTCTCATAACAACTGAAAAAAAAAAAAATCTAAATCAACATACGTTCTATTCTAAGAATATCATCTGCTATAAAAAATATTTTTTAAACAATATTTATGTGACTTATTTTCACCGGATTTTCTTAATTCCTATTCAAAAACTGAAAGAATACAATTTTATTCATCCGTGTGTAATAACATTTTCCGAATATCGAAAAATACAAATGAATGATTTCTAAAATGATTTTGTAGGAAAAAAGAATTATTGAAATGCATTGTAGTAATACAGTGAAACCCCGATCTATCATTCCCGCATCCATCGTTTTCCCTCATTGATCGTTTTATTTCTACGGTCCCTGCACAAATTATACTTAAATAATGTTAACGAAACCAACAATGCATCGTTCTTCAAAATTCATTTTCCCGCATTCATCGTTGTAAAATTTTTTACCTCAACGAAATGAAATTGAAAGTAATGCGAATCCATATGACATACAAACTGGAATTATTTTTTTTTATCATTAAGTAACTCATTTTTGCGGTTTGTGTTGATGATGGCGACAATAATGCAGTTGAAAAATGGTTGTATATAGCAGAGTATGGGATTATGTTTTCATTGATCAATATGTTGTGACACCTGGTGTCCTAAATATAAGAGAAATGTGTAATAATGTAAAAAAGTGAAAAAAATACGAATAAGAAGGGGATAACGGTGATGCTGAGGAAGCTGAGCCACCAGTGCCAAGTCTGTTTGATGCAATTATCGCATTTGAAACTGCATGAACTTTTATGTGTAAATACATGAAATTAGAGAAAATGACGAGAAAAATGGTGTATATCTTAAAAATTTATTTTTAAATTAAAAAAAAAATGAACGAAAAATCACACTATTGATTTTTTATAATAAATATCAATTTTCTATAACTACAATTTATTTGTTTAATAGTTTAGTACGCAACAAATTAGTATTTATTAATATACTGTATACATTGCATGCATTAGTAATGCATAAACATTGTGTTTTTTCGTGTGTTGAAGTGAATCCGCATTCATCGTTTTTTTTTCTTCGCACCCCTTGAAAAACGATGGATCGAGGTTCTACTGTAGTAATTAATTACTTGTGCAGTTGCGTACATTTCTGTCATAACTATTTTCAACGTTATGCTGCATCTTGCAGGCTGGTAAAAGTTTCATAAAATTCCGCACCCCTGATATAACACAGAAACAATTTTTTTGACAAATTTAGTAACTATACATGTTTTCTTCTTAAATTTAACAAGTGATATATGTATTTTTTTTTCTTTTTAGCAGACAGATTTTGAAATGATGCTGAGTTATAAAAACAAGGGTATTCATCCTTTTTTTCCAGTAAAAACAAGTAAACTTGAAAATAATCTTAAATGATGTGGAGCATGACCTAAAAGAACAGATTTAGTCGTTATTTATTAAGGCGAAAAACCCGTCCGATTAAGTACGAATAAAACAGACGTCCATACAAACAAGGCATTTTGGTAAATAACTTTTAAATGCCGCAAAATGCTGCGGCACAAATTATAAGTTTATAAAATAATATATATAAATAAATATGATGAAATATATGTATATATATATATATATATATAGGTAGGTAGATAGATAGATACAGGGTGTCCCTTCTTATAGTACATTAATAACTAATTTTTAAACCTTTCGTTATAGAGGGATAGTTTCAATTTCAGATACGTTTAAAAAGTTGTTCTTCATGAAATGGAAATTAAGTTACGTAAAAATAGTTATTTCTAAAAAATATGGGATATTTAAATTTTTTTATACCGTTATCGGTTTTGTAAGTTATATCTAAAAATTCCTTCTTTACATTCTATTAAGTATAACGGGAAACAATCCCATTTTTTTATGACCAAAATTTACTGAGTTATAATACTTTGAGTATTTTTTATTTTCCTTACAAATAGAGAGAATTCTGATCATGGACAATCCACGATTTTTATCTGATTGGGATGGAAGGATTTGAATAAATGAGTTAGCAAAATGTTCAAATTCACTCCTTAGGCATAGTAAATTCACTCCTTAGGCATAAATATAATTACATTTCCTGGTATAACCGAATGTCTCAAAAATGCTTATAAATGGGTTGTTCTACTAATATGTATATACTTATGTTATAAAAAGTGAACAACTAATCATCGCTCGCCATAATAAAATGTTGATAAATAACAAATACGTTAAAGAAACAAATTAAGGAAAATATTAGGTATAAAATAATACGCCTCTAAATGTTGAAATACTTTAATTCTATGATAAAAATTAACTTTGCTTTTTTTTTTTTTTCCTTTGATGAAAATATCATTTGTCATTTTCATTTTTATGAATAAATATTGCATTGAATATGTAATTATAATGAATCGTAATGGATGCATTTTATTTAATTTTAACTGTCTCGCTGGTCATTTTTTTTACAAATTTTTACTGAAGGATTTTTTTCGTGCTAGGTTTTTGCAACATTTAAATATTATTTTCCGGGAGGATTATTTATTCAACATTTACTCTTAAAAAATCTAAAAAGATCTATTTGTGTGTGTGCTATTCAAAAGCTGGTGGGTTGAAAGGCGTGAAATGTATATAATTAAAAATTGAATTTTATGCACAACCCATTTTTCGTATAAATAATAATTAAAAGAATGTAAGATTAATTTTGTAAATTCAGAAAAATGTTTTGCATATATTATTTCCGTTTTTATTGTATATCATTTAGAAATCAGAATATTATTTGAATATCATATTTTTACATTTAAAAGGAAACCTTCCTAAAGAATTTTTATTTTCATTAAATGTATTTGGCAATCTGTTTCAGATATCCTGCAAAGTAATTTCATGAGTTAAGTTTTTATGTAAAATATTTCTAAGTGAGTAGAAGGAGAAAAGGTCATTGAAAAAGAAGATCCAGGAAATTAGTATTGAAAAAAAAAAATGCAATGTAAAATCAACCAGAAAACTTGGTTAAATAAATCTGCTAATATTAAAAGCAAAATTTTGCATAAAATTATATAAGTTTTTAAACTATTTTGCATTTTAAAACTTTTGAATGCTGAATAAACAAATTTTATTTTTGCACTGAAGAGTAATTTTGTAAACAGAAAATGTTATTTATTTATTTCACGAAAATGTATATTTATTTTAATACTAAAATACTGCATAAACTATTTTTTATAATTTTTCTTGTTACTATGTGTTTTAAAATTTCCAATAGAAACTTTTTGAAAAATGAATAAAAAACTTTTAGTGCATTTATTTTTGCATTTTAGCATTAATTTTTTGAGACGAAAAAAAAGATCCCCCAAAAATAAAGAGAACTTACCTAAAAGGCACATCAGGGACCCACACAGACTCAGGGGCCATATCGCTTGTTCTCTGCTAATATTAAATACTTGAACAACAGATACATAAATAATGCCTGCAGATCTGTGCAGTCCTACTGTCAGGAAACTGAGCCAGAAGCATGCAAATGCTATGCACCAGGAATATAGTGGTTCCCTTTTGCGTTCTACAGTAGACCCCTGACTTTCCATTTCCGTTTGTTTCTGGCGTTTGATTTCGCTTCTGACTGCCGCAAAAAAGTCGTCTGCTCGAATTATAGCGGAACTAGCGCCACCCGCCGGTATTTTTTTTCTCTCTGGCGAAGGACTCCTCTTGCGTGTCGTAAACTACGTACGAGATTTAGTTATGCATACATGTTGTTGTTGATTTCGGATTTTTTTATGTGTATTTATTGCGGTCCGTTTAGGTATCCTTGAAATTCTGGAATTAACGATTATGTAAACAGAGATTTGACAAGTGTTAACTGCTCCATTTTAAAAATCTCCCGAAAAAAGGAACATGATTTTGATATTTTCCGAATATCATCGCCTGCTATGTCCCGAACAGGTTTTTCTGTACGTTTTAGAGTGTTGATTATTTTAAAGCTCATTAAATTAATCACGCTTTATTGTTTTAGAAGCTTTTTTTGATTTATAATGCGTTGAAATTCTTTTCTCTCTTTTTTTATTTCAATAAAAGCTTATTTTCTTTTTATTAAATGAGATCTTTTTATTAATAATATTATGCAGCTATTTCTAAAGTTGGTGTAGTGATTAAGGTTGACAACTTAAAAATTTTATCTGGCCAGATAGTCTCAAGGAAAATGAAGTTGGAGAAAGGTGGAGTACTCGAAATAATAATAATTATTATTATTATTCTGATCATGGGTGGTTTTCAAATGTATTGCCATATTAGGTGAAACATGATTTGAAAAAATAATTTGGTTTAAATATGAAAATTTACTCAGCTATGAGTTGCTTATAGTTTACAGCATTCTAAGCAGTTGATTATTTGCGAGTTTTTTTTATTTATATTTCAGAAATTTCAAGAAATGTCTTGGCCAGTCACTATTTTTCTCATAAGTATGACCTCTATAAAATATTCTGTAATTTTTTTTTTTTTTTTTTTTTTTTTTTTTTTTTTTTTTTTTTGTATCAATAATTAATTTAAAAAAATTGCTTAAGGTTATCTTAGATACGCATTAATAAATCAAAAATGTATTAGTATTTATTTATTTCATAATTTTAAAGCATTTTAATAGTTGTTTATGTCATGAGTGTTACTTTGCTTCTTAAATAAAGGGTATAACTTCCGATAAAAACAAATTTAATTAAAAATTAATTGTTTTCATTGCAGTTATAATAAAGAATTAGAAAGTTCTAATAGATAAAACAATTAATTTAAGTGAAGTAACAAATGCATAAATAAAATTTTGATTCTATAGTAACGTTCATGAAAAGTGGTAGCACTCATGACAAGCGGTAACACTCTTGAAGCAAACAACTTTTTTGTAATAATATAAAATAAATTAAAGTCACTGTATAAAGGGCATATCATAATTAACAAGTTGGAAATTGTACATGAAGCGTAGCAAATGAGGTGCGTTCTTATATCAACGAAATTAAAAAATATTCAGATCTTGCAGTTATAGCATACTTTTTTCGGATATATTATAGTGATCGAAATCTTTTGTGTGTTCCTGTAAATACTATCTGCTATTTTTTTTTATAAAGGAAGTAAATTGTATTCAACCTCAGCAACATATATTTGTTTCATAAAGCATGAAATAGCTTAATGTAATTAAAACAAGCCCCGAGCAATATTGCCCCGTATACCCATCATCAATAATGTACAATACTTTTGATAGAATATACTGTTTGAAAATCTTTTGTGTCCCTGTAAATTCTATTCACTTCGTATTATGCGTGAAATAACTTATATTAAGCCACAGTGATTTATATAAATTTTTCATACATGAAATTGTTTAATGTAATTAAAATATGCCGCACACAATTCTCCCTTTTTCCAATATTAATCGAATTCTTTTGTGTAACCTTGTAAATGAATAATAGCTATTCTCTTCATAGCATATTTTACATAATGCATGTTTCAGTGCATCTCCTAAATTTATATAAATTTTAGTGTGTTTGACTGAGTATAATATCTTTAAAATTCATTTGAAATTTTTTTTTCGCATAGGCCGTAATTAAGGAAATCTTTTGACTGTCCCTGTAAATAAATTATTCGTTCTAGGATCTTCATTTGAATTAGTGTTTGTGCTAGAGTAAACGCCAATAAGCTCCAAAAATTTCAAAGCTATGGGAGTATATTTAAAAGAGCTAAATCGCGGACAGGCGATCAGACAAACCAAAATCATAAACACTTTTTAACTTTGCTGGAAAACGTTAAAAAAATGCAATTACTGAAAAAAATAAAGATTTTTAAAAGTTTAAACTATAATTTGCTTAAAATAGATAGTCTTTTGAAAATTATTTATTAAGAATTAAAATTTGAATCTTAAATAGCTCTTACAAAACACGTGTGCAGACATGAAAATCCTGTTACTATTTTTAAATAATTATAAATATATAAAGTCCTTCCGGCAATGCCGGGAGGAAGAGGTAGCTTTCATATACTTATATATTTATTTATTTATTTTAAGGTAAGTTACATTGTTCAAAAACACTAAGCTCAAATTAGTGGAAATAATCTTATAAAATTAGTGATTTTATAAGATTGAAACTAGTTTTTGTCAAGACTGAATATTAATAGGAATTTTTAGAAATTAGTCATCTTTTATTCAACTTGATTTTATTTTAAGCGATTTAGAGAGTCACCAAATTTTACGATATCATAAAGTGTATGCCATTTTAAAGCAACATTGTGGATCGTTCAGATCAGACCGTTTCAAAATGTCAGCCATAAGCAAAATTCAAAGTGCTATAACTCAGTCATTTTATAAGATATAGACAAAATAAAAAGTGTTCTGGAATCGTTGTTTAAAGTTCTAACACGAAAAATAAAAATATTTTTCAATTTTTAATTTTTTCGCATTTAATTTTAAATTTTAAATTTTTAAAAAAATTTAAAATGGCCACCATTTTGAAACAAAATGGTGGATGATGCTGGCCAACGAACTCGGTCGAAACATTTGTATGTACTATGTACATGCCAAGTTTCATTGAAATCGGTTGATAAATACACGCGTTATCACGTGACAAAAATCAGATCGTTTCAAAATGTCAGACATAAGAAAAATTCAAAGTGCTATAACTCAATCATTTTGTAAGATATAGACAAAATAAAAAGTGTTCTGGAATCGTCGTTTTATGTTCTAACACGTAAAAGAAAAATATTTTTCAAATTTTGATTTTTTCGCATTTAATTTTAAAATTTTTAATTTTTAAAAAATTTAAAATGGCCACCATTTTGAAACAAAATGGCGGATGATGCTGGCCAACGAACTCGGTCGAGACATTTCTATGTACTATGTACATACCAAGTTTCATTGAAATCGGTTTATAAGTACGCGTGTTATCACGTGACAAAAATCAGAACTCATCGTTTCAAAATGCCAACCATAAGAAAAATTCAAAGTGCTATAACTCAATCATTTTTTAAGATATAGACAAAATAAAAAGTGTTCTGGTTACTTCGTTTTAAGTTCTAACACGTAAAAGGAAAATATTTTTCAACTTTTAATTTTTTCGCATTTAATTTTAAATTTTAAATTTTTTAAAAAATTTAAAATGGCCGCCATTTTGAAACAAAATGGCGCATGATGCTGACCAACGAACTCGGTCGAGACATTTGTATGTACTATGTACATGCCAAGTTTCATTGAAATCGGTTCATAAGTACGCATGTTATCACGTGACAAAAATCAGATGGTTTCAAAATGTCAGCCATAAGAAAAATTCAAAGTGCTATAACTCAATCATTTTTTAAGATATAGACAAAATAAAAAGTGTTCTGGAATCTTTGTTTTAAGTTCTAACACGTAAAAGGAAAATATTTTTCAACTTTTAATTTTTTCGCATTTAATTTTAAATTTAAATTTTTTTTAAAAATTTAAAATGGCCGCCATTTTGAAACAAAATGGCGGATGATGCTGGCCAACGAACTCGGTCGAGACATTTGTATGTACTATGTACATACCAAGTTTCATTGAAATTGGTTCATAAGTATGCGTGTTATCACGTGACAAAAATCAGATCGTTTCAAAATGTCAGCCATAAGAAAAATTCAAAGTGCTATAATTCAATCATTTTTTAAGATATAGACAAAATAAAAAGTGTTCTGGAATCTTTGTTTTAAGTTCTAACACGTAAAAGGAAAATATTTTTCAACTTTTAATTTTTTCGCATTTAATTTTAAATTTTAAATTTTTTAAAAATTTAAAATGGCCGCCATTTTGAAACAAAATGGCGGATGATGCTGACCAACGAACTCGGTCGAGACATTTGTATGTACTATGTACATACCAAGTTTCATTCAAATCGGTTCATAAATACGTTAGTTATCGCATGACAAAAATCAGATATATATATAAATATATGGTTATATATATATATATATATATATATATATATATATATATATATGTCAACATTTGAACGGAGGGTGGTTTTGGGGTCTGGGGGTCATGATCGGTGAAAATATACCGAAATTTTCCGGAAGTGTTTTCTTCCGGACGGCTGCAATAGGTAGCTTTTTACTTTTTGTAATGAAAGCTACCTAATACTTTTTGTAATGAAAGCTACCTAATAATGTGACAAAATATATCCCTGAATCATGAATCAATTATAATCATAACTTAAATCTTATACAATATCTATAGTTGTAGATTTACTTATTAATTGGTTGCTTTAAATATCAGTGTTACTTCTTTTCTCATTAGTGTTACTTTTTCCAAGTAACACCTAGTAACACCAAGTAACGCACGCATGACATTTATTAAGGAATTCTTCACTAAAAGAAATTCTAACTGTTTTATTGAAATTTTAGTTGGGCTTAATGATTCCTTAACAAAAAAAATGCAGCATTTCCTAACTAAGCATTTTTATACGTTAAAAAATAATAATAATAAATAAATGGGTAACATTCCTGTAATAAAATAAAAATACTCACCATGTTGAAACGAACATTCCAATAAACAGCAATTATAGAAAGAAATTATCAAGTTCTAAATAAGCGCACTGTAAAGAAGAAACAACATCGTTTTCTCGCTACCGTTGTTAACTGCAATATACAAATATTTTGAAAACAAATAATAAAACTTCCCTAAGGTAACACTCATGTTCTGCATATGAAGACACAAAACACATTTAAATTTTAAAGTCTTAGATACGTATTTAACAAATATAAATTGTCTATTTGTTTAATTAACACAGGATATTTTACTTTTAATCCATATATAGAAATTTTTTAATGTTTGGAAGCATAAAAAAGATTGAAATTTTCCAGGTTTTTTATTCAGGACAAGTAAATTCCCATTACTTGCTAACTAAAGCGCAAAAAAAGACCACTATGTCACAACTTTGAAAAAATGTAATGAATGCATTGAATTAAGCAAGAAAAGATGTGCGACTACCTACTTTTAAACTATCAAAAGATAAATTTATTAATATGAAATTTAGATTTAAACATCAGGACATGAAACTGGCAGATCATGTGAAATTCACTCTCATACGAATTTGCACTCCTAATAAGTAAAAACAAATCTTTCCCTATTTCTATTCCAATATTTCCCTATCATACCACTCTGTGAGATGTGACGATGATACCACAAACAATCATAAGTGTTATAGTAACAATGTGGTCAAAACGCGGCTTTTGTACTTAGTCATTTAGTGCTTGTCAAATTACCATCGTTTCATGCCTTCAATATATAATATCCATGATATTTTTCTTTTTTATTTTGCACTGAGTACTGAATTCAAGGGGGGTTCAGGAGAGCATTGTTGATTTCAGGAGGTTGCCTAAAAGGAAGATATCCCGATTTGTGAAATGAGTTGTCCCATAGGAAGATTTGACATTTTGTATTTTCAATGGTAAAAAAAGTGCAATTCTCCCCCTCCCCCCCCCCCAGAATTCTACAGTGTTCCCCTTCCGGAGAAAAGTTTCTGAATTCAGCACTGTAGGAGAGAGTTTCACCCCGAAGCTTCCAATGGCTTTCTTCCCGGAAAACATCGTAATCCCCTTCCCCGTTCGTGCCTATTGTTTTAGAATCTCCTAAATTGCGCATCTGAGCTACAGAAATTATTCCCACGGAAAAAGTCAATCAGTCTTAAAGAATAATTGCATATACTCAAGGGGGAATCCAAAATGTTGAATATTTCCTCAAACTAAAATAATAATAATAATAATAATAATAATAATAATAATAATAATAATAATAATAATAATAATAATAATAATAAAAACCGTTTTTTTTTTATGGAATTTTTTGAAATTTTTTTTTAATTTGTTTTTATAAACGTAGTAATTTAAAACGTAAGTCCTTAAAGCTGAAAACTAAATAATCCTATATTTCATTCATTTGACTTACAAAAAATCTATTTATATTCTGATATCTGATAATTCTGACCATACACGGCCAAAGTCCTATATATTATTGAAACAAGTATTAAAAAATGCTCTGGTGAACAACAAAAAAGATTAATATGTTTTTAAGTATGAAAAAGCGTTTGACAAGTGCTTCTAACCGAGCATGAGAAAAAACAAGGGATCCCTTCTTGGCTGCAGCTCACTGTCAATACCAAATTTGAAAAAATCATATTTGCACTTTTCCCATAGGAAAGGAATTAATCACAATTACGATAAAAATGTGCAGTGCAAAGACGTAGCCAGAAAAAACGCAGCGTAATTAAACATGAATGTAAGGCGAAATAGTACCGGAAACCTTAGTTCCTGCAGCGTATCATACTCATTGCAGTGCCACCAAGCATTCCCGCAGCGTAGAACTGCACAGAAAACTGGTTTGTAGTGCAGTTTCACAGTAGTGCTGTTCATATGTAAAGCAGGATTGAAATTTTACTAAAAAAAAGGACGGTAGGTTTTACGCAAATTTTTTTTATTTGGAAAAAGCGTAAATATGATTTTTTCAAATTTGGCATTGACAGTGAGCTGCAGCCAAGAAGGGACCTATAGACCAGATCTGGTCTATCCGAAATAAGAAAGGGGTCTTTCCGAATGACACTCACCTCGGGGTCCAAGACAGTATAGTAGGGCCCTGAAAACACTCTGTAGTGTCAATAAAAAACAAAATCTGTTGCTATGCCAGCACACAAAATTAAGTCGGAGAACAATTACATAAAGTCTTTAAAGGGACTTGATACTATTTGCACAACTTTATATGGATTTTATTATCAAAATAAATATTTTCATATTAAATCGAGTAAGAAATGCAACCCTAATTTTGAATACTTATTTAAAACTTGCAATGTCCGGGCAGCTACATTACAATCCAGAAAGACTAGAGCCCCTTTGGCGGCATGGAGTTGGCAGCTTTTGGCACTTTCGTTGGTAGAGAGAAACCAGTTTTTAGGAGGGGAGAAATTAATTGCAACTCTTTGTATCGTGTAAACAGGGTACTGTGTAAATCTATAGTTAAATGCTTTTGAAATAGAAAATTACTCCTCTATTCCCAAAACAAATGAAAATTTTGTTATTTTAAAAAATAATTCTGATTTTTATAATGCAAATAGCATATTATTTCATTTATTTAGATTTTTTAAATTTTTACAACATTGAATGATTTTATTACGCATTGTTATTTTTTTTACTACACCTGCAACATATTTTGCTATAATTGCCTAATTTTTACTTACCCATCATACGTAGCAAGGGTAAGTCTTGCAATCGTTTTGAAAATCGAAAAAAATTTTTGACGGATTTACACGTTTAAGACACTGGAGATTCCGAAAAACATATTTTTAGAAAAAAAAAAAATTTGCCGTCCGTCTGTCTGTGTGCCTGTCTGTCTGTAACCGCTCTATCTCCCGAACAAATTGAGATAGAGATTTGAAATTTTGTATGTGCTTAGTATGTAAGAATGGGACGAAGCCTATTTAATATCAGTAACCTCGATTATCCGGAACTTTTTTTTTCGGACTCTCGAAAAATTCGTCCTGATGAAAGGTATATAAAATTTTTCGAATTCTTTTATTTTAAACAGTGGAAGTAAAAGGCAATAAAATAACACAAATTTTGCATAAAAAATGAAGTCAATCGGATTATTAGTTGTTGAGATATTTCTAATCCTATTTTCCACATTCTTTGATTTTTCATGACCCTGTATTTCATTCAAATTCCAATTCAAAGATATCTTTTAATTGGAAATAAGATACTTAATACGATGCAAGAAACCGTTAATGAATATGATTATTATTTTTGGAGTTATAAGGATGTTTCTTTTACGCAATTCAGTGCTACTTGAATAGTTTGGCGTTTCATATAATTTATCGAAATTGGTTCATCAGAAATTCATTAATAGAGCATGATTATGAGTTAAAAAGACTTAAATATACGTTTATATTTTGTTTTGGAATTGTAATACATTTTATAAATTGTTTATATACGTTATGTTTTCATATATTGTACTATGCATATCCATGAGGGATAAGTATTACGGTTTCCTCCAACGACTAGTTTTTAATTGTTTTGTTTATACAGTTTCTTAGTTTTTGTAAAATCGTAAAAATCTTCAAACAGAAATCTGAATTTAGAATTTTATAAAGCAGTTCTAAAATTGGTTTGGGTGATAAAGTAGATACAAAATAATAATAATAAAATGACTATTCAAATAAACGTTGATTGTTTAGAACTCCTGTTAAAAGTCAAACTAGAAAAGGAAAAAAAAAAGTTTATTTTGTATTTGAATAACATCATATAAAAAAATTTTTATGTGTAATATTTTTGTTTATAAGATTTAAGGTTTATTCTAAACTAGCAGGCTAAGCCCGCTGCGCTGGTCTATTTTTCAAAACAAAACATGAATCAAACAAAATATTGAATATGATTGTGTTTTTTAAAGCAACTTCACCTCGAATGCTCTTTCACATTTCTGAAAATCATACAAAACGCCATTGTATTTAAAGATTATAAATGCACCAAAAATTCATTAAAAGTTAGCAAACAGCTGTTTCGAATCTACTGTCGAGATTCTTCATCAGTGCAAAACTCAGCGAGCTAGAAAAAACAAAACTGAGCCAAAAATAAAAACAACAACAATGGAATTAAGGCCCGTTGACGCCAAAATATATTAAAATAATAATAAAATATTATGTTGTTGTATCAGCTTATGCATTCGATAAAATTCGGGCTTTAAAGAAAAAAATATTTTAGTTGACCATTTATTGTAGTGTTTGATAGATAAATGAGGCAATTATGAAAAGAGCAATTTAAATATTGTCTATTCACCATACTTCTAAAATAGCGAGCATTATGATCGCAGAAATTGACCATTGAATTTAAACAATTTTCAAGTGATTCATTTTCATTTGATAGGTTTTGAACTCTAAACCTCTCAACTTGAGGATATGGGTATCTGTGGAAACCTTAATACATCCTCTATCAATATTATATTATATTTCGCAACGTACATCTGCTCTTGACAAATCTATTACAGTGTTCCGATTTTGGAATGCAGCAGAATAAATAAAGTTAAATAAAGTTTTCCTTAGAAAAATAAGGTGAATGTTATTTGAATGTGTGAAATTTTTTGATACATATGTCATATACACATCACGTTGGCGTGATTGAAACAAAATGAACATTTTATGCCTCTTATGGTAATCCAACTTTGTTTTTAATTTATTAATGAAGTATTTATTAACTTTCATTTGAATTATTAAATGATACAAAATGTTATGCTCTATACATAGAAAAATAAAAAATAAAATAGAAATGTATCTGTCATTTGAAAACGGAGTTTCCGTTTAAGTGGTATCACCCCAAAGTGGTGCATATATGACATTTGTGCCTCTTTCTTACAACATGGGTGTGTGCATTTGCACCTAAATTTAGTTATTTAACTCTATTTCTGTAATATTAACTGGAGTTGAGTACTACTTGATTATTCTGTCGAGAAAAAAATTAATAGTAGATTATAGGAATAAATGTCAATAATCGATGATCGTAAGTAGGATAGCAATTGATATTACACGTGACACACGTATTTTTTTTACGTCATAAGTGCTTTTTAATTCGACTTTTAATTTGTATTTTTTATTTATGTTTATTGTTCTTTCGTTATTTAAAATCAATTTATGTAAATTTGAATAGTTTGGCGAAACTGGCCAACGTGTTAATCAAGTAGCACTCAATTTACATTTGAAAATATCATATTTCACAAAAAACTCCGGCAAAAACCCAGATTTGCAAGATTTCCTTCCAATACCAATGCGGCAAAATCCTCGTTTTAGAATAGCGAAGAAATGTGCATTTAAAAAAATTAGTTTCGTTATTTTAAAACGGAAATATTAATAAATAAAAAAAGTTACTATAGCACAAAACAATTTAAAGAATTTCTAAAAAGAAGTTGAAAGTAGTGAATAAACAATTTATTAATACAGAAACAACTATTGCTGGATTACCATATCAGGCAAAATAACACTGTTTTGGCGATAGTCAGATACCTCAGTGTGTATATAATATCTGTGCCAAACATGTTTGGAAAAAACAATAATCGTTATTTATACAGCATGTTTAAATACTGTAGTATAGTGAAAAAAATGTATACATGACATATACGTACCACATTGGCGCGTTTTTTTTCTTCTGATGCCGATTCGGAGAAAATTTTGTTTTCAAGTACCAGTTGCACATATAGTTTACAATTATTTTCTGTTATTTCAAATAGAAAATAACAATAAATTATAAAACAAAACTATTTATATCCTTTAAAAAATAAAATAAAAATTTATTAATGAATAAAGAACAGCCAGGTTACCATGTGAGGCATAAAATCGCCATTTTATTGCAGTCGCGGAAATGTGGCGCATGTACGGCAAATGTGCCTAGATTAAAATAGTTTATATAATTGGAAAAAATAGAAAAAAATTGTAAATAGACAATTTATTAATAAATAGACAACAACATCCGGGTTGCCATATCAAGCAAAATAATGACATTTTGGCGTCAGTTAATTACCCAGATGTATATATGGTATTGGCGTAAGAGACAAATCGCACCAATGTAGTGCGTATGAGATATCTGTGCCAAAATTTTTTTTAAAGTTGCAGTTAAATTATTTTACAATATCTATGTATGTGGAAAGACATTTACCCTAAAATTTAAATATTATTCATTTTTGTGGTATTAACTGCTATATATGTATTTAAGTTAAATGTAAAATTTTTTCCTAAAAATGCTCTCACTCATTAAAAGAGAGAGAGAGAGAAAATAGTTCTTGCGAACATCGCGCCGTCTTGTGTGTTTTTTTTTTTTTTTTTTTTTTTTTTTTTTGTTTAGAATCGCATTGATTGGCGACAAAAGTAGATTGAAACACCCAATTGAACAAACAACATACAAATAACAATTAGAGCCTTTAAAAAAAATTAATTCTGCGAGTTTTTTCTGTAAAACACATAACGGGAAAATTAGATTTAAAAATATTTTTAAAAAAAGAAATAAAAAAATACTTATGTTTTACCTAATGATGTTTTTGAGATGTTGTTTTCTTTTAATCTGGCTCGAAAGAAATAAATAGCCAAATATTGTGTCACTTCAAAACTTTCTTTCACATTGAGTTACTTTTTAAATATTATAAATATTCTTTTTTTTTTTTCGTTAAAGATAAATATTTTCCTTTCATATTATTATTTTGCATTAAACGGATTTTTTTCTTTTTATCATTATTCATTGTAAATCAATAAATTAACAGGTTTTTTTTTTTTTTTTTTTTTTTTTTTTTTTGAAGTGTTTATATTGTTTTTCATTAGAGAAAGCATTTCATTTCTTTTTTGAAATATAATTATCGCCAAAAAAATTAGTTGTTGCAACCCTTCCGTCATAAATAACCGAAAAATACGAAATTTAGCACGAAAAATCAGAGTTATCCCTGTATATTTGTATCATAAACCTCCGCAAAAATATTTCCTATCGAATGATATAATCTGCAAAAAGATCCATCGGGTAGTTTTTGAAAACACTCGTTTGGAAGTTTCAGAACTTCTGCTTTATAATATATATGATTAAAATACACAGCTAAATTCTGTATTGTGTAATTATAAAATTTCTAAACATAGCAGATTAGCAATTTTATAATTATTTTAAGACCTATGAATAAGTGTTTCCTTTCAGAAAATAAATTTTATAGTGAAACAATTTAAACAATAATGATTAATATAATTGTAAGTTAATAATGAAATATCGCTACAAAATTAAAAATCAACATTTGAGATAATCTGATAGAGTAGGATAATATTACTTTTTATAGCTAAAAATTTTTTTTGCACACATATTATTAAAAAAAAGCAGCTTTTTTTCCACTTTAAAGATAGAATTTGACAACTTGTGATACAAAAAAAAAAAAATCTATGATTAACATATTTGATATCGCTACGTTTAAAATTCAGTCTTTCATGACATAGAACGATTAACATTTAAAGAAAATGTTATTGAAGCGTTTCTGTAATTATGTTTTCTATCTAATATATATATTAGTAAAACTTTTCTAAAGCGATCACGTTCCGTTAAAGTAAAAAGTGGCTGCTCTGAGAAGTGGTCTCTTAAGCCTCAGAATGTCCAGAGGGATGAAACCGGATTCACACGAAGTGGAGCTGCTCCGCTATCATTCCTGCTTTAATTTTATACCAATGACCTTAAGATACAAACCCAACCATTTACAAACCCAAGCATAAAGCAGCATTAAAATTCCTTCGCGCAAGTTTTCGTGCGCAGGTCTCTGTTAAAGAATATCGTCTGCTTGTTTACTTTTGGCCTCATTACAGTTTCGCTATGACCAACACATAATGTGCAGGAATCGGTACGCGGCCACTTGTTTTAATACCTGTACGATACATTATTATGAAACTGTTTTGGCATGCGGCGATTTGTTTTAATATCTGAATATATGAAACAGTTCTTCGAATTTAAAGTTATACAATCTTCAGTTTTAAAATTAATTTTGCAATGATAAGCGCTAATTATGTCATGAAAAATATAACACTGTTTTAAAAATGTAACCCATTTAAATTGATTATCGATACTATGAGGTTTATATATTTTTATGCTACCTTCGAAAATTTTTTGCAATTGACTTTAAAATATAAGGATAGCTAAAATAATTAAAAGAGTGGATATGTATACTTTTTTAACTTGTATTACAACCATACGCACTTTATGTCTGAAAATGTTAACTTGTACTTTATTTGCAATATTTAATTTTGTATTAGTTTTTCGTAATAATTAATTTATCTTAGTTTTGTGTAATAGGTTTTTTTTTTTTTTTTTTTTTTTTTTTTCCGAAGACTTTTTTTTTTTCTTTTCATTGATTAAAATACAAACTTGTATTTTCTGAGCTTTGCTTACTACTAATAACATATCGCTATTCTATTTAAATTATAGTGGTACTTTATTTTCATTGAACTATGCTTTATTTCATTCTCTTATAAAATTAGCATAAATTATCGTAATCTTTTATTAGTAGTTTTACAAGCTTTTATATAGCTAATAGTTATATGTTTTTTTTTTTACATTAGATGTGATTTTTTGCTAATTTATAAGGAGACAATAATATACACATTTATTATGTTATTCATCTTAAAATAATAATAAATAAATAAATAAAGAGAAGGATATATTTTTAAATAAATATATTTTTTATAGAATCTCATGATTTGTGTTGCAGCCTCAAGATTGGACTTTCATAAATATTGTTGCAGTTCACTCATTAATGATAAAAAATATATTAATTCAAAATTGATGCGATTTTTTGCTGGTATTTTTTTTTAAATTATTAATTTATCTCTCATTTTCTTGCAGCTGTTTTTTTTTTTTTTTTTTTTTTTTTTTTACGGACAAAAGGTCAAAATATATTTTCAAGCAAGGTTAATTTGAGTATGACTTATTATTCTATATGAATGGGTTTGTGGTGACGTGAATTTATAAATTCATCTCTAAACCAATTCTCCTTTCGATTAAAACAAAGATGAAACTCTAATAAGATATCTAAAAATCTTTCGATATTGCTGAAAACTTTTCAAAGCAACTGCAAAACTTTTAATGTAACATTGAAGCGAAGTAAACAATTTTTATTGACACCAGAAGCCAGTCTACCTACAGGACCCTACTGAAAAATGAAAGTAATTTTATACTTTCTAATACGATAAGAGTGTTTATAAAATCAATTTGTCAGTCTGTGCTGCAATTAATGTAAACTCAAATTTCCATTTATGTTATTGAAATTAACTAAAGCATGTTTCTTAGCGAAAATGAAGTGTGCAGAATTATTGCGACAATGGGAGAAAAACCTTTTGTGGTAAATTTAAATGATGTTACACCATTTCAAAAATGAAATTTATAAAGGAATTTTCATGGACATGAAAATCGCGAAACATTGTCTTGAAAGAGTATTTAGAATTAATACTTATTTCTATGTAAGAAGAAATATTTTAGCAATAATATATTCATAAAACACCAGTATTCAGTTAAATATAATAAAAACTTTAAAATTCCAAAAGTTTCAAAAAGTGTTAGAAACATGATTTTTATTGCATTTAAAAGAAATATTTTAACGAAAAACTTTTTTAAATGTTACTAACACTTTTATGGTAATGTACTTTTATCATCAGGTTCTGATGACACAAAATTTTTTGGTCTTTCAAATCATCAGACTTCGATTAAAAAAAAAAAAAAAAAAAAAAGCGCTGAATACTGATGTCAAAACATGTATCATTAATTTACACAATCACTACTATAAAAATTCAATTAATGGCTATGTGAAAAAAAAAAAAAAAAAATATTTGAAGCATATTTTATAATGCTACACTATTTCAAACATAATGACATAGATATACATTATTGAGATTTATTACAAGATGCTTACTGTAGAATATGATATGCATAATGGTTATCATTCATTTACAGAGCGACAAAAAATTTTGATTGTAATATGATGGATGTACTGTACAATATAAATTAGTTTAATATAAATTATACATATTTATTTAATATATTAATTAATTTAAATTATGTACATTTAAAAAAATATTAATTAATATTAATTATAGATATTTAAATAATAATATTACTTAATATGGATCATTCACATTTAAATATGAATATTATCTATGTATATTTAAATATTAATATTAATTAATTATGTATATTTAAAATCCTTATCAGTTATATATTTAAATACTAATAATAATATAGGGAAAGGGAAAAATAATTATGCTAACCTTCCACTACTTTATAATTACAAATGAATGGGTAATTAGTAAAAAGAATAGTAAATTAATTGCAATTTTTATATATGAAGATAAGATTTTTAAAAAATGATAATTTAAGTATGAAATTAGTAAAATTTACTAATATTTTTTAACAGTAATATAAAATTGTATTTAGTGTAAGTTTAGGATACATTGTATTTTAATAAATGTTCATGTAATTATTTTTTAAAAGCTTGAGTAACTTTTAAAAGTATCTTAATTATTGAAAATTTATTTGAGATAAAATTTTATGCAATAAAAATTATTACATTTTATTCATGTTAATTTTAATTTAATTTTGTTTATTTAATTGTAAGTATAATTTAGTTTAATTATCTAATTATCAATTGTATAAAAATACAAAGCAACTGATCTTTACGTGTTTATAACTGTTCTTTATTAACTAATTCAAAAAAGATCATTAAGAAACTCCACAAGAGAGAAAATAGCAAAAAAATGCACAATTTAAAACCTAACAATTAAAAAATTTGGTTTTAACCAACATACTATACAAGGTTTCTCTTTCAACAAAGCCCATTGGAAAAAATTTGCCAGTTCTCCTAAACAGATTAGCGCGCGAGAAATGGGCGGAGAAATTTGAATGGACACTTGCTTTGTACACCCGAAAGGAATCATGGGTACATGCTGGATTAGTGCCCTAGGAGATAGCAGGGGTGAAAAATGCCCTAGGTTGAAACCGGATCTGCACATTCTAAACAGGTCAGAAATACAATGATGGAATCGATGTGAATTGAATGTGGATTCGAGGGGATATTCTAAATGACCCTTATGGAGGTCATGTTTAAATCTAGATTTTCATTATTGGAAAAAGGTAACAATTAACGTTACTAAAATTTATTTTTTACATCAGAAAAAAAAATAACTATCAAAACAAAAGTTAATTACAGCAGATTAAAGAAATTAATTCATTGACGTTTGTTTTGAGGTTATGATTTTATCTTTTATAATTTTTATTTTAAGGTCCTTTCAAAGTTCAGTAAATAAATGCATTTTTTATGAACAATAACAAATAATGATGATTTCGTTACATTATCTATTTCTTCGAGAGCTTCCTGGCAAAAGAGGGCAGCGGAGTTTATTTACAATCATTCTTAATTCGCCATCAGAGTTAAATACACTGGTTTCCAAAAATTAAGGAAAAATCACAAAAATAGCGATAATTCAAAATATTGCATGTAGATTTTAATGAAACTCAGCCACAATATACAATGCATAGTAAGGATAAAATAAAATGAAAAGAAATTACCAGACAATTATGGTGTTTCAAAAAATGGCATAATTATAAAATTAACAAAATCAGTTTGCTAGTTTGGTATAGGAAAAGTACCTTTAATATGTCGTATGATCACCCCCAGTAGCAATACAGCACATACAGCGATGTGTCATACTGTCAATTATGCGGTCGATGAGTTCGCTGGGAAGTAAGAGCCATTGCTCTTCCAAAGCAGTTGTAAGCGTGACAAGGGTCAGAGGAGGGGGATTGAGAGCAGCGAAACGTCTCCCTAAAGCATCCCAAACACGCTCGATGGGATTCAAGTCCGGTGATCGAGCTGGCCATTTCATGCGCTGAATTGTCTGGGGCTGAAGATAATCTTCCAAGATGCAAGCCCTGTGCGGTCTAGCGTTGTCGTCCTGTAATAGGAAATCATTACCTATTGCACCGACATAAGGTCGCACATAAGCATCAAAGATGTCATCTCTATAGACGTGAGCATTCACGGTTCCACGTGGAAAGATATGGAGGTCTGTGCGTCCACCCAAAGAGATACCACCCCAAACGCAGACACTGCTCCTCCGTATGAGTCTCTTTCACGAATGTTTGATGGATGATCGCGTGTTCCCTGTTCTCTCCAAATCAAACAACGCCTACTATCGCTTTGGAAGCTAAACCGGGACTCATACGTGAAGGGAACACGCCTCCATTGATCAACCGTCCAGTGGACATGTTGACGTACCCACATCAAACGTTCCCTCCGGTGACGTGAGGTGAGCGGCACACAAGCTGCTGGTCGCCTCGCATAAAATCCACCTTCCTGAAGACATCTACACACAGTAGACATTGACACCAACCTTCTAGTGGCTGCAGCAAGGCAGGATCTAAGGTGAGATGGGGCTGCGGTTCTATTCCTTCGTACACATAACCGCAAATATCAGTCATCGGCGCTTATCAAAACCCTTGGCCGTCCTTGGCTGAACATTTTTGAACCCGAATCAGTGGTTTGAAATTGTTGCCAAAGCTTATGAACCACCGAAGGACTCACATTTAGCCATCTAGCCACCTCTGCCTGACTTTATCCTGCCTCCAATCTCCCAATAGCTCTAAATCGCAGTTCTGCGGTCAAATGATGCCTTGAGGTCATTGTAATGAGTTGGCTATCCTAGATTTATAATATCACTATGACAGAGACAACTGCAGCCTTACTCTTTAACGTGCATTTTTATGTGCCTCACGGATGACACAATGCGATTGCAGCGCCACTAATTTACTTTTGGTATTTTAATTCAGCATCTTTTATTTAACAATATATGCAAATTTCATATGGATTGCTGTATTTTTGAACGAATTATGACTATTTTTGTGATTTTTCCTTAATTTTTGGAAACCAGTGTACATTGCCTATAAAGACAATAAGAGATTTAACTCTTAACTGCTGTTAGCGATCTCACAGACCGATCAGTTTTTTTTAAGTTTCAGAGTTTAACTCTTAATTTTTAGTTTAACTATACATATTGGTCAAATTTTGTTTCGTTTGGAGCCTTTTACTACTCTAGAGACATTTGAATAGCTGAATTATAGCCCTCCATAAGCGCCCCGGCGCTTATGGAGGGAGTACTGGGAAGATGAGTGAATGGAGGTAAAATTAGTATTGAACCTATGGGAATAAGTTTTGTTTCATGAAAAAAATGGTCGTTCAGGGAGGTTTCACTGTATTTAATTTTTATGATAACAGAACTCATTTTATTATACCTTATTTTTAAAAAATGAAACAGTTCTAATGATTGACCACATACACTCTTTTTTAAACTCGTTTCACGTATGAGTCAATAAATAAAAATGTCTCACTGATTACAAATTCAAAAGAAAAAAAAATGCTTTAATTATTTAGCATTTGAAGCTTTTAACTATAATTTGAATGTTGCTTGTGTTATGTGTCATAGATCTAGTTGATAAATGAAGTTAAGAATAATACTAACAACATGTAAAAAATTGTGTAATTTTACTTTTTGATGCTTTATAAATGTTATTATTTCTTTTTAAAAATAACGTTGAAAAATAGCCGTTTTAACATACTTGTTGCGGCTATTTTTTTTTCATTTTTATTTTACTTAATAAACAAACAAATATATTTTTCTATTCAACTCATTAATGCCTGAATTATTGTCTTCGTTAAAATTTAGATTTTGCATTTCCCTCCATTTTTTTAAATATGAGCAATTTTTATCTTAACTTATTGAGGAATTTGTCTCGCGAAAGAAAGTATTTATCTTACTTTTTACGGGTGTTAAAAGCGTTTACTTGCCATTTTTATAACCGTCCCAAACATAGGACGCTAGGCACTAATGAGGTAAATCCCCCCCCCCCCCCAGCATACATTTTATTAAATAACCATCATTTTTTTTAAAATGCAACATATATAGCTATAATGTACGACAGGCCTGTCCAACCTTTCACTAAGCAGGGGCGCCTTTTAGTTCTTGACAAACAGTGAAGGGCGCCATTATTGACAAGGCTCGAAAGATGTAACAAAATTATTCTACAGTACTAGTAGATGTACTGTATTATACACACGCGAATGTAACACAATAAAATACATTCATCCCAAATGGATGTGGAGATACATGTAAAGAAGAATCAAATAAAATAACTATAAATCATAGTAAATTTCGAATTCCACCATATTTCTGAGAGGGGCTATCTCAAAACTTTTTGTAGTAGAAGGGGCCAGAAATTTTAATTTTGCTTATAATTAAAATAAAATGATAAGCTGAGGTATTGTTAGATTTTTTTTAGGATCCCAAAATAGTCCTTGATTTATTTTGGAGTTATGTTGATTTATTTTTGCCGTTATAAAATGTACAAAAATAACGAAATGACCAATCGTGAGTGGCTCCAAAGAGAAAAATTTGAAGGGCTTCCATTGATGGAAATTATTTCTTAATATTTTGCATGGTTTTTTTTAAAACAATGAGAAAAAAATGCCTAAAATTTTAACGGTTGTGGGGAGAAACGGACATCCCTTTACCCATAATATAAAACAGCAATGGGCCAGTATAACAATAGCAACAACAGAAAAAGGCTGAACTTTCACGCATTGCAGGAGTGGGGGAGAGGGCACCTATTTTTCTGCATTTCACATCTTAGGATATAAAATAAGTTATTACTATCTTTTCTCAATTTCTTCAATCATAATTTCCATAATATTTTTAAGCTATTGCATAGATTTTATCGCGGGCTTTGAGCGCGGTGACCGAATCCAAAAATTCCGTAACGCGAAAAAAATCCTAACACATCGGTAACGAAAAAACCTAACACTCGGCTAACGTCGTTTCCTTTAGGAAAACTTCGGAACGGTATCCTTCGGTAGACTTCGGCAGACATTGACGCGGTATTTTTCAGATATTAGAATATCAAGTCTCAAACTTATGTTTCTTATGATCTAATTTTCATAGCGCGGCCAAATTTTGTTTGGTAATTTATTATGAGACAGTGTTTATTTTGGTGGTCTTATTTATTTTGGTGACAAGAGACCCCCCCACCGTGAGGGTCGAAAAATTTAAAATGCTTATAACTCGCGATCTAACTTTCGTAGCGCGGCCAAACTTTGTTTGGTAATTTATTATGAGACATTGTTAATTTCTGGTGACAGGATACACCCCACGGTGAGGGTCGAAAAATTTAAAATGCTTATAACTCGCGATCTAATCTTCGTAGCGCGGCCAAACTTGTTTGGTAATTTATTAGGAGACAGTGTTAATTTTTGGTGACAGGAGACCCCAGACGGTGAGGATCGAAAAATTTAAAATGCTCATAACTCGCGATCTAATTTTCGTAGCGCGGCCAAATTTTGTTTGGTAATTTATTATGAGACATTGTTAATTGTTGGTGACAGAAGACACCCCACGGCGAGGGTCGAAAAATTAAAAATGCTTATAACTCGCGATCTAATTTTGGTAGCTTGCCAAAATATTGTTTGGTAATTTATTATAAAACAGTGTTAATTTTTGGTGACAGGAGACCCCCACCACGGTGAGAGTCGAAAAATTTAAAATGCTTATAACTCGCGATCTAATTTTCGTAGCGCGGCCAAATTTTGTTTGGTAATTTATTATGAGATTTTGTTAATATTTGGTGACAGGAGACCCCCACGGTGAGGGTCGAAAAATTTAAAATGTTTATAACTCGCGATCTAATTTTCGTAGCGCGGCCAAATTTTGTTTGGTAATTTTTTATGAGACAGTGTTAATTTTTGGTGACAGGAGACCACCCCACCGTGAGGGTCGAAAAATTTAAAATGCTTATAACTCGCGATCTAATTTTCGTAGCGCGACCAAATTTTGTTTGGTAATTTATTAAGCTATTGCATAGCTTTTATCGCGGGCTTTGAGCGCGGCGACCGAATTTAAGAATTCCGCAACGAGAAAAATTCCTAACAATTCGGCTAACGAAGTTTCAGTTTGGCAGACTTCGGGAAGGTATCCTTCGATAGACTTCAGCAGACATTGACGCGGTATTTTTGCATAAGTTGATAAAAAATGCTATGCAATAGCTTTACCGCGGCAGTCCCCGAGTGGCACACATTTTTTTAATCTATAGAGTAACTATAAATTAGTAAAGAAACGCAGTAATAACACGTAATTATATTTTCCATTTGCATTTCCATTTTTTATGCCTAAAATACACTTACTGAGGTTTAAAAAAAATCTCTAAGGCAATTAATAAAGATTTTAAATAAAACATCCTTACAAACGGAATTTTGTTTTCAAAAAATACTAGTAACAGGAAACCTTCAAAAGGGCGCCAAAAAAATCCTCTAAGGGCGCCATGGCGCCCGCGGGCGCTGCGTTGGACAGCCCTGATGTACGATATATACAAGTTATGTACACAGAACATGCACTTAAAAAGCAATATCAAACAAATACTATAATAAACAATAACAGACAGCTCTTAGAGCAGACCAGCGGTTCACAAGCTGGGGTATGCGAAAATAGTATTAATGGAGGAAATCACAAAAAAGGGTTAGTAAAGTCATTAAAATAATAGAAATGACAATGTAATTTGTATCAATTTATTGTATGATTGAAATAAGAAGATTGCTAACAAACAAAAGCATTTTTACGCTATCTAGTTGAGTGGAAAAAAGGGGGAGGGAGGGGCATTTATGTGAAATGGGGTTATTTCGAAATGAAAAGAGTAGCAGAAAAAAAAAAAGGTTGGGATTTGGCAGCGCTGATGCAGAAGATTTTCATAAACCTTGAAAATAACATTTTAATAACATCTTTCACAAGAGTTGTGATTTCTAATTAAGATAGTAATCATATGTTAGAAGCAGAACTTAATTGTTTCAGTACATCCCCCCTCCTCCGAAAGTTAATAGTGTTTCTTCTTTCATACTCTCTTCCACACACATGAATTGAAACTCCACTTCCCCCTAGTATAGGCTCAATATAGAGACGGCTCTTAAGGAGAGCTTGGATAGCGCATGCGCCTGTTGTCGGCTCCCTCTTCATTTGGCGTTCAGCGGCAACTCCTCGCCAACGCGCTGAAAATGAAATGAGCGGGGGTTTTCTCTATGCTAATGTAAACACATCAATTCTAAAAATATGTGTGTGTGTGTGTGTGTGTGTGGGGGGGGGGGGGGGGGGTCAGGGGTCGGTTTATTATTTCGTGAAGAAAAAGAGAGAGGAGGATGAGAATCAGTGTTTATGTTGTAAAAAAAAAAAAAAAAAAAAAAAAAAAAAAAAAGTGGGGAAAAATTGGATTTAATTTTTATTATGTCATTTGATTCATGCAAACATTTCAACCAACATTAGTCATATAATTAGTTAGCATAATGTTTTATTTCTCCGTCTGTATCAGTGCTAGTTATATAAAAATAATTCTTTTAATTTTATGATAAAAAAGTTCATCCATTCAAACGGTAAATTAATTAGAATCAATTTGTATTATGTTATAAAAAGAAGCGGGGGGGGGGGGACATAATCAATTTTTATTATGTAATTTGATTCCTTTTAATCATCGTTAATCATGTTATTTAATGTAATATTTTATTTATTTCATAAATTTGTATCAGTGTAGTATATTTAAAAATACTTAATTTAATTTTATAATATAAGCTTTGAAAATTATTGTACATTACTAATTATTGTTAATTAATTTATTATAATTGTAAATTAAGTTTTTAAATACAGTATGTAATTATTTGTAACGGTATATTTCTTTTAAAGGGAAAATTTCTTAGCACTTTTATCTAATATATTGTGAATATTATGTGTTCATAAGCCTTTTTTTTTATTGTTTAAGTTATAAAAAATTCAAATATTTTTCTACGGTTTCTAGCTTCTATACCCATTTTCGTTTTTGTTTTGTTTATTTATTCTTATTATTTTAAACTTAATTCTTTCAAAATAATTATCCTTAAAGCAAATAAAACGTATTCTCTTTATCTAATACTGGATATTTTCAATCTGTTCCACTCCATTTTTGAAGATGAAATAAGAAATTTGAATGGTAATTTTATGTGATAAAATACAATTAAAAGTTTTTTTGTTTGCATGATATATTACTAATATTTTTTATTAGCAAAATTTATCGTGATTCAAACAAGTATTATTTCATCATTTATTTGGAAGGGGGGGGGGGGGTCCTGTGCACATATAGAGAGTGTAATAGTTTATTAAATGTTGGTGCATCTTAAAAATTGGTTTTAAACATAAATTTTGTCAGGAAATTTTGAAGTTTCTGGAAACATCAATAGAATTATCTAAAAAAATAATTTACTATTTTTAATTTTTACTTTTAAAATGGTGAAATAAATAAATATTATGCTTTGTTACATTTCTGAAATCTAAAATCAGGACACTTATAAAAAATATACTTAAAAATAAATTCAATTAATGGAAATATTATGCCTTTAAAATTACAATAATGATCAAAAAGACTTATAATACTCGTCTTACATCTCGAAACTTACTGCTATTTTTTAAAATTCTTTTTAATCAGTTTCTTATTGCTATTTTTTAAAATTCTTTTTAATCAGTTTCTTATTTTTTTTTAATTCTTTTTAATCAGTTTCTTATTGCTATTGTTTTAAATTCTTTTTAATCAGTTTCTTATCTTAACTTTTGTAGTGACATAAAACATGTCAGGTAAAAAAACTGCTTTAAATTATAATTTTTGACGAGTAACCATGGTTTGGTTTGGTTTTATTTTGTGTCGGCCGATTATCTACTCGAGGGATATAAGCTCAGGGGGGGAGTGCCTTTCGTGGGGGTCTTTATAAGGTAACCTAACCCTTAGTTACGCAAGGCTCGAAGAAAACCACGAAAACTCCGAACGGTTAGGTCGACGGCCGCGATTGGGTTCGAACTCAGCACCTGCCGTTTACCAATTGAGAGGTCAGAACCTCTCGGCCACTGGTGGGGCACGAGCAGCCATAACTAATGTCAAATAAAAATTACAAATTGAAAGTCTTATCTACAAACACCACTCCCACCATAACACACTACACCAATCTAACTTTCAACAGTTTTCTTTAGAACCTTATTTTTTCTTTGTAGCACATAAAATTTTATTTGGTGTAACTGATACCCTTTTAAAAATCTTTCTAATCAATAATTCTCAATGACAATTTTTTTTTTACAGTCTCTGTTACGGGACATACAACACCTCCCGAGGGAGATTTGGAATTTTATTCTTAATAATTAATTATTTTAAAGTGAAATTCGTCTTGTAACTATTCAAATGCTTTGCCCCCACCCCCAAATCACTTTTTTTTTCTGAGCTTCAAATTTATCTTAATTGAACATTGAAAATATTTAAATTTATTACAATTCCTAAATTGTTATTATGTTTAGATTTTTTTTATTCACCATTCTCTTATCAATTATAATATGAAAAGAGAAAACGAGATCTTAAAATATTTTTTTAAAAACAAAATTGCTAAAAAAATATTTTTTTTCCTAAATTATATAAGTCATATTTTTACCTTGTAAATTTCAAAAAGACATATGCATATAAATTTTGGAAATTTTTGATTAAATTTAGAAAACACGAAGGTCAGGTCTAATATTCAAATTTAATAATATCATAATTAAGTATATTTTAATTTTTGCATTAATACAAAACCAACTAAAATTGTTACATCGAAACGTAACATATATAACTACAGATTTTCTCGAATAAAATTTTTATTTCGCAGTAGTAGTAGTCCAATTCATCCACTAACTTTCCCTTTTCATATTCACCCGGAGCCCTCTCTACCAGATATTTAAATAGATAGCCAAGTAAGCGATAAATAGCCAAATACAGTAACCCTACTGCGGGAGCCCTCTCTATATTGAGACGCTAGTCTTCCCCCTGTAAACAAATGGGTTACTGGAAAAAGGGTAGAAAGTGAAGATAGCCATGGTACTACAATATCTCGTTTTAGCACTCTTGACTCATTGCGTTTTATCGCGCCAAAGGTCTCTAGTCTTTCTGGATTGTAATGTAGCGTCCGGGCAGTTTGTCTCAAGAATTTAGGCACAACAAAAAATATCATTTATGAAATAACAATTAAAAATTCAATAAAAAACATATTATTTACTTATAAGATTCACATAAAATTAAAAATATAGGTACATTATCACAACTTTCATAAAAGTATATATATCTTATAAAAGTCCCTTGTAACACATAAATGCGAATTTCCTTTTTCAAGATGTTTTAGACGAGTTTAGACATCATTTTAACTCATTTTGGGATCTCAAAAAATCAGCTATATAGAGCAAACAATTATAAATAATAAAAATTATATATATTCTTGTTTGGTTAGTCTTGAAGTCTTGTTAGTCTTGAAGATATTTTTAACTTTAACACTCATTCTGTGTTCTTCATTTTATTTTATTTTATAAGGTCATCATCTCTCCTCCCATCGTCCTAAATTATTTTTAGTGATATCAAATTCTATGATTACAAGGTCTCGTATTTTAAACTTTGGCTTTGTTTTATCTTTAATTTTGTATATTTTAATTATTTTAATATGCATTTTTAATCTGATATATTTTTTAAATCCAGCAAAAGTTTTTTTTTTTTTCATACAAAATTTCTTATTTTATTGCATTGTATTTTATTCCAATATACTCTGTTGTAATTTATTCTAATTTAGTATACCGACCTTCAACTGGGACTTTGATCCACTTTGACATGGTTCCACTAACATTTCCATCATTAAAAAATATCATACATGATTTTTCAACATCGAAATTGAATTGAAAACAATTAACATGAAACAATGAAGCAATCTGTATGGTTTTAAAGTGGCATTTTTTTATTCATTTATTTTTTAATCATCTTTAATGTTTTGGGACAGAGAAGCCCCTTGCTAGGGGCTTCTTTGGTCCATTCACTAAATTTCACATAAATTGAATATATTTCATATGTTCGACAGTAGTAGGAATACAAGAGTTCGGGGACAACCGGTGCCACCGCCGTGCAGCACGCAGCAACCGCCGCCGGTCCTACCTCCGGTCGGAATCATACTATAAGATGAAGATTAAATTTATATTTGAATTTTGAACAATCATAAGTTTAATGGGTATTATTAATTAAGCAAAAATAATGAAAAATCTCAGTTTTAGCTGCTTTATTTAGATTTCTTCAACTACACAATCTGATTATCAATTTAACAGAGGAAAGTTAAACATATATTTGAATTTTGATTGATAGACATCTTAATGAGTATTGTTAATTAAGTAAAATACAATGGAAAATATAAATTTTTAGACGATTTCTTACGATTTTTTTTTCAACTGAAACTTCAGAATATCAATTTGAGAGAAGGAAACTTAAGCATATATTTTAGTTTTTAAGTGGTTATCACCTTAATGTCGCCTTAATGATCATTGTTAATTAAGCAAAACAACGGAAAATATGAATTTTTAGTCGATTTCTTTATAATTTTAAAGCATAAAATCAGAATAACAAATTAAAAGATAAAAGTTAAACAAATATATTTGAACTTTGATGATAGACATCTTAACGAGTATTATTAATTAAGTAAAAACAATGGAAAATATTAAGTTTTACTGAAAAAGATTGAAAAGATTTCTAACGATTTTTTTCAACTGAAACCTCAGAACATCAATTTGAGAGAAGGAGACTGAAGCATACATTCCAGTTTTTAAGTGGTTATCACCTTAATGAGTTTTGTTAATTAAGCACCACAAAGAAAAATACTGACTTTTTTAAAGAAAGAAAACAAATTGCATTAGCTTTTTTACATCAAACTAACTATTTTACCATTTTTTACTGAATTTTATATGGTTAAGCAATTTACACTACCTTACAAACATTATAATTGAAAATCAAGTTCTTATAAAAGTATGACATGACCGGATTTTTTTTTCCTTTTCTATTTACACCCTAGTAAATATCTCCAACTTTCCCTCTTCGGAGAGTTGAATACAATAGTCTGACGTCACCTGTTTACTTACAAAAATGCGTTACGTCTTTAGAAAAAGGTGTCTCTCAGTTGAAAAATCATCTTAAAAAATAATATTTTAACATTATTACACGGATAATTTTTAAACTTTAGGTAATTAATAATAAACTAGCAGGCTATGCCCGCTGCGCTGGTCCATTTTTCCAAACAAATCTTGACTCAAACAAAATGATGATTTGAAATTTCTTTTTTAAAGCAGAGTAGACCATCACCTGGAATGTCCTTCCGAAATGCTGAAAACGAAGCCAGTGCCAATGTCATTGCGATATTGCACTATTGTATGCCTTGGACAAAATTTGGGTAATTAAGTACCATCTCTTATTTGATCATTTATAGTAGAGTTTAATATAAAAATGAAACCGTTGTGACAGCAGGAATCAAAATGTTCTCTACTCATCACATTATTTTGTCAGAAAGCATTGCAATGATTATCAAACTCTATTAATTTTCAAATAGCACATTATCATTTTTTAGTTCTTAAACTCCCGAATCTGAACTTGCACTATGTGCAGATCTGGTAGCCTAAATACAATCTCATTACATGTTGCATTACATTTTTTAATACCTGTCTTCTTCTGGCAACTCTACTACAGTTTTCTATCTACCTTGGTCTGTTCCAGCAAAGTACATAGCAAAAAAATGAAAAAAGAGTGTTTAACTGTGAGCATAAAAAGAGTGTGAGCATAAAAGGTGTGTTTTAAAGCTGAATTATTTGGGTAAAATTAAAATTACATCAGTTTCGCTGCCTCTTCATTTTTTTAAACCAGTTGCAGGGATGCGGCGACTATTTTTATATTCTGTTCGCACCACTATTTTTCTAATATAAATTTCAAAATAAATTTTTCTTGCAAGTGTTGTCAAAGTGTATGTTAAGGATTTCTATTTAAAGAAAATGGTGCCAGTTAGAGTTAAAAAATAGTCGCCTGTGGCAGCCCTGAAGTTGCTAAGATGTAGCTGTTAAATCGGGAATAATCTTGATGCTAAATTTTGTAGAAAAAAAAAAAACCTTCAGCTTGTAATCAATTCCATTATGATTTTTGGCGTCAAACATTAGTATTGCTTATAACGATTTGTTACAAATATATCAGACTTATTTCGTGTTTATTGTCAAATGAAAGTGAAGTTTACAATCATCTATTATTAGCATTTAATCTTATATCTTGGCGATAGTTTTTTTTTTTCGACGGGGTAATGAAGTAGTATTTAATAGCTAATTTTTGATAAAAAAAAAAATTTAATAAGGCTTAATGTTAATTAAAACTGCAACATAAACATCATAAACAAAATTTTCTACTGTCGGTATTTAATGTATATTTTTTTTCTTAGCCAATTTTAAAGTATTTTTTTAACCTAAATGATTGATAAATTAATTGCAAATATATATATATATTTTAATTCTATATCATTGATATTCCGAATATTTTTCCTGCACATTGCAAATATTGCTTTTTTAGGAATAGTAAAATAACTACAGATGAAAAATACATAATAAGGCTAAAACACAGAATTAACGACAACTTGGCGAATGCCTCTATGGAGACTTGAAAAGTACGCCAGTTCTGTCAACTTAAATATCCAGATAGAATTTTAATAAATAATAGGTACTACTTTATTATTCCATAGATCAATTTCGCCAAATTATAGATATTGCAAAACGATTCACCATATTATACAAACGAATGTAACTTTTATTTTAAATAACCAAAGAATCAATAAATTTAGAAAATATTAATAGAAATACAAATAAAACATCGAATTAAAAAGTAGTTAATGACGTAACAAACGCATGTAACATGTTTAATTTCAAATGAATGTGGCATTTACGATCTTCCATTATTGACATTTAATCTTTATTTTGGCGGCCGTTTTTTGGTCGAAGTGATAATCAAGTAGTACCAAATAATATAAAAAATATATATAAATAGTAATATAGCCAGTAATATTTTGGTCAGGTGTCATGTATGGATCACGTTGGTGCGATTGCAACAAAATTGTGATTTTTATGGATTGCGTGGTAATCTGGTTGTTGTTGTTTATTTACTAATAAACTTTGTTTCTTTATTTTTTTTCTTTATTGTTTAGTTCTATAATTATTAATTAAACTTCACTTATTTATTATTGTTTCCTTTTTAAAATAATAGAAAATAATTAAAAATAATATAACATGTAACTGGTATTTGAAAACGCAGTGTTTGCCAAACTGATATCAGATTTAAAAAAAAAACACGCCAAGGTGATGCGTATATAAAAATGGAAAATTTTTTTATAATACAGGGTGCGTAGTCTGGAAGCACCTTGTAAGGACCTTTTACCAGAATTTTTATGATGTAATATTTGTTTTATTTAACGAAAAAGAAATCCTTTTTCAGATTTAACAACCAGTACTTTAAAGAATTTCTGATACTAAAAGAATTAAAATTATCTCAGTTTCTTGATGACTACGCACCCTGTAATAATATAAACAAAAAAAGTAAACAAATAATTAAAAAATCGCCTTTTCGATTTTCTTAAAAAATAACGCCAAGCAGTCGTTAATTCTGTAGTTGCATCAATAGTAAATTTTCTTTTCTTCGTTTGTTTCATAATGAAAAACAATAAATTTAATAATCTCAAATAAAATAATCTGAAAATTTTTCTATGATCTCGTTGATGATCTAGAAATCTCCTTAATGCATAAACAAAAAGGCAAAGATGTCATATGCGCCGAGTTTGGCGCGATAATTTTTTATGCTAATTTGGCGGAAACATTGTTTTCGAATACCAGTTACATGTGTATATTTAAATTATTTTCTATTATTTAAATAGTATTAAAAATTTATGAAAAAAGTTTAATTAATAAGTGTATAACAAAACAATTTATACAATTTATAAAGTAAATAAGCATTTTATTTATAAATAAATATTAATAGTCGGGTTAATATATCTCAGACAAAATAACGCCAATTTAAAGTCTATTAGTTACCTCGGTGATATATAATATCTGTGCCAATAAAACTTTCAATAATATAGTAAATATGCTATTTGGCGGTGCTGAATTATTGAAGATTAGTCCAATATCATTTTAAATATTATCTAACACAGGAAAAATATGAAGAAAATTGAAGAAGAAATGACTAATTAAAACAAACTTGTAAAATATTTTGGCACAAATGCCTTATGTGCACCACATTTGAGAATTTTTTTTCCTTTTTTACGCCAATTTGGCGAAAACTTCATTTTAAAATATCAGTTACATATATATTTTTAATTGTTTTCTATTATTTTAAAAAGGAAATAAAAATAAATAAATAATGTTTTGTTAATAATTATAAAAAAAAAATTACATCATTTTTTAAAAAAAAAAGAGTAAATAGTTTATTAATAAATATACAATAGCCGAGCTACCATATGAACAAAAAATCGACGTTTTGTTGCAATCGCGCCAATGTGGTGCATATATGACATCTGTGCCTTTTTTTTTTTTTTTGAGCAAGCAATTTTTATTTCAAAATGTTGAATTTATTGATAGTAGTAACACGAAATTGCATAAATTTCATTTAAATTGCATAGATTTCCTTATTCAGTTTGTAAATTTTAAAGCTAATTTTCCCTGGAAGAGAATTTGACAAAATGGCGCAAAAAAAAGTATGTTTGCTGATTACAATTTTCAAAATTGCGGTGAAAAACTTTTGAAAAAGAATATTATTTTGCAATATATATGTGTGTGGCAGAATTTCACACTAAAGCTAAAATTTAAATATTTGATTACAATTTTTAAAATATTAACTTATGTTTATTGAATTTACAATTGAATACTAAAATATACTCCAAAAATCATCTTCTTTTGGAAAAAACAACATTATTGCGACCTAATGTTAGACATATGCAATTTTGGCTTAATTCTTTGACGACAAAAGTAAAAAAAATCTCAAAGAAACAAATATATAACTCACAATTACTTTTATAATTAGATATGCCTTTTTCTGGAGTAAGTTATATACTATCGAAATTTGATAAAAAAGAGAAAGAAAATAATAGAAAGGAAAATAAATATCGTTCAAAATTCATTTAATCAAATTTTCAAGTTATTTTTTTTATTATTATTCTAACGCAAGGATAAGTCACCAAATGTTGCATCAAACGTAATATTTCACGTTAAGTTATTTTTTAAGCGTTACAAATATTTCTTTTATTTTTAAGATAAATAATTTTTTTTATAATATCATGCCTCATTAAATGGTTTTTCTTTATTATTATTATTATTATTATTATTATTATTATTATTATTATTATTATTATTATTATTATTATTATTATTATTATTATTATCAATAGTTATTTTCTGATTTTATTTGCAAGATGTTTGTAATATTTCTAACAGATGTATCATTTTTAATTTGTTTAGTATTGATAATTTTCGCCAAAAAATAACCACTTGCAACCCTTTCATCAAAAATAACCGAAAAATACGAAATTTAGTACGAAAAATCAGAGTTATCCCTGTATATTTGTATCATAAACCTCCGCAAAAATATTTCCTATCGAATGATATAATCTGCAAAAAGATCCATCGGGTAGTTTTTGAAAACACTCGTTTGGAAGTTTCAGAACTTCTGCTTTGTAATATATATGATAAATAAATATTTTACTAATTTATTCAGTGATCAGTGCTGAGTGAAGCGCCGACCTGGCCTTCAATAGAGATCCTGGATTAGAGAGAGATTGGACATTGAGAAAAGGTCCGCCATTCAAGTTCCAAAGCAGATGGAACGCAGTACAGCGCAATGTATTTTCACCGACCTCTACCACATATTATTTTATTAAAATCATGTAAAACTCAATTCACTTGTCTTCAGAGAGTCATTCGCAACATAAACATAAGCGCATTTCCTCTTTAGTGAATAAGAATTGTTATAAAATGTGATTTTTTTTTTTATTCGGATGAATTGAAAGGATAACATTTTGAATCTGCTCGGAAAACAGATTTTTCGAACGAAATTTTTTAAAGGAGGTTGTTATGTATTTTAGAGCCTTTTTGTAAGGAAGCAGCGCAAAAACGTACTTTGTTGAATTTATAAATAGTATACAAAATTTGTATAAAATGTCTTACAAAATTTAGCCTATACTTTTACGCTAAGCGCAAAAATGCACTTTGCTAAATTTATTTTTTTTTCTTTTCTTTTTCTTTTTTTTTACGCTATTGTAGGAGTAGAATTTTGTTTAAGAATTGTCTTTTTTTTTTTTTTTTTTTTTTTTTTGGATTTTTTTTTTTTTTTTTTTTTTTTTTTTTTTGATTTTACAGTTATACAGTCTCTGCTTTAGAACTTTATACATTGTTAAACTACATAACCAATATATTTTCGCAATTTTCAGATTGTACGTAATTTTTGATACGGAGAATTGGAGAATTTTTAATATTATCTTTGTGCCTTTAAATTGAAAAAGATTATTTTTAAAGTAAATATAGTTTAAAAAATGGATATTTTAAGTATTTAAAATTTATAAATATTTGTATATTGTAAGTACTGCATTATATGCATAGATTTATTTTGCATTTTGTTCTCCATAAGAATCCTCTAAACAAAATTCATCCTTGTAAACAAAATTCATAGCTAACAACGGATGCCAAATAAACTCAATCAAACTCGAAATTTTTACACGTTTTTCTTAATTACTACATAAAAATTTAAATCACAATCAGTTCTTAAATGTAAAATAATAATAATAATAATAATAATAACAATAGAAACAAAATTACTTTCTTTTTACTTTCTTTTCTTTTTGTTACTGATTTTGATCGTTATTTTTATAATGAACCTGTTTAAAATTGGCTGAATACGTTATAATTAAATTCGAATAATAATAATAATAATAATAATAATAATAATAATAATAATAATAATAATAATAATAATAATAATAAAAGAAATACTAAATATTAAAAAATAATCTGTAATCAAGAGCATAGTGTTTATTAACAGTCTAGCACGTTTAGATATAATATTTAATGCGTTCTATCATTTAAAATTACAAATATGCATAGAGCGTAACAGTAACGTATGCTGAGGGTGGAACTTAAATGACGGATTTGTGAAAACTGCTGGTGCGGCAATGTCCAATCTCTCTCTTATCTAGGATCTCTAGCCTTCAATCGCCGTCAGCGTCACCTATTGCTTGAGATGCGAACTAAAATAAAAAATTACGGTAAAAAAACTCCTGACATTATACATAACCCTCCTGCAAATTTTTTTTTTAAATAGCTGTCACCGTTTGTAAGTTATTGAATTTTAAAATCCATCAGTCATTTTTGGGACACCCGGTATATTTCATATATTTAGACAGATTTTAAGAATTTCCTGTTCAATAAGTAAATATTATCTACATTTTTAACAGAATCCATGTTTTCCAACGTTAGCTCATAAAGACGAATTTGCATATTAAATAGCGTGTATTCGCTTAAAATCATGTAAACCTTTACTAAATTATTTGAAAATTTCACGTCATAAGAGCAAATATTATGTATATTTTAGTTTTAATAGCAAAAACTTAAATTTTCAACTTTGAAATACATTTGTTTATATATTGTTTCAAGATACTAATTACATTTCTAAACTATTTTTAAAAGCTTGAATGTCTTTATAAAATGTTCATATTTATATTTTTCACGTCTTGACTACATTCGACATCTTACAACCAATAGTATACATTTCTTTTTTATTCTAGAAACTGAAAAAGTCACTTCTTACTGCTTCAGGCACTTGACATGTGAAAACTTCTCTCAGTTATTCGACTCACATTTTTAATCAAATTGACATGTTTCACCTCACCTTTTTGAAATTTCCATGTTATCAAACATTAAGTTATTTAAAATATAAGTACTGTCCTTAGTGTTTAGATAGTATACATGACTAATTCTACTTATTCTATTCATATTATTAATCAAATTAGCAATTTATTATGAAACTTATTTGTACGCATGCGCGAGTTGTCACGTGACATAAACGATTAACAGTAATAGAAATTTTCGAATAGCAATGCAACATTCCTCATTTCTGCAGTTAGACTTGTGTGGGAAGGTAACTCGAAAAGCAGCGCAGCATTTTGCATTCCCACTGTTAGACTTAATAGGGAAGGTGACTGGTGCACAACTCTGATTAATTTCCAGATTTTAATACAAGTGAAAACCGTTTTCTTCGTTAACGAATAAAGTAAATTTTATTATATCATTGCAATATATATGTATCAATAAAAACAAATTAAATGAAATTAAAAAAAAAAGATTTTTTATATATTAAGAATTTATTAAGTATATAAATATATTTCTTTTATTATACAGATGTTTCAGCAAGAGGAATCAAAACAGCAGCAAATTTCCGAAAAGTATGATCCGACTGATTCGTCCTTAGCACATACAAAGTTAAAGAATAATACATATGTGAGTTACTTATATGTTATATACTAGAATTCATATACTGTATATAATTAGGTTAAATTTACATTAAAATGTTTTGTCCTATATTCAATAAGAAGTATTTTTATTTGTAGTGTATTTTTATTAGTGTATTTTTATTAGTTTTGTCTAACTCTTTACATTAATTTTCCTTGCAGAATTGTTCTTTTTGTGTTAAAAACTTTTCATCTAAATGGAATTTAAAAGAATATATACAGATCCACACCAATGAAAAGCCCGAAAAACTGCTTTCAAGAAAGCGCGAATTAAAAAAGCATATGATGATGTATGATACTCTATCACCTGTTGTATGTGAAATTTGCAAATTATCTTTTACTAGAAAATGTGCTCTAATAACTCATATGAAAACACATTCAAACAGAAAATTGTTTAAGTGTGAAAAGTGTGACAAAACCTTCAACTATCGTTATATATTAAATAAACACAATATTATTCACAATAGACCACAATTACATTGTTATGAATGTGGGAAATCGTTTTCAAGTGAAAATAAGCTGAATCACCATTTAAAAATTCATCGAGTCCAACATCGTCCATTGTTTAAGTGTGAAAAGTGTGAGAAGATCTTCAGCTATCGTTATAGATTAAATCAGCATATGCATATTCACAATCGACCTCAATTCAATTGTAATGAATGCAAGGAAACATTTTCAAATGAAAATAGACTAAACCGTCATTTGAAAGTGCACCAAAACCTACAGTATACATGTGATCAGTGTAAACAATAATTTAGTAATAAATTAAATTCAAATCAACATTTACGTACACGCCATACTAAAAAAGTCTTGTTCCTGTTAACAGTGAAATGCCTTTACCCATTGTGGTGTTTAAAAGAATAAAACATCAAATATCAGCTTTCGGAGTGTTTAAAACTGTAACTTTTCATCCTGAGAAAAATGAAGAAAGTTGTTTAGTTACATTCCAAACTAATTTGAAATTCGAGTTACAATACAATCTTCAAAGCGAGATAAGAGAAAAAAAGACAATTAAATGGTGTATGATTAGCAAAATTTTGTTCGAACGCGAAAGAGGTGAAGGTGATATTGAAACAATCACATCTTATTTTAGAAGTGACTGTTATATTGATCTTGCTGAAAATAGCATTATAAATCATATTGATGAGGGGTATTCAAAAATTAACCAATCATTTGAAGAATTTAACAGTCAAGGATCAGATTGGAGACTTCAAGAAATTTAATGTTTGGAACTGAATATTTCAAAGTATAGCCCCTTATCTAGAAATTGATTTTACATCATGTAAATATGTATTCTTTTTAAGTACCGAATTAAATTATGTAATTATGAAATTTATGTATTTAGGATAGTTACTTAATCTAATTGCGAAAGAGTTCAATTCATCACAAGATAATCAAAAAAATGAAATTTGGGAAACATGCATATTGTTGTAAGAAATTTTTTTAGGCAACCATAGATTTTGTCACGCGTGATTTTATAATTGATAGGAATGTAGATTACTAACAGTGTATTGTATAAATAGCAGTAATAAATAAAAAAATAACTAAACATAGTCTTGAGTTAGTCCTTTCATATTATTAATAAAATTATCTTTCGTCCTACATTTCAGCGCTTTCTGAATTATCATCTATCAAGTTGCTAAAAATGTAAATACTATCTTTATAGTTTTAATAATATATAGTATACATGACTAATCTTGAGTTAGTCCTTCCATATTATTAATCAAATTATATATTTCATCTTGCACTTCTGAATTATCGTCCATCAATGTACTTAAAATACAAATACTATCTTTACAGTTTTAATGATATATAGTATACATGACTAATCTTGTGTTAGTCCTTCCATATTATTAATCAAATTATATATTTCATCTTGCACTTCTGAATTATCGTCCATTGAGTTTTTTAAAATATTAATAATATGTTTATAGTTTTTGATTATACATAGCATGTATGAATACAATCTTTAATTTTAGCATTTCGTATTTCAAATAACCTATTTTCGAAATCAAACTACCGTAATTTCGGGTGTATAAGCCGCGGATCAAACAATTCATTTTGGACCCAGAAATCTTATTTAGTGATTGAAGACAAATATTTACGTCGATCTAACTAGTAACATTTGTTTCTTAAAAAATTCTAGATCGAAAAAGAATTGTTTGATCCGCGGCTTATACCCCGAAATTACGGTATGTGAATTTTACCACCATACTTATCATCATAGAATGACTTGTGTTTCACACTTTTCTAAAAATTATCAGATATGTACTCCTCAGAGGAATTACTATCATATGAATAGATGAAGAAAATTTAATTTATATTAAATGTACACAAAATTGATTGCAATATGCGTGTATTTAATAAAAATAAATAAATAAGCGATTATTCATAATTAAACCTTTACTAAATATATATTTCTTTCATTACACAGATGTTTCAACAAGATGAACCAAAACAGTAGCAAACTGCAGAAATTAATGATTTCAATGATTCGTACCTAGCACATGTAGCGTTAATGAATAATACATAATAATACATAATCTCATATAAGTAAGTACTTATATGAGAAATACTAGAATTCGTATATGAAACGTAATTAGAGTAAATATAAAATGATTTGTCTTACTGCCTACACTTTAACAAATACCTTTTTACCTATATTGTTGAAGAGAATCCTAATGTTTGTATTTATTTCTATTACAGGTGTGTTGTATTTGCTACAAACACTGCTTAAGTAAATGGAATTTAACAGAACATACAAAAATCCATACGGGTGAAAAACCTTATACTTGGGAAGATTACCAAATACTGTTTTCAAGAAAACGTGAATCAAAAATGCACACATCATATAAAGCATCGTCAGTTATATGTAAACTTAGTGAAGATATTCAAAAATTAGTCAGACGTTTGAAGAATTTAGAAATAAAGGAAGATATTTAGACTATTTATCCATCATATTTTCGTAACAGTTACCACAATATCTCAAACTTAAAATTTGGAAGACATACACACAGCTGAAAAGAAATTTTGTTACCCGTGATTCTTCTAACCAGCATGAATGTATAGATATTATTTTGCAATATATTATTTAAAAATTTTTTACAAAAAACAAAACTTTAAAATTTACAAAAGTTTTTTTTTCAAAAACATTTTTGTACAAAAATTTTTTTATTCAAAATAACTTTTTACAAAAGTAGACAAAAAAATTACAACGTTAAAAAAATGAAAAAAATTTGTTAAAAAAGTGTAAAAAAAAATTGCAAAAATGACAAAAAAGTTATGAAAAAAATATCAAAAATTTTGTTATTTTTAATAGCAAATATAAATAGTTCAGCATTATACACTGTATTACAACAATTTCATGAAAAGGACTCCATTTTCTGAATTTCTTAACTTTTTCTTATTTGTGTGGAGTACGGAGTAAGAAGCTTACTCCGTGGTGTGGATCTTTATTTGAATATGCTTTAAATGTTTTGTTCCGTCTTACGTGACGTCATATCAGATTGTTTATGGAAAGAAAGAATTACATTTTGTCTTATCAGAATTAAATAACATATGTTTTATGCATGATTTAAGATGATCTAACAGACATAACGTATAAAATGACCGAATATCTGAATATCAAATTTAAAAAAAATAAAAACTTACTTCTAATGATAAGATAAGAAACAAGACAATTTACAAACACGTTATCAATGCTCCTTGATAAAAATATTTACAAATGTCATTTCAAGGTAGGATTATTTCGACTTAAAAATTCAAGGAACTGAAGCTACACGTTAGAAGATTATTTGTATCTCTTTGAGTAATCAATACCTGCATATGTATAATTATTTGCATAGCAAAACAGAGTGGCTGTTAGACGAGTGTGACCCACACTAGGCCTCATACCTATAAAAAAGCATCATCTGAAAAAATATTATTTTTTTAAAACAATAAAAAATAATATTTAAATTTTTAGCATTCCTTTGCATGCATTTTTACATTAGGAGTACTTTTCCAGTTCATTTTATTTCGCATGAAATTTTTACCAGTTTTGGAATGCAAATTTTTGGGGTATTAATTGCTCATCCTAAAACTGAAAGGTAAAGAAAACAAGAAATAAAAAAAATCATGCATCAATCATAGATTATGAAGCATTTTCCAATACATTCAGAATAATGTAACGAAACTGCATCGTTTAAAAAAATAAAATATTGCGTCCCATTTCACCATATGGAAATGTATAACGCATTTCAAAATCAAATTTCAGCTGTTTCCATCTACAATCGGAAAATTATCCGATTTTTTTAACATCACTGTATATGATATGAAATACATATATTTCAGTTGAAAATTCCCCTTCAGCAATTTCCTCTAATAAGGAGAATGGTAAGCGAAAACTTTTGTGCAGCCCTGTATATGAGTTATGAAATTTTTGTGTAAAAATTAATATGAAAAAACTAACTAAATCTAAAAGCGTACACCGAATTTTAAAACGAACCTCCCAGCAATTATTACGCAAAGACAGTACGTAACTGATTTCTTTTGTGTGTCCCTGTAAATTAATAAAAAATGCTATGAATGCTATGTTTTAACATGCTCGTAGTGAAATTCAGTAATTTATATCAGTTTAAAAACATTCGAACTCTCCAAACGATTTTTCCCCATATACCATAATGTAATCGAATCCTTTTGAGTGTCCCTGTAAGTAAGCCATTAATCGTGCATACTTCATATGCATTACCAAACATGCTTTGGTGATCCTAAATAAGCTTTATCAATTGCATGAAAATATGAGCATATTTACGGGAGTTAAAGCATGGACAGACGGACAGACAAACCGAATGCATAAGCACTTTTCAACTTTGTTCGAAAGTACTATAAAAGTTGAGCTTACTTCTGCTTTTTTTAAATGCAATATATTTTTAAATTCTATTAATACAAGTATGACAATTTCTCATAAGAAAATCGCAGTATACCAGGCGTAATTTTTCCAATTATTTTTCCGAACTGACAAGTGATACAAAGAATACTTTAAGAAAATTATGCTTTATTAATGAAAGTTTAAAAAAAACAATTTTCATTTTCTAAGAAATTCGTTTGTAAACTCTGGTGTAAGACAAGCATTTCCACATTTTATGAACATAATTTCTCCGTGCCTGAAAAGATTTGTAAGTACCTTGGCGTAAGTCATGACTATTTTGGACTCGAATATTAGTTAATACCGGTGTAAGAAAAAAAAAAAAAAAAAAAAAAATCTGTAAAAGACATACAAAAATAACCATTATTTGAAAGATTTTTTTCGTAAATATTGAGCAATTAAGTGCTTAATATCACATATCTCTGCGAAGAAAAAAAATAATACTTTTTTTTTGCTTGGAATTTTAAATAGAATAAAATTTCATTTTTCCAATTTACCTTTCTCGAATTGTTTCTGTTCTGCTAACTCACGAAATTCATCTGACAGAATAAAATCATTTTCTTATGAAGAAATTACGGTGTCGCTATCAAATTCTGAACTATTCTTAGGGAGATTTTGTGTGTGTGTGTGTGTGTATTTGGTTAAGAAAAGGTTTTTTTGTATGTCGTATCTTGCGTTTAAGGTGCTCTGTTTTCTTCAGCTTCAATAATTAGCTTTTTAGGATAATCAGTCAGGATAGGACATTCCCTTTACGCCGACCCCTATTTGAATTTTCCTTGCTCGCACTTTTGGATGAGGTCTCACTGCTTCAGATGTAATGATAACTGGCGATAGATTTGAACTGCTACATTGAAGAATGATCTTGCCAGTTTCAGCTGCGTCATTCGTTGATGGTTCATCAAAATTAATTTCTTGCTGCATCAGTCTGTCTGTTACAGTAACTGTGAGAAAATCGAAATCAGAGAAAACGTTCGCATTGAAAGGCACAAACCCCGTTACTTAAAACCTCTTATAATATTGTTTAGAACTGCGGCTTTAATCCCTTAACAGATTTGGCCGAACGCTGTTTGGGCAACTGGAAGTTGGCCTAAACTGAGTTGCCCGTACGGCGTTCGGGAATCGATACTTTCTCTTTTTGCTCTGTGATATTTATCATTATTTTTCAATAGATGACGCAGCTTGTGTGTGTGAATAAAATCTTCCATCCGGGTCTTTTTCTTTGTTAAGAATTCACCTTACTGATTGAAAAAGACCCGGATGATAATGTAAAGTAGAGGTCTGCACGGGCCGGGCTCGGGCCGATTTCAATAATGGCATTCGGGCCGGACCGGGCTCGGGCCTTACTTTTGAAGACTCGGGCCGGGCCGGGCCGGGCTGAGCTCGGGCCTTAATTTTTTTTGTTGGAGTATCGGGCCGGGCCTAACTTTTTTTTTCCGTACGAAGCCGAGACTGATTCCATTCTTCCTAGTTTTCATGGACCAAAATAATCAGTTCCTATTGAATCTTCCTATATGAAAATCCTTTTCTCGACTTTTTATAAATCAGTAATATTTGGCTTTGTCGAAAAATTTCTGCAAAAAAAGCATATACTTTTAAGCCGTTATTATTCTACAATTAAACATTAGAATTTATTCCTTTTAAAGAATCGAAGATTACTAGGCGTTTTAAAATAGAATTACACACACACACACACACACACACAAAAAAAAAAAAAAAAAAAAAAAAAAAAAAACATGATTATGACGGAATTTTTTTTAAACTGAAAACTGTAAGTTTCTTTTAAAATGTTCATCCATGCAAAATGAATACAACAATACGGGAGGAAAAAATATATTAAACATTTACATCTGTTAAGAAGAGAATGCATTTTTTTCGTTCCAAAGCGATTTCGTCTTTGGAAATTTTACCATATACCGCTTTTTCGATTTTTTGTCTCCATTACAGGGAATATGGATTAATAATACTAGTGATAACTGAAACATTTACATACAACAAACAAAGATTCATTTAAAAGCATAAATATCTTAGCCTACGGCACTTCTACGTAAATGGAGATTATAAACATGAAAAAAAAAAAAAAGACTAATATAATTTTTTTTGGTCAGAACTCTTCCATAAGATTAAAGATCAATGTTCTGTAGAAATTCACTTGAGACGGGCCAGGTTCGGGCCGAATTTTAAACTTTTTTCCGGACCGGGCCGAGCTCGGGCCGAAGTTTTAACTTTCGGACCGGGCCGGGTCGGGCCAATATTTCTTTCGTTCGGGCCGGGATTTGAAATTCCAATTATTAACTGAGTAATTAATTAAAATCGAGAGGTCACTCTCATAAAAAAATCATCTTTTTCCAATTTTTTTCACTTTTGTTTATTTACGGTTGGTTGGTTGTGTAAAAATTTTCGCAGAAGTTATAAGAAAGCTGAGACAGAATTAAAGAAATCCATAGAGGAATGAGATAAGTGGAGGTGAAGTAAGCCTCAAAAAAGTTTTGAGGAATATGAAACCATTTATCGCGTGAATTTTAATGTGCTAAACAAAAGGACGTGGAAGGGATTTTGTATTATAAGACGAATTGAAAGAAATGAATTACAATTGAAGCATATTTTAAGAGGAATTAGCAAATTTTTAAAATGGCCTTTGTTCTATTGTTTTTTATTAAAATAAATCTTCGCATTTAAAATGAAGGAAATTGGAAAATTAGCAATATTTAAATAGCAAATTAATTCTTTTAAAATCATGTATGAAAACTTAAGTAATAAATATTAATCTAAAATATAGATTTCTGACTGCAGACGATTTTAATGTATTAACAAAAGAATGTTATAGTATTTTCAAGCAAAACGTTAAAATAATTTTCTATATTGATATTTAAAACACATATGATAAAATAATTAATAATTTTTTTCCGGTGAAGCGATAGATTAGTTCTTTTTAAGAAACAAGAGCAAAAAAATACTGGTTTAAACCTGTTTCAACTGATATAGGCGTGTGAAAGCAAGGTACTTTTGTTGGTACTTAATTGGACTTAATGTAGGGTTACATTTTTAGCATCACCTCCAGAGATAATACTTCCACTCTATTAACTTCTTTTTACTCTATGAAAGAAACCAATTTGAGATTTTTACATTTCAAAAGTGACTGTTTTTTTTCCCCAAAGACCTTTTAAATTTAAAGACTGGCTAAATGTCAGTTTAACTTAGGATTTTTGAACACAGTTGTTACGTCAGATCGTTGGTACTTCGTACATTAGAATGTATGTGTGGTTAGCTATAATGCAGTAAATATATGTATATATGAGGCTTTTTTAGCAGTTTTTTTAAATTATTGATTAAATTTGAATGCATTTTATTTAAGTTAAAATTTTATTAAGACTTTAATTTGTTTTTAAAGCAAAAATGAAATGGCTGTTTGACATACAATTGTTCGAATCGGCAAACGATTCATGCACAGTAATAAATTGTCAAATAGCAAAATAAATTATATATCAAAAATAGTCACTAAAAGAATAGTAGCAAAACATAATGTTTAGGCGTATTAACACATAACACGATCCCAACCAGAAAAAAACAGACTATACTCCGATCCAAGCAAGACAAAAATTCCATGAGCATAAACCGGACCCGAACGTAAAAATTTCATTTGAAAAAAAACTATGGATTTGATATCTGACCCGAATAAAATCTCAATCCCACAAAAATATTCAAATGAAGCATACCCCAATCCGATCAAGGAAAAATAATGTTCGTGTATATGCAATCCGACCCGAACCTAAAAATTTTCTTTGAAAAAACTCGAAAAATGACCAAAACGAAACCTGAAATCGATAAAAATATTCCAAAGAACTATAACCCGATAAGAGTAAGACAAAATAATTTCCGTGAACATAAACCTGATTCGAACACCTGAACTTAAAAATTCCATTAAAAAAGCGAAATCTGAATAGAATGACATGTGAACCCGAAAAAATAGTCCAAAGACCCAAAACCGAACCCGAGCAAGACAAAATAACTTCTCTGGATATGAATCCGACCAGAACCTTAAAAATCAATTTGAAAAAATACGTGAAATCTGAATCCGACGAAAATATTCCAAATAACTATAGCCAGATACGAACAAGACAATATAATTTCCATGGGCATAAACCCGATCCGAGCCAGAAAATTTATAAAAAAAAAATAAATCCCGAAATTTGAACCAAACCTAATCTGAACCTAACAAAAATATTTCAGTGAAGTATAACCTCATTGGAACTAGGTAAAATAACTTTCATGGAAGTACAACCCGAACCGAACTTTAAAATCTCATTTGAAGGGGGAAAAAACCCCACGAAATCTGAAATGAACCGAATCTAAACTGAACAAAAATATTCCAAACAACCATAACCGTATCCGAAGAAGACAAAATAATTTTCATGAACATGAATTCAATCCGAACCTAAAATTCGGATGTTCTACAAAACATAATGCGCTCCGTAGCGGTGGAAAGTGAAACATATACTTCGCGAGATGGTTAAGATATTTCGTTTATAGTTAGTGCCAAATTAGAACTTGGTTACGGTTAGGTAACAGTTAGGTTGCAATTATGTTTCGGTGAGCCTTATGTTATATTTATTTTCCGGTTAGGTTACAGTTAGGTCATGGTTAAGTTACAGTTAGGTTAAGGTTAAGTTGCGGTTAGATTGTGGTTAGATTATGGGTAGGTTATGATAAGGTGACGGTCAGGTTACATTTATGGTATATTTAAGTTACAGTTAGGTTATTGTTAACATACAGCTTGGTTACAGACAAGCTATGATTACAGTACAATTAGGTTACGGTTAGGATTTTGTTCACAGAATGAACATTACGCATGTTTGATAAAAAATATGCACCTATTTTTGTAAAATGGCTTTGAAATTATAATATTATATACTAACCTTTTAGCTAATCCTTTTAATAATCAAACCAATAATCTTTTAGAATCGATTTCATTCACGGTATAGTCGGATTTAAGAGTGATATAATTAGTTTGAAATTCAAAATATTTCACTTGAGATATCTATGTGAAAAAAGTATTTAGTTAAGTCACTTAACAGTAATTTTAAGGATAAATATCAACAGTTTAACACGAAAATCACGCAATCGCTGGACACATATTCCCTCCTGCGTTTCCCATTGCAATCATTTTGGGTACATTTGCAGCTAAATATTACTTTTTTTTAAACCAATTTTTGACACAGTTAGGGGGCACGTATTTAATATAATGTACACTGTAAAAAATTTTACCCTTTTGCTGTATCATCACTCCCCCGCTTTTATAGAATATCTCTCTTTTGTCCTATGAGAATGCTCCATAATAGGCTGAAATAATCATTTTCTATAAAAGCGGTGGAGTGACGATGCAGCAAAAGGGTCAAGTTTTTAATAGTGTATTTACGCATATTTCGAGTTAAAGATAAAATTATAAAAATTTCAAGTTCGTTTAAGATTATTATTACGGACCCGGGCAACGCCGGGCGGGTCAGCTAGTTCTGAAATAAAAAATCGTTTTATTTTATTAATTATGGTAATAATAAAAATAAATCTTGCATTTTCGTATTCTATCAAGTATGATGTTTGATTATATGACTTTTTTGGGAACATTTCTGGTAAAAAAATTGACCAGTTAAGGAGTTAAAATATGCTGTGCCAACAAGTTCAACAATGTTGTAGATTGTAAGAGACTTCCCAACATTTCCTAGAGAATTTTGCTATTTCCTCTAGCGGATATTGTACTAAAAATTGAGTATTCTTATGGTCTCGCTTATTATTATTCTCGGAGGCGGGTGGGTTGCGCCGCGCGAGCGGCAAATTTCCGTCCGCGACGCTAGTGCAAGTCATAAAAGTTCAAAAGCTGACGTCGATATTACAATGTCTGCGGAAGCGCCCAAATTTCATCCGCGATCTCTATCTAAATCCCGAATATCTGACTAGCTAGCGGAATGGAAAAAAGAAATTAAAAAATTGGTATCAGACACATTTAAAAGCAAAATTACACAAATTAAAGAAACTGAAAAACGGGAAGGGTTGAGCACGGGGCGATGAAGCTACCGAACAATCCCAAGCTACGTCTCTCTTATTGTCTTGGAGGCATTTAGGAGCGGGCTGGTGAGTCAACCGCTGTGCGAGTGTATTCGCCAATTTCCGTCCACGACGCTTGTGCAAGCCATGAAAGTTGAAATGCTGAGAAAATCTTTTAAGAGTGTTGTACCTTTGACCTGTTTAAAGGAATAACATCTCACCATAGACAGGGACACAACACCATGCTAGAGCAAATTACAAAGCATGCAATAGTTTTAGTATTATGATAACCAGTCTCACAAGCCCTACCATATTTCTGGATGTCTATAGCTACTTTCTCTAATTATTCTTATCGACAAAGGCATAGCACAAAAAATATTACTAGGCAAAACATTATTAAATAAATACATTTTTATGATGTAAATGGATTAGTATTATTCACAGGAATCCTCTTGGACCTAAATAGTAGGTTGCAAAAGCCCTATACTGAATGAACCACTTACCAATTACTCGAAAATTCATAAAATGCAGCTATATAGCACTGCATCCTGGGGGGTCAAAGGAACAATATCGTCAGAGATATAAGAGGTACAGACCTTCCCTAGATATTTGTAATACAGTGACACCTCCCAATAAGGGACACCCATGGAATTGGAATTTTTTCCCTTTAAATAGAGGTGTCCCATATTTGGAGTTTTTACTTCTTTTAAATTAATCGTTTAGAAAAGGCAAAAAATAACCAAATATTAAAGGTGAAGTTTAAATGTACCCAAAGGCTATTAATTACGTTAATCAGACGCAAAAGAAAAAGAGAATTAATTTAAATTTTCAATCAATTACTACATTAAATGATTTGTAGAGTTAATGATTTATATTTTTTACAGAAGTATTTGTGTAGATGCAAAAATTACAATAACATTTAAAAAAATCTTACTTGATCGGTCAAAAGTGATTGTTTTTCAGTATTCAATTCTTCACTTACAAACCTCTCAAGTGTTCATTTACCATACTTACAAATTTTAGTCTTTCATTATGAGCAGAATTTACGAAAAAACAAGTATTCAACTGTTTTATGTATTTTAAGGCATCTGTTAAGTTCTTTATCTCAAAAATTTAATTTTTTCTTCTCTTTTAGAACCATCCTCACAATTTTCAGCAACAGGGATAAACGCACTGATATCTTTATTTGAATTATGGGTGACTAAATGCTCATCAATTGTGTTATGTGCCTCTGTATCAACATGACTGCCTGTCTCAAAGATAATTTCACAAAAATCTGCATTTTAATTTTCACCATAGAACATTTCATTATCTGAAATGCAAAAACCAGCTTCTTTAATTTAATTTTCAGGTATCCCTTAAATCGAGTATCCCTTATCCAGTGGTAAATAAATTACAGATCCTCTACTAAGGGACTGGGACCAGAACTTTTGTCCCTTAAATAGAGGTGTCCCTTATTCGGAGTGTCCCAGTGAAGGCTTCACTGTAATAATCTGAAAAGAATTTATTTAACATATTTATTTTCAGCATTAGATGAAATCTTGTTTTACAAAGTATAGTTATATTATATTATTAAGTACATGTTTATTAAATCATTATATATCCCTATTTCATACGCCGCGTTTCACGTATAACAGTAAAAAATAAATAATAATGATAAAGTACATCATACAGAAAAACATTCTGACGGTATGAAGCAAAAGTTTAAAATAGTGTTTGGCTTCAATTCTTAAAAGAAGAAGAAGATATTTTAGATACACATTTATCTTTTTTTAAATCTTAATCGTTTAAAGTTTAAATGATAAAATCCTTGATAAGATTACAATATTAATCCTCGTCCAGCTGCAGAAATACATACGTGAACTGAAAGGATTATTTAGAATTTTCTAATGTGAGAAGAAATCAGACATTCCTGTAATTAATTTATTTCTCTGTTTTTAGGCAACACTTATAAATAATGTTTGTCTATTAAGACTGTTTTAAAAATACTAAGATTAATAATTGAATATCATTGGAATAAAACTAAACATTTGTATTTTCACGATGTCGTAGCATCTATAAAGCAAAAACATGTCTATCATTAACATTGACATAACGATGATGAAAACGACCTGTGTTGTTACTTTCAGTTTTACCGCACATACATTCGCTTTTAATTATAGAAAAATTTTAATATTTTGTATAAATGAAATAGAACAAATAATGTATTTTTAAATACAGTTCTTTGAAAATATTTTTTCGGTTTACCGTTGTCATGTGATATCTTAAATAATTTACAAGAGTGCTTTCATTTAAATCAATTTCAATAATAAACCCTTATTATTTTTTCTTTGATGCAATAATATAATGCAAAATCAGCAATAATAATAAAAACAAATTATATTTAAAAACAAACAAAGAAAAATCTTTGAAATGTTTCGAAATCTTTCAGAGTTCTAGCGAGATGCTGACCAGAGGAGACATGCTTAAATTCAACTCTTGCCAAATTATTTGCGATAACAAAATAAAGCAGCCAATTATTTGAGTTATGTGAAATTATTAATTAAATTGCGCTATGTTTCGGTCTACCTTGTTGTCCTCTAGCACATATATACACTACCTGGCCATTGATGAACGTCCACTTGCAATTTTAGATATTTTGTTAAATATCTAGAATAGTACATGAGGAAGCATCCTGAAACTCTTAGTGTATAAATATAACAGTATAAGTCATACATTTCCATGAAGATTTTTTCTCGAAACTCCATAGGGACCGTCAACAAATTAAAAAAGAATGAATATCTTTTGAATAACCCAGTCAAAACTAATGTAGCAAAAGCGATCAAACTCTAGATTATGATTAAGTTCCTTATTGTAATAAACTGTGTTCATTTTTATGCAAATAGCATTCATACTAGCAGAGAAATTAAGGTTTTTATAAAAATGATCCCAAAGTTTTTTGCTAATAATTTTCAGGGTTCTCAATATAAAGTAACATTCTTTTCTGAAAATATAACGAATAATATTGCGCACAATAACCTATAAGAAGAATTAAAAAATAATAAAAATTCTATGATAAATTAGTATGTTTAATAAATAATTTTTCACTGCGCATGCGTCAACGATATCAAACTTTCATTTGCATATTATGTTAGCTAAATGTATAGAGCAACTTTTTTGAAAGTCTCAAAATCATAGCTTGAAAATTCTGAAAGTAATCGTCTATAGAAAAAGGACAAAATCCATTGTTCCCAAAATGAAGCAAAAAAATGAGAGATTTTGTCCGAATGTAGTAGTACGTCCCATATTGTGTATTCTATATTCTCACTAATCAATGAATATATGGATACAACCCCTCTTGTTTTTGCTTCATTTTGGGAATAATGGATTTTCAACTTATTCAGTTAACGATTATTTTCAGAATTTTCAAGTTATGATTTTGCGGCTTTCGCAAAAGTTGCTCTATATGTTTAACTAACATAATATGCAAATGGAATTTTGATATCGTTGACGCATGCGCAGTGAAAAATTGTTTAGTAAACCTACTCATTTTTCATACAATTTTTATTATTTTTTAATTCTGATTACAGGATATTGTGTGCAATGTTGTTTGTCATATTTTCAAGAAAATATATTATTTTATATTAAGAACTCTGAAAATTATAAGCAAAAAACTTGGAAAAATTTGGGACCATTTTTATAAAAACCTTAATTTCTCTGCGAGTATGCATCAGTGTTGGGTATGAACGCGCTCACTGAACGAAAACTCACGAGTTTCGCTCACTATTTGTGAACTTTGAACTGAACTTCGCTCACTATTTTATAAACGAGTTTGAACTGAACGGAAACTCAAAAAATAGATGAGTTTGAACGAAATTTACGTTCAAATTTACGTTCAATTTTTTCATAATTTATTTAAAATTTCTCCAGACCTTAGTACACTTTTTACCTCTTTCAATTGCCATTTAGAGGCCTACACGGGCCTCAGGACGGGTTAAGTCTGGATATCACTTCTCTGGGTAGTATCCTAGTCTTACTTCTTCTGCAGACTCGGGTCGCGCCGAACCGGACCTGAGCTGTATACAATTTTGCTGAAAATAGATATATACAGTAAACTCTCTGTACAAGGTGGATTGTGTAAGGCGGAAATATGTTTAAATCGGAAAGATTTTAAAGAAATCGGAAAGATTTTAAAAGAAAGCATAAACATCGCAGCCTACGGCACTTCTGCGTAAATGGGGATTATAAACAGACTAAGATAAGTTTTTTTGGCCAGAACTCTTCCGTAAGGGTATATATCAATGTCCTGTAGAAATGTACTCGGGGTCGGGCCGGGTTCGGTGCGAAATTTCAACTTTTTTTTCCGGGCCGGGCCAAGCTCGGGCCTTGTTTTTAGTTATTATATCGGGCCGGGTCGGGCCTTGTTTTTAGCTATTATATCGGGCCGGTTCGAGCCTTGATTTTAGCTATTATATCGGGCCGCTAAATTTTCTCTACGAGCCGGGCTGGGCTCGGGCCGAAATTTTTATTTTAATATCGGGCCTTACATTTTTTTTCTATGGATCGGGCCTGGAAATTTCCGTCCGTGCATACCTCTATCTTACATATCGAATAATCAAATGATTAGTTCACAAAATTTTGTAAATTTGGACAATAATATCCAAACATTTAAAAAAAAAAAAGTGAACTTTTTAGTGAACCTTGTTCACTTTTACAAATGAGTTTTATTTGAACGAGTTCGTTTAAAAATTTTTGAATTTGAACGTGAACTTAAATCACTTTTCAGAAATTGAACGCGAGTTTGAGTTAGTTCGTTTATTTTGTGAACGTGCCCAACACTGTTATGCATGTTATTTGCATAAAAATGAATACAGTTTATTACAATAAGACACTTAATCATAATCTAGAGTTTGAGCGCTTTTGCTACATTAGTTTTGATAGAGTTATTCAAAAGCTATTGATTCTTTTTTAATTTGTTGACGGTCCCCTATGGAGTTTCGGGAAAAAATCTTCATGGAAATGTACGACTTATACTATTATATTTATATACTAAGAGTTTCGGGATGATTTCTCATGTATTTTTCTAGATATTTAACAAAATGTCTAAAATTGCAAGTGGGCGTTTATCAATGGCCAGGTAGTGTATACAGGGTGAGTCATAAATATCGAAACAATAGGCTATCTCCTTAAATATTGCCCCTAGATCCATAGTTCCAATTGCAAAAATTCATTAAAAAGGGTGAAATTTTTGATAAGATAAGTTGCAACTCCATGGGGGAGGGGGGGGGGGTCTATTAGAAAAATTACGAAAATTAAATTTTTATGTGACCCCTGTAGGACAAAAATTCCAATGAGACGAACTTTCCTTATCCAGTCCTGAATTAGACACAAAAAATTGCATCTTCATATCTTCAAAACAGTTATAGCCGTTTAAATAATTCATCAGGTTTTAAGGGATTAGACACAAATTGAAATGCGCGCAATTCAAGAAACAATGTTACTGTAACAGTTCTTGGAAACATTTAAAAAGACTATTTTTGAGTTAGAGTTTTGATTTTTTTTCTTTTTTGTGATAGTTAGCCATACAATTTGCTAAGAAAACGACATCCTAAAATTTATCATAAAATTTATCAAAATTTCAAATTATTAGTACTAGTTTAAATTGGATAATTTAAAATAGCTATAACTCGAAACATTATTTATCGAATTGCAATTTTTTCCATATAATTAAAGATGAAAATCTGATTTTAGTTTTGTTCCAAGGTTTTTTCTTTTAATATTAGTTTTAAAACTATTAAAAATATTTCTTTAAAATGATATAACTTTTAAAAAAAATTACATTTTCAAAAGTAAATATTTTTTTTCAAATTTGCCGAAACAAAACTAATGTAAAATAATCAAAAATGACATGTTTCAAGTCTGCATTTCTTTTCTTTAACAATTCTTGACTTTTAATAATTTAAATACGAGAACTAATGCGGAAAAAACTCATCATGCAGAAAAACGAACTTAAAGTTTTATATAAAGTTTGGCTTCTAATAAAATTTTTAAATGCTTTTTAAAGAATTGAAAGTGTCTTTTTATAGCTCTTTTTTATAGATCAAACTTCCGATTTAGATTAACTTTTCTCATTTCCATCTACTTTCTGTACTGTTTAAATGTTCGTCAGTTATTTAAAACAATGCTTTTTCTAAGATGCGGATTAAGTCTTTTTTATAAATTTAGCTTTTACAACTTCAGGCTTTTTATCGTCTTTTTAGAGGCTGTTAAAAAATCTGTATTCTAGGCCCAGGCAGGTTCGGGACCGAGACCTTACTTTTTTCTGAGAGTCGCTTGGTCGGACCTAACTTATTTTCATAACGGAGGGGACTGATTCCTTCTTCCTAGGTCTGCATTGAACTAAATTTTCAACCCCGGTCTCGACGCAACCCGTATTAAAATCACTGTCTTTGACAGGCCTAATACGTGCATCATATAAGTAAAATTTGGCTCAATTAAAATTTTTACGAAAAATTTTTACTACATAGATTATGAAATCGCCTTTATTTTACAAGAAAAAAACCCTTTAAAATTCATTTTTTTAAATGAATAGTATACTCAAAGACTAAAAAATTAAATACAATAAAACCAGTTAAGAATATTTGACTAAGATGGAATCTTGCCTTAAACAGAAAATGTACTGATGCCTAAAAAAATAAACTCCAGTTACACCTCCTAAGTAGGGAATTTATCTATAACGTATATTTTCTTTCCTATGTGATTCCGTCTTAAAAGGTGTTACTGTATAAGATTTTTCAAAGTCTCCAACGCATGGAATATGGATTAATGATATTAAAATATAAATGAAACATTGGCATATAAATACAGATTCATTGATGAAATAAATATATCACAGCCTTTCTCGCTTATTTAATAATAAAAAGTATAAATATAAAAAAACGAAAAGCTATAATAATTATTTTTAGTCAGAACTTCTCCATACGAAACAATTTTTTAATCCTTTCCGACACACTGTACCCGGTCTGGAATACCTAATTTTAATTCGAAACATGCAAACGGCGCCAATAGTATTTTAGTAAAATTTTTCTTTTATAATAAAAGCTTAAATTCAGAGTTTCGAAATATCTAAAAAATTCGTTTGTGAATTCCGGTGCCAGTCGATAATTTCTCATTTTACTAACAGTTTTTGCCCGTGCCGGAAAGGCACGGGCAAAACGTTTTTTCCAGGCCGGTCCGCGTTATGATTTTAACAGACACATTTTTCCTTCTTCATTACATTTAGATCATTAACATTTTTCCAGACCGGGCTGAACGTTTCTCCTTGGGAGTTGGTTTGGGTCCGGACCTAGATATTTTGACCCATGCAGACCTCCAGTGCGAACTATTAACATACTGTAAAAACAAGTTTAGCTTCAAATCAATACGCTGTTTATTTATATCCAAAAAAGAGGCACTGTCTTAAATCGACTTTTAATAACAGACAATTTGTGGACGACCCCTCACTTGCTTTCAAAATTAGTCAAAAATTCTTCGTTTACAGGCATGATTAAGTGGTGTAAGTCATGAATTTCGAAGAATTTTGGATTTTAATATCTCTTTGAGGTTTTTAGATACGGTGATGAAATTTTTTTTGTTCAATTTAGGAACGGATAAGAAATAATTTCCTAATTAGTAATTTTACCCTATGGGGCCGTATAAAAATTTAATTTTCGTATTTTTTCAGATAGACCCCCCCCCCCATAGAGTTGCAACTGATTTTATCAAAAATTTCACCTTTTTTAATGAATTTTTGCGATTGGAACTATGGGTCTAGGGACGATATTTAAGGAGATAGCCTATTGTTTCGATATTTATGACTCTCCTTTTATATGTTCCAGAAATTTTTATGTGATGCGCAGTTTCTGACAGTTTCGTTATGTTCAGTAGCGCGTTTCGTTATGTTCATTAGTGCCAACTTTGAAAAATGTTGAGTGGACCCAAAATATTTTGAGTAAAATAACGCATACAGTTTTTCCTTTTATTACATTTATAGAATTAGGTGGGGATGGAACAGATATCTAAAAATGATAATGGAAGTTAAATTATGTTTTATCTAGATAAAATACAGAATTATTATAATTTTATACATATAATTTCATTAAATTATATTCTCACAAATTCTTCCTTATAAATACATTAAAATTTATTACAAATAACAAAAAAAACTAGTCGTTGGGGGCCACCGTAATACTTACCCATCATGGATATGTATATGAAAATAAAACATGTGAGACTGTTTATACAATGCATTGCAATTCATAAACAAAATTTAAATATTATTAATATACATAGTAATGCTATATATTAAAGAACTGCTGATGTACCAATTTCGACAAATTATATAAAACGCCAAACTACTCAAGTAGTACCGAACTGCGTAAAAGAAACATCCTTATAACGCCAAAAATAATAATTCTATTAACTAACAATTAACTGCGTCGGATTAAGCGTCTCATTTTCAATTGGAATATACCTCTGAATTGAAATTTGAATGAAATACAGGGTCATGAAAAATCGAAGAATGTGGAAAACAAGATTACAAATATCTCGGCAACTAATAATCCGATCGACTTCGTTCTATATGCAAAATGTGTGTTATTTTATTGCATTTTACGTCCATTCCTTAGAACAAAAAAATTCGAAAATATTTATGTACCTTTCATCAGAACGAAATTTTCGAGAGTCCGAAAAAAATAGTTCCGGATAATCGAGGTTGCTGATATTAAATAGGGTTCGTCCCATTCTTACATACTAACTACATACAAAATTTCAAGTCTCTATCTCAATTTGTTCGGGAGATAGAGCGTTTACAGACAGACAGACAGACGGACGGCAAAAAATTTTTTCTAAAAATATGTTTTTCGGAATCTCCACTATCTAAAACGTGTAAATCCGTCAAAATTTTTTTTTCGCTTTTCAAAACAATTGCAAGACTTACCCTATACTACGTATGATGGGTAAGTAAAAAAAAAAAATGCAAACTGTGTAACGCATAAAAAACAAAATGTTAAGACGTACCTACTTTTTTAGTCACCTAATTTTTTAATCAATTCAAGACATTAAAATGAAAAAATGGCAGTAAATAGATGGCAAAATATACAAAAAAAAATTATTTTTGAGAAATATTTAACTATACATCCGATAAAGGGATTTCCATTGCTCCTTTAAGTCTAATTGTGTCCTTACTACTATTTTTCAAACGAAATAATTCTTATAACATCTGGGTCAATCCATTTCAAGTGGTCCAGAAAATATTTTTTTGGTTGCTCGACCATTTTTAAAAAATCTGAAATTTTTTGTACAACAACCCTAACATGATGGAAGTTCAAAATGACCGTTATTTTAATTTTACAATTTTTTGTTTGTGCATGGGGGCCATCTTTGTTTCATCGTGTGCAGCGATTTTCTCAGATACTACGATACACAAAATTGTAAATATCTCGTTTTTTATTTTCCTATATTGTATGCTAAGCGAATGCACTGTTTGTCCAAATGAACAAAACCTACTAGAAATGCTATTCGTCCATTTCAATGGCCCCGAATATATTTTGGTTGACTGACTGTTTAAAAAAAAATCGAAAATTTTTTTGTACAACAACCCTAATATGAGGGAAGTTCAAAATGACTATTATTTTAATTTTAATATTTCCCGTTTGAGCATGGCGGCCATCTTTGTTTCATCTTGTGCAGCTACTTCCTCGCATTGTAGTTTGATATCTATTATGTGGCGCGAGATAAAAATCTGGAATTCTGGCTTTTGATAGTATTTTATGGCAGTGTTATGCACAAAGAATTTCAAGAAGGAGATTTGACTATAAGCTGAGATACGGTGATTAAAAAATTTTAAGAAATGCTATTACGAGTACATTAGGAGAAATGACATTAGTCTCTTTTTTTACAATATTTACACAGAAAGTATCTTTCGTTGAAAACAGTTTAATAATAAATGTTTAATTTACAAAGATACTATATATGCTCAACAAAGAGCTCAATACTATTTATGAGAGATGTTATGAGTTCGACCAGTTACTGTTGTCAGTCCATCAGGCTGTTCTTTCTCAAAATTTTTATTTGAAGCCACCCAAGTCTTGTCATCCCTTGTTAACTTGAATGAAATTCTCTAGGTTAAATAATTGAAACCATGTCAACTCGATCAGTTGCAACCCATTGTTTGTAATTTACTTTTTCTGAAATGTGTTCCGAATAAAATTGTTGCAATAGCATTTCTAGTAGGTTTGTTCATCTGGACAAATAGTGTATTGGCTTCGCATACATTCTGAATTGTTTAAATAACACAGAAGCATTTGAAAAAGATATTTGTAATTAACACTTAACTTTGTACCATAAATCATTAATTTAAAAATTTGGAATTATGGACAATTACATAGTAGGTTACAATAGTTTGGCAGTATTGTTTTCACATATAGTCCATGTCATATCTCAGCTTGTAGTCAAATCTCCTTCTTGAAATATTTTGTAGATAACACTACTACACAATACTATCAAAGGTCAGAATTTCTGGTTTTTATCTCGTGCCCCACCAAAGATATCAAAGCCTAAAAAGTGTGATTTTTGAAATTTTTGACGAATTTCGGATTTGTTTCGCAAAGAGAAATCGACTATCAGATCTGGGACTTGGTGTATGAGTACACGCACTTTTGACCTATTTGTAGAAAAAATTATGTAAGGTTGACAGTTTTTCTTGCATGAAAAATTTCCTTTTGCAAACGGATAGATTTTGGAAATTTTTTTAAATTTTGTGTTAAAATTTTACCTTTAATTTTTTTTTTCAAAATTATTCTATCACCATATATTTAGCCTATGTTATTCTAAACAAAATGCTGCAAACCCGATTTCAATTGGGAAAATAAAAGACGAGATATTTACAATTTTGTGTATCCTAGTATCTGAGAAAACCGCTGCACACGAAGGAACAAAGATGGCCGCCATTCACAAACAAAAAATAGTAAAATTAAAATAACGGTCATTTTGAACTTCCATCATGTTGGGGTTGTTGTACAAAAAATTTGAGATTTTTTAAAAATGGTCGAGCGACCAGTGCTGGACCACTTGAAATGGATTGATCCATCTATAAAACCGATTAAATAAATAAAATCAGATGAAATTAGAGCGTTTAGACATCAAAAAATTGAGTGAGCTCGTGCCCCATGGGCCCATATAAGTTGGCGCCACTGGTTATGTTAAAGCAGAATTCTAAATATTTTGTGAAATTTTTTTATCGAACAAGAGTAAGTGCCATAAAGTATTTTAAATGAAATATTAATGCTCATTGCGTTATTATTTAAGAATACACATTTTAATTTAATAAATCACGAAAATGTAAAAATTAACATCTAGAATCGATGAGATCGATCTCAAAGTCTTAAAATTTTATCATTGATGATTAGTAATGCTAAATATATTCAACAAAGTGTTTTATCATGCTGTCTCTCTTCAACTTGGATTAAAAATAATTCACTCTAAGATAAAGATGCAAGTCACGAATAAATAACATAAATTAACATAACTGTAAAAATGCGTTTAGGAGTGCAAAAAAAGATTATCAGCGTATGTCTGTTGAATTAGAAATTGATATTAGTGATCCGAAATAGACTATATTTGATTTAACTATGTTAATTAAGGATAGTGATAACTATAAATCTGGTACGAAACTAATAGATGATATATTCAGTATTATTGTTTGGAAAGAAAAAAAATGATAAAAAAAATTACTAAATATAGATAAAATAAAAATTGAAAGCGCAAAACTCGAGCTCGAATTGGCTAAGATAATAGAGAAAACAAAATGCTTTAATCTAGGTAATTATGAAAGAAAAAAGGGAGTGTAGAACGTAGCTTCTTTCATTAAAAGTGTATGAAGTGAAGATTAACAATCCAAATTCTTCCTCGACCGAGAAGTTAGGGTTACTCATTTATTTTCTTTAGAAAGGTATTTTAATTTCAAATATGGTTCTAGAAAAGCTTAAGTCGGAAATTCTTTTAAATTTGTTAGAGTAAAGGGCAGAAAATGTTATTACATACAAAGAAAATATAGAAACAAAATTTAAGTAATCTAAAGTAGAGTAAAATAAAAAAAATTATAGAAAAAGCTTACATTTAATAATAATAATGATAATCTATACCAGGGCTGTCCAACGCGGCGCCCGCGGGCGCCATGGCGCCCTTTGCAGTTTTCTTGGCGCCCTTTTAAAGGTTCCCTGTTACTAATTTTTTTTTTTTTTTTTTTTTTTTTTTTTTAAATACAATTTTTCTGTAAAAGACACTTTATTTAAAATCCTTGATATTTTCATGAGAGATGTTTTAAAAATAACTACAAGTGTATTTCATGTATCAACAATTATAATGTATGTAATTTATTAAAAGAAAGGCAACAGCACTATATATATTTTCTTTTAAACTAATCATGTGCTGTTGCATTTCTTTATTAATTTATATTTATGCTTTATAAATCTTTTTATAGAAATTATACCGATAAGAATTAATAAATGTCGGCAATAATTTTTTAATACGTTAAGAAGTAAAATGTGAAAAAAATAAGCGATCCTTCTCCTTCGTGCATGAAAGTTCAGCATTTTTGTTTTTGCTATTGGCGCTGTTTCACTGACCATTATGCTGTTTTATAAGAGGGATAAAGGCTGTCTTTTACTCCTCCTTACCATTGAAACTGTAGGTAATTTTTTTTTTTAAATATCTGTAAAATCATGCGAAATGATTTCCATCAATGAAAACTCTTTGGAACTACCCTTGACTTTGTTTCTGTACTTTTTATTATGACTATACACTTCCAAAAAAATATAGTTATTGCAAAATACTTGCGTCCCCCCCCAAAAAAACCTAACTACATCTCTGATTATCATTTTATTTCAATAATAGATGAAATTTTATTTTTGGTTCCTAACAATTCAAAAATGTTTGAGATAATCCCTCGCAGAAAAATGTATTAGAAATTTATTACAATTTACTGTTACTATTACTGTTTTTTTCTTTTATTTATTTTTTTTTAGATTTATAGGAGCATTATGACTCATTTGCATATATATCCTTATATCCTTATATATATTATAAATGTGAAAGTGTGTCCGAAAAATTGGAATGAACTTGGCTTCAAAACGGATGGATTAATGTCTTTGAATTTTTGTATATAGATAGATTATTGATCTGAGATGAACATAGGCTAATTTTTATTTATTTTATTCAAATATTTTTCTTAATAATTCAACATTTCACTATTTTTCATACAGAATAAATTGAAAATTTTTCCATAATATTTAATCATCTTTCTTTTTTCGTTGCCAAAAGATAAAATAACCGGAATAATTATTTCTCTTCTGTAATTAATTTTCAACTGAAAGATTTTCACATGATAAAACAAAATGAAATAAATAAATGGACCCTATTCTGTTTTTCGGTTCGAGATTAAAAACCGCGATTTTACCAATTGTGACGTCAGAGGAATACTGTTTTTCTTCTTATATTATCATATTATATTATATAAAATTTCTTTTACACTTAGAAGACTTCACAAGAATATAACTTCACACTTTACAAGAATATAAATATTTTAGTAGTTTTTCCAGGTATTAATCCGTAATAAAAATGGTCCTTTTTCTTTCTTACGGTTCGAGGCTATAAAATTCAACTTTTTAACAATTGTGACGTCACAGCAATACTTTCCATTAAGAATTTTAAAAATATCAATGTAACGTCATATCTGAAACAAACTATAAATTTTCAAATTTTCAAAAATTCTGTTTTTTTTTTTTTTTTTTTCGTTTGACGAAAACTACCCCCTTTCTGACACCTTCTAACATGATCTAAAAGTGTTTACGACTTCAACCTGTCTGTACACCGGATGCCGAGTGCTTGGGGGTCTGCCGTCTGTTTGTCCGTGTTTCAACTTGAGTAAATATAGTGGGATTCATACGAAAATTATATATGTTATTGAGATTTGTCATAGCATGTGCGACATTGTAAATGAACCAGGCAGCAATTATAGCTGAATCATAGGCGCACTCAAAAGGAGACTTTACATTATGATCTAAGGCGAAAAAATCATTTGTGGTGTATTTTGATAATGTTACATAATTTTAAATGTAATGAAATTTACATGCATTTTTAAGGTTCACAAGAACATGGTTACTATCGAATGTGTAGTATCGTAAGTGTAGTACTTATAGTGTGCGTATAGGGAGCTCAAAAGTATTTCATTATATCATGGTCTGTGAAGAAAAACCATTTGCAGCGTATTTTAATAAGGTTATTTTATTAAGGTTATTTTAATAATATTGAAATTGATATCAGTTTCTGACGTGCACTAAAACAGGATTTCTGTAGAAAATGGGGTGCAAAGATTTAACATTCATTTACAAGATCAAAGAAAAATGTTCGGTAATATAATAGTCTGCGGGGAAAAATGTTCGGTAATATAATAGTCTGCGGGGGAAAATATTCCCAGGATATTTTATTTGCGTTGCACTATTTCAAACATGATGAAATTAAATTACTGAGATAATCAATACAATGATAAATACTGAAATTTACTACAATATGCTTACAGTTAAGTATGATTTGCATCACATTTGTTGTTCATTTACAGAGACGCATAAAAGATTTTGTACCTGTGTCCAGATCTCAGATATTGTATCCAAAATATGGTCTATTAGAAAAGATTGCTGAAGAGCTTTTTCAATTACCGTATGTATTTTAAGGAAAACTAATGCATCCTGAAGTTCAGCTACATTTGGTATATTAAGAGATGTTTGTAGAATTTAAATAAATCATGTATTAGGACTATACAATAAACTGGATATATGGTCATTTGTGCAATAGCGATTCCCTGAAATATGAAATCAATAATTTCAATCGGGTTTTTTGCTTGAACAATTTAAGCTAAATGTGCGGTCGTATAAATATCTGCACGTAATATACAGGATTGTACAAAAGAATTCAAGTACGTTTCTGTCTGTTATTAGAAATTTCTAAAGGTGAATTTTAATCTTCGTTATATTTTTTCTAACTAAGCAAAATTTTAACATTGTATTTAGAGTATTTACAAACACATAGATCATATACATAGCTTCAGAAAAGAATGGGCCGGCGAAGTTATGTATTATGGAAATGTTGGATATTTTTTATTACCTAGGTTTAACACATGAGTTTTTTTCTTTGATATGGAATTCTGAAATGCACTACAACATAATTTCTGTACAATTGGGGTGCGTTACAGTTGTTCTACAGTATAAGTGATTGCAATTTCATTTTCGCGATTGTTCATATTATCTAACATATTTCCCTTTTATTTGACTGAGTTCTTTAAGTCCCCTATAAAGAAAAACTACTGCATACCCTCCCATAAGAAATGTGTTACTTATATATGTTTTAAATTATTTTAATGAAACGTTTTGTTTAATTAAAGCGTTTATCTTTTTTTTTAATGCTACGTGAACGACGTCACGGCTAGTATATTATAAATGTGAAAGTGTGTCCGAAAATTGGAATGAACTTGGCTTCAAAACGGATGGATTAATGTCTTTGAATCTTTGCACATGAACAGATTATAGGAGTGAAATGAACATAGGCTAATTTTTATTTATTTTATTCAAATATTTTCCTTAATAATTCAAAATTTAATTATTTTTCATACAAAATCAATAGGCATTTTTCAGATAAAATTTAACCATTTTCCTTTCCTGTTGCCAAGAAAATAAAAAATTGGAATAATAATTTTTCAGCGGCAAAGAATTTTTAATAAAAAACTTCCATGCGAAAAACTATAATAAAATAATTTAAAAGAAAATAAATATGATGTCATGTTTTAAATAAAAATAAAAGGTGTATTTTTTATAATATATTTAAGAAGGATATTTGTTTAGTTAATGGGAATTTTTGTGTAAAATATGGCGACTTTAATTAAAAGTAAAAAAAATGAAAAAGAATTATATTTTTAATAAAATGATTCACTTATGAAAATGTGACGTCATAGTTGAAATAAAACATGTACTTTATAGCAGTGGTTAAAAATATAAGGGGTATGAATATCAGTAGCTAATGAAGCGAGATAAATAATGACGTCATATTTAAAATGAATCAGAAATATTTTTTACTTATATTAATTAATAAGTTATAAGTTACATACAAATGAATATTTTTATTCAAAACTCATAGTTATCAATGGAAGAAATTTTTTGTGGTTAAAAGGCGAAAAATAAAACTACTGATTAATATATTTTTGGCTCGATTTTTTAACACTTTCGAATAAAATTGAAAAGTTATTATGCTTTCGGTTTGTCTGTCTGTCTGGTCGCTTTCTAACTTTCGTAAATATACTCCGATTTCCATGGAAATTTTGGACGTTCTTAACGTTTACCTAGCACGAATACCTATTGAAAACAAAGTTTCTACCATGATTAGTTTATTTACAGGAATTGTCAAAAAATTTCCTTACATTACGGCATTATGGGGAAAATCGTTTTAATTAAATTTAACGATGTTACACCCTGTGAAACATATTCAAATTTACATGCATTTACAAAGTGCACTAAAATATGCATTTTGTAAAGTATGTAGTGAAAAGGACACTTATTATTCATTTACAGGGTTACACAGAAGAATTCCATTGCATAAGAATAAAAGGAGGAACAGTTTCTGACATATTTTAATTATGATAAACGATTTCATGTATAATCAAATTGATATACATTGCTGAGGCTTAATGTGAGTTATTTCATTCCTAATACGAAGTGCATAGCATTTACAGGGACACATAAAAGATTTCAAATATTATATACTCTATTCGAAGTACTGTATATGATGGATGATGACTGTTGCATGGATGAAATGCATTTTGAATTATGATATGTGCTTTTAAGTTTCGCTAAATGTATGATATTAAATGGAGAGTATAAATGGTAATAGTATAAATAGCTAAATTTAGATATACAGGGTTACACAAAAGATCTCGGAGAGGTTACTGAATATAAGCGTAATTTACTTAAAGGTGGTTTTTAAATAAAATATGCATTTTTATTTTGAACTGCATTTAGTAAACTAAGAAATGTTTGTAGTATATATATAAAATAATATACAGGGTCCCGCAAAGAACTGGATACAAGGTTGTCTTCGGATGATAATTTCTGAAAATGTAATTTAGGTTATAATAAGAAATATTTTTGTTTGAACTAAATTTTAGAAAGATACTTTCGTGTATTAAAGGCACTTGGAAAACTACAGGGCTGAACAAAAGAATTCAAGAATGTTTCTATCTATTAGTATTAATCTCTGAAAGGAAAATTTTTACCAGCAAACAAATTAGCAAATAGGGATTATCAGAAGTTTTTTACCATAAATTCGCGATAAAAAGTTAATTACACATGCTTTTCATCATCGAAATTTTTTGCCTGATTGATCAATTATTTCTTCTTTAAATGTTATGTGAACGAAGTCACGGGTAACTGCTAGTATGTATATATATTACTACTAATATTAAAAAAAGATGTTTTTTACATGTTTTGAGCCATGTTAATAATGGCGCCCTTCATTGCTTGCCAAAAGCTGAGATGCGCCCCTGCATAGTAAAAGGTTGGACAGGCCTGATCTATACTAATAAAAGAACAAAACGCTCTATCTGTCTGTGTATGAGTGTGTCTATGTGTCTGCGATGGCTAGCAAAATCTATGGGACGTACGAGGCTCAATGATTTTTTCAGAGTAGCCAAATATCTCTCCTGATGCACCTGAAGCTCAGAATTTTAATTTTTTGATTAGTTTCATAGATATTAATTATGGAGCGGAACTTACTCTCTTCAAAAAGTCATTTTTTTAATGTTCGGGGAAAGAAATCGTTTGCACATGCGCACAAACCCTTTTACGCACCTCGACGAAAGAAGAAGGATTTATCGGCGTTTATTTCTATTTTTGGATCATTTTATTTAAATCCAAATCAACCAAACTGCTCGACGCAGTTAAACTTAAGAGACATATTTCGAAAGATCATATTTTTAGGTCTCAAATGCAATAATCAATTCGAAAAAATGCTGCAGTTAACCTTTTGAAAACAAATATTCAAAAATAGTCGTTTTTTTCAATTTTTTCTATTATTCTAAATTTTTAAATGTATTTTTCTTTCTTTTGTCCTGGACGTAATTTTTAAGATATAAACAAAACAAAAAGAAGATATTAAAGTTGAAACTTTCTTCTAACCGATAGTGCAATTGGTTTTAAAATATTTGGCTTTTAACCCTTTCAAATATACTGGCAAAAGAAGGTCATTTTGCGACACGCAGAGAGGATATTTTTTCTATGCTACAATTATCTTAATATACATATTTCAACTCAATATTTTAAAATCTTCTCAATAGAACAAATTTATACACCTTACAGAAAATCGAAACGTTCCGACCGATAAAACTATTTTTTTACAAAATGAAATATGCAAAAAATTTGATGAAATCAATAAAAACAGATCGTTTTCATTGTGGTTTTGCCTTAGCAAAGCGTAATCCTATAGGTACCGGCAAACAAAAAACATATTCTTAAAGCTTAAAAAATTTTATAATCTATGATGCAATCGGTTTTTAAAATATAAGATTTAACCCTTTCAAATACACCGGCAAAAGGAGGTCACTTTGCAACTCACGGATAGAATATTTTTTCTACGCTAAAAGTATCTAAGCGTACATATTTCAGCAAATCTTTTAAAAGCATCTCAATAGAACAAATTTACACCCTTTAAAAAATTAAAACATACGGACGAGTAGAAATATTCTTTGCAAAATAAAAAGTGCGAAAAATTTGACGAAATCAATAAAAACCAGATCGTTTCATTGCGGTTTTGCCTTTGCATGGCGCAATTGTATACGTCCTGAAAAACCGGAAACATTTTCTTAAAGCTAAATCACTTTTATAATCTATGGTGCAATTTGTTTAAATAAAATACGAGATTTAACCGTTCAAAGAAACCGCAAACACGAATTACATCCCGGCTCATGGAGAATACATTTTTCCTATGCTAAAAGTAACTAAATATGTGTATTTTAGCACAATCTTTTTAGAGGCTTTCAATAAAAGAGATTTACATTACTTACATAAATTTTGGAACTTTCGTATGGATAAAATTATTTTTTTACAAATTAAAATATGTGATTTTTTTTATGAATTCAGTAAAAACCTGAGTGTACCGTCGCGGTTTCGTTCGCTTTCGGTAAGCATAGTTTTCAAAAAATCAAATTACGTAGAGAATAAAATACCAAAGAGCATGTGCTTTAAATTCAATAACTTTTCGCGATTTTTCCATTTAAAAATATAAATTTTGACAAAATGGACTTAAAGACATAAAATCATAGAAATTTGAGTTTAATTTAAGGGTCATTTAGAAAACAAATAACATATTTGAAAACTGAATAACATCACGGTTTCGGGGGGCAGGTCAGCTAGTAAATATATATATTTGGTGAATTCCATTTTGTGACAGACATGACTGAGAGAACTTTTTTTGTTCATCTTTAAGTACTAAATATTAATTGATAGTTAAAAAATTGCATGGGGTGATGTAAATATAGGCCTTATGCTATAAAAAAACACTAAAATTTTAATTCAAGGAAAAACTTAATTTAATTGAGGGTTAAAATCTGCCGTGACAGACATGACAAAATTTAGACATAGATTTTGACTACACTGTAAAAAAAAATTCAAGAGGTTACTAAAAATTCTTTAGTAAATTTGTATTCCACAGTATTTTTTAGTAACCATTACAAACTTTTTTTTTGCAAGTGAAACAAGCATTTCTTTTGTAAACTGAACAAAATAATTTTTTGTATAACTAACTTAAAAATTTTTAGTATGAGCCACCAAGAAAATTTTAGTAATAGCTCCAAAATTGTTTTTAATAACCTTTACGGGCGCCCGAAGGACAGGAGCTGCATCCAAACTTCTGAAGCGATAGATTTTCGGCAAAACCGCAATAGATGGCAGCACCAAAAATGCTACCTGCTCTGACAGGATTTTCATAATCCCTTTATTAACGAGTACTTACACTACATACATTCGGGACGTATTTGACGGTGTCGAACCCGGGACCTCTTAGCCTAGAATCCGTTACTATAACCACCATGCTATCAAGGCCACACCAAGTGAGTTTTAGTAATACCTATTAAAAATGTAAAACTATTAACTCTATCCATTGCTAACTTTTTTCTAGTAATTCTTACAGATTTTCTAGTAACCGACTAAGATTACTAAAAATTTTTTAGTAATTACAAGGATCACTAAAGTTTTTTTAGTAGATCGACTTTTTTTTTTTACAGTGTAGACACATATTATTATCATTTGCTCTTAATTGGCATGCATACCAAGTCCAGAATTTTTTAGGAAGCAAAATAAGACTTGGATATGTGAAGCAGAAAGAAAAATATTGAAAAATTTGTAAATAGAAAAATAAAAAAAAATATTTAACAGCGTGACAGACATGACAAAGTTTTGTGACAGACATGACACGTGTACAATTTTCTATGAATTTAAGTATTTTTTTTTTCTTAAATATTACTTTCTTTGCTTTTATCACAACTTGGAGATTACAATATGATATAACGGTATATTATGTTAAAAAAATCTCAAAAAAAAAAATATTTAAAATTTATAAAATCCCTTGGAAGTTTTCACTGAAATGAGTTTGTACCAGAAATTTTCTATTTGGCAGATTTTCTTTTAAATAGTAGAAAACTTTAGATTGTGTACGTTTCACATCAAGAAATACCATAGCCATCAATTCCAAGTTAAATAATAATAACTTTCAAATCACAAGATTAAAGCAAAACTGTTTGAAAAAATAATTGTGACAGATAATATTATCTGAAACAAAGAAATTGGTATCAACATAATTATCTGGTAACTATTACATGCATTCTAAATTTAAGCATTTTGTTGAGTTGAGTTGTAAAGAAATATTATTGGTATCAACACTAAGTTAAACAAGTTGGACATTGCACGTGAAGCGTAGCAAATGAGGTGCGTTCGTACGATAACGAAGTTTTAAGATATTACTACTCTCATATATCAATCTCATAAAATTGTAAATAGTGAATTACAATTAAAACGCTCATCAAACAATGTCCTCTCTATACCATTATGTAATGGAATACCTTTGTGTGGCCTTGTAAATAAATAACAAATGTTCTTTGCACCACAAATTATGTAAAATGTATATTATAATATGTACTTTATAGTTTCAAATAAGTTTTATTAAGTTCGAATGAGAGTGTAACACCATTAAAACGCATTTGAAACATTTTTCCCCATTGACCGTAATGTAACGGAATACTTTTGATTGTCCCTGTAAGTGATCTATGCATCCGATTTTCATAAAATGGGAAATAACTCGACAAAATTATGTAATAATTATGCATTTTAAATTTCAAACGTATAAAATACATAAATTTTCCCCATTGACCGTAATGTAATGGAATACTTTTGATTGTCCCTGTAAATGATCTATGCATCCGACTTTCATAACATTTGAAATGACTCGACAAAATTACGTAATAATTATATTTTTAAATTTCAAACGATTAAAATGCATTTGAAATTTTTTTCCCCATTGACCGTAATGTAACGGAATCCTTTTGATTGTCCCTGTAATTGATCTATGCATACGATTTTCATAACATTTGAAATGACTCGACAAAATTACGCAATAATTATATGTTTTAAATCTCAAACGATTAAAATGCATTTGAAACTTTTTTCCCTATTGACCGTAATGTAACGGAATCCTTTTGATTGTCCCTGTAATTGATCTATCCATCCGATTTTCATAAAATTTGAAATGACTCGACAAAATTATGTTATAATTATGTATTTTAAATTTCAAACGATTAAAATGCATTTGAAACTTTTTTCCCCATTGACCGTAATGTAATGAAATACTTTTCATTGCCCCTGTAATTGATCTATACATCCGATTTTCATAAAATTTGAAATGACTCGACAAAATAATGTAATATTCATGTATTTCAAATTTCAAACGATTCGGTTGGGTAGTTTTTGCGTTGTTGTATGCGGACAGACAGACGGACGGACAGACAGAAGGACTGAACGACCACTATAGGTGCTACGTATTTACATAATTACGAACGCACCTAAAAATTACAAAAATAACTTTCTAGGAAAGAAATTAAGGTAAAGTTGGTTGAAAAACTAATGTTGACAGACATGACTAGCGTGACAGACATGCCAAATGTGACAGACATGACAAAATGTAATGCTTTATATTTCACTCAAATTTTAATTTTATCTTTCAATTTTTTTATGAACTGTTCCTTTTGACATATAAAAAGAGAAAATAAAGTGTTAATAATTTTTATCAAGTAGATTTTCTTGAAAATAAAAGAATCGACATTTTCTGTGACAGACATGACATGAAGACTAATATAAAGTTTGGGGGCAATAGCAAAATAACTAAAATGTTTCAGGTGAAAATTTTGGTGTTTTTAAACATACGGTTAGCCATATTTTTAAAAGATATATTTGTTTCAAAAATCTACGTGATATTTAAATGCTGCAAGGGACATTAAACTAGAGATAAAAATAGCAGATTTTTGATTTCAAAGTTAGTCTTGATAATAATTAACTATAAAAATTTATTTTTACAATTATCTTATTATATCTTGTTATTTTCATGAAATTTGACTTATTTTCTATCGATTGGAACAAAACAATACTAATTTAGTTCAAATTTAAAAAATGATGTCCATGTCGTATTTTCATGGAATTCACCATTTCTTATTCTAAAATAATTATTTTTTAAATACAAATGTGAATTATTTTTATTAATTAGATTTTTTATAATATTATTGAAACACGAGTTATCTTTTTCGCAATGATGCTTCTCTCTTCATATGTATATTTTATTTTATGTGCATGCATTTTTGTCTATATCGGAATGGAAAATAAGTATCGAAAGTTTCAATCAATACCAGTCATAAGCAAATGCTATTTTATCAGAAAAAAAATTTTGATATCAAAATTGATTTGCTGCTTTTTCATGTTTAGTTAGTATTAATAAATAAATAAATAAATAAATAAATAAAAAATAAAATAAAATAAAAAAAACAAGATTGTTTATGCAGAAAATCTTTTTATTTCTTCCACTAAAATATGCTAAATCAAGAATATTTTCAAACCTATCTAAAATAAAGACGAGAAGGTACATCCATTATTGATGAGATCAGTAGAGATTATCTTATGTGAAAAAATTAATTTGCCTTAGATCCTTGAAAACTGATTACCATAAAACCGTATTAAAGCAGTGCATAAGCAACTCAAAAGTAGTATAACATGGCTATCACGAAATTGTTACAAAGAAAAAAAAATAGATGAAAGACTTTTTTTAATGCAATTAAAAGAATACCTTGTAAACAACAAGTTTCAAAGTACCATCATCTCATGTTTATAAAAGAAAAGCAGTCCTTGTATTGGTATTTGATATACAGAAAGTCATCCTGACTAATTAAATAAGATTATGTTACATATTATCAACAATTTAATTCAAAAACGGTAAATTTAATTTTCATTTGTAACAGAAAAATCCTGTACAAATGCCTAACCAAACTTTTCTCGAAATTTTAATTAATTTTTTTAAAAAGATATTTTTCTCAATTTGGAGATCTTAATTAGTGTAAATATTAGTTTTAAAGATTTAATATTTTATTTTAAAGGTATAAAGGATGTTTAATCTTGCTGGGGACTTCTAAAAGCACAGGATTCTAGTATATTGCATTTTTTCAATTCTTTTTTCTTAAGACTGTTTCAGTTTAAATGTATAAGACTGATTGAAAAACTCGGCTCTTTCTGAAAACCCTATAGGCTATTTACAAAGAGCTAAGTTAGCTGGAGAATCATTTTTCAGTCAATTTAATATTTTTCAGGTTTATTACAGAGAGCTTCTGCAGCGTTAAGGTACTTGGAAAATAATCCAATTGTTCCTCGATGAAGCATGCTAGCATGGTACTCATTATCACAATGTATGATGTTGTGATGGTACTCAAGATCAAAATGGGTGGTATTATGCCATAGTCCTAATTCAGAAACTCCTTAAAATAATTTATGCAGTTAAAGTACACTGTCAAAAAAAATCTGTAACCTTAGTAATCTAAATTTACCGAAATCTGGTATGCTTACTAAAATTTTATATGTACACTGTACAAGAAAATTATGTCAGTCTACAAATCTTGTAAGCAAAACTAGAGACACTTGTAACTTTACAAAAGAATTTACTAAAACTTTGATAATTTTATTAAAATTTTATCTGTAATCCTCGTTACCGTTACTTAAAAAGTTCTGGGAATACGATTTTCCAAAAAAATTCTTAATAACCTTTTTTTTTTTTTTTTTTTTTTTTTCTGATTCAAAGTGCAAATCTTTTTCTGTTGCACGAATTTTTATTGTTGCTATTGCATAAAAAGTTCTTGGAATATAATTCTACTAAAAAAAAATTTCCTTTTTTTTTTTTTTTTTTTTTTAATACAGTGTAGACTTTTTTGATGACTTCATTCTTGGCTTCAGTATTTTATACATTTTAACATTCTTTTATTTTTGTGATCATTCACAGAATAACTGTTCGCGGTCATCGCAGGCATGCATTCTTTTCAAAGTATTTGTGATTATATTGTATTAAATTTTATTCCAAAATCAAATGCGATTATAATGCAAACATAAAACTGACAGATGTACACTATATGGCCAAAGGTGACCGGCTACTTGCGAATTTTGACATTTTGTTACATATCTAGAAAAATACTTGAGGCATTATTCTGAAACTACAGGTGTGTAAACGTAATAAAACAGGTTATATATATTACCGTCATGATTTTTTTTCCTCAAACACCATAGGGGACCGTCAGCAAATTGAAAAAGAACGAATATCTTTTAGATAACCCTGTCAAAACTAATGTAGAAAACTTCTTCAAACTGCAGATTATGATTAAGTGGCTTATTGTAATAAACTGTGTGTATTTTTATGAGGACAGCGTGTATACTCGTAAAGAAATTAAGCTTTTTATAAAAACAATCCCAAATTTTGCAAAGTCTTTTTTGCTTATAATTTGCAGAGTATTTAATATTAAAAAAAGTGTTCTATTCAGAAAATATGACAAAAAAAAATTATACACAAAACCTTGCAATCAAAATTAAAAAATACCAAAAATTGTATCGAAAATGAGCAGGTTTACTAAATAATTTTTACTGCGTGAATGCTATCAAAATTTCATTTGCATATTGTGTTAGCTAAATGTATAGAGCAATTTTGTGAAAGTCTCAAAAACATAGCTTGAAAAGTCTGAAAATTATCGTCGGTAAAATAAGCTCAAAATCCGTTGTTCCCAAAATGAAGCAAAAAAAAAAAAAAAAAAAAAAATCTTAAAGCTGCTTGTTTCAGAAAATATGAATAAAAATAATTTATTTTTTAAAAGAAATTTGCATTTTTCTTCATAAAACTTAAAGATTTAATATGATTACAACAAACCAATACCGTTTTTCCTCTGCCAGAATCGAATTTAAGATTCAGGAGTTCGAAATATATTAAATTGGATACACGTTTAAAAATTGTGCTTTAACAACAGGATTTTAATACCACATTTATTTTAGCTAAAAGAGTAAAAATTGGTTGTCATTTTTAAAAATAGCTTTTCTAAATGTTTTTTTTTTTTTTTTTTTTTTTTTTTTTTTCGTAATACATTTTTGTAAAGCTTAGGATGCAGTGCATACATATCAAATACACCTTAAGTACAATATTGGTTTTCACAGTATTATTTTATCGTTTTACGAAGAGATAATGGTCTATTTCCATGATTTTATTTGACCCTATTTTTTATGTAAATACGTAGCACCTATAGTCGTCATTCAATCCGTCCGTCTGTCCACATCCGTCCGCCCGCATCTATCAACGCATAAACTACCTAACCGAATAATTTGAATTTTAAAATATATAATTATTACATAATTTTGCCGTTTCAATTTATTATGAAAATCGGACGTATAATTAAATTACAGGTTACAGGTACGATCAAAAGTATTCTGTTACATAACTACCAATGGGAAAAAATAGTTTCAAGTGATTTTAATGATGTTACACGCTTTCGAACATAATACAGTTCATCTATACATCTATGAAATAGGTACTAAAATATGCATTTTGTACAATCTGTGGTGTAAAAAATATTTTTTATTAATATACAGGATCACACAAAAGTATTCTATTACATAATGGTATAAGGGGGAAACATTGTTTGGAGTGCGTTATAATTATATTAAACACATTTCACTATTTCACATTTTATGAAATGGGTGCACTTTGCTGAGGTTTACTACAAGATAATTCCTGTATAATAGAAAGCATTTACCATTTTACAGGTACACAAAAAAGATTTCGGTTATTGTATTGTATCCGAAGTACTGTAGTTTTTTAAAAAACTTCATTGTAGTACGAACGCACCTTATTTGCTACGTCTGGTGCATAATTTCCAACCTGTTACTTATACCCATCATACGTAGTATAGAGGATAAATCTTGCAATTGTTTTGAAAATCGAAAAAAAAAATTTGACGGATTTACACGTTTTAAGTACTACAGATTCCGAAAAACACATTTTTAGAAAAACAATTGCCGCCCGTCTGTCTGTTTGTCTGTCACTCTGTCTGTCTGTGTGTCTGTAAAAGCTCCCGAACAAATTGAGACAGAGACTTGGAATTTTGTATTGCACATTATGTAAGAATGGGAACTATTAGTTAACTGTTAGTTAGTAAACTGTTAGTTAATATGATTATTATTTTTGAAATTATAAGGATGTTTCTTTTAAACAATTCGGTACTACTTGAGTAGTTTGGAATTTTATGTAATTTGTCGAAATTGGTTCATCAGCAATTCATTAATAGAGCATTACTATTTACAGTCACAGTAAAAAAAAAATCTTGACATTTGCGATTTTAGGCGTTTTGTCAAATATCAAGAAATATACATGAGGAATGAATCTGAATCTCCAGATGTATAAACAAAATAGTACAGGTCATATATTTCCAAGAAGATTTTTTTCCAAAATCCAATAGGGGACTGTCAACAAATTGCAAAAAATGAATATCTTTTGAATAACCCTGTCAAAACTAATGTAGCAAAAGCGTTGAAACTGCAGATTATGATTAAATGGCTTATGGTAATAAACTGTGTTCATTTTTATGCGGATAGGATGTATACTCGTAGAGAAATTAAGGTTTTTATAAAAAAGGTTTTATAAAATCTGAAAGCAGGGCCGTAGCTAGAAGTGAATAATAGGAGGGGGGGGGAGGGGGCTCCTGAAAATGTACTGAGATTGCTCATATTTTTTCTCTCTCTCTCTCTTTGACAGAGAAAGATAAATTAGAGCATATTCACACTGTAGGTATTATGTTTTTTATTAAACTGTTGTAATAACTTCATTTTATGCCAAGAAAAAGGCATAATGATGACAAAATTTGAGTGTATAACTAGTGCAATATTAAACATCATGTTAGCTTCATATGTGCGATTAGGATGCGCGAGTGTTGAAACAATTATTTTAGTTATAATTTAATATTTCTGCAAAACTGAGAAAGGGCCTTAAAACTAAATTAGAATTTCTAATAGAATTTTATTTGGATTTTCGGAACATAAATTCATTTAATGACCTTCAAATCTTTTCCAGGGAGGCTCAAAATGTTTTAGGGTGGCTCAGCCTCCTTAGCTGCGGCCCTGTCTGAAAGTTGTGTACGAATGTTTGCCAGGTCAATGTTAAAACGGATCAATTACTGCTTTTGTATCTTTGCATGCACTCTAAATAATAATTTTTTATTTTACAGTATGATACTGACAGCAGCAGTTTATAACTGTAAAATAAGCAGTAATACACAATCGTGTAAATTAATTCAACAGTTCTGGCATTTCTTTACTTGCTGATTTTATTGTTTATACTGCAAATCTTACAGTTATAAACTGGTGCCCCAGCTGCGGGTATTATACAGTAAAATGAAAAAATATTTTTTATAGTATCGCTGGATTATAACACAAAAAGGGACACAAGCTATGTTTATATATTTTATTCAAACATTTCCCTTAATAATTCAAAATTTTATCATTTTCGTGAAGAACCAATTTACATTTTAATTTATCATTGCCGAAAAATTCAAATCCGAAATAATAATTTCTGTTGCAATTTTGGCAGTTTCATTTTCATGCTAATTTTTACATATTACGTATTATTTGTTATAAAATTTCACTTTTTCAATAATGTCAAGGTCCCTATAAATATAAGAAATACTGCACTGTCAAATGTGATAATGAGTTACTTAATACCGTATATATATGTATTTAATTATAGGGAGTAAATGTTTTGCTTAATTTATGCACTTATCTATTTTTTAATGCTACATGAATCATCTTACGCGTAAGTGCTAGTTAATAATAAGTTTGAAGAATTAATTAATCTCATAAATATTTTATCAATAGTTGAAAATTATAATTGTTCAGCTTATTTGAAAAATGATTATTTCAGTTAATCCCATATTACTTACTTGGGTAAGACTTGCAATCGTTTTGAAAATCGAAAAAAAAATTGACAGGTTTACACGTTTCAGATACTGGAGATTCCGAAAAACATATTTTTAGAAAAAAAATTGCCTTCCGTCAGTCTGTGTCAGTTTCTTTTATATTACGCAGTTCGGTACTACTTGAGTATTTTGGCGTGTTATATAATTTGTCGAAATTGGCTCATCAGCAATACATTAATAGAGCCTTACTATGTACAGTCGACTCTCGTTAATTCGAAATCGAATAATTAGAATCTTCGCTTAATTCGAACTAAACATGAAGTCCCGAAATTTTTATGGCAGAATAACATTAAACATTTTCATTAATTCGAACCCATTTTCTCTGGACTTCGTTTAATTCGAACTTACGAGAATTCCGATTTTTCATTTTTCTTTTCTTTCTCACGGATTTCAGATCATTTGATTAACTTTCTTTCTTTGATTTTTGTGAAAATTGTTCCGAACGCGTATGCATATAATCCCATGCATTTAATATCCACTTTTTTAGTGCCCCGTCTGTCCATCAGTGATGCTTCAATTTTTTCTTCCATTGTGCTTGTTTCTAATCTTTTAATTATTTTACGTATTTATACATTCTAATTTAATATTAAGTCATATTATAATGATAATAGACAAAATAAACTTTAAAAAAAAACTATAACATTAATTCCTTTGCAATAGTATCATATTAAGCATTTTTCCATTTCGTACTTTCCGCATAATTCGAACTTCGGATAATTCGAACATTTCTTGTGATCACGACGAGTTCGAATTAACGAGAACCGATTGTATATTAAAAAAACTATTTAAATATGCGGTTAAATTTTATTTTGGAATTGCGATGCATTCTCTAAATAGTTTACACGCGTTTTATTTTCATATTTTATAATATGCATATCCATGATGGGTAAGTATTACACTGCCCCCCACCCCCCAACGACTAGTTTTTTTTTATTTGAATTGCGTTTATATGTAATTAGAAAACTGAGATGCGCAAATACATAAAATTACTATCAATCATCGTTTTATTTATGGACTATAACGGAGCAGTTAAAAAAGTAGGAAGGTTTCTTACCAACATCCTCATTAATTCATCTGATCGTTTTGAAAATCATCCAATTCTTTTTAAAACGTGTTCCGTATGGGCGAATGCAAGGACTAGGGACAAGGGAAGGCCACCTGTACTTTGAAATATAATTAGCTATATATTTTTTTTTCTTTTATGATTTTGAAAAACAAAAATAGTATTTCTTTTCCACTGACTTGGAATAATTATACACTAACTAGTAAGAGGGAAAAAAATGAAGGATTTTATTTATGTCGAAATTTGATTTTTCTCATCCTGAAATCTCGTGAAGCATAGCATTTAGTTATGTTTTCGATATACATTCATTACATCTCGTTTTATGTTCATTTTAAAAAACAACTTGAAAAGGGGGGGGGGGGGGGGGTCATGGCAGAATGATGAAGCATGTGATCGGTTAACAAACTGTTCGGTTTATGAGCACTTTGACGAGAGATTTTTATATTCGGACTACGAATACCCCATAAAACAAAGCTAAACTGACGCTATGCTGTGCTTCAGATTTGCTGAGCTGTATTTAACTACATATGCTATCGACTTAGAGAACATTTTAATGGTTATATATGGATAATTAGTTCCCATAATAGGCTACCGGGAATCAGGTCCTACATTTTAAGACTTTCAAATTAGAATGAAAAGATTAGAAACATTAATTTTTATATTTTAACACCATCGTTTTCAAAGAAATATTTTTAATTGCATATTAATTATTTTTTAATGAAATTTAGCTCCCAAATTATTAATAGGTTGACGGCTTCATTTAAGCTTTATCGGACCTGCAAAAAACACGATCGTTTAGGGAACAAAAGAGTTTTTGAAAAGTCAAAGTGGCAAACTGATATGATTTAATGCTAAATCAATGAATGTGATCCTAACGTTTTTACAAAAAACATGAGACTTAGCTACGACACGGACAAAACTAACAGAATTCGATCTGTTCATATTAAATAAGGACTTAAATTAATCTTATTATAAAAAGAAGATGTTTTTTATATATTTATTAGATTTTAAGAACGAATTATTTAATTTCCCACACAAATGTATGTTAAATCTACGATCGGTTGACGAACAAATCGTTAGTGACTGTTTTGAAACGGCTTAAGTTTGTTAACCTAGCAAAACCTGTACATTAGACAAGAAAAAAAACTAGTCGTTGGAGCCACTATAATACTTACCTATCATGAATATACATAATATAAAATATGAAAATAAAACATGTGAAAACTATTTATAAAATCCCTCGCCATTCCAAAATAAAATTTAAACGTATGTTTAAATATTCTTAATATACATAGTAATGCTCCATTAATGAATTGCTGATGAACCCATTTCGACAAATTATGTAAAACGCAAAACTGCTCAAGTAGTACAGAATCGCGTAAAAGAAACATCCTTATAACTCCAAAAATAATAATCATATTAGCTAACAGTTTACTGCATCAGATTAAGCGTCTCATATGCAATTAAAATACTATCTTTGAATTGAAATTTGAATCAATTACAAAGTCATGAAAAATCGAAGAGTGTGGAAAATCGGATTACACTATCTCGGCAATTAATTATCCGATCGACATTGTTTATAATGCAAAATTTGTGTTATTTTATTGTCTTTTACATCCATCCTTTAAAAGGTAAAAAAAAAATGAAATTTTTTATGTACCTTTCGCCAGAACGAATTTTTCAAGAATCCGAAAACAATAATATTGAATAGGCTCCTTTCCATTATTACATACTAAGTAGGAATGGGCGATGTAGAGATTTCTTAAATCGATTTATCATCCATGTAACATCGCAATTTAGTGCTACATCGCGATTTAACACTAATTTTACCCTCTATAATACGAAACCTATCATTTAATTTTTAGTAACAAAATACGGGCTTTATGCCCCCACCCCCACCCCCGCTTGTATTAATTTAGCATTTAATTGTTCAAATAACTAAAAAAAAGCATATTTTACACACGAAAAAAAAAATACTTTTTTTTTTAATTAGTGATCTGTTTTAATATTTTTTATAAACTCATCCTTAAAGAAATAAAATAAAAAAGGATATCTTTTCATTGTGTCTGACTTGTTTTGGATGCTACAATCTAAATTAGTTGAGTAGGGAAGCCTGGGGGCAACTTCCCATAACAGGCTCAAATAGCACTTCATTGCTAATAACATGCATGCACTTGTTTTTACAGACACTGAGTTAAAAACTTATTGAAGTAAAACAGAAGCAGATTCACTGATAAATTTAGCTGTTCATTTACCATCAGAAGAATAGTAGTATAAAAAAAGAGGGGGGGTGGGGGGGTGGGGAGTAAGAGATTTGAGAGAAAAAAGTAATTTTTTTTTTAATTGTTTTCCCCTGTAAAATTAGTAATAAAACATGATCTTAAATATATATATCTTTTTAATCATAAGCAAATGACAAAAAAAGTAAAAAATTGCAAATCTACAGAAAAATCCATTGAATGCTCCCTCTTTCTGCTGTAAAAAAAAAAAAAAAAAAAAAAAAAAAAATTAAATGAAACATTACAGAACCCTCTGAAAGTATTTTTAATTAATTACATAATAATTAATTAAAACTAAAGTATTCTAATGTTACACAATTATATGAAAAATAATTTTTCATCAAAATAATGCATAAAAATATAAACTAAGAATGGATTAATTTTGATTTTAATCTTAAGACTTTTTTTTTTATTTTTCTCCGACATAATTAGTGAATCAGTTACAAATAAAACACAATAAAATGTTATTTGGATTTTAATTAATAAATAAATGTGTTTTTAATGTACTACACACATCAAATACAGTTGGCATCTATACTAGTGAGTGTATTTCGCATTATTATACAGTATATCTTGGGGAGGGGAAATAATCCAAGAGCTGAGCATACAACAGAAATTGAGTATTGCAGATACTGGAATGTCCTTGAAATCTATTTGCATCCAGTGTGAAAAAAGAAATAAGTTATTTGAAATGCATTTGGAATCAAAGCTAATGAATATATTATCCAGAATAAAGCTATATTTCTTGAAAAAATAATCAAACTGAATATACTAAAAGCACATGGCAAAAAAACTCCGCAATATTGAAAATACAAAAACGTCATCGAAATCTGATTGCATCCAATAGAAAAAAGAATTAACCAGTTCTCTAATTAGACGTAATCAACGTAGATATGCATATTTTGATGAAAAAAACTGTATTTCATTTGGCGATCAATAATTATTATTTTAAGTCGTCACTTGGCGAGTGATGACTAGAGTGGCGATCGATGATTAATAAATTACTTGAAATGCATATGGAATCAAAGCTGACGAATATATTTTGCAAAATAAAACTGTATTTCTTGAAAAAAATATTTAACTGAAATAGATAAAAGAATGCTGCAAAGAAAACGAAATATTGAAAATACTGCCATGTCATTCAAATCTGTTTGCATCCAGCAGGAAAAAGAAATAACCACTTTTCTAATTAGATGTAATTAATGTAGAGATGCATATTTCCATGAAAAAAAACTGCATTTCACTTGGCGATTGAAAATGGATTTATTAAATCGCCACTTGGCGAGTAACGACTAGGATGGCGATCGATAGCCAACAAATTACTTGAAATGCATGTGGAATCAATGCTGATGAATACATTTTTTCAAAATGAAACTGCATTTCTCGAAAAAATAATCAAACTGAACACAGTAAAAGAACTCTGCAAAAAACCAAAATATTGAAAATACAGCTGTGTCATTGAAATCTGTTTGCATCCAGTAGGAAAAAGAAGAAAACACTTTTCTAATTAGATGTAATCAATGTAGAGATGCATATTTCTATGAAAAAAACTGCATTTCACTGGGCGACCGAAAATAGATTTTTTTTAACCGCCACTTGACGAATGACGACAAGGGTGGCAAACGAAGGAAATTTTTTAATTGCCACTTTTATATTTTTAATAACCACATGGCAAGTGACCGCTGCTAATTTTAAATCAAATCCTACTATATCAATTTAACACGAGCTTGCAATGTTTTTCTTAAATAGTCTTTTTTTTTTTTAAATCGCCTTTTTCTTAAATCGAAAACATTGAGGTTTGTGATGTGTGTTTAAATCGGATCCTACTAAATTGATTTAACACCAACTTGCTCTGTTTCCCCTAAATCATCTTTTTCTTACATCGCATTTTTTCCTAAATCGGAAAGCATTGAGGCTTGCAAAGTTTGCTTAATTCGCTAAATCGATTTAACACTAGTTTGACATGTAAGCAGTATATACACCAAAGTAGATAACTCAATTTTCTGATATTAGCTCTGAATCATTATTTAAAATCGATTTAAAACCAATGGCTAAATCACGATTTAAGACTGACTAAATCGCGATGAAGGCGATGGCTAAATCGCGATGTAAGGCGATGGCTAAATCGCGATTTCCGATGTAGCGATTTAAGAAACTGACTAAATCGCGATTTCCGATTTAAGAGATAAATCGATTTAAGGCCCAGGCCTAATACTAAGTACAAATTAAATTTCAAATCTCTATCTCAATTTGCTCCGGAAATACAGCGTTTACAGACACACAGACAAACGGACAAACATATACACAGACAGCAGGACGGCAATTTTTTTTAATAGTTTTTCGTATCTCCAGTATCTGAAACATATAAATCCGTCAATAAAAATTTCGATTTTCAAAACGATTGAAAGACTTACCCTATATTACGTATGATGGATAAGTAAAAAAGAAACTTTCAATTCTTTATTTTTGAAAAAAACTATCATCTTACTTTTGTATATTTTTTTATTTATTACATTTCTGTATTACTTTTGAGATTGCCATGTTTAAAAATTATCTTGCCTGTGGTTTGATGAAAAAAAAAAAATATTTATTTATAACATTTCTGTATTACTTTTGAGATTGCTATGTTTAAAAATTATCTTGCCCGTGGTTTGATGAAAAAAAAATTTCTTAATTTATTCCAACTTTACAGCTTACATTGTATATCTACGTACTTCTTCGAAAACTTTGCTCATGAGATTGCTATGTTTAAAAAATGTCTTGCATGGAGTTGCATAAAAAAATTAATTTAACCTATTTCAAGTTTATGTTCTTAAAAGTAAAATAAATAGAAAAAAAACGGCTTATGTTGTGTATCTCATGCACTTTTCTTCGAAAGCCTTGTCCCTTTCTAGAGTTCTTTCTACCGACACCCATTGTGTTTCACAAAGTCCAAGTATTTTGTAATTTTTTATTTCAAAGCACGAAAAAATACAGTTATATTAAAGTAACAAAATCAAATTAAGTCATTAGTAGAGACTGTATGATATACACTTATATATTTGCATATAAATTATGCATATTTTGGATATATATGTTCTATAAAAGGGCCTATTTCTATTACCTTTCTTTTTAAAAATCTGTAGGTATTTACGTTTTAATACTCATATAAAATATTTAGAGAGAGAGAAAAAAATACGAAAAATCATGCATCAAACATAACTTACGAAACGCTTTCCAAAAAATCCCGAAAACTGTAACCGAACTTCACTTTTAAGGTGGAAGAAGATTGGTAAATGAAAAGTAAGTTTAGAAAACACATAATACATGAAAAATTCCAGTTTCTGTAATTACCGCCAAGAATCAGAAGGTTACGTGAATTATTTTGTTTACTAAAAGTTAGTTTAGTTACTCTGTAAGAAAAAAAAAAAAAAAAAGATTTGTAATTTTACCGATGTAATGTTACAAAAACCTGTATGCTTATTAAACTTTTATCTGTACACTGTACAAATAATAATAATAATAATAATAATATTTATAATAATAATGCTGTGATGGTAATGTGTACTAGCATGTGGACAAGAATGGATATTTCGCAATAAGACAAAAAAAAGAAAATTGCAAATTTTCTAAAAATATTTTAAAAAAAATTCATTTCGTTTTCGAATTTTTCGGGAAGAGGAAGGGAATTGTAATCCCATCAGCCCCTTTTCTCTTTATTGGTGTAAATGTGAACTAATACGGGACTAACGAGAATGACTAGTCGGCAGTCTGATCAGCGCCGTGCGAAAGGAGGAGCGAAGGGGGCGGTCGTCCCGAGCGCGGAAATTCAGGTGGGGCTAAATTGAAACTTTGCTCGGGCGTAGTTTTCTCTTCGCACGCCCCTGAGTATGATAGAAATAAAATTACACTTTTTTGTCTAAAATAATAGTGAAAAAAAGTCAGTACCTTTTTTTATATACCACTTTCGACAACTTCGAGGATGTGCGGTGGGTGGGAAGAGGGGGAAGAGGGAGGCTGATGGGTACTCCCAAACCTGGTACTGGTAGATATTGAAGGTAAATGTGATTTGGGGGGTTCTCTCCTATGCCCTAGATTTTAGATCGAATGGGCAATAATGACAGAATCAAAACTTTTTCAATGAACATATACTAAGATTTTAAGTTCCGATTATGAATTCTTTGACTTGTTGCTCCCATATCGAATTTTCTTTATCTCTTCCTAGCGTGGTTAGGAATTTTCTTCTCTTTTATGTTTTGTCTGTCGTGTTTGTGCTGCTGCCATCTATGAGGAATATAAAGAAGAATACTCACGCAACATGCATCTATTTAATTATGATTAAATAGATGCATCACCAGTGTCTGATTCAGGGCATTTGAGCTATGGGCCAGGGCTCCTGTCCGAATGTTGCTGAATGTTTTTCAATTCTTATCTAAAATCTACTGTAATTTTAACATCGAATAGAACTTTAAAGTTCATTCTACATTCTACTGAATGTCCGTATTGCATTTTTATAACATCATGTATTTTGTTTAAAACAGCCACATTTAATTACTGAATTACAGCAATTATTTCCTTTTATTTTTATAATTTTTAAAAGATATATTGTATTTTTATTTATTCCTCGTCAGATTATTTGGTATTTGATAACCCTAGTTCATAGGCAGCAGAATCCCTAATATATTAAATAATTGTAGCTTGATATTCCGGAAAATTTATTATTACTTGTCAGTGACGCATCCAGGATTACGCTTTGGAGGGAGCTAGAATATTTTAGAGGCTTATGTGCGCGCAAATCTGGCCCGCACGTTGCCGAGCTAAGTCTTCATTCATTTGATTTCATGGGACGTGCCGGATTTTTCCTTTCCTGACTTAATTTTTTCTGCTGTCTTGTGTTGTAAATTAGCCGGAGAAATTAAAAAAGTTTTTGTTTGTGTGTGTGTGTGGGGGGGGGGGGTACTTTGGAAGCTTTTAACAAGTTAAATAATGAAATACTGTAGTAAAATATATTTCCGTTTTTACGATTTTTTGATGCGTTTCTGTATTTGGATAATTTTAAAGCGTATTTCCAATCAAGCGATTTAAAGTTTTATTATTAAGTTATCAAAATATTATGAAGGTTAAAACAAGCAAGAGGTTCCACGCGGTTTTAAATTTTTGTTTAAGTAAATTTTAAACAGGCGAATATTTCAAATTTCATAATAAAATTTATAAAGGAAAAAAAAGAGAAACCCACACACAAAAAAAATAGGGATTAGGTTAGGGGATCGCTGTAGTCAACGAGTAGAGAGAAAAGATTCGTTGTAATGTCTTCGCCATTACTTGCGGCGCCGATATGAAGCAAATATCATAGGTAAGAGGCACATTTTGAACGCTTGTTATGAGTTGTAACATTTTTCATTTCTATTTTGTGCTTCGATTAAGTTTTTTGTTAAATAAAGGCATTTTTACACCGCTTGTTATCGTTTTTTGCATCACGGTCACGATCGCGTTTCCGATCCAGAGTTTTTATGCAGTTATTGCTCCTTGTGACCTGGCCGACCCTCACGCGCCATTTGGACATGACCTTTTAACCATCCTCTATGATGGAGTAAAGCTTTGAAACCGTTCCCGAAAGGCGTAATCATGATCATGCGCCATAAGATGCATAAAAAATCTTTCAAATATCGAGCTGGTAGAACAGAAAGGTATTAATTACTTGCGTGAATGATCTTTTAGAATATCATAACATACGCTACGTTGATGCCTGCTGTTTACATGGCAAACAGCTAGCATGCGTAATTTAATGTTTTCATAAGAAGAAAGATAATTTTGTGATGATAGAGAAATGATTTGTGATCCTACCAGTAATTCTTTAGGAAAGCCGTAGAGAATGTCAAAAATATTTTTGAATTAAATGAATAAGAAATTGTATGTAGCATTTGATAATATAATATTTAATAATCAGGCAAATTTTTTATCTTATTTCTGCATTCCAGCAATTATTTTTCCTAAAGAAAATTACTATCTTATTTTTGATTGAATTTCGTATTAGTTGTTTAAAATGATTTCATCATACTAAAATTATGGTTTTTTATCATACTAAAATTATCTGTCTCTCTCTGGGGCTGATTACCGAGAAACCAAATAGGCCGTGGCCTTGGGCCCACTGGTTTTTGGAGCCAAAAATTAAATAAAATAATATAGGAAAAAAAGTTTTTTAATTGCAGTTTCCGCTGTTATTTTTCAAAAACATAATTTAGTTTGGTTAATATACAACTGTATCATAATATCTAATAATTATTTCCCCCCCCCTCTCTCTATGCTCTCCTAACCCCCAAAATATAGCAACTTTTTCGCTGTGCCCCCCCCCCCCCCCCCCGAAAAGACGCTATATATTGACGTACTAGTAAATCTGCAGATCAGGGACTTCAACATCAGCTGTACAAATCTTGTTTTTATATTTTAATCACACTTTAAATAGCATCTAAAATGTAGGCTTAAGTCAGTTTTTCATATTGCAAATTAGCGTGACTATTAGCGTGGCTATCGAATCATTGTAGAAAAAGGAAAAACAGAGTCAGGTAACGTCAAAATGTAAAAATATATACCAATATCTCCGTATTCAAGTTTTTATCACAATTATAATATTTTCGTTACCCTAACTGTATGCAGGAAGCAAAAAGAGATCTGATATCTGATATAAATGCATCTAAACTATTTAAATGGAAAAAGTTACGAAAATCATCCAAAGATAGTTTTTTGTAATTTAACTATTGTAATTTTAATTTAATTATGCATCTTTGGTAACAGCTTAATCATCTTTAAATGCAGGATATGCATTGTAATGCAATTGTTCTAACTGTACGCTGTTAAAAATTTCGCTCTAGTTTGAACCAAATTTTTAGGCTCAGTAGCTGCCCCCATAAGATGGTGTAATCATTGGTTTAAGGTTTTACCACCTTACAGTGGCAGCTATGGAGCACCAAAATTTGGTTCAAACTACACTGTAAAAAAAAATTCAAGAGGTTACTAAAAATTTCTTAGTAAATTTGTATTCCACATAATTTTTTAGTAACCATTACAAACTTTTTTTTTGCAAGTGAAACAAGCATTTCTTTTGTAAACTGAACAAAAGAATTTTTTGTATAACTAACTTAAAAATTTTTAGTATGAGCCAGCAAGCAAATTTTAGTAATAGCTCCAAAATTATTTTTAATAACCATTACGTGCGGCCGAAGGGCAGGAGCTTTCTTCGAGCTGCATCCAGACTTCTGAAGCGGAAGATTTTCGGCAAAACCGCAATAGATGGCAGCACCAAACATTCCTACCTGCTCCGACAGGATTTTCATAATCCCTTTATTAACGAGACATTACATACATTCGGGCGTATTTGGCGGTGGCAAGTTTCGAACCCCGAACCTTTTAGCCTGGAGTCCGTTACTATAACCACTATGCTATCAAGGCCACACCAAATGAGTTTTAGTAAGAGCTATTAAAAATATAAAACTATTAACTCTATTCGTTGCTAACTTTTTTCTAGTAATTCTTACAGATTTTTTTGTAACCGACTAAGATTACTAAAAATTTTTTAGTAATTACAAGGATCATTAAAGTTTTTTTAGTAGATCGACCCTTTATTTTTTACAGTGTAGGACAAGATTTTTAACAGTGTAATACACTTATTGAACAATACGCATTTCAATTGATATTTGTATTTTGAATCCCCACCTCTCTTCCTTTATCTAAGGATATCGTTTCTTGACCGTTACTTCAGCTAGCAAATACGAGAAATTATATTAAACATTTATTTTAAACTAGAAAGATAGATCACAATAACGTGTTCGCGTTCCCTTTCCGTCTTCTTGCAATGGAACTTTCGTCTTCGAACATTGCATTTAAAAAAATCTATAACTTTCAATTTTTTTTATAAATAAAAAAAAAAAAAACTATGAGACTTTATTTCGTAATAAATTTTATAGCTAATACTTAAAAAGAACACACGTTACAAGATCGGAAAATCAAATCTAAACAGTAAATATTCACTCGTAATGTCCCTTGAAAGAATATATTTTTAGGAATAATAGTGGATTCATTCTCAAGAGTCATTCACGACTGCAAACAAAATATTAAAAGAATCCGAATATAAAAATTCCAACAATATTGCATTTAAGGCACACCTTCCCTTAAATTAGTATATTTTTACTTTCTTTTAGCCTTACAAGAAAAAAGTATTGGATTCGTGAAAATTTTCGAATTCCGGTTTTTGACGGATTTACACGCTTTAGGGGACAGAGATTACAAAAAAACATGTTTTTACTAAATGCCTATCTGTGAGTCTGTGACATACAATTTGTGACGGTCTATTTCAAGAATTAATGAACGGAATTTAATAAAAGTTTATATTCAGGTAGACCCTTATATAAAATGATGCTGATTAGTTTCGGATTAAATCGATCAATAGGTGGCGCTGCTACGCTGCATTTTTTACGGTTTACGCAACCGCCATATCTCAATAACTAATGAAAGGATTTCCATTAAACTTCAAATTCGGATAGTCCTTGACATGAATTGATGTTATTCAAATTTTGGTGTAAATTACTCAAAAGGTGATGCTTACATGCTGCATGTTTCACGATTTTTTGCAATAGCTCTTCCTCAAGAACTAATGTACGGGAATTTAATAAAAAATTATTTTCAGGTAGTCTAATATATATTGACATGATTAGTTTTTGATGTAAATCGGTCAACAGATGGCACTACTATGCTGCATTTTTACGATTTATGTAACAGTTCTATCTCAATAACTAATGCACGGATTCCCATCAAACTTCTGAAGTTTGATGCAGAGTTCTATCTCAAGAACTAATGAACTAAGGACGAACTTTTTCAACAAACTCCTGATTCTGGTATAGCCAGGGGCGTAGCTGCAGATACTTATTCGGGGGGGAGGGGGGAGATTAAAAAATTTACCAACTTGAAACAAACTACTCAAATTTACAATTCAAATGATATGTGCAACATGATAGTTAATAGTAAAAAAAATTTCTTTTCAAAGAAAAACACAGAAACTAAAGACTTAAAAATTGTAATTATAGTTCATTTAATCCCTTTGCGACGGGAGTCTTTTACGAAATTCTTAATGTTTTGTCACCAGATTTTAAAAGCAGAAGTTTGTGTCTTTTTAAATACTCCGGTTAAATAAGGTAAATTTTATAGTAAAATGTTATCGGTGAGGATAAACTCCTTAAGCCTGTTTGCGGCACATATACGTGTCGTGCGTTCCCAAGGGGTTGATAAAAGTTTAAATTTACCTCTATCACTTAGATAATTAAAATCAAAACTAGACTATTTTGTTATTTTCCTATCTTGAACTAATTCAGCAAGAAAATAAAAAAAAAAATAGATAAGATAAATATTTGCAAAATGAATAGTTGTGGAAGTTCGAGCTGAAAAGCGAGCTGATTCTTTCTGAAACCGAAAATATAATAAAAATAAAATAAATAAATAAAATAACAATAACAATAACAACAACAACTGCATATAATTTATTTAATTAAATTAATTTAAAAGTTTAAGATCATTTGATTTTTTTAATACCTAATTTTTTGCGCATGAATTTTTCGATATATCAAATATTACATTTAATACGATTTTTTTACTGATACATGTAGTGCAAAATGATGAAATATAAAACATCTTCATGTACTTTTATTTTTAAATATGTAACCGGAAGGCTAATTCCGTACGCAGATTTATCACACATTAAATACCTCAAATTTAAAAAAGAAGGTCTTAGCATTTAAAAAAAAATGAAAGTAAAGAAAATATAAACCTGGAAAAAAAAATTTCATTGTGTGAAAAATTTCGCTGAATGTATTAATAAAGTTTGCAATATTTTGTGTTATACAGTCGAACCCCGTTAACATGAACCTCAAGGGGAATCAAACTTTTGTTCATGTAAACAGTAATTCATGTTATCAGTATCAAATCTTTGTATTCGTCTTTATAGGGGACTGTGCAAACAGTTCATGTCAAAAGTAATTCACATTAAGCTTGTTCATGTTAACGAGATTTGACTGTAATTGCCGTACAGGTAAAAATGAGGCGTCGAAAATTCACAATTAAATTGGCTTTCTTTTAATATTTAGAAACAAACCTTGATTTTTTCTTCTTTTTTTTTATATCAATTTTGAGGTAAATTGTTCCCTTAAAAATCTTCTGTCACATATAAATAAATGCTAATCCTTAAATAGTTCCTCATGACAATATTTTGTGGATTTCATGTCCATAAAACACTGTTGAAAATAGCAAATAAGTTATTTATATCTCAACACAGGCATAAATTTTTAAAAATCCTTAATTTATTTCATTTTTATTTTTAAGTATCAGTATACAACTATGAACGAAAGACCGTTCTACTTTCTAATAATTCTGGAAAGTGTTTTAAACATAAAACGGTGGTACACAAGGGAAATCTCACGGCTTTATTATATTACTAACTAGCTGTTACCCGTGACGTCGTTCACGTAACATTAAAAAAAAGATAAACGCTTTAATTAAACAAAACGTTTCATTAACAATAATTTAAAATATATATAACACTTATACTTATAGGAGGCTATGCAGTAGTCTTTTTTATAGGGTACTTAAAGAACTCAGTCAAATAAAAGGGAAATGTGTTAGATAATATGAACGATCGCGAAAATGAAATTGTAACCACTTATATTGTAGAACAACTGTAACGCACCCCAATTGTACAGAAATCATGTTGTAGTGCATTTTAGAATTCCATATCAAAGAAAGAAAAATCATGTGTTAAACCTAGGTAATAAAAAAAATATCCAACATTTCCATAATACATAACTTCGCCGGCCCATTCTTTTCTGCAGCTGTGTATATGATCTATGTGTTTGTAAATATTCTAAATACAATGTTAAAATTTTGCTTAGTTAGAAAAAGTATAACGAAGATTAAAATTCACCTTTAGCAATTTGTAATAATAGACAGAAACTTACTTGAATTCTTTTTTACAGTACACGTGCAAATATGTATTACGTGCAAATATGTATACGACCGCATATTTAGCTTAAATTATTGAAGCAAAAAAACCCTATTCAAATTATTGAATTCATATTTCCGGGAATCACTATTGCACAGGTGACCAATCCAGTTTATTGTATAGTCCGATACATGATTTATTTAACGTCTACAAACATCTCTTATTATACCAAATGTAGCTGAAATTCAGGATGCATTAGTTTTCCTTAAAATACATTGGATAATTGAAAAAGCTCTTCAGCAATCTTTTCTAATAGACCATACTTTGGATACAATATCTGAGATCTGGACACAGGTCCAAAATCTTTTATGCGTCTCTGTAAATGAACAACAAATGTGATGCAAATCAAAATTTCATTGCAACATCTGAGATATTTATTTTATTTTTAATATGTGACGTCACAGTCGTCTCTTTTTAGCCCTTACTCAAAATTGCATTGTGTTATTAAAAATGAAAACTTGAAAACTTGTACTTTGTTTCAGATATGACGTTACATTGATGTTTTTAAAATTCTGAATGGAAAGTATTCCTTTGACGTCACAATTGGTAAAAAGTTGAATTTTATAGCCTCGAACCGAAAGAAAGAAAGATGTTCATTTTGATAACGGATTAATATCTGGAAAAACTACTAAAATATTCATATTCTTGTAAAGTGTGAAGTTATATTCTTGTGAAATCTTCTAAGTGTAAAAGAAATTTTATATAATCGTCTGCGTGATATAAGAAGAAAAACAGTATTCCTCTGACGTCACAATTGGTAAAATTGCGGTTTTTAACCTCGAACCGAAAAACAGAATAGGGTCCATTTATTTATTTCATTTTCTTTTATCACTTGAAAATCTTTCAGTTGAAAATTAATTACAGAAGAGGAATAATTATTCCGGTTTTTTTATTTTTTGGCAACGAGAAAAGAAAGATAATTAAATATTATGGAAAAATTTTCAATTTATTCTGTATGAAAAATAGTGAAATGTTGAATTATTAAGGAAAATATTTGAATAAAATAAATAAAAATTAGCCTATGTTCATTTCAGGCCAATAATTTATCTATATACAAAAATTCAAAGACATTAATCCATCCGTTTTGAAGCCAAGTTCATTCCAATTTTCGGACACACTTTCACATTTATAATATACTAGCGGCCCGCCCTCGCTTTGCTTCGGGTAGAGCAAGTCGCCCAGTCCCATGTCCATAAGGATCAATACCAAGGTAAAAATAAAAAGCTTTTACTAAGACAGCATTTTAATTATTTTTTTTAATTAAAAAAAACACTTATTGTGACATAACTATAACAGACATATGCTGTCGCGACATTTTTTGTAGATATACGTACTGCAAAGTCGTAGTACATTATTTTGTTTTATAATTAATAATATTCGCAGCGCACGCGATGTAAGAATTTTTAAGGTCATTTTTCTACACCTTGGGTTACATTATTGGCATTTTAGTAAGGATCCCTATTTTTTTGAAAATATTATATGGCCTATATTCACCGGAAATAGTGTAGCTGTCCAACGGTGAAAGAATTTTTTGGTACTACTCCGTTATCCCGTCGACCAATTCCGCCAAATTATACAAATCGCCAAATTAATAGCCAAATTCTACCTATTGACGTAATTTTTATTTTAAATAACAAAATAATAATAATAATTAGTAGAATATTAATAAAAATACAAATAAAAAGTCGAAGTAAAAATCAATTACATTTTAAACACGTGAATCGTGTTTAATGTCATTGAATGCGACATTCACGATCATCCATTATTGGCTATTTAATCTTATAGTTTGGCGATAATTTTTTGGTCGACGGGATAACCGAATTTTTCAAATCCGTCAAGTATTATCGGAGTCTATTCAATTCAAACAAACAAACAATCAAATTTTTCCTCCTTATAATATTGGTATAGATATGACGTCATTATTTACCGATTTTTAATTAGTTACATATATCTATGCTTCTTGTTCTTTTAACAAATACTTCAAAATTGTAACTTTTAACAAATATTTTATTAATAATTTAATTCTTTCTCGTTCACTTTACTTCTAATTATGTTGCCATTTTTCACTTAACCGATATTCGTGCGTCTTATATAATAAAATACTTTTTTTCCAAGCATGACGTCATATTTTTTTCTCCTTTGAATTCTTTTTTAATTTTTCACGTGGATACTGTTCAACTGAAAACTAACTGCCGAAGATAAGTTGTTTTTGATTTTCTTGGCAACGCGAAAGAAAAATGGTTATTTTTTATCGGAAAAATTTTCATTGATTCTGTATGAAAAATACTGAAATTTTGAATTATTAAGGAAAATATTTGAATAAATCAATTAAAAAATAGCCTATATTCACCAGAAATAGTGTAGCTTTCCAACGGTGAAAGAATTTTTCAAATCCGTCAAGTTGTTTCGGAGCCTATTCAATTCAAACAAACAAACAATCAAATCTTTCCTCTTTATAATATTAGTATAGATATAAGGATACTAATCATGTAAAGGCTTCAGCAGTGTTGAATTTAGTCACTTTTCTCCGGAAGGGATTTCTGTGGCTGTGGGAGGGGACAATGTAGAATTTCGAGAGGAAATTTCACTTTTTGAGTATTGGAAACACAATATTTAAAAATTTCCGGAGGGGAGAGGAATGTCTCCCCCAGGTCATATCTTTTATTCTACAGTGGGCCTATTGGACTAGATTAAATTTTTTTTATCCCTTTCAAACTGATTTGTAAAGAAACGTAGTACATTAAAAAATATATATATATGTGTATTAGACTGGTTTTTTTTTATTTTTAGATAGCAAATTTTTTCCTTTTATCTATTTGTGAATAAATAGAATTTTCATTTTAAGGAAAAGCTTAAAGAATGGTATTAAGATCGAGCACGAGCTAGAGTCAGCTTCTGGGTTATTTTTGATATTCGGCTGATAGACCCCAAAACCTTTTTGTTTTTCCATAGTTATTCATTTGTTCAGTTGTCAATTATGCCATTCGTTAATTTTTTTGTTTTCCATCAATTAAAGTTTCAAAGAGTAAAGTTTGGAAATCACTGCAAATATATTTCATAAAAATACAATGGAAAGCGTTAAAAACTCTTTTCATTAACATGGCGAACAAATTTGAAATTTAGCATTAGCTTCAATTTATGATATTATACATTATAGAAATTTCAATTAATTTCATGGTGACTCATATACAGGTGTTACTTCGTTTTCAATTTCTTTTCAACAAAGAACGGATTTCCTTTCATATCTAGAAAAATTTCGTCTGAGGAAATTTTCTTTCACACATTTTATGTTCTTTTTGAGCGAGAAATAAATAGATTTAAAAACAAAACACAAAAAATAATAAAATCAGATAGCGAAAAATAGTAGTGGACGTTGTCGATAAGATATTGCTCTTCGCGTTCGGACAATTGAGATGTTGATGGCAAAGAAAATTTTGGCTTTGTTCCAAAAGGATTATTTCCACACTTCCTAAAACATTTCAAAGCTGGCGAAATCTTTCAGAGTCGCGATCTTGTGCAGGAAAGCTCCATGTGTTTTAGGTCTAATTTGTTGGTCGCCTTAGCTGCTTTCTGGGTCAATTTCTGTCTTCTGGGGGTCCTCCGATCCAACGCTGTCATATTTAGTGGACTTGTGGACGTCTTCGGGATAAACCGGCAACACGCAGCATGGCCTTCCGGGATGTTCGGATTTTTCATGAGCATCACAGGTACTATTTTATGCATTAGTTTTTTTTTTTTTTTTTTTTTTTTTTTTTTTTTTTTTTAACAGCTGTTTTTAGGTGGCCACAAGGTTGTGATGGGGAGACATGAGAGGATAATTCACAATCCCAGGATTTTCATGTTTAATAAACAACAATTTACAAATTTAAACATTTTTTATGTACTTTTAATGAAACACCTATTTTCTTATGATACTACCTCTAAATAATGAAACACGCAGACGGTATTTGAAAAAAATCTATTACGTCACATTTCTTCTACACATGGTGTCTATTCTCCCCTACGAGTTGGAGGTTAAAATATAAAAATGGTTGAGAGAAAAAAATATATTCAATATAAATTTGAAATATTTAAATTTTTGACATATAAATCAAAATATACTATTTGTAATAAACTTATAAGAAGAAATTTTTTTTTTTTTTTTTTTTTTGTTAAATAAAATGATGAAAAATAACAGCTTGAGCTCTTTACAAAATGATGCAGGTTTTAAAATGTTATTAAATTATACTAGCCTGCAAAAGTTATATTATATCATACTTTTTAGTTTTTGATATGGATTCTTATGTATTCTGTACCGCTAAATCCAAAATCGATTTTCATTTTTTACCAACACATAAAGATTTTTTTTTTGAAAATATTTAATTTTAAAGTTAATAAAAGAAAAAAACAACGAAAATTTAGTGCGGGAGAAAAGAGCACATTGGAACATAGGACAGATTGAGAAAAGCCTTTGTCTCACAATATCCATGAGGGGAGGGAGGAAACGGTTATTCATGGATTCTTGGGAAACTATAAAAATGAAAATTATGATCAAAATATTGCTGTTTTATTAAAAAAAACTATCATGCAATGGGTGATAACATGTCTCTGAAGATGCATTTTCTGCATTTACATCTGGACTTTCCCCCAGAAAACTTGCCCGCAGTGAGTGACGAGCAGAGTGAGCGTTTTAACTAAGACTTTAAACTTTTTGAAGAAAGACTCAAAGGTTTTTGAGACAAAAATATACTAGGGGATTACTGTTGGTCTATTTTAAGCGAGACAGATGAAAACAATTACAAAAGGAAGAGTAAAATCAATCATTTCCTTTTTTTTTTTTTTTTTTTTTTTTTAATTTCATGTCATTATTCTTTTAAGTATTTAAGCAATACAGTGGAGTCTCTATATAACGAAATCCACTTTTCAGTCAAAAAAATTCGTTGAATAGAGAACTGCAAAAAAATTTCATTTGATGTTTAAATTTTAAAATAGAATTGTTTTTGAGATGTTTAATTAAGCTTTTGAAATATTTAATTGAATTTTTCCAGAATTTGAAACATTTTCGCCACTTCCCTTTTTTCCAGTGTCTTATGGTTTATTTTCAAAATTATTTACTTTATCAGAAAGAGTTATGCTTATCCTAAAAGCGATTTTGTGCAGATGCAATAGAAGATAGCACTATCATAGATGACATTTAGTAACAATTCTCCGTTCAAATGATTTCTTTTTATTTTTTAGTTTGAGGTAGGCGCTACAACTATTCGCCGGCATAACCTCCAATGATCACAAGACACCATACAGATCACTTTATTACAGAATATCCAGTACATACATTATCACAGGGACAACACAGACACCCATGCCGCTAGCTGGACTTGAACCAGGGACCAGCGGTGTGGGAGCAGCCGCCGCTACCATCCACGCCACTGGGTCGGCTTCAAATGATCTCTCACAACAAAAAATGCTCCGAGTTGCCACAAACAACAAACATCCACTCTAAACTTTAAAAGTAATGTAAGTTAGCTTACGTATATGAAAACCTGCTGAAAATAACTACCTTTTCTGCAATTGCCCCCTTATCCATTCCTTATTCCTGCCTTTCTATCCAAACCAAGAAACAAACAACATTTTCAAGACGACAATGGAATAGTTTTATCTTTTAGGGTGCTTTGTGATTATTGCAAATCTCTCCAGTAGCAAGCAAATGTTTCAATCTTTTCCAAGATTGCATGTTCATCTTGGCTAAAACAAAGTCAAGTGTAACCATGCAAAAAGGATATTTTTAGGGGGGAGGAGGAGGGGGGAGGTTGAATGCCTTTTTTTGGACATAAGGAATAAGGTAGAGGAATGTAGCTATGAAATATAAACCAGAAATCAACGAAAAAGATTTTTTCTACAAATGATTTGAAGCGTGTCTGAACACATGAAAGAAAATTTTTGAAAAAATTTGTTAAATTGAGATATATATTTCGCTATATGGAGATTATTTTTAATGTAATCATGAAAAAAATTGACCGTTCCTACAAAAAATTCGTTAGAGAAATTCGCTGGATAGAGTTTCGTTATAGAGAGACTCGACTGTATTTTTTAAATCAGACATGTCAGATTTTTTCCAACAATTTTCCCGTACTCACTGCATTTGAATCTATGTAAAAATACACATTTTGGCGAAAGTATATAAACCGTGTAAACCAGTGTAATTAAAATTCTATTTCTCTCGTTATTAAAAAAATAATAATAATAAATTCATTCTTCTCAAATAATTTAACTCTTGAATGCATGTTTTTTTTTATATAACATTATATTTGAGTCTATTTTTGTCCATTATCCGGTAGAAAAGTAGTGAAAATATTTATTCATATTTTTATTGGACATAATGTCATATTATCACTTCTGAGTTTAATTGTTACAAAAATTGCTCAAAAAATAATAATTTTACATTACAGTGCTATTAAATACTATTGAATTACTGTAACTATTGAAGTACTATTAAATAATTATTACTATTTGTATTGAGTACAGTATGGAGAGTATTGCTGACTACATCAGTAATTCACTTCAAGATTAGCAATGCACACACACACACAAAAAAGGATAAGTAATAAAAATCCTCCAAAATTTAATGAACATATTCCATTGTATTTAGAGATTATGTTACATAACTTAACATTTACAAAAAAGAAAAAAATGCGTTTGTAATACAAGAATATTTGAAAGAAATCAATAAACTGTTAACCTGCAATTTAATTTTTCTTGCAGCTTTTCAAGTCTTTGGGGATGCGGAAAAAAATCCCAATAAATTTTAAACCCTCCTTTTTTTTTTTTTAATTTAAAAATTGTATGATTTTTCGTGGGACATCAGATTTTCAGCTGTAGGTACACAAAATTTTAAGTCTCTGACTTATATAATTTTTGTATACGGACTTTGTGGCGGACAGACAGGCAGAATAAGCTTTCGTCAGACGAAGGAAACCCTAAATCAAGCATGTTTGAGTTAAAGAAAGATTAAGTGAAATGGGGGAAGGTGGTGCTTATGAGAAATAGTGGTACCCGAAATGAAAAGTCAAATAGAGGGATACTTGAAAGAAAAAAAGTTAGGAAGCGCTGTTTTAGACAATTAAGTTTAACTGACAGGGTTGTTCAGAAATCGCGGGCGCATCTCATCTATTAGCAAACATTGAAGGGCTCCATTTTTACATATATGAATTCATAAAACAATATTAGTTCACTCTAGCAGGGTTCAGAGCTACAATCTTTAATTCTTCTTTTTCAGAAATTTTGAATTTGTACGGGAAATTATCAAAGAAGAATTTTTATTTTAAGTAATTTTAAAATGTCCATCGTAAAATAAAACAAAAGTTACTGTTAGGACTTTTTCATATGAATTCAAATATTCTGAAAAAAGACAGACCATATACTGGCAATCCTGATATGAAGCAATGATATGAAAGCGAACATAAGCCTTCTCACCCCTCTCTACTATGCAGAGCTCAATGCGAAAATAATTGAAGAAAAAGGCATAAAAAATTTAATAAATTTAGCACTACATTTTCATGAGTACAGAAAATAGACACGAAAATTCTTTTGCCTCGTATAATAAACTTGTCGGATGTGGCATTCCCAAAACTTTCTTCTCTCTCATATATGTTGATACTTCCTGAAAGATGTAGCACATCAATTCCACTTTTAGATGATTTACACTAACTAAGATCTAATCAGCAACAACATATGCCAACTTCTAATTGAATTTGAGGTCCGTGCATTAGTTTTTGAAACAGAGCTAATACGAAAATCGCAAAAAAATTCTGTATAGTAGCGCTAGTGGGCGATTTACTCCAAAAACTAATCAATACCAATTTATATCGGGGACTAACGTGAATCTGAAGTATGAAGAAATTTCCTGTTTAATGAAAATTCATGCGAATTTTGGAATATTAACATGTTTGAAAAAGTTTTGGGATTGGTGCATCCCAATATGTGCATAAAGTAATGATTCGGATAATAAAGTCCTCAACATCAGAGCTCAAATATGCCTGTTCCAAAATTTTGATGTCCTTTCCTGAATTCTGTTTTGTTATCACCCATATTTCTCAATTCTTTTGAATCAGCATACTGTTTCATTCTACTGCGAATTTTGCGACCCACCACAATATTTTAACATAAAATTAGAAGTTATTCATTGAGTACGTTGCAAAAATTGTGTGATTTTATGCCGCCGAAAATTTTATATTCTAGAAGGTATATTAGGCATGAGGCGATCGACCGTGCGGGTTTAACTGCAAACGCATTTTCTATAATCATCCCTAATAAACAGTACTTTGGATACAGTATTGTATTTTATTTTTCCATGTAACTGAATAAAAATTGCGTTGTGTATCATATTCTAGTGCAAGAATGTAGTAGTAAATTGCAATCAAGTTGAAGTTAATAATCTACATACATTCCATCGCAGCGACATTTATCTTAAGCAAAGGCCCGGTATTCATCATCCAGAAAAGGTATCTCAATGTGACATTTATTGTACCTAAAATTTGCATAAAGTGGCACAAAAAAATCTTAAATTTGTATAAAATTAAATATTCAAATTTCACAAAAAACTGGACAACATACAAGAAAACAGAAATATATTCAGAATCAGCGCAAAAAACTGATAACGCATCAAGCAATTTCAATTCTGTTGCAAAACCACTGTTGTCCTGTGTAATTAGGGGCCGAACGAATCAAAAACCTTTTCTTTAAACTTTGAAAGGAAGTATGACCCCGAAAACTGCTTTCACGTAGTTCCCTCTATAAGAAAAAGGCTGATCCTGCCTGAACTTTTTATTTAAATTTCAGGTGATGTAAAAAATATATTTCGTTCGCCTTTGTTTGTTTACCCAACGAAAGAACTCTTGCACAGTTGCCAAATGTGACGCCGACTTCACCGATCAAGGCAACATCTGTTCGTTGAACATTTTGGCATTCAAACTAGTGTTGTCATTTGTCCTCATTTTTGTTACTTTTAAGATCTCTCCTGTGGAACTAGTGCGCGGACTAGAGATCTGCACGGGTCGAAATTTCCGGATCCAGGCCCGGTTCGATCCGTAGAAAGAAAATTCGGCCCGACCCGACCCCTTATAAAAATTAAAATTTCGGGCCAAACCCGGCCCGACCCGAGTGAATTTCTATAGAACATTGACTTTTATTCTTACGGAAGGGTTCTGACCAAAAAAAACTTGCATATCTTAGTCTTTTTTTTTAATCATGTTTATAATCTTTATTTATGCAGAAGTGCCATAGACATGATATTTATGTTTTTAATGAACCCCTGCTTGTTGTTTGTAAATGTTTCACTTATCATTACTATTATTAATCCATATTCCATTTAATGGAGACATAAAAGTCTATAAAATGGTTTAGTATCATAGGCAGATTCTTTTGTCATGCGTTTAACTCTACCCCTATTTCTCATAAACACGCCCCCCTTTCCTTCCTCCACTCAATTATATAACGCAAATATGCTTTTTTTTTTTCATTAGTAATTTTCTTATTATAACAATACAATAAATCGATACAAATTCATTGATTTTTAAAAATTTTGGTGACTTTTCCATCCATTTTTGTGATTTCCGTCATTATGATATTATTTTCAGGCACCCCCAGTCAGGGCCCAATTTATACAGGAGCATGCAGGGCAATTGCCCCAGACTTCTCCCTCTCTTCCTCCCCCATGAGAATAATTAGGATTTTCACTAAAAAGTGTCAAGTGATTAAAATTACCCAAAAGGAATCAAAATTCATATATTTTCAAACAAGGTAAGAGTGGTCCTCCTTCCTCTCTTTGTTTCCAGCACCCCATTCATCTATGCGAAAAACAAACTATGTTAGAAAATTAATAATTAAAGTTTCATTATAACAATTTAGTATTCTATTGTTTTCAAAAGGAATCCTTTATTAACGTTTTCCTCTCATAGCATGGCAAGTTAAAATCATTAATTATGACCACTTTTGCGACATTTTCTTTTAGCCATCTTATAAAATACGTAAATAAGCAAAGAAAAAATGCGCAAAGAGATACTTCGGTCAACCAATCTATCATTTTTACGTGCGTTCGTAATTATGTAAATACGTAGCACTTATAGTTGTCTTTCAGTCCGTCCGTCCGTCCGCATATAACAATACAAAAACTACGCAACCGAATCGTTAGAAATTTGAAATGTATAATTATTACATAATTTTGTCGAGTCATTTCAAATTTTATGAAAATTGGATGCATAGATCAATTACAGGATAAATCAAAAGTGTTCCGTTTCATTATTGTCAATGGGGAAAAATCAGTTTCAAATGCATTTTAATCGTTGAAATTTAAAATGTATAATTATTACATAATTTTGTTGAGTCATTTCAAATTTTATGAAAATCGGATGCATAGATCAATTATAGGGACAATGAAAAGTATTTCGTTACATTACGGTCAATGGGGAAAATGTTTCAAATGCATTTTAATGGTGTTACATTCATTCGAATATAATAGAATACATGAACCTATAAAATATACATATATTAAAGTGTACATTCGGTACAATCTGTGATGCAAAGAATATTTATTAAATTACAGGGTCACACAAAAGTATTCATCTACTTAATGCTATACGGGAAAACATTGTTTGGGGTGTTTGTTAATTATATTAAACTATTTCACATTTTATGAATATGATATACGTTGCTGAGGTATAATAAAAGTTTCTTCCTGTATATTTACTGGAACACAAAAAAGATTTCGACCACTATATTATATCTGAGGTACTGTCTACTATAACTGCAAGATCTGAATATTTTTAAAACTTCGTTATCGTACGAACGCACCTCATTTGCTTTTTACGTGCAATTTCCAACTTGTTTTATCTACAAATATCCTGCTCGTACTTTTTTTTTAAAGTTGTAACTATCTTTTTGTTATACCCTGTATACAGATGTGCACCGAGTACAAAATTTATACATACATACAATACGTATGAAGTTTAGTACTAACCACGTCCACATTATTCGCAAAAAAAATTCTATCGATAGACAGAAGGGAGCCTCCAGAATGATGCTTGCCCCGGGGCGCCCATAGCCTGCTGGGGGCCCTTCTCCCAGCAGGTCCGCCTCATACCCAAGTGGGTCTGCTTACCCCAGGTTCGGTATCGCTGTTCTAACCTAATAAGATTCTAAGCTATTTTGTAAATTTTCATTTTACTTATATTTTTCTTAAGAATTTAGTATTTGAATTTCAGATTAAAATTTTTTTTAACGTATCAGAAGTCGGAGTATACTGCTGTCTGCTTTCGATCTGCATATGTAATAATAATTGTGCTTTCTTACAAACGTCTAAAATACAAAATAATGAAAAAAACACGATATTTATAAAATGAGCGTTATTGTCATAAAAATGATGCTATTATTTATTTCAAAAATTAGGAATAGGAAAACACAATGTTACAACATTTATAAAATGAGCGTTATTGTCATAAAAATGATGCTTTTTTTTTATTCTAAAAATAAGGGATAGAAAAACACAATGTTATAACTAGCAGTCAACCACTACAATTTGGTTTACACGTATTTTTCACCAAAATATCACTTGGCATACCAGTTGCATCTTAATATACTGATCGAGTTCTTTCTTGTCCTGGAATTTTAGCCATCAAGAGTGTGATGTTATGATTTCTGCTGCCGCCTCCCCGTTTGTATGTACGTACAGAGATTACGAAAATTTTCCGCATAAAAATTTCTGTCCCTGTTTTGGATAATACTCGCGAGCTAATGTTATTTCTTTGGGGAGATTATATTCTAATAACTCGTTTGCATTTCCATGTTTTTTAAATTTTATTTATTGATTTTTTGTCTTTGATAGGAGAGGTCTCTCTTCACATTGCTCCTTTTCTACAATTTCGATTTTGGTTCCGGATATTTTTTATAAACTACGTTAGTTTCACTTTCAAAACCGGTTCCGAAAATGAAAGTGTCATTCAAAAAAATATCTGCAACCAAAATCGAAAAAGTAAAAAATTAGCGATTTGGAGAGGAACCTCAGTTATCCAATGCAAAAAAATAACTAAGTAAATAAATAAAAAATAAATACGTCAAAATGCAAACGTGTCATTAGAAAATAACCTTCCCATAGTAATAGCATTAGCTCACGAGTGTCTTCGCTTGCATGGACAAGAGCCTTAAGGGATTATTCTGCTTACAGATACCGTGTTAACAGATTTTTCTTGTAATGATTACTTTTTCTCAGTTTTGAATAACTTATTCCTCTTCTTTTTTTTTTTTTTTTTTTATCTGCCTGTCTCTATTTTTGCAATACAAACCTGGCCGAGCCACATGGTGTATATAAATGGTATAACACATTTTGGTGCTTAATAATTCATAAACTACTGAAGAAGATTTAAATTAATAACATCAACGGCAGGGATTTAGTGGAGGGCATACGAGAGTACACGCCGTATACCTTCTGGATTTTTTAAAGGAACACCGTATACCCTCTGTTTCTCAAAAAGCCACAGTATACACACTCTAGGGTATATACTCTGCAATGAGCGTATACCCTCTGCTTAGAGCATATATCCTATGTTATTATTACGACTACACCCCTGATCAACGGTTAGATAGATTCAAAAATGTATACGTATCTTGTTGATGAATTTTCATACGTGCGCCCTTCGCCCTACATTATACTCTTATTTAATTTCTTTGTATTCGCATTATTAATTTCCTTTCGATGAACCACCTTGAAGTCTATCCTTTCTGTTGTAGTGTTGTCATTCTCCTCAATATCCGATCGAATAAAATATCACATAAAATGAAATGTCGAAGAAAACAGCGAAAGAAAACAATGTTACACTTTAATCGTTGCCAAAGCAAGAAAATATTAACATATAAAACTAGTAAATCTGCAGATCAGGAGCCTCAACGTCAGCTTTGTACATATATATATTTTTTTAAACACACTTTGGGCAAAATTCAACTTTCTGGAAATTGTAATTTAAAATTTTCAAATTACGTAATTATAAGAATAAAATAATATAGAAATATAAAATAAGAATAAGAAGTTTTCAGCCATCAAATCCGTTAAATTAAAATTTTAGTTATGTTAGGAAATTCTGAAATTTTCATGATCTATTGTTTTTGCTTTTTTATTATAACATAGTAGATCTCTTCAGGGGGCGCCCCCGTAGTCTCATTAAATTTAAATTTTCAACTTTCTTTAAATTGTGCCGTATTGTGCCGTGGTTATCCTATATCTTGCATTTCTTTATACATTTTGATTTATAAGGATAAGCAACAATTTGGACAAACATTTTTCATTAACCTCATACTTCTACATGCCTGCCAACCACAGACACCTAAATCTGATGTATAAGGAACTTTTTAAAGTGTAAAATTAATAATCTAGAGTTTAAATTGTTTTTTCCCAAAACAAAAGTTTGATTGCATTTTGCAGCAGTTATCGCGGAACAGACATACAGAAGAACAGACTGACAGACGGAATAAACAATAAATTTCGAACAATTTCATGAACAATAAATTTCGAGTCCCCAAAGTAAGCCTTCACTGAAGTTTCGGCAATGACGTCATTATTCATGAGTTATTGATATCCATGTTTCTTGTATTTTTAACAACTACTATAAAATACCTGTTTTATTTCAATTATGACGTCATATTTTACAAAGTGAATTGTTTGTTGAAAATATAATTCTTTTTTATTTCTTTTACTTCTAATTATGTCTCCATTTTTGTCAGAAAAATTCTTATTAACTAAACAAATATCCGTGTTTAACAAAAAGTACTATATCTATTTTTATTTTAATTCTGACGTCCTATTTATTTATTTTTTCTTAGTTTAATTTCTCGAATGGAAATTGCTCAATTCAAACTTATTGCCGTTGAAAAATAATTATTCCAGATTTTAATTTTTTTGGCAACGATAAAGGAAATTGGTTAAATTGTATCTAAAAAGTCTCTATTGATTGTATATGAAAAGAATGAAATTTTGAATTATTAAAGAAAATATTTGAATAAAATTAATAAAACATAACCTATGTTCTTTTCTGGGCTATGTTATATTTATACGTAAAGATACAAAGAGATTAATTAATTCATCAGTTTTGATGTTGACTTCATTTAAATTTTCGTACACACTTTCAAATTATGGATAAGAATTAGGATGAATGGTCGCTTAGCAACCAATATGAGAAAATAAAAAAAATGAAATAAATACATTTGAAATAAGTAAATCTCTAAAACAAATTAGTCTATATTATTGGAACACATTTATAAAAAATTTCCAAAATTTACAGTAATAATTTAAAAATTCTGACAAATGCGTAGACAAAATTTCAAAACAATACGAATAAATTAACCGGTAAATTTCAGTGTCTATTTATCATTGAATTCCATTAATCAAATGTGTCATTTTCTCTCAAGAAAAAAAAAATTGAAAATTATTGGATTTACCATAGAAAAGCATTATTGCGGAAAATAAAATATTCTATATTTTCCGAACGGATGAATCAAATCTAACAAAAAACTATACAGCTTAATTAATCCCAGTGCCTCACTAACATACCCACTTAATTTCAAGTCAGTCGAATGCTTTTTACATCAGTTATCGCGGAACAGACAGACAGAAACAAAAAAAATTCGTGCCTCCAAAGTAAGCCTTCACTGACGTTTCGGCAAATATTAACATATAAAACAAAATAGATAAACTACAATTAATAACATGCGCAGACGATATTTACAAAAGAAAATAAAGAATACTGCCCAGTTAAACTGATGGCATTGAGCTCACAGGCTACAAATACTAATTGTACATTAAATCCTTATATTTTAAAGGGTTAATTCCGTTCGAAAAAAAAATTAAGAAGGGGATACAGCTCTCCCCTTTCCCCCTTTTTTTATACTTAATCATTGAACCTCCTATACTATCAAAGACATGCTTTATCATATAAAAAATCTATATCCAAAATTCAGAGCAAATGAGATAATTCTTAATAAAAACCTATTTAGCATTTATATAATTTAAATGGAGTTATCCCCCTCTTTTATACTTAACCATTAAACTTCCAAAACTATTGAGAGATTTGAACGAAATCTGAAAATTCTGCTTGAAAAACCCATTTATATAAATTAAGGGGGGGGGGGGCATTAGAACCCCTGTTCCCCCTATTTATACTTATTCAATGAACACCTAATAACAGTCACGGAATCGCCTCATCAGAATGATCCTAATCTAAATTTTGAACGAAAACTTAATTCTGCATGAAAATCCCATTTATATCAACTAAAGGGTCATTTAGAATATCCCCTCGAATCCACATTCAATTCACATCGATTCCATCATTGTATTTCTGACCTGTTTAGAATGATAGAATAAGATAGAATAATAGAAGGAGAACCGAGAAGATAGGCTTTTCCCAACAGAACTTAGCCCCAAAGTATTTCCCGGTGCATGGCGTGGCGCTAGTGATGCTGCACTGACTTTCGATCACATGACTTGTTTGACTGGTCTCTCGACTAGTCTGCTAGCGGGACGTAGAGGGCGCTAGACTTCATCTGCTCCCAAACTGCCGGAAATGCCAGCCAAACTCGGAAAGACTTTAGGGACGAAAGTGGAAGCGCCGTCTTTGTTCTCCTTCTACTTTATCTATCTTCATGCTCCTAGGGCATTAATCCGGAATGTACCCATGATTCCTTTCGGGTGTACAAAGCAAGTGTCCGTAAACCTCAAATTTCTCCGCCCATTTTTTCGGGCGCTAATCTGTTTAGGAGAACTGGCAAATTTTTTTCTAATGGGCTTTGTTGAAAGATAAACCTTGTATAGTATGTTGGTTAAAACCAAATTTTTTAATTGTTAGGTTTTAAATTGTGCATTTTTTTGCTATTTTCTCTCTTGTGGAGTTTCTTAATGATCTTTTTTGAATTAGTTAATAAAGAACAGTTATAAACGTGTAAAGATCAGTTGCTTTGTATTTTTATACGTAATTGATAATTAGATAATTAAACTAAATTATACTTACAATTAAATAAACAAAATTTAATTAAAATTAACATGAATAAAATGTAATAATTTTTATTGCATAAAATTTTATTTCAAATAAATTTTCAATAATTAAGATACTTTTAAAAGTTACTCAAGCTTTTAAAAAATAATTACATGAACATTTATTAAAATACAATGTATCCTAAACTTACACTAAATACAATTTTATATTACTGTTGAAAAATATTAGTAAATTTTACTAATTTCATACTTAAATTATCATTTTTAAAAAATCTTAACTTCATATATAAAAATTGCAATTAATTTACTATTCATTTTACTAATTACCCATTCATTTGTAATTATAAAATAGTGGAAGGTTAGCATAATTATTTTTCCCTTTCCCTATATTATTATTAGTATTTAAATATATAACTGATAAGGATTTTAAATGTACATAATTAATTAATATTAATTAATTAATAATTAATTGATCAATTTTATATTAATAATTAATTAATTAATATTAAATATACATAGATAATATTCACATTTAAATGTGAATGATCCATATTAAATAATATTATTATTTAAATATCTATAATTAATATTAATTAATATTTTTTTAATGTACATAATTTAAATTAATTAATATATTAAATAAATATGTATAATTTATATTAAACTAACTTATATTATACAGTACGACCATTATACTACAATCAAAATTTTTTGTCGCTCTGTAAATGAATGATAACCATTATGCATATCATATTCTACAGTAATCATCTTGTAATAAATCTCAATAATATATATCTATGTCATTATGTTTGAAATAGTGTAACATTATAAAATATGCTTCAAATCATTTTTTTTTTTTTTTCACATAGCCATTAATTGAATTTTTATAGTAGTGATTGTGTAAATTAATGATACATGTTTTGACATCAGTATTCAGCGCTTTTTTTTTTTTTTTTTTTTTTTTTTTTAATCGAAGTCTGATGATTTGAAAGACCAAAAAATTTTGTGTCATCAGAACCTGATGATAAAAGTACATTGCATAAAAGTGTTAGTAACATTTTAAAAAGTTTTTGGTTAAAATATTTCTTTTAAACAAGTGGCTGCGTACCAATTCCTGCACATTATGTGTTGGTCATAGCGAAACTGCACCCTACGAGGCCAAAAGTAAACAAGCAGACGATATTCTTTAACAGAGATCTGCGAACGAAAACTTGCGCGGAGGAATTTTAATGCTGCTTTATGCTTGGGTTCGTAAATGGGTACAAAATTAAAGCAGGAATGATAGCGGAGCAGCTCCACTTCGTGTGAATCCGGTTTCATCCCTCTGGACATTCTAAATGAGGCTTATGGGGAGGAGCATGAGCTCCCCGTTCCCCCTCTTATACATATCGAATGAACTCCAAAAGCTAATCAGGGAAGCGCCTTGTCAGGATATACCTACATACAAAATTTCAAGTGGATCCAATATTTTTATCATGAGTTATCGCGTTACGCACGAACGAACATACAGAACGGACGGGCACATAAGCTCTCAGGCTATGATAGCCTGTGAGCTAAAAATTCAAACAGGAAAAGAATTGTCTATGTAAAATGTTCATGCTGCAAAAGAAACTATATGATTTATTATATTCATAAATGCAATAGGTTAGTTTTCATTATTTTATGAATTATTAAACTGTAAAGTGTGTCCTTTTTTTTATTTTTTATTTTTTTATTTATTTTTTTTTACTTATATTTTTAGTAGAGCTTGTATATTTTTCTTTAATATGTCAGAATGAAAATAGACTTCTATTTTATATTGTAAATTTTATTTTATTCTTAACTATTATTTTTTTATTATTGTGGATTACTTATGTTTCTATTAAAATCTGTAATAATTACTATTTTGCAGCAAAAAAAAAAAAAAAAAAAGGAAGAAGAAGAAGAAGCATCATCATTAAATAAACTCGGACAGTTATCGTACAAGAATGTGGATTTTTTTCTATTATTCTTATTGCAATAGGATATTTTTACTAAATATAAGTTATAAGACAGGAGAGACCGTATAAAAATTTCAGTTTCGTATTTTTTTATAAAACGATTTTATAGATCCAAATCGCTTTTTAAATACTTATTTATCTAATTTAAAACATTTTTCGTAATTTCAACTACATGTCTATGTCTGACGTTTTGGGAATTAGCCATTGGACTCCGCTAAGTGTGGACACTTTAGATGAATCTTCATAAAATTTTATCACGTTATTTGAAAACTTCATATGAATTGAGTTTGCCACTCTGATAATCCGTCAACGAAAAGGAAGCTTGGTACTTCTTTTTTCCATGCCTTAACTTTACTAAAGGTGTTCATATTGCTATGAACACGCTCCCTTTTCAAAATCCAATACTTTAGACACTTTTAAACTAAAAACTTATGTAACAATGAAACAAAATTGGATTTAGCATAAAAACACAATAATTATTTACAGAAGTACTACGGACAATAATCCTCTGTATTTGAGAAGAGTCTCGACTACAATAAATTGCTGGTCTAATACGAAGATTTTTATAATTTCCTTGCTTTTATTAACAAAGTTCGACTTTATCTTTGTTTTTTCACAGCAATATTGAAGAGAAAACAAACATTTCTTAACTCCTTGACGAAACAGACAAAAATAGAATTTAGTATGGAAAATGGTTATAGAAACAAAAAATGGCCTTAGCATAAACGAAAAACGATTTTACAAACAAAAACATTCGTCTTAGGATAAGAGAAAATGGTTTTAGAAACAAAATAGCGCATCGCTGGTTAGCGTATCTTAAGCTTCACTGATTAACATAGTAAAAATGCCAAACACAATTTTAAACTAATTTATTGCAAAATACTGTTGATCCCCCGAATAATAGTGTCGAAAATTAGCTCTAAAACAATATTTTTAATATTTTTCCAAGAGTTTTCCCAAGAAGGGATATTATTGCTCCATATTAATGATATTTTCTTTTGATTTCTCGTGTTGGTTGATCACGCTGACCTAAATGATATAGTTGCGAATGTTGATTGCTGGTATTTTTTTTTTTTTTTTTTTTTTTTTTTTTTTTTTTTTTCCTACAGGAAACAACACAGAGTGTAATGTCATTTTTTACTATAATAAACATTAGACACCATGTTTTGGAGTTCCATGTTAGTGAGAATTGGGTTTTAAGGTCAATTTAGCGTTTAGAGACGTCATGGAAATAAATTATTGTGAAATAGGAAGCACAATTTTGATATCAGATATATATGTATCATGTTCGTTTTATCCTTCACTAAGCAACCATTTTTTCACATTTAAAAAAATCAATTGCAACTTTAATAGTTTTCCATTGATATTAAAATATATTCCAAAAGTTTAGCACTTTAACTTAATCAATAAATCAAATTAATAGATGAAATAGATCTGCATCGATGGACACAATGGATTAGTCATAGAGTGGCAATTAACAGGCCAGTTTTTCAGCAAAATTTGATTTGTTTTAGGAAATATATTTTAAAAAATTATTAAGTAATAAAAAGTTCAATATATGTTTCATTAAGTAGCTTTTGTTATTAAAATGAACTGAACCGTCACGTGTTCGATATGTTTTTTATTAATATTTTTAATAAAACCGTTAACTGTTACATTTATTTCTCTTCAATCTTGTATGGGGAAAAACGATTTTTTTTCTCCAAAAAGATTCTCCGAACTAATAAGAATGAGACAGACTTGGTAATTTTGAAATTATGCTGTTATTTTCTTTTATTTTGCTGTTGAGCTAAATTCTTAAAACATTTGAATTTACAAATAAGAAAAAACTCTTGAAAAATCTATGAACGACAATATCGCGTCCGTAGCATTTTTCGTAAATTGTTATTATAGGGTAATACCCCGTCTAATTGGTACATTAGGGATTCATTTTTATTCAAATCCCTATTGCGAAATTTTAAATTCGATTTATATTTATGTTTCTTTTGGAAAGGATGGTAAAGTTATTGTTGATAAAATTCTCAAAAATTATACATATATAACTAAAAACTATTTTTTTTTTATAAGCATGATCAAAAACACTGGAAATGACAGTAAACTTCATTTTGAAAAACTGCTAATTGGCATAAAGTAAAATCAGTGTTACTTTATTTGCAAAGAATTAAAAAAAAAAGTTGGGCTCAGAAACTTTAGATATGCTTCAGATATCTCTATTCTCGACCGACAAAAACAACCATTTTCCAAACGATTAAAAAAAGTGTCATTTAACAAATTGCAACAAACATTTGGAAAATGGTTTTTTCAAAGACTTAAATTTAAAACTTGTAAATAAATTCTATATTAAACAAGTTGGAAATTGCACGTGAAGCGTAGCAAATGAGGTGCGTTCGTACGATAACGAAGTTTTAAAAATATCCCTCTCATATATCAATCTCATAAAACTGTAAAATATTAGAACTAAAATGCGCACCAGGCAATGTTCTCCCTATATCATTATGCAATGAAATACTTTTGTGTGGCCTTGTAAATCAATAACAAATATTCTTTGCACCATAGATTATGCAAAATGTATATTATATGTACTTTATAGATGCATATCAATTTTATTACGTTCGAATGAGTGTAACACCATTAAAATGCATTTGAAACATTTTCCACCATTAACCATAATGTAACGGAATAATTTTGATTGTTCCTGTAATTGAACTATGCATCCGATTTTGATAAAATTTGAAATAACTCGACAAAATTATGTAATAATTATGTATTTAAAATTTCAAACAATTAAAATGCATTTGAAATTTTTTCCCCATTGACCGTAATGTAACGGAATCCTTTTGATTGTCCCTGTAATTGATCTATGCATTCGATTTTCATAACATTTGAAATGACTCGACAAAATTACGCAATAATTATATGTTTTAAATTTCAAACTATTAAAATGCATTTGAAACTTTTTTCCCCATTGACCGTAATGTAACGGAATTCTTTTGATTGTCCCTGTAATTGATCTATGCATCCGATTTTCATAAAATTTAAAATGGCTCGACAAAATTATGTAATAATTATGTATTTTAAATTTCAAACGATTCAGTTGGGTAGTTTTTGCGTTGTTATATGCGGACAGACAGACGGACAGACTGAACGACAACAATAGGTGCTACGTATTTACATAATTACGAACGCACCTAAAAAACATAATCTTTTGCAATTAATTAGCTCAACATTACATTGTTTCCTTTTTCGTGATAGTCGCACATTTCGTAATCGGTAGGATCGATAATCAGACCTCTTTTTTTGCTTTAAAAGACGATATTTCACATGACGTCATTCTTTGAATTCGTTTTTTTAGGGTTCCGTACTTTTAAAGTGAAAAGGGAATCATTATAAAATTATTCTGGTGTCTGTCTCTCCGTATGTCACAGCCAGTTCACTCATAAACTATGAAATGTGGAAAGCTCAATTTGGGAGAAGTAATAAAGACTATTTACCCACACATTTACAGATTATTAAACATTTACAAATATATTTAGGAGGGGGTGGTAGGGGGCTAATTAAGTTATTTCAAGAAAAAAATATTTTTTTTAACTAAAATGAACTATAATAAACTAAAATTATGAAAAAATTCGAGGTTATAGGTGTTAAACTTCGCAGAAAAACTATAGCAATTACTCTAGATTGCATAATTTTTGAGAAAAACTTATTTTTCTGTTACACGCAGATTTCGATTTGTGGACATTGAGCAAAATTGTTGAGGAGCGTTGGAGGTACCTATCATTGCAGAAGTATAAAAGCATTGTTGATAATGATTTTTATGAAAATTCGCAGGGATATTGACCCTTAAAGACAAAGACAGTTTGAACATAAATAATGATGGGGATGGCGTACTTTGCATACCATTGGCTTTTAAAGCCTAGGTAAATAATAATAATTTAATAATATATTTGTATAATGCAAAACCTAGTAGCTGTATAAAAAACAATAAACTTTATACTATTGCAAACATACCAATTTAATTAGAATTAATCACATAAATCAGGGTTCGTATACATAAGGAATTAAAATATCTATCAATTTTAGCACCAGGATTTTTTTTTTAAGTCGTATTTGCCTTTTTTAATGCAAAACGTCTCTTACTTCGGATATAGCGGCAGCTACGTTACAAAAATTCTGCTACTAAAATGTCTAATTAACCCATTAATGCCCAAACTATTTTCTTCATTAAAAATGAAATTTTGGGTTCCCCACCACTTTTAAAAGACGAATGACTTTTATCTTAATTTATTGAGGAATTTGTCTCGTGAAAAATACAGCTTATTTATCTTTCTATTTACTGGTGTGAAAAGAGCTTTATTGCCTTTTTTATAAACGTCCTTAAAAAGAGACGCTAGGCACTAATGGGTTAAGAAAAAAATCCTTATGTGGGCAAACTCTGTAGTTTGCCTGGCGCCGTTTCTAGGCGGTCGGGAGTCGGACTCAGGTGCCAATAGCAGCACGATTTTACTATTCATTTAATGAGAGAAAGATCATTAAGGTTCATGATTGGTTTGTGACCTCTAAGGGGAGATCTAGAGGAAAACTTGGATCGGAAGAAAAAGGAGGAAGAGAGAGCGGAGAGAGCAGAGCAGAGCGATGAGGTCAGAGTGTTCTCTCGGATAAATTAAACATTAAAAAAACAGTACTTTGCGGAATTTTACAAGGAAATGCTTTTTTTGGATTACATTTTTGTTGGAGTCAGTCAGTGGTTAGGTTTGAATAGCTGGGAGGTTTCATTCTATATGACAAATTCTAAAGGTAAGGTGAAGAGAACAAGTTGATACAATTTTTGATATACAGATAGAGTACCCCTTAACCCTATAGTCCTGTCAATCGGCATTCAAGATCTACTTCAAATACGCAAAAAAAAAAAAAAAAAAAAAAAAAAAAAAAAAAAAAAATACTCGCTAATGTTGTTATATAGGAGATTTTTTTTTAATATCCCGTTTGCAATTTCATTTTTTTTTTTTCCATTGGATAGCTGAGGTTGACTTCTACAAAACCGTGTTCCATGCATCCTTATACAAATTTTCGCCTCTGCGCTCGGTAGATTTTCCTGGCCGTTGTCAACACACACACAAGCGCGTGGATGCATAGACAAAACGAATTTTTCTTTAGAATGCCTTATAGATTTCAAAGGAGATTAGATCAAAATATCGATTCAAAATATCGATCAAAATATCAATCAATATAGATTCAAATCACAATTGCTCCCTTTATTTGAGACTGATTACATGAGTCCCTTCCATATTTTTAATTTCTTCTATCTTCAATAGAAGAACGTATTTGTAATCGATTTTTTTTTTCAACGGATTTACACGTTTTAGGGGTCAGAGATTTTTAAAAAAAACAAGCGTTTTTACAAAATGCCTGTCTGTCTCTGTGTGTGTCCGTGTCCGTATGTCGCCATTGCACTATCGAAAAGTATATGGAGATATGCATAGAATTGAACCAGATTTTTTGTATATATTTTTGGCTGAGGCAAGCAGACCTTCCTTCAAATTTGAAAAATTCCGCCGAAATGGGGCGATGTAAAAACCATTTCCGTGCTATTTTCATTATTATATCATCGAAAAGTGTGTAAAGTTATGTGCAGAATTGGACCAAATTTTTTATGTGTACATACGGCTTTTGTCAGCAAGTCCTCCCTGAATTGAAAAAAAAAAAAATCCGTCAGAAGGTGTCGCTATGATCGCGATGTCTGTATCATTTTTATTACTGTACCATCAAAAAGTGTATGAAATTATGCACAGAACTGAACTAATTTTTGTGTGTGATTGTTTTTGGGTATCTCAAACAGATCCTCCCTGAATTAAAAAAAACATCTGCTTATCGTTCTATTGTTCATCGGCTCGTGCAAAGATGATATTTCCCGTCCTTCTAATTCGATTATTTTTCAAACAGCTGATAATAGCAGAATGAGGGAATACTATTGAATGTTATAAATATCATGATCCACATTAACTCGTTTTTACTCCTGTTGGGATCTTTTGCTACAATTTTTAGTAACTATATTTTGAAATCCTATTCATAATTCACTTCTTAACATTAAGCATAAGTTTCCATTAAATAATAGTCATTTTCATATATTATGGGTTCAGTAAATAGATTATTTCATCAACTTGACTACTAAATTAATTGAGATCTGAACTAAGTTTCCACCTACCTGAACCTTGTTGCTATAAAACAATTAAATTCAAAGTGAACTCCATAATTATTTTGAAAAAGGGAAAAGAGGAATTAAAGAAGTAACTTAAAGTTACACGACCACATTAGTTAATTTACAAATTAATGAAAACATCCCCATTTTTGCATAATTAAAAATATCTAGGAGACAACTTAAAAAGGGTGCAACAAAATTCTCAACCTATTCAGATCTCTAATTCACTGTAAGCTTGTAGCAATGATCCCAACTTTACCACTACTGTTTGTAGGATGTAAAATACATATCAATGCTTAAGAAAGAACTAAAAGTACTGATTAATTAAATTTTAGAAAGAGAGGATGAAAGACTGAAATCTCTCAGCTATTCAGAGAGCTAAGAAAGACAAATTTTTTTTTTTAAATAAACAAAAATATCAATATTAAAACAATCATCCTACAACACAAGTAATGGCAAATGACCCTGATAGAATAGTAGCAGTACTTTTATATCCTTTTTTTTTTTTTTTTTTTTTTTTTTTTATTGCATTGTGAATTACCAACTCATTTTATTTCATTTAGAATTTTCAAAATGCATTGGTATGAAAATTAAATATAAAATTCCTGGGTGTTGTTATTATAACTATCAATTCTTGAGAAAAAACAATTAAATATTTTCCATTTTAAACTAGAATTAATAAAAGAATTTTGTAAAGTGAGCATAAAGTAAGTCCATCTATATCCACTTAAAGTTTCTAAGAAGATTAAGAAAACATTTCATTTAAGTATTAGACTTCAAGTACATTATTGGAATGAAAATTACTTCCTTTTTTAATCTTAGGATAAACTGAAATTATATCCAGGTAAATTTTAACTGCTAAACAAAACAAAAAAAAAAATTTCATCTGAGTTAAAGTTAATCAAATTTCCTTATTATTTAAGTAAAGAGAAAGTAGAGTAAAACTACAAGAAATATATGTACACTTTTCACTTACAAATCTAGTTTATTACATATACAGGGTGTCCCTAAACAAATGGTATATACTCTAGGGGGTTATAGAACACATCAAGACGAGTAATAGTAAATAGGAAACCAAAGGTCCCAAAGATTTTCCAAAGGAGATAGCCGCCATTAAAGTTTGGGATCCAAAATTTCAAATACACATAAAAAACGGAAAAATTGGTCGATTGATTTGCGGTTTTCACTAAAATTATTCTTTATGTTGGTATTTTCTTGAAAATAAATTATAAAGATAAATTTCGAAAAATGCCGATAGAGGACGATTTAGACTTTGAAGTGATGAAAAACTATTTTTCGCTGTGATTTTTTGCATCTCATTAAATGGTTTCGTAAGCTTAGACTTAAACTTAAATTTTGAGCTCAAAATCTGAATAGTTGGAAGCGATTAATTAGCACAAACTTAACTGTGTTCAGAGGGTTTAAATTTCAAATGATTATAAAAAACGGAAAAATTGGTCGATTGATTTGCGGTTTTCACTAAAACTATTCTTTATGTGGGTATTTTATTGAAAATGAATTTGAAAGATAAATTTCAAAAAATGCCGATAGAGCGCGCTTATATATAGAGGGCGCTTTAGACTTTGGATTAAAGAAATAATCCATCCTAATACCATTTTTTCCGTTATTTTCTGCATCTCATTAAATGGTTTCGTAGGCTTAGATTTAAACTTAAATTTTGAGCTCAAAATCTGAATAGTCGGGAGTGGTTAAGTAGCACAAACTGAACTGTGTTCAGAGGGTTTAAATTTCAAATAAAACTGAAAACTATAAGAAAAAAAAAAAAAAAAAACGGAAAAATTAGTCGATTTGTTTGCGGTTTTTGCTAAAACTACTCTTTAAATCAGTGTTTTCTTGAAAATAAATTTGAAAGATAAATTTCACAAAATGCCGATAGAGGGCGCCTTAGACATTGGAGTAGCGTACAACTATTTTTAACAATTATTTTTTAAAATCTCATTAAATGCTTTCAAATGCTTAGATTTAAATTTTGAGATCAAATTCTGAGTCGTTGCGAGTGTTTAAAACCCTCTGACAGTCTTGCAAAAGGGCAAAATTGTAATGTTGTTTTCTCAGCATTTTGTTTTAATTACTAAAAAGATATGATTCTTTCAAAATTATAGAAAAATCTTATTTACGAATATGAATGTTATCCTTGAGTGTGTTAATCATTGCACAATGTATTAAAAATCCATTAAATCAACTGAGTTTTATCATTTTAATTATTGCTTGCATTGCAGTGAAACCTGGAGCTTAGGGAACGTCTATAGACGGGCTTGTCAGTGAGAGGGTTAAGTAGCGCAAAAGTGAACTGTGTTCGAGGGGGGGGGGGGGTTAAAAATTTCAACTCCTGAACACACTTCAGTTTGAGCTTCTTAACCCCTCCCAACGATTCAGAATTTGAGTTCAAAATTTAAGTTTAAATCTAAGATTTCGAAAACATTTAACAAGTTTTGGAAAGCATTTAATTAGATACAAAACATAACGTTTAAAATTGGTTGTTGGTTACTCTGAAGTTTAAGGCGCCCTCTAGCAGAATTTTTTGAAATTTATCTTTAAAATTCATTTTTAAGAAGATACTGACTTAAAGAATAGTTTTATTTTAAACCGCAAACGAATCGACCAATTTTTCCGTTTTTTATTATCATTTAAAATTTGAACCCTCTGAACACAGTTCAGTTTGTGCTACTTAACCACTCCCAACTATTCAGATTTTGAGCTCAAAATTTAAGTTTAAGTCTAAGTTTACGAAAACATTTAATCAGATGCAAAAAATAACGTAAAAAGTAGTTGTTCGTTACTCCAAAGTTTAAAGCGCCCTCTATCGGCATTTTTCGAAATTTATCTTTATAATTCATTTTCAATAAAATACCGACATAAAGAATAGTTTTAGTGAAAACCGCAAATCAATCGACCAATTTTTCCGTTTTTTATAATCATTTGAAATTTAAACCCTCTGAACACAGTTAAGTTTGTGCTACTTAACCGCTTCCAACTATTCAGATTTTGAGCTCAAAATTTAAGTTTAAGTCTAAGCTTACGAATACATTTAATGAGATGCAAAAAATCACAGCAAAAAATAGTTTTTCATTACTTCAAAGTCTAAATCGCCCTCTATCGGCATTTTTCGAAATTTATCTTTATAATTTATTTTCAAGAAAATACCAACATAAGGAATAATTTTAGTGAAAACCGCAAATCAATCGACCAATTTTTCCGTTTTTTATCTGTATTTGAAATTTTGGACCCCAAACTTTAATGGCGGCTATCTCCTTTGGAAAACGCTTGTGACCCCTGGTTTTCTATTTAATATTACTTGTCTTGATGTGTTCTATCACCCCCTAGCGTATATACCATTTGTTTAGGGACACCCTGTATAATTAAACCCAATCAATAACATCTCCTCACTCCTCCCACATTTTTTTTTATACATATATACACACAATAATTCTAAAATTGTTTACCCAAATAATGAGGATCTCCTCCTATAAATATTCATACACATTTTTTTTTTATTCATAGAAAACTATTTACTTATATAAAAGATAAACATAATTTTACAGATCAAGATTAGCATTAGAATACGCTTACCCATTGGCTACATGGCCATATCACTTAGCACTTTTCTTAGGCATAACTCGCTTTTTTCGAGATAGTCTCTCGTCCTTATGAAGTTAGGAGTATCTCAGACATAATTAGAGTTTAACTAGTAGAACTGCTTGCAATTCAGTCATCCTTACACCTTGTCCCATGACGTCGCTGAAGATTTCCCCACACTGTTATTACACCTCTCGAAGAAATCTTCGTCACTTTACTAGGTGATATAAGTTCGAAACAAATTCTAGAGGTCTTGTCTAGGAGGTTTTCGTGTTACTCTAGGGCGGTTGAAACTTTTGTAAAGCATGGATTGGGGTCGGCGTAACTCTCGCACGGAGCAACAATCTTCCCACAGCCACTTAATTTTTTTTTTTTTTTTTTTTTTTTTTTTTTTTTTTTGACGAAGAGGAACCCACCAAGGTCTTATTCAAATCACGGATACATCCCTCCAGTGCTTCTCCCACTTCAGAAGCTAACTTCTAAAACTTTTCGTTTGGTTCGAGTCTACTAGTACACTTCTAAGTCCCTTCCAGCGCGAAGCATCCGAGATAGTCTCGATTTCGAAAACTATGTCTGTACTGGAACAACCCTCAGCAGGGTTTTTGATATCGAAAAAAGGGAAAAGTCTTCCAAAAAGAGGGGGGGGCACAGAGCAGCTTCTCCTTTCTATGTCCTCATCGTAGACCGGACTCTTCTAAAACTCAAAAATTTACATCCCAATTCTCATGAAAAAAACTTATCTGCGGGGCTCCCTTACTACCAACAAGGGTAGCCGTTTCTCCTCGTGCGTACCGGGATGGGCTATCATTGGCTTAAAGTTAATTCTCTCTCTCCTATTACCATATAAGGACATAACAGGGCAACACTAAACCACGTGACACAAATCCCCACCCTCTGAAGGGGCCAGGTGTAAGAACTTCACAGCCTGCGGTTCCCACGGAAAAAAGGGAAGAAAACATTTTAGCCTCTTGTTTTATGGCGGTAATAAAAATTTAGTTATCGGGGAGGTCTTTATTCAAAGTAAAACATATATTCAGGGGTATTTTAAAGTTTGCTGCTCTCTTTCTTAAAAAACGGTATTGTTACCATTTTCTCAGGCAGTAAAATTACCCTAATAAATTTTTTAACAAGGCAAGTTTGCAGCTGGTATATGGGTGGTCTTGTTTGAGGTGGACATTAGTCGCTTTTTACAACGTCACTTGCAGGCATCATGCATTTATTTATTTATTTATTGGGACAGGGGTTTGTCCTTTTTTTTAAGTGTGGGAACATTTCGGGGGATGTTTTTATTACCTACAGAGTTGAAAACAGAAGATGGGCAAATAAATGAAAAAGAGAAGAAAAAAAATAATGTGGGGGCATATGTTTCAATTTAGAAAAAATAGAGAGGGAATTCTAATTTGGAAAAATTTAATTTTAATGAAAGGCAAATGGTATACAGGCCTCAACAAGAAACTCCCCCACGTTGAAAAAAAATAAACATTATTCGTTTCGTCCTTATGAAGTTAGGAGTATCTCAGACATAATTAGAGTTCAACTAGTAGAACTGCTTGCAATTCAGTCATCCTTACACCTTGTCCCATGACGTCGCTGAAGATTTCCCCACACTGTTATTACACCTCTCGAAGAAATCTTCGTCACTTTACTAGGTGATATAAGTTCGAAACAAATTCTAAAGGTCATGTCTAGGAGGTTTTCGTGTTACTCTAGGGCGGTTGAAACTTTTGTAAAGCATGGATTGGGGTCGGCGTAACTCTCGCACGGAGCAACAATCTTCCCACAGCCACTTAATTTTTTTTTTTTTTTTTTTTTTTTTTTTTTTTTTGACGAAGAGGAACCCACCAAGGTCTTATTCAAATCACGGATACATCCCTTCAGTGCTTCTCCCACTTCAGAAGCTAACTTCTAAAACTTTTCGTTTGGTTCGAGTCTACTAGTACACTTCTAAGTTCCTTCCAGCGCGAAGTATCCGAGATAGTCTCGATTTCGAAAACTATGTCTGTACTGGAACAACCCTTAGCAGGGTTTTTTGATATCGAAAAGGGGAAAAGTCTTCCAAAAAGAGGGGGGGGCACAGAGCAGCTACTCCTTTCTATGTCCTCATCGTAGACCGGACTCTTCTAAAACTCAAAAATTTACATCCCAATTCTCATGAAAAAACTTATCTGCGGGGCTCCCTTACTACCAACAAGGGTAGCCGTTTCTCCTCGTGCGTACCGGGATGGGCTATCACTGGCTTAAAGTTAATTCTCCCTCTCCTATTACCATATAAGGACATAACAGGGCAACACTAAACCACGTGACACAAATCCGCACCCTCTGAAGGGGCCAGGTGTAAGAACTTCACAGCCTGCGGTTCCCACGGAAAAAAGGGAAGAAAACATTTTAGCCTCTTGTTTTATGGCTGTTCTGTAAACAATCAAAACTTATTTGGGTTCAAAAATCTTCTAAATATTCTTGAATTTTCTCTTTTAAAAATTTTATTACATACTTAGAATTATAGAATAAAGAAATATTGAATTCAAATTATTTACATACTATGTACAAAATGTATAATATGTACAAAATATAAATGCTTTTACCTTGATAATTTTTGATCATCATACTAAAAACTGGAAAGATGATCCTTTATGCATTTCTGCGTGCCTTTTCATAAAATTAACATAATTCTTCAATAAAACTCAAGACACGCACGACAAACAAAAAATATAAACATTCTCTCTAAAAAATTCTTTTACATTCCATCAAAAATTGATGCCAACTTTTTCATCTAAACTTTTAACTCATCTCAAAAGATAAAAAATATAAAAAGCAAAGCAGACGAAAAAACAGCTTCGCTTCCATAGCAACGAGTCGCGTCTTATAAATAAATTAAATATCACAATTGCAAATATGCAAACGATTTTCTGTGAATAAACTGGAATAACTTAATGTATCAATTCCTAACATACTCCCACCTTTAATTTAGGCGGAAGCCAAATTAAACTTAAGATCACTTTTGATCAAATTAAGCCCTAATTCAAAATAAAAAATATCTAAATAAATAAAGATAATAACTAAACAATAATAAAATAATAATGAAACATTTAGAGTTCTAGAAAAGTCAATTCAGGGTTTTAGAAAAGTCATTTCAGAGTTCTAGAAAAAGTCATTTCAGAAGTCTCTGTACTACTCTACCACTTCTAGTTTTACTGTTACTCACAGTCTGGATTACAGGGTCATCAGGACTTGATATCTCTAATGAGTACAGCTTACGAAGTGGACGCACCAAGGTCCCTGAACTTGTTTTAACTTCAGCCACTCTAGCTGCTCCATCTCGACTTGGGAAAATCTTTACAATTTTTCCTATAGGCCAATAAAGTCTCTTTTGGTTTAGTTCTATCAAGACTACTTCACCTAGTCTGACAGCTTGTCCTTTCTGTTTTGATTTTTGGACCAATTCAGCTAAATATTCTTTTCTAAATCTATTTCTAAGTTGTTGCCGAATATTTTGACAGTGTTTATATCTAGATTGAAGTTTCTTTGAATCTATTGCATCTAAATCAGGAACACCTATTTCTTCAATGTCTTGCAAAAATGATGATGGAGTCAAAGGTATAAATTTATCTGTTTCTTCAAAAATATAGGTTAGAGGCCTTTTATTTACTGTTGCTTCGACATCACATAGAACAGTCATGAGTTCTTCAAAAGTTAAAGTTGAAGTGCCGAGTGTTCTGATCAAGGGAATTTTAACACATCTAATCAGACGCTCCCACCATCCACCCCACCAAGCTGCTGCTGGAGGGATGAACTTCCATTTAATAGGAGACAGTTCTTTTGAAGAAACTATTGCATTCCAATCCAATGATTTTAAAAGGTTATTGGTTCCTCTAAAATTTGAGCCATTATCAGAGTATATAGTAGTCGGCCTTCCTCTCCTGCATATAAATCTTCGAAGTGAGTGAATGAATCCTTCCGTTGAGAGACTGGATACAAGTTCCAAATGTATTGCCCTATATACTGCACATGTAAAAAGTACAACCCAAACTTTGGATCTTTGCTTTACGAAAAGAGGGCCAAAAAGATCAGCTCCAACAACTTCAAAAACTTTGGAATCTCTGACTCGATCTAGAGGTAGGTGGATTGGAGGTGTAGTATATGGTTTTGCAGAGTATCTTTTGCATCTGTAACACTTAGACAATTGGCTTCTAATGCTGCGTCTAGAAGAAATTATCCAATATTTTTCTCTTAAAATGGATCCAACTGTTTGAAGTCCAGCATGACAATTCTTTAAATGACATTCTTGAATCAGACAATTCACTACATGATGTTTCGATGGTAATAAAATTGGATATCTGAAAGAAAACTCGTCATCTCGCTCTAATATCTTTGTTTTTACTCTTAACAAACCTTCTTGATCTTTCATAACCTTTAATCCTTTTATTGCATCAGTAGTATTACCAAAACTTTCAGATTGTATTATTGACCAGAGCGACCTTTCCGCATCTTCTTTTTCTTCAATTGACAATTCTGATGGAAAACATATATTTCTGTTTCTGCACTTCATTATGAATCTCTTCACCCAACATACGACATTAATAAATCTACCAAATTTTGAAATTCTACTATATATCATAAATTCATGTGAATTAGAACATAAAAGAGTAGGTACTGAAGTTTTCTTCTTTTCCATCATTACTAATTCTTCGTTGGGGCTTGTTTCTGAATGTGGCCAATTTTCTTCTGATAACTTCAACCATTCTGGTCCCTCCCACCATCTCATCTTCAGCAGCTGTTTAGGACTACATCCGCGAGAAGGTAGATCAGCAGGGTTGAGATGACCAGGTACGAAGTTCCATTGTTGAGATTCGGAAAATTTACAAATTTCTCTAACTCTATTGCCTACAAACGTTCCCCATTGATCATTTCTTCGAATCCAAGCGAGAACAGTCGAAGAGTCGGTCCAATACTTTACTGGTATGGAAATACAATTAAAGGCTTTCAAAACAAATTTAGTCAACCTTATTCCTAAAATACAAGCAAGAAGCTCTAAACGTGGTATGGTTACATTTTTCTTTGGTGCAAGACGAGACTTAGCTCCTAAAAGTTGTACAAAGACTGCGTCTTTATCTTCACAACGTAAGAAAACTGCTGTTGCATAAGCTCTGGTACTTGCATCACAAAATGTATGAATAGACCATTTTTCTTTACAACCATAGCCTACACGTCTATTTATCTTCACGTCATTTAAATACTTGAGTTCGCTATACCATTTTTGAAAATTATTCCGGATTTCTTCTGGAAGTGGAGCATCCCAATCTAATTTCGTCGACCAGGCGTCTTGAATTATCAGTTTGGCTGGCAACAATGCTGGGGCTAAAAATCCTATTGGATCGAAGATCCCTTGGGTTACAGCTAATATCTTTCTTTTCGACAGATTTTCTATCTCATCACTAAATTTATAAGCGATCTTCAAACTATCTTCCATTGTGTCCAACTTCAACCCTAAAACCGGAACTATCGTTGTTACATTTTTGCTGAGCACCTTCTTTTCGTTAAGGAAACTGCTGTCTTCACTTTTAATTGGTCCGAATTCCCACATTCTTAATTCCATTTTCGCATCAGCCATGATTTCTGTAGATTTTGAAATAAAATTTTCTAGTTCAGGCACATTGTCGACTGAAGTAACGCAGTTATCTATATAGTATGATTTCATAAGCTTCTCAGCTATCTGTTTGTTTTCTTCATCAACATTACTCAAATGATATCTTATAACTGCACCTAGCAAAAATGGGCTACAAGTTGCTCCAAAAACTACTCTATTGTGTTGATAAACTTGAAATTCGTCAGGACTCTTCCACCATAAAAATCGCAAGAAATGCCGATCTGATTCTTTGACTTCAATTTGAAGAAATGCTCTTCTTATATCGGCTACTACCCCAATAGCTTTCTCACGAAATCTTATTAACACTGCAGGAATTTGTTCGATGAGGTTTGGTCCTTTAAAGAGGCAATCATTTAAAGAAGGAGACCTCCCTACCTTACACGATGCATCAAAAACTGGTCGACCACTTGTAGTAAGACTATCTGGTTTGATGACGGGATGATGAGGTAAAAAATGTCCTGGAATCTTGAGTGCTTCATCTGGTACTTTACTTATAACGCCTTCTTCTTCCCATTCATAGAAAACTTTAGCATATTCTTCAAACATTTTCATTGATTTTAATTTCTTTGTTGAATTTATCAATCTTCGTTCAGCTATGTGTCTATTTGAGGGAATCTCACGTTTGCCGTTAATCCAAGGAAGACCTACAATATAGCGACCTTCTATATTTCTATCAACTTCTTTTATAAAATTATCATGAGCGAGTTCTTCTTCTTCTGCTTTAGACAAAGTTTGACAGGGATCTGTTATACCAATTGTCTCTAACTTCCATAATTCTGGAATCTTCATATCTTTTAAAGCTAGGTTCGTGATAAACATATTTCCATAATTTAGGCAAGACTGTGATGTACTTTCTAAACGACCACAAAGTGTCCATCCAAACTTTGTCTCTATTGCTGTAAGACCGCTCTTTAACTGTTTTACTCGACCTGTAAGAAGTTGTCCGTAGTAATCGCTTCCAATCAAAATTTCAATTTTTGGACTTCCTGCTCCTAAATCTGTGATCCATAGTTTATTTTGTTTAAGCTCTTTAATTACTGATTCTTTTGGTATCCGAGGAATACAGTTACAAATTATTTCTTGATCCAAAAGTTCTAAGACTTCTTTCGTTTGTTTCTGTCTATCAGAAGAACTTAACTCAACTTGGAATTTATTGTGAGATTTAGCTTCTGTTTGCGTACCACCAAACAAAGTGTGTACAATAGCTTCAGAAGAAATGGGATGTAAACCTAACTCTTCAGCTGTACCTTTTAAAATATAGCTCTTTTGCGACCCACAATCAAGTAACGCTCGTGCTTTCTTTGTTATTCGACCTTTAATAACTATTTCTAAAGTCATAAGGGCTACTTCAGCAGAACACTGCTTACTTGCTATGGTGCTTTGAATAACTTCTGGGGTCTTAACTGTATTTTCTGGTTCTTTACACATTGAAATTTCAGGGCATAATAACTCGGTATGGGGTTTAGAACAAACGTGGCAACGAATAAAAACTTTGCAAACTTTAGCGTGGTTACCAAAACGAAGACATTTTAAACAGCAATTTTTATTCTTAATTTTGGCCTTCCGTTCATTAAAGGAAAGAGATCTAGCCCTAACACAGTCCTTGCTTTCATGAGATTTACTGCAAAATAAACAAAGGCGTTCTTTTGCGCTAAATAGCCCTGCCGCAGTAGGTATTTTACTTTCTGCTTTTCTTAACTTTTCTTTAGGTTTGTCTTTAAAGCCCAGCTCTATAAAACTCGATTTGGCTAATTTGAATCTTTCCTCGTTTGCAACTTCTTGTTTCAGAAATTCCATCAAACTTACTATATTTGCTTTTGTTGACAATGCATTATTATTACTAACAATGTTTGATGTGATTGAAATATTATATCGCTGCCATGCTTTTAATACATCTTCCGATAAGCTAGATTCTATCATGGGATAGAGCCACGCCGAATTGCTTTCTAAACTTAAACCCATTGATTCTAACGATCTTAAATATGCCTCGACTTTCGTGAATAAATCTGATAAAGGAAGTTTATCTTTGCCGTGCGCCTGTACATTAGCTACAATCAATTTTAGGAATTCTCTAACGTACACTTCTATTAGTAAATCTTTATTTCCAAAACGCTCTTGAAATGCCTCGACAGCTTTGGGGTAATTAACTGCGGTCATTGGATAGCTCTCTAACAAGCGCCTGGCACTGGTTCCAGGTTCTACCGATTGGATAAGATACTGAAATTTGTCACTATTATCCAAATCTATGTCTTCATGAATTTTCTGAAACTGGGACCAAAATGAAAGATAATTTATTAACTGCGAATCGAATGGCTTAATATTCAATTTAGGTAATTTATAATGCTTTGATTTGGAATAACCGTGATCTGTGCTTTTTTCACTATCATCTTGATTACGTTTATTTGTACCCAATGCTTCGCTAACTTTACGCTTAATGGTAATAAATTGATCTGAATAATTTTCATTTTCCACTACTTCATTTTCAATAGCCTCTTCATCGCATTTATCATCATCTAACATGAGTTCAATTATAGCTTCATCAATAGCTTTAATTTCATGAATCAAATTTTCTAATTTACTAAAACCGTCTAAAATTTTGTCCTTATCTAATGACTCGCTGTTAATTTCTTCATTCAAAACATTTAAAGTTCTGGTAAATGACGAACGTAGTGGTGTACGCTTTTTCTTTAGCTTATTCATCTTAGAAAAATTAAGTAGTAATGCACAGCTTATGAAAACACTATACGCTATAAAAACAATTCAATATCTCAACAGTATTATTCAAATGTCCCTGTTCGGGCGCCAGTTTTGTTCTGTAAACAATCAAAACTTATTTGGGTTCAAAAATCTTCTAAATATTCTTGAATTTTCTCTTTTAAAAATTTTATTACATACTTAGAATTATAGAATAAAGAAATATTGAATTCAAATTATTTACATACTATGTACAAAATGTATAATATGTACAAAATATAAATGCTTTTACCTTGATAATTTTTTATCATCATACTAAAAACTGGAAAGATGATCCTTTATGCATTTCTGCGTGCCTTTTCATAAAATTAACATAATTCTTCAATAAAACTCAAGACACGCACGACAAACAAAAAATATAAACATTCTCTCTAAAAAATTCTTTTACATTCCATCAAAAATTGATGCCAACTTTTTCATCTAAACTTTTAACTCATCTCAAAAGATAAAAAATATAAAAAGCAAAGCAGACGAAAAAACAGCTTCGCTTCCATAGCAACGAGTCGCGTCTTATAAATAAATTAAATATCACAATTGCAAATATGCAAACGATTTTCTGTGAATAAACTGGAATAACTTAATTTATCAATTCCTAACAATGGCGGTAATAAAAATTTAGTTATCGGGGAGGTCTTTATTCAAAGTAAAACATATATTCAGGGGTATTTTAAAGTTTGCTGCTCTCTTTCTTAAAAAACGGTATTGTTACCATTTTCTCAGGCAGTAAAATTACCCTAATAAATTTTTTAACAAGGCAAGTTTGCAGCTGGTATATGGGTGGTCTTGTTTGAGGTGGACATTAGTCGCTTTTTACAACGTCACTTGCAGGCATCATGCATTTATTTATTTATTTACTGGGACAGGGGTTTCTCCTTTTTTTTTTTTTTTTTTTTTTTTTTTTTTTTTTTTAAGTGTGGGAACATTTTGGGGGATGTTTTTATTGCCTACAGAGTTGAAAACAGAAGATGGGCAAATAAATGAAAAAGAGAAGAATAAAATAATGTGGGGGCATATGTTTTAATTTAGAAAAAATAGAGAGGGAATTCTAATTTGGAAAAATTTAATTTTAATGAAAGGCAAATGGTATACAGGCCTCAACACTCCGATTAATCGACTGAAACAGAAATATCAGGAACTGTAGATAACTACAATCATAATTATAATGCCCACATTCACAATTTTCTTTATTAAAAATACAAATTCTAGGCATTAGTTCTAGATCTTTATAAAACAGAAGATAATTTTATTTATCATAAAATATATCGTCCTTATTATAATAAAATATGTCGTTTCGAATTTTTTAAAAGTTAGGGGTTATTTTATTATTTTTACAGTTTTTACAGTTTAAAAAAAAAATGTTATGCCTTACTTCTTGATTATATTTAAGGAATGACTTTTTTAATTTTTTTCAGTCATTTTTCTCTTCAATAATCGACATCTTTTATTATAATAAGGACGATATATTATATGATAAATAAAATTATCTTCCGTTTTATAAAAATATAAAATTAATGCGTAGAATTGGTATTTTTAATAAAGAAAATTGGGTACTTCTAGGTTATCCCGTCGACCAATTTCGCCAAATTATACAAATCGCCAAATTAATAGCCAAATTATACATTTTGAAATAATTTTTATTTTAAATAACCAAAAAAAACAAATAATTAGTCTAATATTAATAAAAATATTAATAAAAAGTCGAAATAAAAATCACTTAATGATATTTTAAACACGTGAATCGCATTTAATGTCATTGAATGTGACATTCACGATCATCCATTACTGGCATTTAATCTTATAGTTTGGCGATAATTTTTTGGTCGACGGGATAACCTAGTAGTACCGAAAATTGAAAAAGAAATTTAAGATGAAAACCAAACTTGATATAGTACTGAATTAATAATATTAAAGTATTAACATGTGTAACTAATTTTCGAAATATCAAAATGTACGCATGATATAGAAGAAAGTTTTGGGATTGGCACATCCAACCAGTTTGAATTGCTATGCTACTTTAAATTGCTTTCTAAAGAAAGATGCCTTACAGATTGAAATATTCTAAATCTAGTTTTACTCATAAGGATTATTTAAATAAATATTTTATTTATTTATTTATCTATTACAGGTGCGATAACAGGATTTCTCACCAATTACTGGAGTATCCGAAGTATCGCAATGTTTGGAACCCTTTTAGCAGCATTTTCTGTCAGTATATGCAGTTTGGCATATCAGATGAAACTCATCATAATATTCTACGGAGCATTACAAGGTAATTGATTTTTATTTTTTTCAAAGCTAATTTTAGAATTATTATCCAAAACAACAATAGCAACAAAAATAATAACAAAAATAATAATCAACATTTTAAAATTTTTTTGAAGTCCTTGTAAATTTTTAGAATGCCTGCAAAGTATCATATGATTTTTCCAGAATTTTATCATGCAAATATATCAGCGACAAAATTTTATTTCTTTCTCTATACACTTTTTTGTCGTCGTCAGGAGCGCCGTGCCAAACGGGGGGGGGGGGGGGGGGGGGCGAAGAGGCAATCGCCCCGGGAGCGGAAATTTAGGGGATGCCAAATTTATACTTTGAACATCATTTTTGGCCTGTTACAAGAAAAAGTTGGGGGTGAGGGATGCTAAATTCTTATTTTGCCCCTTGCGCAATTTTCTTTTCGCACGCCCCTGGTCGTGAGACATGTTTAAACTATTTTGACCCACCTGCTAAAATAATGGTTTCTTTTTTTATTGCCCTTATATTTGTTATAAGGGTGATTCTACGATAAGAGATTTCAAGTACATAGAGGATACGGCCAAAAAATAAAGTTTGAGTTTTATCATAAAACCTTAATATTATGATTTTTGTCCCGTTTATTTACCTTTTCATATAAGGGCAAGTCACTTTATACATGTTTTGTAACTTTTCCTTGTCAGTGACTCTCTCCCCTGGCAGTTATCTTGACAGGGGAACTACGGCAGGGGAGAGACATTTTCATGATAAATTCAAATTTTTTAACTGACTGAATTAGTTTTTGGGTTCATTGTATATTTCACTTTAATTATTACTGTATTGTTTAATTAGGGCAGTAAATACAATTGAATTAAATTAATGTGATAAGTTTTATGACTTACCAGGGGAGATACACGATCACCTTGCGAATCCACTACACCGCACGGTCGCGTCGCAACAACTAAAAATGGCGACGCTTAGATGGCTTGCGCGTTTAGTATTGCAAACTTCAAGCCAATAGATGTCCTTAAGCGCTATTTCCAATATAGCCATCCATATTGAATTTATATTTGTTTCAGCGGAACGAAATTTGACAGGGTAGATACACAAAAAAAGCGGAACAAAAGTTATTTTAAAAATTATTTGAAATTAACAAAATTATTTTATTTTTATTTAATAATACGTAAGTATAATTACTTAAATTCCAATTAAACATACTTTAATCAAGCATCTGATGGAAAAAATATATGTATTGTTTGAAAGTTAAATTGAAACCAGCAAGGGGACATGCCAGCGTAGAGACTTTTTTAGACTTAGTAAGAAATTTCAGAAAAATGTGTTTCCTATTAGGCATTCAATCGTGATGTTATTTAATAAAGTATATTAAGATGATGCGATTCAAAGCAAAAAAAAAAAAAAAAAAAAAAAAAAAAATAGCAACCTATGGAATAAAAAATCTGCTTTAAACGGATTGACGTACTAATTACCTCTTATCGTAGAATCGCCCATAAATATCAGGTAATTGAAATTATTATATCCGCAAATGGGGGCGGGGGATTTTTGTTAGCAAACTATAACTAAGTTCAATTAGTTTTTATGATTTTTTAAATAATTTTCAAGCATATTTTTAATAAATAAATTTATTTCCAGAAGAAACTTTTAATTGCTACAATAATGTAAATTAGCTGTAGTGAAGTTAGTAAAAGTGGCAACTGATTGCTCAATTGAATATCAAATTAATAGAAAGTTAAACTAAATCGATCAGAAGATACGTTGTGTTAAACAATATGCTCGGAGTTGCATTTAAATTTTTACTTTTGATTTTTAGGTGCGTTCGTAATTATGTAAATACGTAGCACCTATAGTGGTCGTTCAGTCCGTCCGTCTGTCCGCATATAACAACGCAAAAACTACCCAACCGAATCGTTTGAAATTTGAAATACATGACTATTACATAATTTTGTCGAGTCATTTCAAATTTTATGAAAATCGGATGCATTGATCAATTACAGGGGCAATCAAAAGTATTCCATTACATTACGGTCAATGGAAAAAAAAGCTTCAAATGCATTTTAATCGTTTGAAATTTAAAATACATAATTATTACATAATTTTATCGGGTTATTTCAAATTTTATGAAAATCGAATGCATAGATCAATTACAGGGACAATCAAAAGTATTCAATTACATTATGGTCAATGGGGAAAATGTTTCAAATGTATTTTATACGGTTGAAATTTAAAATACATAATTATTACATAATTTTGTCGAGTTATTTCAAATTTTATGAAAATCGGATGCATAGATCAATTACAGGGACAATCAAAAGTATTCTGTTACATTACGGTCAATGGGGGGGAAATGTTTCAAATGCATTTTAATGGTGTTACACTCATTCAAACTTTATAAAATTTATATGCAACTATAAAGTACATATTATAATATACATTTTACATAATTTGTGGTGTAAAGAACACTTGTTATTGATTTACAAGGACACACAAAATTATTCCATTGCATAATGGTATAGGGAGAACATTGTTTGATGAGCGTTTTAATTGTAATTCACTATTTACAATTTTATGAGATTGATATATGAGAGTAATATTTTTAAAACTTCGTTATCGTACGAACGCACCTCATTTGCTACGCTTCACGAGCAATTTCCAACTTGTTTAATTTCTAAATGCACGGTTATCGGCTGCTGAATTTTTACAGAGTGGGTTATTAACTGCGTTTTAATATCTGAATAATTAATCATTATCATCGTTATATTTTATTTGTCTTTCTATCATACATATAAAAACATATTTTTTTATTTTATATCTGTGCATGGCTTTTTTAATTATTTGGTTTAATTCTAACATAGTTATTTAAAATTTTAAAAAATCTATAATTTATAAAAACGAAGTGATATACCGGGCTTCCCGAGTTACATAATATTGATGACAACTATTTATTTAATTGATAACAACTATATTAGATTTTTTATATTTAAGACATTTTCTTTAGAATACGTACTAATAATACCCAAAAATCATATTTATATGAAATATGGTAATTAATTGAAATAAAATTTTTAAATGTTTTAAAAGTGGCAGCTTTGTATCGTCCTCAAACCAGGAATTAATAGCCGAAGAAATCGCCAAAGATCAGCATTTTAATTTTTACAAAATTGCAATAAATGTTAAATTTAATCATTTGGCGTTGCCAACTTCAAAATGGCGTCATCGTTACGTTCGGACATGTGTATAATATAGTTTGGTAGAGTATATTAAATTAAATTATCATATGATTATAGTAAAAGTAAAATTATTTAGTGATCGATTGTAAAAGGATAAATGGACTAAATGTAAAGCTCGGATTTTGATCATCGGAGTTAAAGGTAGTGTTACACGAACTAAATATTCCTCAAAATAGTAGGTAGGCTATCATGTGAAACATTCCTTAAAAAATAAAACATAAAAACAAATAAATGAAAAACTTACTAGTATCAGTAATGCAGATTTTAATAAATCATATTTAATTACCATTTTCAAAGAATGTTCATAAAGTCTAGGATTAATATAGATGTATATAAAAGTTTAGTATTCTGATACTAGATATACAAAAATATATATAAGTAATAATAAATAGTCACTTGTGTCGACACTCCTCTTATTAAATTAACTCTGCAAAGTAAGTGTTTGATATATTATGGAAACTCATTGTGTGCTTAAAAAAGCAAGAAAAAAAAGCTTTAAAATTTATTTGAAGTAAATTTTCTTTGCATTATCTGATACTAGAGTTTAAACGAAGGATTTCGCTACTTACAGATGCCATTTTTATAAGTCTATTTCAGCGTTTAAGCATGTACTTTGATTATGTATCCATTATATATATTTTTTTATTTATTTATTGAAAAGTGTTGAATTCGTTATTAAATGTTAGGCAGAACCAAATAATGAACTTTTTGTTTTACATTCACATTAGTTAATTGTGTATTTTTTAAACCTTTTTAACTGTAGAAAAATAAATTGTGGTTATAATTAAATTTGGGGTAAAAGGTAAATGGATTGCATTGATTAATGCTGCTGTTGATATGTGTCAGTAATAGTAGAAAAATTATCATTTGATGCTAACTTAAAATACAGTGGTGGAAAAAATTATAAAGCCAATTGAAAATATGATATAATTAAAAAACAAAAGATGGAATATTTGTGAAATTTCATACATATACATTATATGCTACAAGGAAGTAAAGAAAAAAAGAAATTCATTATTAACTACATTAATAAAAGGTTAATAGATTTAAGAAAATTTTCTGTACAAAGAAAGTTGGAAACAATTATAAAGTCGATACATGTATTTCATCAATAATCGATGTGAGACCCTTTTTTTTCGATGACTTTGACTAGTCTCTTGTTCGTTAAATTTATCAGACCACACAAAGTACTTGCCTCAATATTGTTCCAGCAGTTTTTAATAGCATTCATCAAATCTAACTTTGAATTGAATTGTCGTCCATTTTTCTAAACATTTCGGGCTAAAATTCCCCAGAGATTTTCTATTACGTTCAGATCGGGGCTACGAGCTGGCCATTGAAGGCATTTCACCTGATTAGCTTCCAGCCAAGATTTAGTTGACTTCGAAACATGAACGGAAGCGTTGTCCTGCTGAAATGTCCAGTCTCCCGAAGTTATAAGAGGAGCAATGGGTAATAAATTATCTCCTAACATATCTTGATACATAACTGAATTCATTTTGTTATGCATGAAGACAAATGGAGTGGTTCCACAGGCAGCAAATGCAGCCCAAACCATTACCGAACCACCTCCAAACTGACGCTTTGAAAAAATATGAGGTTCCTGTCTTAAATCATGCCAAAAGAATTTATAGCCGTCGGGTCCATCTAAATTAAATTTCTTTTCATCGGAAAAGACAACATCTCTCCAATTTGTGCCTTCAGTTAAATGTTTTCGTGCAAAGTCTAAGCGAGCATTTTTGTGGTGCTTAGAAAGAGGAGGTTTTCCTTTAAATTTTTTAAATTGAACAATGGGATTGTTACTTAAAACATTTCTTACCGTTCGGCTTGTACAGGGTAATTGTAACTGTTCTTGAATTTGAGCTGACGACATTTTTTCTGCGCAAGCTAGCTTCCGGATTTGTCTTGATTGCCTTACAGTTAAGGATTTCGGTCTTCCTGTACTCTTCTTACTGCCGTAATTTTCGGGATTTCTGAGAAAACTGTTTACTGCAGCCTTGGACCTTCCTATTTTTCTTGCAATATTAGAACCAGACATTCCAGCTTCATTTAAAGTTAATTGGATAATTTTTTCACCATTGGATATTTTTTTTCCTCTTGGCATTGTATTAAACACACCAAATACAAAATGAATGCACGTAACACATTTACATTTGCCTAAACTTTACTGGAGATCTGCTTTCTCAAGTTTGGCATCATGCCAAATGAGGCTAGAACCATCGGCTTTATAATTTTTTCCAAGCTGTTTTTCATTGGTTTTAAGAAATCAGCATAATTTATGCTCCCTCTTCCGTTTTTCTAAACAAAGTTTATGCGTATTATTGCGATGTTGATCATGCAAATGTAAATAAAATTTGCGATATCAATAATTCCATTACTTTTTGATTTTTGTAAATTTTTCTATCGACTTTATAATTTTTTCCAACACTGTAAATGCATAGTACAGACTAGAGGTCTGCACGGGCCGGGCCGAGCCGAGCCTAACTTATTTTTTCCGTACGAAGTCGAGACTAATTTCGTTCTTCCTAGTCTTCATGGACCAAACTAATCAGTTCCTGTTGAATCTTGCCGTATGAAAATCTTTTTCTTGACGTGGAAAAGTCTGTTCATAAATCAGTAAAGTTTGGCTTGGTCCAAAAATTTTTGCAAAATAGACATATACTTTTAAGTCGTCATTATTCTACAATTAAACATTAGAATTTATCCTTTTTAAAGAATCGTAGATTATTAGGCATCTTAAAATAGAATAATAATAATAATAATAATAATAATAATAATAATAATAATAATAATAATAATAATAATAATAATAATAATAAAAACATGATTATGACGGAATTTTTGTTTAAACTGAAAACAGCAAAATTTTTTAAACTGTTCATTCATGCAAAATGAATACAACAATACGCGAAAAAAGTATTTATTTGACATTTACATCGCTAAGAAGAAAACGTATTTTTTTCTTTCCAATGCCTTAGAAGATTTTTCTTTTACCATATATAATTTTTTAATTTTTTTAATGCATTAATAATACTAATGATAATTGAAACATTTACATTACAATAAACAAAGGATCATTAAAAGCGTAAAAATCGCAGCCTATGGCACGTTTGCATAAATAGAGATTATTATAAACATGAAAGAAAAAAAGAGACTGAGATAAGTTTTTTTGGTCTGAACTCTTCCGTTAGAGTAGTCGGGCCGGGTTCGGGCCGAAATTTTAACTTTCGGGCCGGGCCGGGTCGGGCCAATATTTTTTTCGTTCGGGCCGGGCTCGGGCCTGGAAATTTCGGCCCGTGCAGACCTCTAGTACAGACTTCTTCAGAAATGGGATTTTGGGTAGGACATGTAAATTTTACTATCCAAAAGTTTAAAAAATATTCTATTATAATGTGTATAACCTAAAATAGTGAAAATATGACACATTTTCATATATGTAACAATTGTATCCTTACATTAACTATATGAGGAAATATTTAAAAATATATATTTTTAAATTATATTAAGACTTTTTTTTATTTGTCTTGCAAAAAGAAGATAAAATTTTAAAAGCGTATAATATCAAAATTTCAAAAAAGTAACAGTTGAGTACATTATAGGAAAAACTTTTCTGAAAACCAGTAAAAAAATAATATTGTTTAAAGAGATGTTTCGTAAAAAGATTATTTATTTCCTCGATTTTAAAATACAGAAGTATAAAAGGTATGTATTTAAATCTAAGAAAGTTATTACAAATAATTTTCATTGTAAATAACCAAACACAAAATCGATTATAAGTATGATTATTAGTGCGAAGAAATTTTCCAAAATGTACAAGGACATAATGATAATGTTTGTGAAAGAAAAAAAATGCAATTATTTTGTGAAATTTTGACGAACTCGTTTCCATTTTTTAAAAGATATATTTCAAAGACAATAGAATCAAAAATTAAAGCTTTAATAATTTTCAGTTTAATGTTATCCAAAAAATTATGCTATATTAATATTGTGCTATTATTAAAATTATGCTTTTGCTACATAATCTCGCATAATCTGAAAGTTATTTTTTTTATTGCACCATAAATTGATAAATTGAAAACCAAAATCTTGGTTAAACATTTCATTCCAAAATGAGGAAAAAAAGGAAAACTAGAATTCGGTGCAACTTTCCCCCATAAAATTAACTCAAAGAAAAACCTGAATCGCAGCTCAATATTTCACAATATAATTCGATTAGAAAAAACCCTGAATTGTGGTTCAACCTTTTACCAGAAAATTGAAATAAAGAAAACCTTGGATTATGGTTCAACTTTTCACCAGAAAATTTGATTAGAAAAAATCCTGAATCATGATTCAACTTATCACCACAAAGTTTGATTAAAAAATACTGAATCATGGTTCAATCTTTAACCAGAAAATTGGATTAAAATAAACCCTGATTCATGGTTCAACTTTTCACCAGAAAAAAGGATTAAAATAATCCTTGAACCATGGTTCAACCTTTCACCAGAAAATTGGTCATATAAAAATCCTAAATCCTTGTTCAACATTTCACTAACATAATCTTATTTGTGAAAGCACCAATAAACTGGTGAAATGTATCACGACTATCTTGGTTGCAGCTAAGTTTTAGCTACTTTTCGCCATTTTCTTGGTGAATCCTCGAATTTCATTTTTAACAGTGTAGTTATTCTTTTCGGAAAATAGCATTCGCGAAAGGCATGTACATTTATACTGAAAGGGAAAAAGAAAAGATGGGAGCCTCTATTCCTTACTTTTGTGGCCATTAGAGCAATTTTTTATAAATACTTATGCAATTATTTTATTACAAGATATAATTAAGATAAAAAATTTATGTAACCAGTTAACCCCTTGAAAGGGCGGTGGAATATATTTTATCCCACCTAATTTAAACGAGATTCTTACCCGAAACATTTAACGAAATTTTATATTTTTAACTATATGGCGGAAAAATATTGAAAAATTGCCTTTTCTTTCTTTTTTTTTTTTTTTTTTTTCGATTTTTGGTCTGATAATTCAACATTACAGAGATGTTATTGCTTGCCCCTCAAGGGGTTAAATACCCTTGCGCTCGGCTCACGTAACATACATCTAATTTGAAATCAAAATTTTGTTACTCTTATACAACACAAGAGGTACAAAATTTAGATTTATTCTATAGGCCAGGCATGTCAAACTCGTCTTCCATCGCGGGCCACATTATCGAAAATAAAGAAGCAGATTAATTTGATGAGTATCGCACAAAATGAAAACCGTACATTAAAAATACAGCAATGTTTTTAAAAAACAAACAAAGAAACAATAAAAGGAATATTGCCCAGTTAAACTGATGGCATTGAGCTCACAGGCTACGCATACTAATTGTAAATTACAGCCTTGTATTTTCGTTAATTCAGTTCGAAAAAAAATTAAGAAGGGGAAACAGCTCTCCTCTTTCTCCTTTTTTTATACTTAATCATTGAACTTCCTAAACTATCAAGTACATGCTTTATCATATTAAAAAATCTATATCCAAAATTAAGAGCAAATCGGATAATTCTTAATAAAAACGCATTTAGCATTTATATAATTTAAGAGGAGTTATTCCCCTCTTTTAAACTTAACCATTAAACTTCCAAAACTATTCAGAGATTTGAACGAAATCTGACAATTCTGATTGAAAAATCCATTTATTGAAGTTAAGGGGAGGGGCATTCCCCCGTTCCCCCTGTTTATACTTATTCAATGAACACCTAATAACAGCCACGGACTCGCCTCATCAAAATGATCATATATCTAAATTTTGAACGAAAACTGTTAATTCTGCATGAAAATCCCGTTTATATCAATTAAGGGGAGGGGCATGAGCCCCCCGTTCTCCCTGTTTATACTTATTCAATGAACACCTAATAACAGCCATGGTATCGCCTCATCCGAATGATTCTATATCTAAATTTTGAACGAAAACTGTTAATTCTGCATGAAAATCCCGTTTATATCAATTAAGGGGGGGGGGGGGGCATGAGCCCCCCGTTCCCCCTGTTTATACTTATTCAATGAACACATAATAACAGTCACGGAATTGCCTCATCAGAATGATCCTATATCTAAATTTTGGACAAAAACTGTTAATTCTGCATGAAAAACCCATTTATATCCATTAAGGGGAGGGGCATGAGCCCCCGTTCCCCCTCTTATACATATCGAATGAACTCCAAAAACTAATCAGGAAAGCGCCTTATCAGGATATACCTATATACAAAATTTCAAGTGGATCCGATATTTTTATCATGAGTTATCGCGTTACGCACGAACGCACGTACATACAGAACGGACGGGCACATAAGCTCTCAGGCTATGATAGCCTGTGAGCTAAAAATCCCGTTTATATCAATTAAGGGGGGGGCATGAGTCCCCCGTTCCCCCTGTTTATACTTATTCAATGAACACATAATAACACTCACGGAATCGCCTCATCAGAATGATTCTATATCTAAATTTTGGACAAAAACTGTTAATTCTGCATGAAAAACCCATTTATATCCATTAAGGGGAGGGGCATGAGCCCCCCGTTCCCCCTCTTATACATATCGAATGAACTCCAAAAACTAATCAGGGAAGCGCCTTATCAGGATATACCTATATACAAAATTTCAAGTAGATCCGATATTTTTATCATGAGTTATCGCGTTACGCACGAACGCACGTACATACAGAACGGACGGGCGCATAAGCTCTCAGGCTATGATAGCCTGTGAGCTAAAAATGCATACAAAATTTTTAAAACTATTTATTGAAAAAATTAAAAACACGCACCAGAAAAGTTTAAAAATATTTATTAGGTAAAAACAAATATGTTGTATGAGAGTCGTAATGTTAGATCTTAATTTCTAATTAAATCTTGATTTATTTTTCCTAAGTATAACTGTTAATTTTAATACTTAGCTTAATAAATTTATTTTATTATTTTTTTCTTAAGTAATTTTACTACAGTTCTCTCTTACAATGACTCATTAATAAAACATAAAGACACCACATTTCTCAAGATTGGGTGTAAAGTTGGGATCAACTAGGCAACCCCTTTATGCTGCTCTACTGTTCAGCACTGTTCAGAGAGTCGTAAGAGCGTGCACTGTCAAATGTAATGAAAAGTAAGTTAAAATAAAAAATGCAAACATGTTTAAACAGATTTTGAACATTTTAAAATTTAAATCGGAATCAAAGATATATAAAAATGTGTTACTAATTTTGTGATCCTAATATGTGTATTTTCTTTTATGTTGTAATTGCTACTTTTTGTAAAAAAAAAAAAATCATTGACAGAACACGATTATTTACAATATAATATTATGAAATAAAAAAATCATAATTTATTAAAATATATTAGCTATGATTATTGATCCAGCATAGGAATAATTTCCTGATTCTCCTCACTTATTTTTAAGTACATATCGTGTCTACGACCAAAAAAAAAAAAAAAAGAAAAGAAAAAAGAAAAGAAACTGCCGACAAAGTAAAATTTCTTGAACTATATTTTCAAGAATTTTAAAATTAAAGGACAAAATTAACGCTAGCCACCGGCCATAAGACCAATAAATCAGAAAAAGTGGCTATTAAAAAAATATTTGTCGGTGGTTTCTGATGGCTACAGTCTACTAATGAAATTTTTTTAATATAATAAAAAATTTCAGTTATAGAAACACATATTGAAATTATGGATTTCATGCGATTACTGAAATTTCTGGTTACATCATTAATATTTATAGAAATGCCCCTGCGTATTTTTAAATTTATTTAACTATTCTGGACATCCTTTATTCTACCTTGAACAATTTCGAGTTGTGTGCATTTGCATCCAATCATTGTTTTTAAAAGCAGATGGATTACTTTTAATATGTTTCACAAACACACTTTTTTCAACGAAATTTCAGTTTAAAATCTATTTTTTTTTTTTTTTTTTTTTTTCGAAATTGTTTCTAGATATTTGTGGATTTTTCGAAATACTTGTGAGTAAATTCTTAGCAAACTTCAACGAAGTTTCTACATATTAAACACAATTTTTCAGTCTTTGTTTGAGCATAAAAATTATTTCAAATTGACTTTTATGAATCTGTGATGCTATATCTTCATCATCAAGAAAGATCACACAGGGATAATTTACAATGATACGTTTACTAACCTTTAAGAATGAAATTAATTAATCAGCTTATGTCCAAAATGGTCACTTTCGACTATGCATGCAGCCAAATTATATAAACAGGGTAACATTTTTTTTTGTATTATTATTATTACTACTACTATTATTATTTTACAAGACGAGAAATCGTGTCACCTTCTCTTCTAAAGCCATTTATTTCTCTTGAATGTTTTAGAAACTTTTAATTAGAAATTAGCGTCGTATTTTAATTGATTTTCGATACATTTTTAATACCTAACAAATACCACGCGTTACTTTGTAATGTCATAGTGAATCGAAAAGAGCAGTAAAATAATGTATTCATTTTTACATAAAACGCAGGCTAAACTATTAGAAAAAAAAACTTTTATATATTTTAAAATTTTTAGATTAAGATAACTTTCTTCTTAACTTTCTTATTGATAACTTTTGCATACCCTATCACCTGGAAACGAAATTTTAAAATAAATTGGATTTGATCATATTTAAGGCAGTATATTTGCATATTTTATGCCAGTGTTGTTCAGTCGGTGTTGTTTGCATCTACTACGGCAAACTGTGCAAAATTTTCATCCAAAATAACAACCATAAATTTAAAAATTTAAACTTTTCTTTATTCAATAGCTGATCATTAAATTTAATGTTTGTCAATATCTGCCATTAAATGTAATGAAGATATTCTTAAATAAAGGTAGATACTTTGAATAAAATCATTCTCCAATTTTGTAGCGCTGCAATACTTGCAATGCAAAGTGTATTTTCTGCATCAACTAAGAACTGAATCAAATATTCGAAAATACCAAAGGCTTGGAGTGCCACAGAGAAGTTCCTGGCGGGCCATGTGTTTGACATGCCTGCTATAGGCTAATGAAATGCTTTTTGTTACAAATTAGATATATGTTACGTGAGTGCAGCACAATGGTATTTAGCCAATTACATCATTTTTCTTCTCAATTATATTTTGTAATGAAATAATTAGGAGTGTTTATGAAAAATTGCTCTAATGGTCATAATATTAACAATAGATGTTTCCAGATGTTTCTTAATCTAAAGACGATTAAGAGCCCATACTACTGAATGAAAAAGACCCGGATGATAATGTTAAGTCTGTGAGAGCGTTCTTTTCAAATTTCTCGTTCAAATTTTAATATTTTTACATGATATTTTTTTACATAGGGTAGCTGATAACGATCTACAACCGGACTAGTTTTTACTTTTCCAGTTTTCAATTCAGATTTTTGTTTTAAAGTTACTTTAAATTTCGGAACTGGATAAAACCGGTTCTGAAATTGAAACTATCATAATATAAAAAATATATAATCAAAACCGAAAAAGTAAAAACTAGCCCGGTTGTAGATCGTCCTCAGCTATCCTATGCAAGAGAATCATGTAAAAATATTAAAATTTGAGCGAGAAATTTGAAAAGAACGCCCCCATGCACTTAACATTATTATCCGGGTCTTTTTCAATCAGCAGTGTAGGCTCTTAAGGCTCCTGTCCCTGCAAGTGAAGTCTCTCGCAAGCTATTGCTATTTCTGTGTAGAGTAGGAGTTATTTTCTAATAACTCGTTTGAATTTCGATATTTTTAAGCACTTCTTTTTTGCGTTGGACAGTTAAGTCCCCTCTAGACACTGCTCCTTTTTTTTTTTTTTTTTTTTTTTTTTTTTTTTTTTAATTTTGGTTGTAGATATATTTTATAAAGTTACTTTCATTTTCGGAACTGGTTAGAAAGTGAAATTATTTTTATAAAAAATATTTGCAACCGAAATCGAAAAATTAAAAAAAGGAGCGATGCCTAGAGGGACCTCAACTATCCATTGCAAAATAAATAAATAAATAAAAATGAAAATATCTATCTATCTATCTATCTATCTACCTATCTATCTATCTATATACAGGGTGTCCTAAAAGTCTGGAAACGGTCGAATAACTCGAGAAATACATATGAGATTGAAAAACGTAAATATACGTGTTAAATATTTTTAAATAAGCTACTCAGTGATACCAAATTTGACCTTCGTAACCGACCCCCTGGGGGACAGAGGGGGTCCAACTTTGAAATCTTAAATTATAACCCCCATATTTTATTGCAGATTCGGTATCTACGGACAAAAATACGCAACTTTTGTATTTGATGTTTATTTCGAATCCTCGTTTATCACGGTGTATTCGAGCATATTAAATCGATACATTTTTCGGCTTTTCCAACGGGATTTTCCCTAATCGAAACTAATTGGGGAAAATTTATGACATCAAATTCCTCGTCTTTTGCAAGAATAGCGTTTCCTGAAAATCACCCATGCCGATTATTTCGATAGTACTACACACAGTTAAAAATTTGACCCATTTGCTGTAGCGTCACTCCACAGCTTTTATAGAATATCTGTTTCATGACCAATGAGAATGTTCCATAACACAGTAAAGTACACTGTAAAAAATTGACACTTTTGCTGCATCGTCACTTCACCACTTTTATAGAAAACGATTACTTTACTGTGTTATGGAGCACTCTCATTGGTCACAAAAGAGATATTCTATAATAGCTGTGGAGTGACGCTGCAGCAAATGGGTCAGATTTTTAACAGTGTAGCACAATTGAAATAATCGCCACGGGTGATTTTCAGGAAACGCTATTTCTGCAAAAGACGGGGAATTTGACGTCAAAAATTCTGCCCAATCAGTTTCGATTAGGGAAAATCCCGTTGGAAAAGCCGAAATATGTACGATTTAATATGCTCGAATACACCGTGATAAACGAGGATTTGAAATAAACATCAAATACAAAAGTTACGCATTTTTGTCCGTAGAATCCGAATCTGCAATAAAAAATGGGGGCTATAATTTAAGATTTCAAAGTTGGACTTCCTCTGACCCCCAGGGGGTCGGTTGCGAAGGTCGAATTTGGTATCACTGAGTAGCTTATTTAAAAATATTTAACATTTATATTTACGTTTTTCAATCTCATATGTATTTCTCGAATTATTCGGCCGTTTCCAGACTTTTCGGACACCCTGTATATGTATATATATATATATATATTACAAATTTAAAATTTTTTCGCCAAAACTAACCTTTATACTATCTTCCTTTTCTTATAATAATGTTCCGTACTTACTTCAAATTATTAAATTAAAATCTTGTTTCTAAACCTAATCTGTTAATCTTTATGCAGACGATATAAATTCTTAATTTGCCTTAAAAAACATTATTCCAGTATGCGTAAACTTAAAAAGATGGCTCTAAATTAAAATTATTCTTAATTAAACTTTATTTCTTAATATTCCAAATAAAACTGATTTCTTCTATGTTTTTATCAACCCTTTTTTAAGACAGTCTTATTAAATTTATTCCAAACCCATACCTTTCAAAAAATATCATTATTTTATTTTATCTATTTATTTATTTTTCCTCCGTCAACCTTGATAGTGTGCATATTAATAAATTCATTTCTTTTCTTTTTCTCTTAAAATTAATCATTATTAAAAATCGTCTGCCTAAGAAATCCCGATTCGATTATAAATTGGTTAAATAATATTTTTTTTTAAATAAATTTATCGTCTGTGGAAAATAGTCTCGTAGCTGGACAAGAATTCTGTTTACATAAAAGAATGATGGTTTGAGGTTACAGAATGTTCCAGAATTTTCTTTTTAGTTTAAAAGGTGGAAGTCTCGAGTTGAGAAGGGAGATTATTGAGTTCTGTCGTCGATGAGTACGGCTGGTTGAAGTAAATGATGGAATATATTTTTTTTTTTTCGGTAAAAGATCGTTTACAAAAAGGAGCTTTTCCCTCTATAATGAGTACAGTTGAATAAATAAACTGACAGCAACCAATGAGTGATTTATTGGATCTTCTACATTTATTTATTTATTTATTTATTTATTTATTTTCCTCGCTGGCCATGACTTCTGTGCAAAGAACGGGGACCCTGGCGACGATGTTTCTGGCTCCTAACTTTAAAATATCACAGTCTTTTCTAGAGTCCGACAGGATGTTTTATGCCTGTGCTGCCTTTTTTGGGTTTTAAAGAAACTTGCTAAGGAACGAAGTGATAATAAAAACTGGGGATCGCTGAATAATTTGCCCGTCATTATTGGATGTGTTCTTAAACAAGAACTGCCATAGTCTCTTGATTTCTGGAGTGACAAAAACGTTCCTGTAAAGTGCTTTGGTCGAGAAAAAGTAGTCCTTGTGATGATGAAAAAGAAGAAAAATAATAATAATAATTACAAGACCATTTCTTATAAATTGGTGAATAGAGAAATATTTTTCGAGATAGTTGAGCAAAATAGGATTTCGGTGAGATTTTTTTTCGTAGTGTTTTGATTATTATTATTTGTATACTTTTTATGTATTTATTTAAATTAATTATTCTCTGTTTGTCAGGTTTATTTATTTGATTATTTGTCTGTGAATTTTATCTACTTGCCTATTTATGAGTATTATTATTATCATTATTATGTGTTGGAGATTGAAACATTTTTGTTCTTAAGGATTAAATTGAAGAGTATGATATTCTTAGACAATTACTGTTGCATATTAAAGATTATTATGATATTTTTATGCACGTTTAAAGATAATTCGTAATAATAATGAAGTATAAAAGAATCTAGAAGCTCAAGTTTATTTCAAAAAAGTACATTTTCTAATTTATTGATATTTGTTTGTTATCAAGAACTATTCTCAGAATACAGTATTTTCATGATAATGTTCCTACAACTAAACATTTGAGCTGAAAATTAAGTTAACATTTATGTTTTTCCTTTTATTTGTTAGAATTTCTGGTTACAGTGAGCTTTGGTTCCCGTATTCTTATAATTTATTTAAATTCAGTAAGAAAGATGGAACTGTGCAAGGCTGTTGCTAGAATTTTGACTGATAAATATGATTAATTTTTTTAGTAATTTTTGTGATTTTAAGTAAGGAATTACCTATAATTAAAATTTTTGAATCTGTTTATGATTTATAAAATAATAGCATTAAAAAGTTGATCCCAATTTAAGGTATAACTATGATATTTACAATTCCTATTTTATTAGATAAAATTTCTGGTTAAAGTCAGCAGCTAAATATAGTTATAATTTTCACGATAATTTTGATTCAGATTTTTAAAATGGAGGGTAATGGTTTTCTGTGAGGCAGTTAAATGTGTATACAACTCCAGTAGACAAAGCCCTCAAAATTACGAAAGCGCGAACTCAGGAATTTCACCTTAAAAGTAAAAGACTCTATGATCGAAATTTTGTCGAATGCCCATTAAAAATACAAGACTCTGTAATTTATGAAGAATTTAAATACCCTAACACTCGAAAATTAGAACCTACTTTCTCTGGACCATACAAAATTATAAATAAACTTTCTGATGTAGCTTATGAAATAGATAAATTTAATTATGAGACAGGACAGAATTCCGTTATTCTGCATGTTTCTAAATTAAGACCTTATTTTTCACCCGAAGATTTTAAACTGTTTCATGAGCAACCCAAAAAACAAACAAATCCTCAGATACAATCACAATCACTAGATCAAACTAAAGTCAAGACAGTAGATTAAATTTTAATTCTTATTCTTTAAATATTTTATCACTATAATTTTCAACATTAGCAGGTATGTTCTTGGTGCGCAACAAGAATATTACTTGTTTCTGGGAGTTTTTGGGATTAAATTGGGCTCCTTATGCAGGCATAAGGTGTACACTTTGATTGTAAAAGCTTTCAAATTGATGTTGATAAATTAATTTTAAGTGTATTTAAGTCTAACTATATTTACTCATTTATTGACATTAGTATTATTCTACTTATTCAACAGATATTGTGTGATAACAGTTATAAAATTTGATGACTTTACTCAAACCTATAACTTAATATGTGATTTTCAGTGATTGTGAAAACTACAGATATTAAAAGTTTTTCAAAAAAGCACACTATTTTTATTTCCATTTCTCAATTAAGAATGACAATTTTTATTCCTATTTGTATTTTATTATTAAAGTTTATAAATCATGTGTAGATAAAACATTATTCTACATTTGGCATTTGAAAACTTATAACCAAATTTGACAATTTTGTAAAAGAGTATCAGAGAGGAATTATTGTAAGGAAATACTGGTTGAGAGTCCATTTTCTAAATAGTTAGATTTAATTTTATTTGGATTTTGGAATTATTATGATTTTTTTTTCTGTATACTTTCGGCTAGCAAAAAATACTTTCTTATGCTATTAGAAGATAAGAAAATTATTTAGTTGCTATGTAATTATTTTTATCCTCAACCAATATTTTCCCTATCAATAATAAACAAATAGTGATATTTTCTTTTGATTATACTCTTGTTTTATTATTATTATCATTATGATTTCTATAATGAAGTTTAGTATTAATTATACTTTTATTGAGAAATATTAGGATATGGAGAATTATTGTTATTATTGCTATCAATTGTGAGTCTTATTATACTACTACTTATTATTGTTGTTATTATTGTTATTTAAACTAGCATACCCAGCCCGCTTCGCCGGGCTTAATTTGAATCCCCCGGTGACTCTCCCCGGACCATCGGCACTCCACGTGCGTCGGGTGAGCGTCAGAACAAACTTTCAGCATATACATATGGGTGGTTGTACTTGAATGCACAGACCTGCGCGTTTTTTTCTATCTTGCTTTTATACCTCTGGACCGAGTTGGCGCATTGCCAAGATTTGCTTCCTCTGGACCGAGTTGGCGCATTGCCAAGATTTGCTTTCACCTGTGCCTCAATTAATTAATTAATTAATTATCCTCGGAATTCCTTTTATTTATAGAGATTTTTCTATATTATTTATTATTGATATTGAGAGTGATGCTATTTATTATTAAAAAATTGATATATTATTGAAAGAAAAATTTGATATATTATTAAGAGATGTTGGATCCAACAAAGATTCCAACATAACATTAAACCCAAAGATTAAACTAAATTTGAAGATCTTTAATTAAAGAGACTGTATTCAGTGAACATTGGAAAAGACTCTTTTATACACTATTGAAAGACTTTTTACGTTTGAAGGACTTTATTTAAAATAAACTATGCATTAAGTTATTGTAATTATTTAAACTTCCATGATAACGAATTTTTATTGTTTTTATTATATTTTTTATCTCTTGCTTATTAATATTTATAACTTATTTACTGTTATTGTATGTATTATCTCCTATGCACTTACAAATAGTAAGTGATATTGTAACATTATTGTATTTCTTTCAGGGAAATGCTCCTACCTAAATTTAATTCAGATTAATTTCCTCTTAACTATTTTATTTTAATCGCTAATATTTTTTATATTGCGTTAATTTTCTTTTCTTCCATCTCTTGGCTTCCTGAGTTTGACAGTTTTATTCCAAAATTTAACTTTTCTAAATTATTATATTTCTGTTGTCTGAACTTGTAGTTTTATTTAACTATCAATTTCATACAAAATCTTGGGGAGGGGGGATAATATTACAAATTTAAAATTTTTTCGCCAAAACTAACCTTTATACTATCTTCCTTTTCTTATAATAATGTTCCGTACTTACTTCAAATTATTAAATTAAAATCTTGTTTCTAAATCTAATGTGTTAATCTTTATCAGACGATATAAATTCTTAATTTGCCTTAAAAAACATTATTCCAGTATGCGTAAACTTAAAAAGATGGCTCTAAATTAAAAATATCATTAATTAAACTTTATTTCTTAATATTCCAAATAAAACTGATTTCTTCTATGTTTTTATCAACCCTTTTTAAGACAGTCTTATTAAATTTATTCCAAACCCATACCTTTCAAAAAATATCATTATTTTATTTTATCTATTTATTTATTTTTCCTCCATCAACCTTGATAGTGTGCATATTAATAAATTCATTTCTTTTCTTTTTCTCTTAAAATTAATCATTATTAAAAATCGTCTGCCTAAGAAATCCCGATTCGATTATAAATTGGTTAAATAATATTTTTTTTTAAATAAATTTATCGTCTGTGGAAAATAGTCTCGTTAGCTGGACAAGAATTCTGTTTACATAAAAGAATGATGGTTTGAGGTTACAGAATGTTCCAGAATTTTCTTTTTAGTTTAAAAGGTGGAAGTCTCGAGTTGAGAAGGGAGATTATTGAGTTCTGTCGTCGATGAGTACGGCTGGTTGAAGTAAATGATGGAATATTTTTTTTTTTTCGGTAAAAGATCGTTTACAAAAAGGAGCTTTTCCCTCTATAATGAGTACAGTTGAATAAATAAACTGACAGCAACCAATGAGTGATTTATTGGATCTTCTACATTTATTTATTTATTTATTTATTTATTTATTTATTTTCCTCGCTGGCCATGACTTCTGTGCAAAGAACGGGGACCCTGGCGACGATGTTTCTGGCTCTTAACTTTAAAATATCACATATATATATTCGGAAAAGTAATTATAATACATGTAACACGCATCAAATACTTAAATATATCAATTAAAAGGTGTATTTATATGGATTTTAACTTTTGTGTACTAAAACATTGAAACTTTAAAATTATTTCTGATATTTAAATCTAATGTGACAAAAGCATGTTTGAAATATGAACAATGTTAAATGCTCTGAGTGGTATTCAAAATATAATAATGTATGTTAGTTAATCATTTTTAAATACTAATTAAGTAATAATTGTAATAAAAAAAATTTAATTCAAACAATGAGCAGAATATAAATCCGTTAATTTCAAAATCTTGAATTATTTATTTCACATGAAAAATCTTGCGGTAAAATCACTTCAAATGCGAAAAATATTTCTTCTGTCTTGATGACATACCTAAAACTTATTTGATGCATTAGAGGGAAAAAATTCTGAATTTTTTATTGGACTGCATTGTTTCACAGGATATTTCGGTCTAATAAAGAACTCAGAGAAAACCACAAATGCATTTTAGCAACTTGGAGTAGATTGGAACATATAAGCCATACGTGTCTGCACTTCTGAAACAATTGCATGCGCTCTATATGGACAAGGGAAATGTGAACACGTGAATGATACGCGTTATGCAATAACATTCTGTCACCAAATTAGGATTCAAATCGATATCAAACAAAGCATGTAATAACCCAAGGTTGCATTTATGGAAGATATTTGCAAACTAATATAATTGGCCCTAGTGGTGCATTTTTATCTTACCGCTCACACAGTTTCCATTGATTTATTTCATCATTTAATTATTTAATCGCTGAAATAAAATATGATTTCAGTGAAGTTTTTAAAATACTTTTGCTAAAAACATAAATAAGGACATCAGCGGTTGTAAAAATAAATTTCTCTCAAAGACAAATGTCATGCATATTGTACATAAATTATACATAAATTGCACATTGCATAAATTGTACAAAATACCCCGTAATTAGAGTTTAAAAAAATAATAATAAATATTGTATGAAAATTGTATGAAGGTTTAGTAATTATAGTTTAGAAAACCTACGCATGCGTGAACGCAATCAAAATATAATTAACATAATGTATTAGCTAAATATATAGAGCAACTTTTGTAAAAATTTCAAAAACATAGCTTGAAAATTCTCAAAATTATTGTTTATGGAATAAGCTCAAATTCCGTCGATCCCAAAAGGAAAAAAAAAAGATGAAGGGCTTTATCCAAATATAGTAGTACATGCAATATTATGTATTCTGTATTGACAATAACCTATGGATATATGTATCTTTGTCCCTTTATCTTTCAAATATTTCAAAAGCAAATATTTTTTTTTTTTCAAATTTCCTGAATGTAAACTAAACTAAAACAATAAAAAAAGACATGTTCCTAGTTTGAAGCATTTATCTTTAACGGTTCTTGAGTTATAATAATTTAAATGCGAGAAATTATGGAAAAAAATCCATCCTGAAGAAAAACGCATTTTCACAAAAAGTCATTTCATGACAACCATTGCTTGAAAGCTAGATTTTGAAAACAAACCAAAGCGAAAAAATTAGTATTTCCCTTCTAATTAAGATAGAAACATGATTTAATCGCTTCGGCATTGAAAAAATAGAAAAAATTTTAATGAAATAAAAGTTTTTTTTTAGAAAATTTGAAGATTTTTGTGTCTTTTAAAAATGAAGAATTTAAAATTATTTAAAATAAAAACAAAAACATAGACTTGAAAAATATATTGAATAAATTTTAAAATATGCTCACATTCAAAAAATTTGACTTAAAAATAATTTTTTAAAAGAATTACAGTAGAACCCCGCTAATTCGGACCCCGCTAATCCGGATCGCTTTGGTCATTTTATTTTTTTAAGTATGGGAAGCGATTGGCTAATTTCCATCATTAACTTGTTTCATCTTCGTATTCGAATAAAAAAAAACTTTTTCTGAAATCTTTTCTTAAGAAGAATACCTTAAGCTTTCTTTTTTACTTTCTGTAAATATTCAATAAGTTTAATATAAAGGTGATATTCTGTAAGTATGTTTTATTTTATTTCATTTTTTTCTAATTCTCCGGATAATCCGGATTTTCGATAATCCGGATTGGGTCTGGTCCCGATTAATCCGAATTATCGGGGTTTTACTGTATTATCAGTTTACAGTGGATGATCGGTTAACGAATTTAAGAGGCCACTCGAGTCACTCAGATAGACCCGGATGATAATGTTAAGTCTAAGGAAGGGCGTTATGCTCAAATATCTCGCTCAAATTTTAATTTTTTTATTTTTTTTATTTTTGCATAGGATAGCTTAGGATGATCTAGAACCGAGCTATTTTTTACTTTTTTGATTTTGGTTATATTTTTTTTTTATATTATCATAGTTTCAATTTCAAATTGAGAACCGGTTCCAATCGGCTTCGAAAGATGAAGTATTCAGATTTTTTTAAAAATCTGAAAATCACTCCTATTTTACTTTTTGATTTTGGTTGGAGGTATTTTTATAAAGTTACTTTCACTTTCGAAACCGGTTACGAAAATGAAAGGGTCATTTTAAAAACACGTGTAACTAAAATTGAATAAGTTTAAAAAAAAGAACGATGTAGAGATAGTCATCATGTCAGCTATCTAATGCAGAAAAAAAAATCTTTAAAAATGTCAAAATTTAAACAAGAACTTATTGGATGAGTGAAAAAAAAGTGTCCTTTTTTAGTGAAAACAGAAAAGCAGAGAACACAAAATGTTAATCACATATGAAATCACACAAGTACTATCATTATGTATGAATTCTTGCCATCTATCTGTCAATAAATGAATCCCACGTCTCAAAAACTCCTCTGCTTTAGAATCAAAATTCTGTTATCAAGCCGTTTTTAGAGTCTCCACATCATTGAAGGATCGGAGAATGAAGACGCTGTGCATCGATCATAAAAATTGATAAATTTAAGGTGCAAGGTCGAGGCTATATGCCTCGTGAGGTAAGACTTTCCAACCAAGGTCCAGGAATTTTCGTCCATTTCTTAAAGCAATACGAAGCCTGGCTTTATCGTGATGAAAGAGAATCACTCTGCGATTCACGAGTGCTGGCTGTTTAGACATCAGTTTTGCTCACAATCTGTCCAGTTGTTGGCAATAGAGGTTTGCATTGATCATTTAATTTGTCGCGAGAACCTCCTAGTTGATTATGCCCATGGCATAATCAACTGGCATACAACATGGCATAATCCATGACACCAAGAAAACATTTTCGGAATATTTAGGTCGATATAATACGCTCTACAACATCGGCACACGGTCCTTCGATGTTTTGTATTACGGTACAGTATCCATCAACCCTTACAGTTTGGTTAAAAAATGGTTCTTTACTGTTATAGGAAACAAAGAAACACATCTGCTGATCCTCTCTCCATGCTGTCTTATTGTAAGCTGGTGTGATATCCACTGATCAAGCTTGTTATTAAAACCAAGCATATACATCGGTCTTTCGACTGTTGTTCTTTCTTCCAAGAACGTTTTCTGTAAATTTCAACTTCTGGTTGTTGGCAGTTTGTTATGGCTGTGCCCATATTCTCGTCAGAAACCATTGATAGGCGTCCAGAACGGGAATGATTTTTACAGCTACTGTCTCCGTCGCGAAATTTCTTAAACTATAGTCCATTTAATTAGTGGAGGCGGGTGACCTTGACAAGCTTATCCCTCACCTTCACCAACTGAGGGGAAAAATCACATGTAGTTCTATTACGAGTTCCGGGAAAACACAGTTTCACCTTGTCAAAGTTAGCCGCTTCCATTAAAAAAATGAACTATAACAGTAGCAGTTGCTGTCGTCCACGGCATCCCCCGCATACATTTGATGAATGCTGTGGCAAGCTCGGCTGCTGGAATAGCTTTAACATACTCGTAGGTAAACATTGTCTGATGTGATCTTTCTTGCTTGGCATGTTGTTTCCTGTTCGGCGTGAGTTATTCTGACAAACGTTGTGCTTATACATACTCTACTGCTAGACGTGTTATTGGCTACTTTCCTGTCCCCGAAACTGCAGCTCTAACTTCTTTACTCCACTTGGCATTTAAGCTGTTATCAAATTCACAACTTTACCAGCAATTTTTGAGCCAAATCCTGATTTCAGTCGATTTTCCGTAAGAAATCGTCTTAACCCCCAGTGTGATAGCAAACAGCGATATCCCCAACTTTTTTACTCCTGCTCTAAAAAATCTCAGCTAGCAACGACTTTTCATCCAAATTCCAACATTTCATTGAATCAGAGAAAGGCGGTTTACAACGTCATTCGTTTCCCATTTTCAAAGAGCGATAAATAACATCAACTGGCAACAGTAGAACCGGTTTTTCCTACAATTCTATAGTTTTTCTTCCAATTTTAGAAACGACAATTGCAACTTTTTTTTTTACTTTGTACGCTAAAAAGTTGGAGAAAAAATCAATTAAAAAGTTGGTCGCTCGAAAAATTGGAGAATCTGATAGCAGCTTTACAGACCTTCAAAGAGGGTAGAACTTTTGCACTCACCCAATAAAAAGTAACATCCCCATAGGTTTAGCTCGCGAGTGTCTTCACCTGCAGAGACAGGAGCCTTAAGTTCGTCAACGTCAGTTGGTAATGGTAAATCAACACCTGATCGTGAATGATGATCTTTGATTACAAAAAAAATCACATGGAGTGATTTCAGGGCTGCGAGGAGGCCATGGATAAAGAGCAACTCCCTGGAATGCTCCGCGATCTATCACTATCTTCGTAAACTTTCAACTGATATTTTTAATTTTCAATGAACAACAAAGTGTGCTTTTTTTCGTTAAATAACCCTGTGAAGTTGGGATATTCATTTATGTACAACTTGTATTTAATTTCATTGCATGAAAGAACAAAATATTGTATTCTGTTAGTATGTGAAAGTTTTCCATATTGTACGCCTAATGTGTCATTTTTCGTTCTTGTTTCCAACAGGTATCGGAATTGGATTGATAGTTCCCCTGGTACATGTTGTACTTAATCAGAATTTTTCTAAGTATAGGGCGTTTGCCATGGGTATTGCTTATTCAGGATCTTCAGCCGGATCGTTTGTGTTCCCACCGATATCGAACTACTTGCTAAGTGCTTACGATTTGGACGGAACATTTCTGCTTCTCGGTGGCATCATGCTAAACGCACTGATCGGAACCCTGTTTTTCAAGACGCCTAAAAGATATAAGGTGGAAAGAACACATTATAACAGCGAAATCAACGAGTGCCCTATTGTACCTGTTTGTAAAAATCAAGAGAAAAATGTTAAATTGGACGAAATTATTACGTCAGATGTAACCAAACGTGGTATGATGATGTTTTTTGTATACTTTTAACATTTTGCTACATGTACACTGTAAAAAGAAAAATCTGTAAGACTACACATGTAAAGTTACGGGAATCTGTATGCTTACCTAAAATTTTATCTATATACTGTACAAAAAAAAAAAAAAAAAAAAAAAAAAAAAAAAAAAAAAAACTTTAATTTACAAAATTAGGTTATGTAAAGCTACAAAAATCTGTAGCTTTACAAAAGAATCTGCTAAAATTACAGTAATCTTACTAAAGTTTTATCCGTAACCCGGGTTGTAGTTGCATAAAAAGTTATGGGCATCTCAGTTTCATAAAAAAAAAAAAAGTTAATAACCTTATAGACTTTTTGCATGTTGTAAATGTGTGTTGTTTTGCATGAATTTTTGTTGTTGCTGTTACATAAAAAGCTCTAGGAATTTCAGTTTTCTAGAAAAATTTTAGTAACTTTACAGTTTTTCTTTTACAGTGTATTTAAAGATGAAATTTTGCAATCAATTTTTCTCTCATTTCCTGATGTGTTTTAATTTTTAAAAAAAATACGTAAACGAGCATATATCTGATAAAAGTACAGAATTTTAATGTTTTTAGAAGTATAAGACATTTTTCCGTTATCCGGGCGTAGGTGATAAATCACTATGCATACTTTTTGGCGATATAGGAGTTACACCAACAGTAGACTTCATGATGCGCCAAACCACGCTTGCTAAAATAAGCCCGATGTCTAAGAAATTGCAACAATGAAATATATATTAAGCAATTAAAAGTAAAAGATAAAGTTTGTAATATTTTTTTTAAATGCGCTTTTATATAATGAGTTATAATAAGTTAATTATATAAAAGAAAGACTACACTGCAAATTAAGATACATGTTTCTTATATTACGAAAATTTTCTATAATCACGAACGAAAATATACAATAACCGCTTTACAATATTAGGAGTCAATACAAGTCCCCAAATATTACGAAAAACGTTCCTTTATCTTTAGAATCCCCAAAAAATAGTTTATTTTAGAGATTTAAAGAACTTTAAAAAATAATTATTTATTTGCTACTCATAATTTTCGGAAACGTTTTCGAGCATTTTCTAGTTATCAGTTCTCTTTACCCGGAAAATCGTATTTTACAGATACCATCAGTTCTCGATTAAAAATTTTCAGCTAAATAACTGGAATTTTGTTATGTAATTGTAACAGAAGAATTTTAATTTTAATGTCAATACTGTTAATTCTATGTGTTTTTCAGTTAAATATGTTTATTTATTTTTATTTATTTATGCCTAAGTGGAACAAGATCACCAGTTCGCTAGGATCCGGTGTAGACCCTATTTGTCCCACCCGGTAAGTTCCCCGGCATGCAGGGATTCATTACAATAACTTCCAATCTTAAAAAAAAAAAAAAAAAAAAAAAAAAAAAAAAAAAAAAAAAAAAAGGATAATAATAATAATAATAATAATAATAATAATAATAATAATATACACATACAGGCCGCTAGAGTACAAAGCTCTTTCGCGACAGACAGCGGCGAGCATGAAAATATTTACTTGAGGCTACATAGCATCCATTTCTGGGTAGACAGAACTGATTAACCATTTGAGTCCCAGCAGCGCTGTACAGTTTTTATGTCGCGAAAAACGAGCACATTCGAGAGTTTGGACCACTGATAGTGAAGCGACTGGACTTATCAACTAATAGAAAAAACGTTACTGTGCCGTTCTAGATTTATCGACATAAAATAAAAGAAGGCTATCATGCTGCTTCGGTCTTTACGGCATTAAAAAAAAGAAGGCTATCTCACTGCTTCGGTCGTTTTGGCATAAAATAAAAGAAAGCTATCGCGCTGCTTCGGTCGTTTCGGCATAAAATAAAAGAAAGCTATCGCGCTGCTTCGGTCTTTTCGACATGAAATAAAAGAAGGCTATCGCGCTGCTTTGGTCTTTTCGGCATAAAATAAAAAGAGGCTATCATGCTGCTTCGATCGTTTCGGCATAAAATATAAGAAGCGCAATCGCGCTGCTAGATATTTTTCGAAAATGTTTTTACAGAACACTCTGGGAGTCAAACCTTTAATGCACTGTAAAAGCTACTCGGAAAAGTTTTCAAACTACATGCAGCTATTATTTTTAATGTATAAATTTCCTTTAAATTTTAAAGATAAATTCTTTTGGGAAGTTGCTTAAGATAGAGGAACATTTATCGAAATCTTGCGATTCGGATTTGGTTATATATTTTTTGATTTATATATATTGATTATATATTGATTATATATATTATTTATTATATATTGATTATAATACATTTTCGTAAATTAAGGAACATCTTTTTTTAGAATGCATAGATTCAGATGTCACCAGATCGATTTTGTACCTTTTGTCGAAAATCTAAGGAAATAACTGCCAAATTATTCTAGAACTTCAAAAGTACAAAGAACATTTTTGATATCCGGGGCAGAAAGGGTTATCAAGTTGAAAATACGTTTTAAAAATACAGAAGGGTTAATTTAGATTTACCTGAAATTTTTTCTATGAACGTATTATAATGTAAAAATCACAAAAATGCATAAGTATTGTAAGAAAACAAAAGAATTTATTTTTTCTCAAAAACAGAACATTATGTCAGTTGCCCCGTTCTCCCCTAGATGTGATGTTAAAAGCAAGAAATTATTTAAAAAAAAAAAAAAAAAAAAAAAAAAAAAAAAAAAAAAAAAAAAGTAAAACTAACGGAAATGCTGAGAAATACGTTTTCTGTATATTTATTTAGTTTTAAGTTATCCTCACACCTTCGGAAGAGGTTTTTTATTAATTTTATTTTGTTATCCATTTTTTAATGACATTTACCTTAAAACTTTGGGAAAAATAAATAAAAATTTTAGCAATTACCCAGAAATAATTTTTCTAAGAAGAAGATAGTCAAAATTATGTCAAAAATTGACATTACTCACAAAACGTGATAACTCAAAAATAAAACAGCGTTTTGCTATTTTGTATAAATTTCATAATAAACAAAATAACTTTCTCTAGCTACACACATTATAATTGCATCTCTGTCTCAGATGATATGGCAGTTAACGTACTAATATAATGAAAAATTTGCACATTTTTTTTTCAAGTTTGTCATTTGTATCAGTGTAAATATAAAACTCTTTAATATATTATCATGAATGTAGTCTATTCCGTCAAAAGACATTTGTTAAAAAACTAGAGAAAATTGCGCGGCATTTCATCCATATTTTTTTTTTTTTTTTTTTTTTTTTTTTTTTTTTTTTTTTTTTAGGATGTTTTGCGTAAAGTAAGAGTTTGAAAAACTTCATTTTGAGAAAAAGCTAAAAGTAACTTTTAAGCACAATTCAAAAGCTGTAATAGCTGTAAGTTTAAACGGCTGTAACTTTGATTATAATAAAATTACAGACACAATTTAAGCAGAATTTGACAGATAAAAGAGTCGATTTTAGTATTATTGCATGAATGAAAAATCGCATTTTTGATTGAAAATTACGTTTTAAAAGTGTTCGGTTATCTTAAGTGATTATAAAGGTTTAACTATTATGTGTTTTAAATTATTGTATCCTTTAACTAAATAGTTGTATACTTTAAATCAACTGTATAAATTGGTAGATAACATTAAAAATTTACTAAAAATACATACATTAATTCCTTTTCTTTTCCGAAGATCAGAAGAATAGCAGTGTTAAGAAGATTAAACATTTTGAAGTTGATAACTTGCAGAATAAACACAAAGATGACATTGCGGGAAGAATTCAAGCAACCAGTAGTTGTGGAAATTCTTGCAACAAAAGAATTGTAGCTTTAGCTTTTGAAGTATTGTCGAGTCCAAAATTCCTCATTGTCTCATTTGCTTATGCCTCTTATTTCTCTTCATCTGCCATTTTTCTTATGGTTGTTTTGGATTTTGCTAAAGGTAAGTTTTAGTTTTTTTTATATTTTTTAATTTTTTAAGTTAAATTTATGGCGTAAGAAAGCGAAGAATTTTTAAATGTCTTTTAGTAAATTGACATCCTCGGTTGCATCTCACTGTGAACTTAGTATAAATCTTCTGTACATAGTTGAAATGTTTATTTTCCAACATTGACCTTGATAATACGTTTGAACAAATATTTTCATAAATATTTATTAATTATTTATTATCCTAACAATTTAATTTATCTGAAAATGAATACTCGTACTTTTTTTAAGGGGGCAGTTTATCTTTTCTGTTTAAAATTTATTAAATTTCACTTTTAAAAATATGGTTCAAATTGTCAATTTTAATGTTCAACTAAAAGGGCTTTTTGAAAGAAATATTTAACGACATATTTTATTAAAAATTTTAAAAAGTTTATAAAAATATGAATTTTTTTAAATCTTTACTACTTTTTAAAAAATTGATATTTTTGCGCATTTTTTAAAAGATTTTCAAACGTGTATTACCCAAGACTGTGATGAATTTTTAGACACACCTAATATTGCATTTCATCTAATTTTTCTTACTAATACATATAGTGTTAAACGATGAAATCTAACGCATCTTCGTATACTTGTATTCTTTAAAAAAAATTAAAATTCTGAGGGCTAATTTCAGGCACAGATTTATCATATATATAATAAAGAGAGAAAAAGCCATTTGTTTATTTTATTTATTTATTTATTTATTCATTTGGTTTCTATACTAATTCTAGGCATTACTTTATATCATGAAAAATATTTTATTTGTTGTAATGTGCATCGTCATTATCATAAATATAGAGATGCAATATTATAAAAACTTATACAGTATACGCGACAATTGAAAAATCAATCCCAATTACGCTTTCATTCCAGCTGGAACATCTTCTGTTGGTAGAGTAAAAGTCATTTCTCCTCCTCCTTTTATTTTATCTCAAGATCCGGTAATTCCTTCATTTTCCCTCTTTTTCTCTTTTTTTCTTTTCTCTCCTTTAGCATTTTTGGCCATCGAGATTCAATAAGCGCATGAGTTATTTTTTACATCATTTTTTACTCTTGATGGTCAAAAATGCTTAAGGAGAGAAATGAGAAAAAGAAGGGAAAATGAGGGAATTATCATATCTTAAGATAAAATAAAAGCAGGAGGGAAAATGACGTTCAGTCTACCAACTGATGACGCTCCAGCTGGAATGACACCATTATTGAGATTAGCTTTTTAATTGTCGCGTATAGTGTATAAGTTTTTTAAATATCGCATATCTATATTTATGATAATGACGATGTATATCACGGTAAATAAATATTTTTTATGATATAAAGTATGCCTTGAATTGGTATAGAAACAAAAAAATTATGAATGTAGGCATTATCAGTACGAATGTAACTACATTTCTTTGTTAAACTATTTAAAATTTTAATTTGTGTGGGTAAGTACGCTGAATGTATTAACAAAATTAAGAATATCTGGCGATATATGTACCGTATAGCTAAAAATGAGGTGTCAACGTATTCTAAATTAAACAATCAATACAATAACATAATTTTTGACAAAATGTGGGATAACGTCTTCTACCTCTAAGCTTCATCTTAACCTTTTCCTTTCTTTAAGACAGGGGTCTGGAAGAAAACAAAAGTGTTTTCCTCGTCTCTGCATTTTCTTTTGGCGATTTAGCTGGCCGTCTGACGTGTGGATGGATTGCTGATCTGAAAATGGTCCAAAGAGGAACCTTAGTTCGTCTATATCTGATTACCATGGGAGCACTTTTGGTTATTTTACCAACAGTGCCTAGCAACGCACTTTCTATCATATCCGTTGCACTTGGGGTCATCAACGGAGCGGTAATCGTGAACTACTCTGTACTCCTCAACGAATATCTTGGAATCCAAAAACTGCCAATGACGATGGGATTTTCGACTTGCATGGTTGGGATGTCAGCATTTTTAAGGCCGGTCATCATCGGTAAGTTACGAGCAAGTAAAGCATCATTGTTTCAATAATTGCAAATAAAGCATACCGTATTGTATTTACTCGTGCATACCACGCCCCCCGTACTTAACAAGAAAAAAAATGGCGATTTTTAAAAATCTCGTATATAACGCGCACCGTAAATTTGATATGCAAGTGAATGAATGACTAAATGAATTTCAGTTAAGAAAGTTGAAACAAACATTACATTAAGCCAAAAACAAGGCGAAAATACACTTTTAAACTTCGGGTAGGGAGTGAATGATGGGGGGTAGGAGTAAGTGACGACAGTCAGACTTTGTAAATAGCATTTATATAATGTTAATGTATAAAAAAGTGCAAGGAGTGAAATAAAGATGCAGTGATACTTCATTGAAATAAGATTTTCCGAGTGATTATGTCTTCTTTGAATACATTTCTTGATTCATATGTATATCGTGTGATTACATCCAACAGTAAAAAATTATTCCATGTATAACGCGCACCTAGGAGTTTTGCCCTATTTTTTTGAAAAAAAAAGTGAGCGTTATGCACGAGTAAATACAGTAATTGTTTCGGTAATTCCAAATAAAGCACGATTAGTTATTTCTGAACCATGTATGCCAGCTAGGGGAAGCAAGGGAGGACGATTTCCCCTTCACGAATTTCAAAATTGTAACTAAAATTTTATATTTCTGATGATTTAAAAACAATAGTAAAATTTATTCTTCCAAATTGATTTAAAATAACTAAACATTACAAGTTATTACGAGAAAGTATCTATGTCTGCTTATTAGTCTTGGCAAAATTTTGTTAAAGCGCATTGATACTAGAACAACCATAGCAGTCATTTTAACCGCTAACAAATAAAAATATTTTAATTCGAACTTTTTTTTTTTTAAATAAGTTAAATAAATATTTTGAATATTTTTAGATAAAAATTCTGGTATAACATATTTATATAACACGAGAGCTAATGATATTCCTATGGGGAGGCATTTTTCTAATAACTCTTTCGCATTTTGACATTTTTATTTATTTTTTTTCATTGGGTAGCTAAGGTCCCTCTCAAGATCGCTCATTGATTACTTTTTCAATTTTGGTCGCAGATATTTTTTATGAAGTTACTTTCACTTTCTGAACCGGTTCTGTTTACTTTCCTGAAAGAATCATGTGTAATAAAGCGCAAAAAGTATTAAAAATTTGTAATATAAGTTAAGTCTTAATGTAATATAATATTTTCTAAATATCTCCAAAAATCCTTCCTTAGCCTATTGTAATATGAATCTTAATTGAATAGTACGCAAAACAACAAAATTCGTTATATTTCAGACAATGAAATATTTTTTAAACACTAATTAATATATTTGGGTAGTTAGTGTTAATGTTATCAACGTAAAAATAATTTTTTCTAAAAATTGAAAAAATATTCTGACTCGAAAAGGTTAATCTCTTTTTGAACCATGCTATCCATTAGTCTACATCGAATGCAACTTCATGCAGTAAAACCTTTAATGTAAAACCTGTCTACAACGCAAAAAAAAATTAGTTCTTTTGCAAAGGAGAGCCTTACAAAACTATCAGACTAGATCAGCCATACTCAACCTTTTTTATTCGCGGGTCGCAAACGTACGCTTGTGATGTTTGGCGAGCCTCAACATACATATGTAATAATGTAAAAATGAAGCAATTAAAATGGATAACAAAAATGAAACAACAAAGCTGTTTAATATAATCAGGATTAAATGTTTTTCGTGAAAGAAACGTTACCAAACAAATTTAGCACAAATATTTTTAAACAATATACTGTGAAGTAGATTTCTACTGCTAATGATGTAGAAACTTGACTCGAAGATTGTTTTTAGAAATAGTGGTATAAAACTATATCGAAATATACATTCTTACAACTAAATATATGTTCCACCGATATTAAATTTCCGCTGGGTCATACCTATGTAATGGTTTCTGATTCCTCCTTCTTTAATATATGTGTTAAACAACCATTATAAATTCTTATATGAACTCTCAGGAGTCTATATGATTCCATTTATTATAGAAAAAGGAATCAAAATCTTTTACATACATATGACTCAGCGGAAATTTAATATCAGACATAAAGAACATATACTGGATATAGAATGTAACAGTGTGAAAACTGCTTTATCCAGACTGAATGAAAAAGAGAACATTAACATACTTTTTTAACGAGAGTAGATTAATTTACAGATTTAATTTTTATTTAAAGTTATTCATAAGAGAAATTTATTTAAAAAGTTCGATAATGTTTGTAACGAATCGCTATCTTTTCGCATCCCGAGTATACGGATTGAATGGTTGGACGGTTTACAGGATAATTACTTTCTATTTACATTCTTAAGATGACTCGATGAAAAGGAGTTGAAACATATCAATGTTTAATGTATTTTAAATGTTTTGTTATTAAAGTAACGTCTTATAAGCAAAATAATTATTTACAATATAAGCTCTTACCTTTTCGTTATACAATATATATTATTATTATTATGATAGGGTATAATTATTAATGGACGTAATCAAGACTTACTGCTTTTATATTTCACAGTGGTATGAAACATTTTGTTGCTAATATTTTTCACGGCAAATTAAATCTAATAAGCATTATCAGCTATATCATAAGTGTGAAATGCAATAATATGTCAGTTCATTAATTTCAAGCCCTAAAGAAAAAAAATAATTCGTTTTCTCAATGCAAAAACATTTTTTTTAATGTTGAAATATATAATGCAAATTTAATTAATTTGGATTTTTTTTTTTATGTTGAACACTGTTAAAAAAAATTCTGAAATTCACGAACATTTTTTTCCTAACTTTCACAAAAAAAAGGTCCCTTTTCACAAAAAAAGGGCATTTTCCGTTACAAATCACAAAATCCCACCATATTTCCTGAAAATAACGAAACGGATGGAAATAAAAGCAAAAAACGGAGTCACGCCGGTGTGTGGGGGCTTAATGGCCGAGTGGTCAAGGCACCGCACCTCTAATAGCCAGCAAGCGCAGATTGTGGGTTCGGGTCCCACTGGCGCCATGAATTAATGAAAACATAAAATTCCCTTTTAAATTACGTTTTTTCTGCTTATTTTTTTTTTCTTATTTCTTATTTAAAAAATCTTTTAATTAATTAGCCAAAATAAATAAATAAATAAAAAGTATACGACAATTTCAAAAAATTGTCGATACATTTTTTTGTAAAAATAAATAAATAAATAAATAAATAAATAAATAATAAAAAAAATATTAAAAACTTTTTTTAATTCATTCATTCGAAAAAAAACAGTGGTTTTAAACAGTGATTTTTTTTATTTAAAGTATTTAAAAAATTAAAATTGAGTTTAAAAAATAATAAGTATATGCATCAGTCTAAAATAAAATAAAATAAACCGTTTACAAATATTCTAAGGAATATATTTGAAAGGAAATCTTTAAAAAGCATAACAGATTTTCCCACTAACTCATAAAAGACATACTTTGTACAATCCAGCATCGGCTCAGTTCGTAAGGCTTTGTTCCGCTATCTAAAGATCTCGAGTTTGATCCTCACCACGGCGTGAACTAAATTATACAAAATAACAATAATAATAATTAAGTACAATAACACGACAGCTTAAAATCACTCGGTAATTTCGAATTCTGTGACGATTAGTTAATTTTACAATTATATTAAATTATTATTATTGAAAATCAAACTTTGTAACGGAAAGTTACTGCTTCTTCAAACGGAGTTTTCCTTTCTTGTATTTCACACAACGGAAAATCTACTAACGGAACGGTAAAAGTTCGGCCACTTTGCTGCCGGTAGTTTCACACCATGAATTCACAGATTTGTTTTTAACAGTGAAATATATAATGCAAATTTAATTAATTTGGATTTTTTTTTTTTTTTTTTTTTTTTTTTTTTGAGGATTAAGAAATGTATACACCACTATCACACAAATAGAGCTAAATGTAAAAAGAGCTTTTGACATAGGAAACGGCATTTGAAAGGTTTTAAGAGAAATTTAAATTAGTAATTATAAATAAAAAATCAATTTCTGATTCCTCATGAAAATATTCAAAATGACAACGAAGGTCTTTAATAAAGTTTGTGCATATCTTCATTTTACAAAGAAGAAACGTGTGTGCATATCTTCATTTTACAAAGAAGAATCGTGTGTCTCGGGCCGCACATAATAGATCACCGGGCCTTATGCGGTCTGCATGTTGAGTATGGCTGCTCTATATGAGAAACATTCTGTAAAAGACATTTCGTCTCTTCGTGGTCAAATAATACTTGGAGTTTTTGAAAATGGTCCACATGAACAAAGTCAATCAGCCAAAACAACGGTCAGTAAATACAGTTTCGAAAGGTATAATTAAGGCTGTAATTCATCTCTTATTTAGCTTTCTCTAGATCAAGTTTCGCACTACCATTCATCCCTTATGCAACGGCGCAGAACATGGATTATTTCAAAATGCCATATATCTTTTACTCCCAAAACAAGCAAGCTAAAGACAAAGATATCAGCAGACCACAATAATTAAACAGTAAAATAAAAATGGAGTGAAGATGATCACGTGTGACGTATTTGGACTTCAGCGACTTTTTCAGCAAAAGGATGTAGATTATTTTACATACCAATATCTGAATAAAGTGAGGCTTGGCAAACGTCAATTGAATAGAGTAAAATATATAATATGTGGCGTGGCACAAGATTTCAGCCTTCGAGTTTGCCACAAGCTTAATGGTTCATTTTGATGATTATCATGAGCTATTTGGAACTGATTTTTTTTCCTATTCTCAACTCATCAAATTCACGTATGAAAATCTAGGATTATTTATCTCGATTCGCATAACAAAATGCTATCGGCCTGTCATATCTTGTTGGAAAATACCGAAAAGCCCGATTTCAACAATTTTCACATAAGTTTACCATTATGTTTTCCTGTTTCCAATCCTCAATGTTTTCATATTCTTGAATGCAGGAAAGCACAATGGTAAATAGAGACAAATGCTAAAATTGGGGTTTTAGGCGTTTTCCCAAGGTATGACTTGGCAGACCGATAGCATTTTGTTATGCGAATCGAGATTTAAATAATCTTCGATTTTTATACGTGAACTCGATGAAGTGATTGTCTGTAATGTTACGTTTACTCCCTGTTTGTATCAAATTCTTGAGATAATATTAATTCAAGCTATTCAATAATTATTATTTTTTTCTTTGTTTATTTTCACTCTCTAGGGTACTTCAGGGATTTTCATCAGAGCTACGACATGCTGTTCGTGTTTTTGGGGCTGCTTCAGATCGCTATAGCGACTGTGTGGTTCCTTGAAGTCGTCATTCCAGTCGTGCGACAAACCTGTCGTGTACATAGCATTGTAAATAAACTTTTTTAATTTTGTTTTGTTTTGTCTTGTTAGTTTATTTTAAACTTGTTTACTAAGAGGGGGACTTTTGTAAATGCGTTAATGAAGTTGGATAACCCAACATAACTCGTGAATATAGCGAATTCATTTTTAGTTAGAAAACCGCTTAAGTCATTATAGTATTTTTTTATCACTAAACTAATATTGTCTATACGAATGAACATAGAGCTACGTGAGGAAACTGCGCCATAATTTTACAGTGCGGCTATGGAAATTTTGGAAATTCAGCTTCCAAAAGACAATGTTCATTTGGATTAAAGTTTAAAATTCCATGTCAAATCACCCAGAATTTTCCAAAAATGACACCCACCATCACCAATTTTGATAAAATTCAGTGGATTTGTAGAATTTCTAATGCTGATTCCAAAAATATCAATTATATTGAAATTGATCAAACGGTTTGTGAGTTATGAGCTTTTAAATAGCTTCGAAGATGGCCTATTTCCCGCCATTTTGAATAGCACATGTGACAACAAAAAAGTCCATAACTTCTTTCAGGTTTAAGCTAGAGCTTTCAAATTTTTTTTGTTTTGTTCAGAATAAAGTAAACTTTCATTTAAACAGATTTTTGTGAACCTCATTTTATAAAAATGAGGTATTCATAACTCACATACTCACAAACCGTTTGATCAATTTCAATATAATTGATGTTTTTGGAATCAGCATTAGAAATTCTACAAATTCACTGAATTTTATCAAAATTGGTGATGGTGGGTGCCATGGTCTGTGTGATCTGACATGGAATGACCCCTCTGTAAATGTGTTCAGTTAGCTTCACTCTATCATACAGAAATTTTAGAAATTACATTTTAATGACTAAATATAAAAAATATATGAGTTTAACTTTTTTTTCTGCCCCATTTTTATGGGACAACTGGACCAGGAGAGTCTGTGATCCACACATGAATATGTTTTTTAATATAATCCTGTTTGAAAAAGTACAAACAAGAAGAAAAAATTTAAATCAGATATTTCATGTAAATTATACATCGACTAAGGAACATTGCATGAGGAACATAAAGAACATAGCTCCTGTTTGAAAAAGTATAAACAAGATGAAAAAATTTAAATCAGATATTTCATGTCAATTATACATCGACGAAGGAACATTGTAAGGGAAAACATTGCTGTCAATGTGTCTAAAAAAAGCACTAAATGTGAAATTATTATATTTATGTATACCAAAAGCGTAGGAATTAAGTGAGAACTTGTGTACTTTAGTTTTGGTAATAAATACCAAAGTTTCATGGATATTTTAGGGAAAAAATAACAAGATAAATCTATGAACAAACGCGGCAACATAAGTACCTTATTCTGTTTGGTATTCTCTTCAATTGAAGTGCGATAGATTCAAAAAACCTGTGGAGAATGTAACCATGTTTTTATATCGAACAGAACTATTTTTTATTGATTTCGATAATTTTCTAATAATGTTACTTTGTCTTATATACACCTCTTCATATGTATCGTAAAATTTCAAAATTTGGCTATCTCACTCAAGAAATTTGATCTGATATCTACAACATTTTTTTTTTAATTTTATTATGTAATTTTAATAAGATATATAATTTTCTTTGTTGTAAGCAAAAAAAATAATAATAAAATAAAAAATTCAAAAATTATTTTTCCGCAGTAAGAGAAACTCAAAAGAACAATTTATGATTATTCACGTAACTGGATTTAATACAGGGCTGGCAAGTTTCTGCCGGGGCGGTTAAAACCAGTGGTTATAACCGGTTAAAACCCGATATGGCAGAAACTAGTTTCTGCCAGTAAGAGGCAAAAACTTACAGAAACTAAGAAATAATGCTAATAAGAACTTTAACCTGCAATGATTCATAATTCACACATGTATTTAATACATAAAGAATTTAGTTAAAATGTTAAAATAAAGATTATTATGAATGTTATTCAAAGTAGCAAAAAGTTTGAAATTGATCATGTAAATATACTTTGTTTATATAATAATTTTCTGTCACTTGAGAAACAGAAACAACGTTATATATTATAACGTTATACATAATATTATGACGTATTATACATATAATGTTATTCTGATGATGTACAAGTTTAACCACTGATATTATTGTTTGCAGTTGAATTTCCATTTTAAAAGTTTTAAAAAAAGAAATTTGCAAAAAATACTGTGATATTTTAAAATCACTTTACAGAATATTTTTAAATAAATAATACACTGTAATAGCTTAAAAATTATCTACTATTACAGACAAAGAGAAATGGGTCTTATGAAAATATATACGTAAATAATTCTAGCACAAAAAATAACACAAAAAATTAATGAAATATTTTGTACAATTATTTTACAATATCGAAAGGACAAATTTATTTTTGTGGAAAAATTAATAATATACGAAGAGTATTCCATAATAAAGGATTAATTTTTCTAATCTTTCTTACCTAGACTGCTTCTTAATTTGTTCTGAATGAAAGAAAAGTTCGAAAATATTCTTTCAAGCTAACATGTTAAGAGCACACAATAGTCACAGAAAAAGTACACAAAAAAACCCGGATGATCATGTAAAGTCTATGGGAGCGTTCTTTTCTAATATCTCGCTCAAATTTTAATATTTTTGCATGATTTTATTGCACAAGATAGCTGAGGACAATCCACAACCGGGCTAGTTTTTACTTTTTCGATTTTGGTTATATATTTTTTATATTACGATAGTTTCAATTTCAGAACCGGTTTAAACCGGTTTCGAAAGTTAAAGTAATTTTTTAAAGAAAATCTGAAACAAAAATTGAAAAAGTAAAAACTAGCCCGGTTGTGGATTGCCCTCAGCTATCTTGTGCAAAAAAATCATGCAAAAATATTAAAATTTGAGCGAGATATTAGAAAAGAACGCTCCCATAGACTTTACATGGTCATCCGGGTCTTTTTGAGTAATTTTTCTGTGACTATTGTGGGCTCTTAATGTCATTATTCAGGATGTAAAGGTAGAAAAATTCTAATTTTTACCGGTATTTGTTTTTAAAAGCGACTACCCACAGAAAGCAAGACATTTTCTAGAACTTCTTAGGAGAAATATGTTTCTGAGAAAGGAGTCGATTTTGCTACAACACAAAATTTTCATTAAATATCAAAAAGGAATTTCTTTACCCTTTCTTTATGCTTAAATGTCAAATTTTATCCCATTTATATAGGATAAAATAAATAAGTTAGCATAAAAACTAGCATTGCATTAAATGAGATTTGAATCTTCCATTTGTGAGTTTCTATGATATTTCCATCATTAAATAAAATTGAGCAAATTTATGAGCAGCTGCAAGAGAACAGTCATGTTTTTTTTTTTTTTTTTTTTTTTTTTAACAACTGCTATGTCCTTAATATCATTTTCATAATTTTCAATTATCTGCAAATAATAATAATGCACTCTTTGTGAAAGATTCAAAACTATCAAATTCTAATACAAATTTATTTACTTTTTAATTAAAACTATTTACAATATATTATTTGTTTTTTATCCTGAATAATTAAATGTGTATGAGTAATTTAATACTACTAAAAAGTCTCGGATTATGTCATGAAATCAGTTTATGCCAGTTTCTGCCGATTAAAACCGGCTATAACCACTTTCTACCACTGGAACGGCAGAAACCATTTTCTGCCGGCGAAAACCCATCCCTGATTTAATATGGTCTAGTTACTCCTGACACATGTCCCATTTACCCCGTTCTTGAAAAATTGATGGGGTAATTGGGAAACCGGCCTTACATTTGAAACATGAAATAAATACATAGACGTAGGAAGTGGTGGAGCTAGGGGAGCTGTGGCTCTCCCTAAAATATTTCAGAAGGGCTCAGCTCCCTCGGGAGAAATTTTCACACCATGCGCATCTATTTACGACACATTATTGAATTAAAAAATAAAGTCTACTTTTTTAGGAAATTCCCACAATAAACAACAAAGAGAAGAGGGGGTGAGCACACTTGGTTGTGCCTGCATCCTTTTTCTAATCGTTTGAAACCCTCTAGATTGCCAGAAAGAAAGGGAAACTTAAAGGTTACTACAAAATACTCAATTACTTGATGCTACTGCGTATTTATAAAGAGGTTTCCTTGAAAATTGATTTGGAAGAGATTTGTAAAAAAAAATTTAAGCAAACCAACAGAAAGAACTTTTACCTTTTGGCAAATGGGAGTGGGAGAATCCTTAAATGTGAATATTATATACGGGATCGTCCATAAACTAAGTTTCTATGCGTCAAGTATATCTAATAAAAAATATTTTAATTGGATTAAAGAGTTGGTGATCTTTTGATATTGTATACTCTTGTTTGTGAGAACTGCAACACTATGAAAGAAACCTCCTAAATGAATGAAAAAATCCCCACCACTAACTTTCCAAAATGTGCCCCGGCTGCCCCTATTTGTACAAAGTTCCTACGCCACTGAATAAATATATAGAGATACCTAATAATATTAATTCAATTATATGTCGAATGTTTAAAAAAAATGATTGCATAAAAGGATGGTATAAAAGTACTTATAGTATTTTAATAAAAAGCCAATAAAGTTCAACGAAACTGTCGTTTTTTTAAAAAAAAATAAGCTGAAATTTTCGAAATGAATGATTTGACACACGTTGTTTCAAGAAGTAGAGATTAAGAAGCATTGTTCGCGAAAGCTAAAATTTAAAAGGCGATGGTCAACATCATTTTCACGCCTTAAGATTTAAGGTTTTCTTTCTTTCTTTTCTTTCTTTTTTTTTTTTTTTTTTTTTTTTTCTTTCAGAATTGAGAAATATTAATAAAAATTCATTTACACTAAAATAGTATACATCTATATTAAAGTATAAATTTGCTATTTTACTTTAAATCGATATTTAAAAAATGCTGTTGAGCGGAAGAGGATCAATAAAAGAGGATCTGAACGTGAGTGGACTCGATAACTCATCATAGATTTAAGGGGCTTACTTCAGACAGGCGAAAACAGCTGTTCTCCAATGCTAATCCATCGAGAGAAATTTTTAGAGATATCTCGTATGCACTTGAATATTTTTAAATGATTTTTTTTTTTAATTTTTTGATAGCTGACTAAATTTGCATAAAGGCCGTTTTTTACTTTTTCGATTTTACTTGCAGGTTTTATGATTATTATTATTAGCATGCTTTCACTTTCAAAACAGGTTCTAAAAGTGAAAGTATCTTTATTAAGTATACTGAAAAACAAAATCAAACAAGCACAAAACGGACTTTTACCTCGGCTATTCAAAGCAAAAAAAGCCGTTTAAAAATACTCAATTGCAAACGATATATCTTAAAAAAGTATTTCCCATTGGTTTAACATTAGGGAATGGATGTTTTTGTCTGATTGAAATAGCCCCTTAACTTGCAACAACGAGTGGGGGAAAAAAATAGGTTTTTTGTAAGTTAATGAAATATGTAGTTGCTTATAACTACGGCCGGAAATTTTAGTCAAGTTTTTCAAAAATATTTCAGACCAGGATTTTGATTTAAAATAGTTTGGATTTTTCATTTAACGTTTTTCTTTTTCGTATCTTTTATACTTTTGGTGGAAAAAGAGTGAAAAAAAAGTGGAAAAAAATAGGTTTTTTGTAAGTTAATGAAATATGTAGTCGTTTATAAAACTACGGCCAGAAATTTTAGTCAAGGTTTTCAAAAATATTTCAGACCAGAATTTTGATTTAAAATAGTTTGGGTTTTTTATTTAACGTTTTTCTTTTTCGTATCTTTTATACTTTTATTAATAATAAAATTTCTGATATTTGAACCGAAATATATTTATATGAAAGCAGTCAAAATGATCGCGCACGGCCATTTCACTGTTAATTAACTCTTAAAGCACGAGAGGTGTATTGTGAGATCCCCTCAATATAAACTAGTCGTGAATCCCATAGTATTTATCCGAATTAACCACTCAGTGACACATTTTTAGATCACAAGACTTTGTGCAAAGAAAGCATCTTTCTCATCAGTACATAAAGAAGATGAATATATACTCTCTTTCAAAGGACAATTTTCTAGATAAAATAAGATGAAAATACTCTATAGTCTCAGCAAAAAAATTCTTGACACTTGTGATTTCAGACGTTTTGTTGAATATCTAGAAATGTACAAGAGAATGAATGACTCTGAAACTCTAGATGTATAAACACAACAGTGCAGGTCATACATTTTCGCAAAGATTTTTTCCCGAAATCCAAAAAGGGACCGTCAACAAACTGAAAAAAGAACGAAGATCGTTTGAATAGCCCTGTCAAAACTAAATAGCAAAAGCGTTCAAACTGCAGATTATGATTAAGAGGGTTATTGTAATAAACTGTGTTCATTTGTATATGGATAGCATGTATACTCCTAGAAAAATTAAGGTTTTTTTAAAAAACAGTCCCAAATTTTTCCAAGTTTTTTGCTTATAATTTGCAGATTTCATAATATAAAATAATGTTCTTTTCCCAAAATGTGTCAAATAACACTGCACATATTACCCTGTATTCAGAAATAATAAAAATTGTAGGAAAAAGGAGCAGATTTACTGAATAATTTTTTACTGCGCATGCGACAACGCTTTTAAAATTTCATTTGCATACTATGTTAGCTAAATATATAGAGCAACTTTTATGAAAATCTCAAAAACATAGCTTGAAAATTCTGAAAATAATCGTCAATAGAATAAGTTGAAAATCCGTTATTCCCAAAACAAAGCAAAAAGATAAGGAGCTGTATCCAAATATAGCAGTACGTCCAATATTGTGTAGGCACTAATCAATGGAATATGGAACAGCCCCTCGTCTTTTTGCTTCATTTTGGGAATAACGGATTATGGTCTTATTCTATCGACGATAATTTTCAGAATTTTCGAGCTATGTTTTTGAGACTTTCACAAAAGTTGCTCTATACATTTAGCTAACACATTATGCAAATTATGCTTTGATTGAGTTTACGCATGCGCACTGAAATTTTATTTAGTAAACTTGTTTTTTTTTTTATATACAATTACTAATATATATTTTTTTATTATTATTACAGGGTGCTATGTACAATGTTTATTGTCATATTTTCTGAAAAGAATATTGTGTTTTACGAAGAACTGTGCAAATTATAAGCAAAAAACGTGGGAAAATTTGGGGCCGTTTTTATAGAAACCTTAATTTCTCTACGAGTTTACATGCTATATTCATAAAAATGAACACAGTTTACTAAAATAAGCCACTTAATTATAATCTGCTGTTTAAACGCTTTTGCTTCATTAGTTTTGACAGGGTTATCCAAAAGATCTTCATTCTTTTTCAATTTGTTGACGGTCCCCTATTGGATTTCGGGAAAAACTCTTCGCGAAAATATATAACCTGTACTATTTTGCTTATACACCTATAGTTTCAGAATAATTCCTTATTTATATTTCTAGATATTTAACAAAACGTCTAAAATCGCAAGTGTCAAGATTTTTTTTTTTTTTTTCTGACACTGTACTTTTACAAATGGTGGGAAATCTAAAATTTAAATTTTAACGAAGAAAAAAATTTAGAAGTTAATGGGTTAATTCTAGTTAAATTTGTGTTTGTTTTTAACAATTTGGCATTTATTGCTTTCGTACTGCTACTGGGCATTGTATTACACAAATGCATCATTAAAAGTTGTTATTTAGACTTTAAAAGTCAGTGGTATATAGATTACGCCACCTTGCCTAGTAAGCCCAAACCGTCCGTATCTTTAAAGGTAAATATCTCGCCAAATTTCAGCCGATTTTTTTCGAAAACCATTATTAACAATCTATATATATATATATTACGCTAACGTATGCGGCACAAAAATCACGATTATTTGTTAATTGTTCAATGGCAACATCTGAATAAAACGCAAATCATCGGTTATTGTGTAAAAGTAATTTAGAAGGATTTAGACAAAGGTAAATATGATTTATTTGCATTTTTAGGTGCGTTCGTAATTATGTAAATACGTAGCACCTATTGTTGTCGCTCAGTCCGTCCGTCTGTCCGCCCGCACATAACAATACAAAAACTACCCAACCGAATTTTTTGAAATTTAAAATATATAATTATAACATAATTTTGTCGAGTCATTTCAAATTTTATGAAAATCAGATGGATAGATCAATTACAAGGACAATCAAAAGGATTCCGTTACATTACGGTCAATGGGGAAAAAAGTTTCAAATGCATTTTAATCGTTTGACATTTAAAACATATAATTAGTGTGTAATTTTGTCGAGTCATTTCAAATGTTATGAAAATCGGATGCATAGATCATTTACAGGGACAATCAAAAGAATTCCACCACATTACGGTCAATGGGAAAAAAGTTTCAAATGCATTTTAATGATGTTACAATCATTCGAACATAATAGAATTGGCATGAATCTACTAAAATATGCATTATGTACTATCTGTGATGCAAAGAATTTTTATTATTAAATTACAGAGCCACACAAAAGTATTCCACTACATAATGCTATACGGGGAAGCATTGTTTGGGGCGTGTTTTAATTATATTCAACTATTTCACATTTTATGAATAAGATATACGTCGCTGAGGTGTAATAAAAATTACTTCCTGCATATTTACAGAAACGCAAAGATTTCGACTACTATACTGTATCCGAAGTACGCTGTACTATATCAGCAAGATCTGAATATTTTTAACCCTCTAAGCGTTTGGCCCGTAAAATTCCGTACACTAAGCTCCAGGTTTCAATGCAATATAAGCAATGTTTAAGATATTATAATTCTATAAATTTGATGAATTTTCAAAGCATTGAAGAATGATTAATACTCTCAAGGATTACATTTATATTCCTAAATAAGATTTTTTATGTAATATTGAAAGAATCATATTTTATTATCATTTAAAACAAAATGCAGAGAAAACAACATTACAATTTTACCCATTTGCAAGACGCTTGGAGGGTTAAAACTGCGTTATCGAACGAACGCACCTCATTTGCTACGTTCGCGTGCAATTTCCAACTTGTTCTCTTTCGCGGCAATTATAGAGTTTTAAAATATTATAATTTTTAGTTTTCTGTTACTTAAAGAAAAAAAATACAAGTCATGAGTTTTAAACGTTTCAATTTAAAATTAGTTATGCATTATAAATGAAATGAGTGTGTACTAGCCGGTATTGCGTTATTTCTATTTACAGCATATCAAGTAATTAATTAAAATCATTCTATTTAACATAATATCAAAAATTAATTAAAATCATTTCACTATATTAAGTTATTTGTAAAATAAAAATAAATAGAACGCTTTCTGCATTTTAACAACAAACACAAAAATTTATTCTTTTCAATAACAAAAATATCGTTTGGTTTTTAGTTGCCAAAACAATAAAATTAATTTTGACAAGTTCATGGAGGCTACAAGTGAAAGGATTATATTTTAAATGAAATCAGGGGTCGCAGCGTCCCTAAAATTTTCGCACTTTTCTACCAGTATTTTAAATCTGATTTCTTCTATTCATATTCCTTTAAGATCTACAATGAAATTTTATAATTAATATTATCGTTCAAAAATTGTGGTAGGAAAGTGTGAAAATTTTAGGGATGCTGCGACCCCTGTGAAATTAATAAAATACGAAAAAAAAGCCACAGGAAGATTGTTTAGCGAATTATCACCTGTGCCCAATCAGTATAAAAACACCAAGTTTTTTAAATTTTCTAGCAGAATTTTCTGATTTGGCGCACAATTGAGCAGGTAAAATTAAACTATGAATAAACGTATTATAATGAAATGTTTAGTATAAATTTAAAGGAGACCAAACTGGTCGCCAAGGGCGGCTAGTGCTTTATAATTCTGTTACGATACTTTCAGCACTCCTCAACTGCTTTGGTAAATGCCCGTAAATCGAAATTGTGTGCAACGGAAAAATGCTCTTGTTTAAAAAATATGTAACCTAGGTTAATCGCTATAGTTTTCCTGCAAGGTTTAAATTAATGTCTACTACCTCTAATTTTTTTCATATTTTTAGTTTCATTAAATTCAGAAATAGATGAGGGAGGGTGAACGTATTTTTGCTCAACATTTTCAACGATATAATGTACACAAAAATGTGTTTTTGAGTTCAGTTTTACAAAAGCTTTCATACAATACCCCACACAATATACAAATAAAAGATTTTTTTTTAACTAAAATAATTTTTCCGTCTACACTTTCCCTAAATTTATTTGTGAATGTTTAAAAGTCTGTAAATATGGGGGTCAATAGTCGTTATTACTTCTCTATCAAAAACTTGTAATTACAAAAGTTTCAGATATTATTAATGAAATTTATAATTAATTGGATTTGTTATCTTGAGAATTGACGAATCTATGAATTTTTGTCTCCCAAAAACCCTATTTTTCCCCTTCCCTTGAGTCTTTTTTTAACTCTATCAAAATTTTGTCATGCATAAATTTTTGGCCCATTTTTAGAAGTAATATAAACTTTAAACTGATTCAATATCTATTTTAATTAAGGAGCTTGTTTTATCTATTTTAATTCAGTAGGAAGGGGTTTTTTTTTTCGGTTTTTATATGCCCCTCCCTGTTTCCACCCTTTTGGTCCGATTTTGTCCATTGACGAACTTCACCGAGATTTCATGCTCCTTGATTTTATATATCAGTTTGGAAGAGATTTGAGCAGAATTATAGATGTTATCCGGGCCATAAAACAGTGATAGATAGATAGATAAAGTTTTTTACTGGTTGGTATTTTAGGGATCAAAAAGTCATAATCAGTGTAGATCGGCAAAAAATTTACAGAAATTCCAACATAGGAGAGACCTTAATAGGTAGTATTTCATACGAAATCTGTATAACAGCGAGAGAAATTTATTTTAGAGGCTATTTAGTGGAAGATATGGAATTAAGAGGCTACTTCACTGAAATGAAAAGACCCGTTCTCTAATACTAATCCCATGGAAGAAATTTATAAAGATGTCTCAGTTGCATTTTAATATTTTTAAACGATTTTTTTTAAGCCTCCGATGCTATTCTTTTTTTTTTTTTTTTTTTTTTTTTTTTCAGACAAACTAAACTAGTCGTTGGGGGCCACCGTAATACTTACCCATCATGAATATGCATAATATAATATAGAAAAATAAAACATGTGAAAACTATTTATACAATGCTTCGCAATTCCAAAACAAAATTTAAACGTATATTTTAATATTGTTAATATACATAGTAATGCTCTATTTATGAATTACTGATGAACCCATTTCGACAAATTATATAAAATGCGAAACTACTCAAGTAGTACCGAACTGCGTAAAAGAAACATCCTTATAACTCCAAAAATAATAATCCTATTAACTAACAGTTTACTCCGTCGGATTAAGCGTCTCATTTCCAATTTAAATATATCTCTGAATTGAAATTTGAATGAAATACAGGGTCAGGAAAAATCGAAGAATGTGGAAAACAGGATTACAAATATCTCGGCTACTAATAATCCGATTGACTTTTTTTTAATGCAAAATGTGTGTTATTTTATTGCATTTTAAGTCCACACCTTAAGATACAAAATTTCGAAATTTTTTATATACCTTTCATCAGAACGAATTTTTCAAGAGTACGAAAAAAATAGTTCCGGATAACCGGGGTTACTGACATTAAATAGGCTTCGTCCGATTCTTACATACTAAGTACATACAAAATTCCAAGTTTCTATCTCAATTTCTTAGTGAGATAGAGCGTTTACAGACAGACAGACAAACGGACGGCAAAAATTTTTTTCTAAAAATATGTTTTTCGGAATCTCCACTATCAGAAACGTGTAAATCCGTCAAAAAAAATTTTTCGATTTTCAAAACGATTGCAAGGCTTACCCTATACTACGTATGATGGGTAAGTAAAAGTGTCGTGTCAAAAATTGTGGTCCATTTTATTTACCCATCATACTATAGGGTAAATCTTGCAATCGTTTTGAAAATCGAAAAAAAAATTTTGACGGATTTACACGTTTTAGATAGAAAAGATTCCGAAAAACATATTTTTAGAAAAAAAAAATTCCCGTCCGTCTGTCTGTCTGTCTGTAAACGCTCTATCTCCCGAACAAATTGAGATAGAGACTTGAAATTTTGTATGTAATTAGTATGTAAGAATGGGACGAAGCCTATTTAATATCAGCAAACTTGATTATCCGGAACTATTTTTTTCGGACTCTCGAAAAATTCGTTCGGATGAAAGGTACATAAAACTTTTCGAATGTTTTTGTTCTAAGGAATGGATGTAAAAGGCAATAAAATAACACGCATTTTGCATATAGAACGAATTCGATCGGATTATTAGTTGCCGAGATATTTGTAATCCTGTTTTCCACATTCTTCAATTTTTCATGACCCTGTATTTCATTCAAATTTCAATTCAGGGGTATATTTTAATTGAAAATGAGACGCTTAATCCAACGCAGAAAACTGTTAGTTTATATTATAATTATTTTTGGAGTTATAAGGATGTTTCTTTTAAGCAGTTCGGTATTACTTGAGTAGTTTGGCGTTTTATATAATTTGTCGAAATTGGTTCATCAGCAATTCATTAATAGAGCTTTACTATGCATATTAACAATATTTAAATTTTTTTTTTGGAATTGCAATGCATTGCATAAATAGTTTTCACATGTTTTATTTTCATATGCCTATCCATGATGAGTAAGTATTATGGTGGCCCCCAACGACTAGTTTACTTATCTATCATACGCAGTATAGGGTAAGTCTTGCAATCGTTTTGAAAATCGAAAAAAAAAATTGACGGATTTACACGTTTCAGATACTGGAGACTCCGGAAAACATATTTTTAGAAAAAAAAAATTGCCTGTCTGTCTGTCTGTAAACGCTCTATCTCACGAACAAATGGAGATAGAGACTATGTACTTAGTAAGTAAGAATAGGACGAAGCCTATTTAATATCAGTAACCTGGATTATCCGGAACTATTTTTTTTTCGGACTCTCGAAAAATTCGTTCTGATGAAATGTATATAAAAATTTTCGATTTTAGTTTTTTTAAGGAAAGGACGTAAAAGGCAATAAAATAACACAAATTTTGCATTAAGAACGAAGTCGGTCGGATTAATAGTTGCCAAGATATTTGTAATCCTGTTTTCCACATTCTTCGATTTTTCATGACCCTGTATTTTCTTCAAATTTCAAATCAAAGATATGTTTTAATTGGAAATCAGACGCTTAATCTGACGCAGTAAACTGTTAGCTAATATGATTATTGTTTTTGGAGTTATAAGGATGTTTCTTTTACGCAATCCGGTACTACTTGTGTAGTTTTGTATTTTACATAATTTGTCGAAATGGGTTCATCAGCAATACATTAATGGAGCATTACTATGTATATTAAGAATATTTAAATATATGTTTAAATTTTGTTTTGGAATGGGAATGCATTTTATAAATAGTTTTCACATATTATACAATGCATATCCATGATGGGTAAGTATTACGGTGGCCCTCAACAACTAGTTTCGTAATCTGGCCGTTAAAACGAGACATTCATACAATTTTATTGTTAAAATGCATTTCCTTTTTCTCAGAGTCTATAAAAAATCGTTTAAACTAAAGAAAAAATCCGTTTTTGATGAATCTAGTCAATGAAGAAGTAGCACGTCAAATTGTATCCCTTTATTATTCCGCAATTCCAATGTCTCAGAGAGAAATTGCTAATCAATTGGGTATTTCACGCCGTTCTGTTTTCTATTATATTGATAAACACAAGAAAAATGAACTTAGTTCATTGCATTCTAAACGGGGTCGCCCTTCTAAAAAACCTCTATCGATTTTTTTTTTTTTTTTTTTTTTTTTTTTTTTTTTTTTTTTTTTTTTTGGAGGCGAAATTAAGTACTGCAATGGCAGAATCTACATTCAACTTGTTTTTTTTTTTTTTTTTTTTTTTTTTTTGCATTGGACAGTTGAGATTAATTTGCATACAGACCGTTTTTTATTTTTAGGTAAATTTCGTATGAAATACTACCTATTGCGGTCACTGCTATGTTAGAATTTCTGAAACATTTTTGCAGATCTACACTGATTATGACCCCTTGACCCCAAAACTACCAACAGTAAAAAAAAATTTCTATCTATCTATCTATCTGTATATATCAATTTTTTATGGACACGATAACTTCTCTAATTCTGCTCAAATCTTTTTCAAATTGGTACGTAAAATCAAGGGGCAAAAAAACTCGGTTAAGTTCGTTAATGGGCAAAATCAGGCCAAAGAGGTGAAAATAGGGAGGATTTTTGTGAAAACCGAAAAAACCCCATAACTTCTTAAATAAAATAGATATCGAATTAGTTTAAAGTTTATTATACTTCTAAGAAATTGGCCCAAAGTTTATGCATGACAGATATTTTATAAAATTAAAAGTGGGCTCAAGAGGCGAAAAAAAAAACAGGGTTTTTGGGAGAGAAAAAAAATTCATAACTTCGTTAATCAAATCTAACTAATTTTTTTTTTAATTTTCTAAAAATTATCTGAAATTTTGCATTTACTAGTTTTTGATAGGACCAACTTTCGCCGATGAAAAAAAAATTAATAAATAAATAAAAAAGAAAAAGGGGGGGTTGAAAAAGAAAAAAATCCATAACTTCGTCAATCCATAAGCTATCGAATCCGATTAAATTTATTTTGCATCTACTCAATAATATCTACAACTTTTATACTGGTAAGTTTTTTATTCTTATAGCAAAAATAAATTATATAAAAGTAGGAATTGAAGAAAAAACCTCAAATCCAAATTACTTGTAATCTGACTCATTTTTAAATTCATTTTAGGTATAGCTTTCATTACAAAAAGTAAAAAGCTACCTATTGCAGCCGTCCGGAGGAAAGCACTTCCAGAAAATTTTGGTATATTTTCACCGATCATGACCCCAAAACCACCCTCCGTTCAAATGAAGACATATATATATATAACCATATATATATATATATATATATATATATATATATATATATATATATAATACCATTAAAAGTAGACAAGATTCACCAATGGATTTTATCAATAAAAGAATTAAATTGAATTATAGTAAACAATATTAACCATTTGAAATTAACCATTGAATTTAATAACTTATAGTACATTGAACATGGAAGGAAAAAAGAATAATATGAATACAAATGAAATTTGTAGAACCAAAGCAGAATCTTCAGGTCCCAAATACTTTGGAACTACAAATGGAGTGTGTGGTTTCATCTTCGTATTTGCCATGAAAAAGCAAAACAATACGAATTTGGGACTACCATCACACAAAAACCAAATTATTAAACAAGGAACAAAGATATTTTACAAAAAGGAGTTGAACGTAAGTAAAAATAATAGTTATCCATAACAAACAAAAAGATAAAGCAGAATGGAAATATAATTGAACCGGAAAAATAATTATTAATCGATATTAACATAAAATTAAATTAATAAAATGATTAAAATTAGAATTAAGAGATAACATTCATATTAACATATAACTTAAAATACATTATTGTTACTTTAATCAGTCACATTTATTGTGACTTTACATGGTAAAAACTCATTATCTTAATATAGGATAGTAAAAATTAAAAAATAAAAAATAAAATAATAATAATAATAGTAATAATATTAATAATAATACCAAAAATTATATCAATAACATTAAAAATAATTTGATAATTAAAATATAGCTATTTAATTATAGATATAACTAGACAAATATCCATATATTGGTGTAAATTAAACAGTTTTAAAATTATGTTAAAATAAATAACCCACTCTCAATTTTTTTTTAAATAAATAATTAACCTTTGCGTTTTTATCCAGACAACACCACCCTCCTCCGTACTCTAACATCTACCCACCCAAACAACCTATATATATATTTTTTTATTACTTTTTAACATTTTTAATTTTTTATTATTATTTTTATGTTTTATAATTTTTTTTATACATTTTTTACGCAAAGAATTAATTATAAGATCATGTAATATCTAATTATAAATTAAAGAATATACGAATTTTTTAGGATAACCATTATTTATAGCATCATATACAAGCTTTTTAATATTAGTATTAATTAAATGGGAAGAACATAGACATTTTATTCGATATAAATGGTTAAGTATTATATTACGATATACAGAATTATAAAGACATGATTTAAAATTAGTAAAGGTATTAACTTTAAAATTAAATTCTTTCCTTTTGTCATAAATATCAGTTATAAATTTGTTCTCTTTTAATATAATTTTAATATCTAAGAAATTGATTGCATTATTAAAAAGTAGGTTTTCTGAAAGTTCTAGATTAGAAGGATAATCAACAGGGAATTGAGATAAACAGGTGTTATCAGTATCAATTAAAATTACATCATCTATATATCGATATAAATGTATTGTATTATTTAAATAATGACGTTCATAGTAATATAAGTCAGATAATACACTAGATGTACTACCACCTTGTGGTATACCAACATTTTGAATATATATATTGTTATCATGCATGATAAAATTATTATAGATAATGAAATTAGTTAAGGTATGAAAGTAATCAGAATCAATATTACGTGATATATCCAACTCGTGTTGATATTTTTTTAAAAGCTCATTTATGATATTATGTAAATCCGATAAATCGATATTATTAAATAAATCTTTAAAATCATAGGTAGTGATATTTTTTATACATTTAAGATTTTTCATAATATGGACCAGTTCATAACTATTTTTTATGCAATGTGTATTATCACTTTTTTTTGTAATATTATATATTTGATTAAGAATTACTAATAGAAGTTTGTTAGCAGCATTATTATAAGTATTGCAACCAATTGTAACAGTTCTGAATTTAACAGGATGCTTATGAAATTTGGGTATAAGGACTAGATAAGGATATTTAAAGTTAGTAGGGTTAATGTCTAATAATTTATAGAATCCTTTAATTTTACGATTATTGGCAAGTAAGTTATCATTAATTTTTTGGAATGTGTTATTATTAGATATACTAAATTTAAGCAGTTGATGATAATAAGATTTACAAATAATGGCATAATTATTAGGAGATTTATCAACATAAGTTATTACAAAGTTTTGTTGTAATTTATTGATTTGCTTAAACAGATGCTGTGTATTTACATATTCTAGGTGTGAAATATTATATTTTAAGGACCTGGTTAATTTATCGATAACTAATATTTTCCATTGATTAAAATATTCAATGGGTTTATTATAATAAATTGCAAGTTTATAAATAAATATATCTATATCATATGTAAATTGTTTTATGGTAGATTTAATGTTTAATTTGGATGGAATTCTGTACTTGGTCCCATAACCCATAATTCTTCTAAGTTGTAAATCATCTACAAGATTAAGATTACCAGTAATAATATGTCCATGATCTTTATTTATATATTTTTGGAGAGAGGGGTCATTGCATTTACAGGGTAAAGTACTAGCATCAAAAGAAGATTTAGCGAAAGAATTATAGTTAAAAATCGTTCTGCCGATAGATATGGGATACTTAAAGGTTTTAGAAATATGAATATTATTAATAGGAAATTGACAGTTTTTATCATTTAATATGGAATTAATATTGATTTTATTAAATATTGGATTAGAAAAAGTAATTACCATTTGAGTATTAGTTTGTAGATTTTTAGGTGTTTTTAGTAAATTTATATTGTAAAGGTTGACACGAGTCATAATAAGATCATAAAAAACATCTGAAAAATGTTTAGAGTAAGTTTTACTGAAAAAAATATTTAAATATTGTACTATATGTTTCTTTTTTATTCCAAAAATATATTTACGTATTAGAAACCAATTGTAATTTTTTAAATAATTACGATGCAGATTATTAATTTGTTGAATTATAATGTTTTTAGGAGTAATACTAGAAGATGAACCTTTACCTCTTTTGTTACGTGTAGTTTTAGGATTTATAAGATGATTTAAACTATGATAAATGGGAGAATAATCTGTAGTATCATTTATAGATGAAAAAACTTTAACAGATCTTTTAAAAACCTCACTATTAAGACCATAAGGATAAATTGTATTATAATATTTCATATATGAAGACTCTAAATAGAGACGCTCAGATTTATTTTTCTGAATTTGTATTATTTCAATAGTAGTATTTTTAAATTTATGTTTATGAAAATGCTGTATTTCAGCTGTAGACTGTATATTTTTTGCTAAATTTTTTTCAGAATCTGACCGATGTTGATTCATGCGTATATGAAGAGGACCAGAAGTTTCACCAATATATTTCAAATTGCAAATGTTACACTTTATACTATAAATTACATTAAAAGCCTTACAAAAAATAGAAATATGAGGATCTGATACGATTTGTGACTGAGAAGCAGATGGACAAGTTTTACATCGGATATCAGAACATTTCTAAAATATAATTGAGGAGGAGGAGCATGTATATGGAAACTGGATGACAGTCCAGGAGTAACCCTATTATTGCTCCTGTACCGGGCACTACACTGCAAAGAAGCATTGTGTATCTTGCCAGGATCGAGATTTTTACTAAGTACTGCCATAATATAAGAGAAAATACAAATATAATAAAAAGATAAAAATAGAAAAATTACAGTTAAATAATCGAGTATCTTGACTAATATAATTTACTAAAGAAAAGGATCTAGAATAATACAACTATAAAATGAAAATAGATACAATATGTACAAAGCTTTAAAGCAATACTCAAACCTCCAAAAGGAAACAATACACGACCATAATACTACCAACCCACACCACATATAAAAAGAATCATAGTACTCACAGTACAATAAATGCAAAATCACAAAATCGACTCATTTAAAAATGAAAAAATCACCGTACATAATAATCCACAAACTTATCCAATTAACATCTCAGCACAATGCTCACATTGTTACTACATTTCACATAGGCTTAACAGATCATAATTTCAATGTATTTATTTAATATAAAAAAAATAAATAATGATAATTTCAATGTATTACTTTAATATTAAAAAATAATAAATAATGAATATTGATTATGACATTGAATATACCATATATCAAGACAATGAATTAAACATAATAGCAAAATTAACAGTTAAAATATTATAAAAATACCACATATAATATTCATGATGAAACGAATTGCAACTCTTAATGGAAATCCTATTAAGTGGTAACAGAAAACTACATTGTAGAAATCTCACAGACAATACACAAAGGTTATGCGGATAGCAGCATTTACCTATGCGCACCATATTTATAAAATTGCTATTAGCAACGGATGTTATATATTAATTATATATAAGATACCACAATAGGAAAAAATTCATTATGACTATTCAAAATGAAAAGATATCAATTAAATATCAAATTGTATACATTCATAATTACACGCGCGGAGCAGCATAATAATTTGAATGCTAATATAATACCATTAAAAGTAGACAAGATTCACCAATGGATTTTATCAATAAAAGAATTAAATTGAATTATAGTAAACAATATTAACCATTTGAAATTAACCATTGAATTTAATAACTTATAGTACATTGAACATGGAAGGAAAAAAGAATAATATGAATACAAATGAAATTTGTAGAACCAAAGCAGAATCTTCAGGTCCCAAATACTTTGGAACTACAAATGGAGTGTGTGGTTTCATCTTCGTATTTGCCATGAAAAAGCAAAACAATACGAATTTGGGACTACCATCACACAAAAACCAAATTATTAAACAAGGAACAAAGATATTTTACAAAAAGGAGTTGAACGTAAGTAAAAATAATAGTTATCCATAACAAACAAAAAGATAAAGCAGAATGGAAATATAATTGAACCGGAAAAATAATTATTAATCGATATTAACATAAAATTAAATTAATAAAATGATTAAAATTAGAATTAAGAGATAACATTCATATTAACATATAACTTAAAATACATTATTGTTACTTTAATCAGTCACATTTATTGTGACTTTACATGGTAAAAACTCATTATCTTAATATAGGATAGTAAAAATTAAAAAATAAAAAATAAAATAATAATAATAATAGTAATAATATTAATAATAATACCAAAAATTATATCAATAACATTAAAAATAATTTGATAATTAAAATATAGCTATTTAATTATAGATATAACTAGACAAATATCCATATATTGGTGTAAATTAAACAGTTTTAAAATTATGTTAAAATAAATAACCCACTCTCAATTTTTTTTTAAATAAATAATTAACCTTTGCGTTTTTATCCAGACAACACCACCCTCCTCCGTACTCTAACATCTACCCACCCAAACAACCTATATATATTTTTTTTTATTACTTTTTAACATTTTTAATTTTTTATTATTATTTTTATGTTTTATAATTTTTTTATACATTTTTTACGCAAAGAATTAATTATAAGATCATGTAATATCTAATTATAAATTAAAGAATATACGAATTTTTTAGGATAACCATTATTTATAGCATCATATACAAGCTTTTTAATATTAGTATTAATTAAATGGGAAGAACATAGACATTTTATTCGATATAAATGGTTAAGTATTATATTACGATATATACAGAGGTGTGAAAATTATTAGAATAATTTAGAAATTTACAATAAAATCTTGATATATTATAGAAATAGCATATTATTTTAAAAATAATGAATATACTTAATATTTAGTGTGCATTCCGTTGACTTTTGTTAAAGGTTTGATACGTTTTGGCTAACATTGTATTGGTTATTGGCAATTTCGATGTCCAATGAGTCTTTCTATCAGATCTTTCTTGTTTGTAATGATGCATTCATTTTAATTTTTTTTCTTTACAATGGCCCAAGATTCATTATGAGATTCATATCTAGACTGTTTCCAGGCCATCGAAGGGTTTTATTTATTTATTCATTTATTCTCATTCAAAAATTTAGTCAGAGATGAAACTTTATGGGACGGAGCTTCATCATGAATGAACATAAAGCCTTCATTTGGGATACGGTCTTCTAATTGTAGAATCACTCTTTGTTCGAGCACTTTTTCACACTGATACTGGTCCATTATGCCTTCTACAATGTATAATTGTCTAGTAACTTAAAAATGCATCACGTTTCAAAACATTTCTTTAGTAGGATGTTTAACCGTTTGTGCTAAGCAATTTATGGAAAATTCTTCATTGGTACTTCTTCTGACATATTGACTGTTTTGTCCTGATATTGTAAAGATTGATTCATGAAAAAAAACATATCTAAAAGATATAAAATTACTTAAGATATGTAATTTGTAGAGAAATATTCTTATGAAGAAAATTTTAATCAAATTTATAAACAGTTCTGTATCTTTATTCAGTAAGCAAAAAACATGATTTCAAGAAAAGAAATGAACAACTTAAGTTCAACTGATTAATTAAGGGAAAATTAATATTTCTCTTTTTGCTCCGGCCAATTTCAAATTTTTTTTTCACAATTTTTGCCCAGACAAGTCCCTGCTTTGCCATAGTAGATATGATTTTAGTCTTTTTTGAGAATGGTGAGCACTGAGTCCAGCTGAGATAAGTTTTCTACGAATAGAAGATTCGCATACATTTACTCCATGCGTTTGGAAAGAGATTTTTAGTTCATGTTAGTTGCTCTCATGTTAGTTTTAGCATTCTGAATTAATTACATTTCTGTTCTTGTACTTTTCCTTCCGCATTTTCCTACTCTAGGATTAGCATACTCACATTTGAAGGCCAAAGATCTTCACACATACTTGTGAATGTTTTTCTGTTTTAGCGATTTCGTGCTGTGTATTAGTTTCTTGGATGATACACTTTACCTCAGCAAGTTTTCTAGGTGAAATATCAATTGCTATACCCATAATCACACAATAATCCTTTGACAATCGAAAATAACCCACTAATTAGTATAAACTAAGCAAAACAGCAAAAAGATTTTTTTAAGACTAAAATAATACTGATTCCAACTGTAGAAGAGAAAGATAATGCACGCAAAGCAAGCACAAAATTTTAAAATTTTATTTTAAATTCGTTTGTTAATCAAACAATTTCGTTATACAGTGCAAACAATTTGATTACTTTGGACCAAATTTTTTTCTTTATAGGAAATGGCAACATTTAACAAAATTATATCCCAAAAACTGTTCTAAAGGAGTAAAAAGTTCACTAGATCAACAAATCAAACTACCTTTCATGAAACATTGCAAGTATATATAATATTAATCAAGAAAAACTTAAAAAATCACAATTATTCTAATAATTTTCACACCTCTGTATATATATATATATATATATATATATATATATATATATCTGATTTTTGTCATGCGATAACTATCGTATTTATGAACCGATTTGAATGAAACTTGGTATGTACATGGTACATACAAATGTCTCGACCGAGTTCGTTAGCCAGCATCATCCGCCATCTTGTTTCAAAATGGCGGCCATTTAAAAATTTTAAAAAAATTAAAATTTAAAATTAAATGCGAAAAAATTAAAAGTTGAAAAATATTTTTCTTTTATGAGTTAGAACTTAAAACAACAGTTCCAGAACACTTTTTATTTTGTCTATATCTTAAAAAATCATTGAGTTATAGCACTTTGAATTTTTCTTAAGGTTGACATTTTGAAACGATCTGATTTTTGTCACGTGATAACACGCGTATTTTTGAATCGATTTGAATGGAACTTGGTATGTAGATAGTACATACAAATTTCTCGACCGAGTTCGTTATCCAGCATCATCCGCCATCTTGTTTAAAAATGGCGTTTTTAAATTTTTAAAAAATTTAAAAAAAAATAAAATTTAAAATTAAATGCGAAAAAATTAAAAGTTGGAAAATATTTTTCTTTTACGTGTTAGAACTTAAAACAACAATTCCAGAACACCTTTTATTTTGTCTATATCTTAAAAAATGATTGAGTTATAGAAGTTATATACTTAGAATTTTTCTTATGGTTGACCTTTTGAAACGATCTGATTTTTGTCACGTGATAACACGCGTATTTTTGAATCGATTTGAATGAAACTTGGTATGTAGATAGTACATACAAATGTCTCGACCGAGTTCGTTAGCCAGCATCATCTGCCATCTTGTTTCAAAATGGTGGCCATTTAAATTTTTTTTAATTTAAAATTTAAAATTAAATGCAAAAAATTAAAAGTTGAAAAATATTTTTCTTTTATGTGTTAGAACTTAAAACAACAATTCCAGAACACTTTTTATTTTGTCTATATCTTAAAAAATCATTAAGTTATAGCACTTTGAATTTTTCTTATGGTTGACATTTTGAAACGATCTGATATTTGTGACGTGATAACACGCGTATTTTTGAATCGATTTGAATGAAGCTTGGTATGTAGATATTACATACAAATGTCTCGACCGAGTTCGTTAGCCAGCATCATCCGCCATCTTGTTTCAAAAAGGCGGCCATTTAAAAAAATTTTAAAAATTTAAAATTTAAAATTAAATGCGAAAAAATTAAAAGTTGGAAAATATCTTTCTTTTATGTGTTAGAACTTAAAACAACGATTCCATAACACCTTTCATTTTGTCTATATCTTAAAAAATGATTGAGTTATAGCACTTAGAATTTTTCCTATGGTTGACATTTTGAAACGATCTGATTTTTGTCACGTGATAACACGCGTATTTTTGAATCGATTTGAATGAAACTTGGTATGTAGATAGTACACAAATGTGTCGACCGAGTTCGTTAGCCAGAATCATCTGCCATCTTGTTTCAAAATGGTGGCCATTTAATTTTTTTTTTAATTTTATTTTTAATTTAATTTAGAATTTTTTTTAAAATTTAAAATTTAAAATTAAATGCAAAAAATTAAAAGTTGAAAAATATTTTTTTTTATGTGTTAGAACTTAAAACAGCAATTCCAGAACACTTTTTATTTTGTCTATATCTTAAAAAATGATTGAGTTATAGCACTTTGAATTTTTCTTATAGTTGACATTTTGAAACTATCTGATATTTGTCACGCAAAAACAAGCGTATTTATGAATCGATTTGCATGTAACTTGGTGTGTGCATAATAAGTTATAAGGCCCTGACGGAGTTCGTTAGCCAGTTCCATCCGCCACCTTGTTTCAAAATGGCGGCCATTTAAATCTTTTTAAAAAAATTTAAATTTAAAATTAGGTACAAAAAAGTGAGAAATTGAAAAAGATTTTTCTTTTATTCATTTGACCTTGATACAAAGATTCCAGAGCATTTTTTGTTTCGTTTGTATCTTAAAAAATAGCTGAGATACACTGTAAAAAAAAATTCAAGAGGTTACTAAAAATTCTTTAGTAAATTTGTATTCCACAGTATTTTTTAGTAACCATTACAAACTTTTTTTTTTGCAAGTGAAACAAGCATTTCTTTTGTAAACTGAACGAAATAATTTTTTGTATAACTAACTTAAAAAGTTTTAGTATGAGCCACCAAGAAAATTTTAGTAATAGCTCCAAAATTGTTTTTAATAACCTTTACGTGCGCCCGAAGGACAGGAGCTGCATCCAAACTTCTGAAGCGATAGATTTTCGGCAAAACCGCAATAGATGGCAGCACCAAAAATTCTACTTGCTCTGATAGGATTTTCATAATCCCTTTATTAACGAGTACTTACACTACATACATTCGGGACGTATTTGACGGTTTCCGGTATCGAACCCGGGACCTCTTAGCCTGGAATCCGTTACTATAACCACTATGCTATCAAGGCCACACCAAGTGAGTTTTAGTAATAGCTATTAAAACTGTAAAACTATTAACTCTATCCATTGCTAACTTTTTTCTAGTAATTCTTACAGATTTTCTAGTAACCGACTAAGATTACTAAAAATTTTTTAGTAATTACAAGAATCACTAATGTTTTTTTAGTAGATCGACCCTTTTTTTTTTACAGTGTACAGCACTTTTTTAATTTCTAGTATTGCTCACATTTTAAAATTATCTGATTTTCGTCACGTGATAACACGCATATTTATAAACCGATTTCGATTAAACTTGGTGCGTACATAGAAAATATCGATGTCTGGACCGAGTTCGTTGCCCAGTTCCATCCGCTGTCTTGTTTCAAAATGACGGAATATTATTTTTTTAATTAAATTTTTAAATTAAGTGCAAAAAATAAGAAATTAAAAAATCCCTTTCGGCATGGCCTATAGGCGGAGGTAGATTTCGAAAAGTTTTCATCTCAAAAAAAAAAAAAAAAAAAAAAATTAAATGATTAGAGATAAACCCAGTTTAACTACTTTATTCAACCGCTTTTAAAAAATTTTTAATTTCATTTTTCTGTAAGAACTGGTTTTATCGAAATCCTCTTAAACGAAATTCTACTCAAATGCCCATTTTGGCAACATATTTTGAATTATATTCTTACTTTATTAAAAAAAATTGACCAATATGCTCATTATATAGTTCCTAAATAACAAAAAACTGTTAATTAAATTCGTTTGACAGCAAAATTGAATTTAAAAATGAGTAAGAAAATAACCAATTTATTATTTTAATACATCCACAATTCTTTAATCAAGATTGCTTTGAGAAATTTTGTACGAAGTGCCCACTTTGACAGATTTTTTTAAATATATATTTAGCCTTTATCAAAAATCTGACCAATACGGCACATTACACAGTTCCTAAATAACGAAAAACTGTCAATTGAATGCGTTTGAGAGCAAAATTGAATTTAAAAATGAGTCATAAAATAAAAAATTTGTTATTTGAATACAACCTCAATTCTTTTATCATGATCGCTTTGCGAAATTTTTTTGCGAAGTGCTTACTTTGACAGCTTTTAAAAATATGTATATTCACCCTTTATCAAAAAATCAAAGAATACGCACATTATATAGTTCCTAAGTAACAAAAAACTGTCATTTGAATGCGTTTCAGAGCAAAATTGGATTTAAAAATGAGTCATAAAATAAACAATTTGTTATTTGAATACCCACAGTTCATTAATCATGGTCGCTTTGGGAAATTTTGTGCGAAGTGCCCATTTTGACAGCCTTTTTTTGAAATATATTCTGCCTTTATCAAAAAACTGGCCACTCCGTCACATAATATAGTTCCTAAGTAAGAGAACCTGTAAATTGGATGCGTTTGAGAACAAAAAAAGATTTAAAAATGACTCGGTAAAAACGCAATTTTTTTAATTTCCTCAAATTTCAATCATGATAATTTCGTGAAATTCTGTTCAAAATACCCTATTTGGCAGCCTTTTAAAAAATATATTCTGCCTTTATCAAAAAACTGGCCAATACGTCGCATTATATAGTTCCTAAATAATAGGACCTGTAAATTGGATGGGTTTGAGAACAAAAATGAATTTAAAAATGACTCAGAAAAAACGCAATTTGTTATACTTAATCAATTTTTAATGACGATAATTTCGGGAAATCTGTTCAAAATACCTTTTTTGGCTGCCTTTTTAAAAATATATTCTGCCTTTATCAAAAAATTGGCCAAAACGTCGCATTATATAGTTCCTAAATAAGAGGATCTGTCATTTGGATGCGTTTAAAATCAAAAATGAATTTTAAAATGAGTCAGAATATAAGCAGTTTGGATTTAAGGTTTTTACTCCAACTCCTATTTTTGTTTAATTTATTTTTGCTATAAGAATGGGTTCTATGAAAAACTTGTCAATATAAAAGTTGTAGATCTTATTGTGAAGATGTAAAATAAATTTAATTAGATTTGATTGCTTAAGAATTGAGTAAGTTATGGGTTTTTTCTTTTTCCTCCCCCCTTTTTCTTTTCGTTTTTAATTTTTTTCCTCGGTAAAAATTGGTCCTATCAAAAACTTGTAAATACAAAAGTTTTAGATAATATTGAGTACATTTATATAAAATTTAGTTGGATTTAATATCTTGAGAATTGACGGAGTTATGAATTTTTTTCTCCTAAAAACCATGTTTTTTTCGCCCCTTGAGCCCATTTTTAACTTTATCAAAAATCTGTCATGCATAAACTTTTTGCCCATTTCTTAGAAGTAATATAAACTTTAAACTGATTCGATATCTATTTTAATTAAGAAGTTATCGCGTTTTTTCTGTTTTCACAAAAACCCTCCCTATTTCCATCCCCTTGGTCCGATTTTGCCCATTAACGAACTCGACCGAGATTTTAGGCTCCTTGATTTTATGTAAAAGTTTGAAGAAGATCTGAGCATAATTATGGAAGTTATCGTGTCTAGAAGAAAGTGATATACACCGATAGATAGATAGATAGATAGATAGATAGATAGATATATAAACTTTTTTACTGATGGTGGTTTTGGGGTCTAGGAGTCATGATTCGTGTAGATCCGCAAAAATTTTTCAGAAATTCCAACATGGGAGACAATGCAATAGGTAGTATTTCATACGAAATCTACCTAAAAGGATTTTTCTTTTGTGTGTTTGACCTTTATACAAAGATTCCAGAGCATTTGCTGTTTCATCTATATCTTAAAAAATGGCTGAGTTATAGCTCTTTCAATAGCTCCAGTGTGGTTAATATTTTGAAACGGTCTGAAATTTGTCATGCGATAATACGCATATTTGTAAGCTCATTTGGCTATAACTCCGTGTGTACATAGTACATATCAATGTCTTGACCGAGTTCACTGTCCAACTTCATCCGCCATCTTGTTTTAAAATGGCGGCCATTTAAGTTTGTCAAGAATCTTTTAAATATATAATGATGTACAAACAAAAAAATTGAAATTGAAAAAAGGTTTTTTCTAAAGTATTTATATTAATAATGAATTCCGGAGTATTTTTTGCTTTGTCTTTATCTTAAAAAACGTCTAAGATATAGCAGTTTGAATTTCTATTGTGGGTGACATTTAAAAAAAATCAATTTGCCCGCGACAGCACTCGTATATATTAATCGATTTCGATATGAGTGGCATGTGCACATGAATTAAAATTTCGACCAAGCTCATTGGTTTGTTTTATCCATCATGTTGCTTTGAAATGGAATACACTTCATGATATCGTGGAATTTGGCGACTCTCTAAATCGCTGAAAATGAAACCAGGGAAAATAAAATATGACTAATTTCTAAATATTCCTATTAATATTCAGTTTTGACAAAAACTAGCATTAATCTTATAAAATCGTGTTCCACTAACTTGAGCTTCGTATGTTTGAATAATATAACTTAATTTAAAATAAATAAATAAATAAATACGTATATGAAAGCTACCTCTTCCTTCCGGCATTGCCGGAAGAACTTTTTTTTTTTTTTTTTTTTTTTTTTTTTTTTAACAAATTCAAATGGCAGGTTCTCTTATTTAAGAACTATATAATGTGACGTATTGGCGAATTTCTTGATAAAGGGAGAATAAATTTCAAAAAATACTGCCAAAAAAAAAGGCACTTACAACTGAATTTCCCGAAGCGATTGTAATTGAAAATTGGGGAAGTACTCAAATAACAAATTGCTTATTTTATGACTCATTTTTAGAACCATTTTTGCTCTCAAACGCATCCAATTGACAGGTTCTCTTAATTAGAAACTCTATAATGTGTCGTATTCGTCAGTTTCTCGATAAATACATTTTTTTTAAATGCAGTCAAAGTAGCCATTTTGAACAAAATTTCCCGAAGCGATCGTGATTGAACATTGGAGGGTGTATTCAAATAATAAATTTCTTATTTTATGACTCATTTTTAAAATCAATTTTCCTCTCAAATGCATTCAGTTAGCAGTTTCTATTATTTAGTAACTATATAATTTGCCGTATTGGTCATTTATATCATAAAGTCAGAGTATATTTCATAAAAGGCTATCAAAGTGGGCATTTTTCTAAATTTAGCTTAAGATGATTCTGATAAAACCGGTTCTTACAGAAAAAGAAAATTAAAATTTCGTCAAAAGCGGCCAAATATAATTGTTAAACTGGGTTTCTCTCCAATTACATTTTATTTTTTGTTGTTGAAATGAGCACTTAACGAAATCTACCTCTGCCTATAGGCTAAGCCGACGGGGATATATTTTATTTTGTTTATAGACATTTTTTTATGAGAACGCTTTCATTTTCGGAACCGGTTTGGAAAGCAAAAGCATCTTCATAAAAAATTTCTGCAACTAAAATCGAAAAAATAAGAAACGGCCTTTATTCAAATTAATCTCAGCTATCCAAACAAAAAAAAAAAAATCACTAAAAAATATTGAAATATAACTGAGGTATCTTTATAAATTTCTTCCATAGGATTAGAATTGGCGAACGGCTCTTTTCATTTGACTGAAGTAGCTCCTTAAGCTATCACATATGCAATGTGTCGTGCTATATAAAATTTAAGTTTATTTTACTTTAAAAAAAATCGTTAAGTACTCATAATTAGGAAAGGTACGTTTTTAATGTTACAGAATTGTCATTCGAAGGTTTTTTTCCTTCGAATTCCAATCTTTTCTAAATATACGTTATACGAATATAATAAAAATGTAAATGTAAAAATATAAAAAAATAAGTTTCATATTTTATTATGCATGCAGCCCCTTTTGATATAAATGCAATATCTGAAAAATGTGTTTGTTTTGATAACTTTTTTTTTTTTTTTTTTTTTTTTTTTTTTGTAGTATTTCTCTATTACGAGCACCTCAAAAAAATGAATCCATTTTGAATCATTCGGAATAGTTTAACTAAATATTATTATTAACCATTTTACCGTCCGAAGGTTTTATATATTTTTATAAGAATGCTTGTAAATCCAAGAATATATATTATATACATATATTTATTTAACCGTATATATATTTAACCATATTTAACCGTCTACAATTAAAGCAATGCTTTGAAAGAACAATATATTTAAATAATATCTATGTTTCTGTTATTGCTCCTTCACTCTCTCTTATTTATATATGTATTTATAACTCTGACCATTAAATAATATTTCTATTCTAAATATGTATATCTATGATTAAATATTTTTATATTTAATCATAGTTTCATGCCAAAATATCTTTAATATCACTTATTTAATATATAGTTCAAAATAAAATTCTTTTTAAATATTTTTGTCTACAGCCAATTTAACATGGTTGAATGAAACGGAAAAATCCAGCCGGTTAAAGAGTTAATACAAGCATTTCAGTCTATTCGCATTTTAAACTTTCAATTTTAATATTTTTTAATCCTTTGCTTATCAATTTGTAGTCAAATTCATGGCATAATAGCAAAAGTAAATAAATGAAGAAAGCCGTATAAAATCGCAACTTTAAATTAAATAAAAAAAATTCTAGTTCATCAAGATTTGAAATATCATCCTTTCACAAACTTTCAAAGAAAGCGACACCACAGGGCAGAATCATTTTACCCTAAAATGATTTTGAGCCTACCCAATATTTTTCAAAAGTTGGCACCACTGATTGTGAATGCACAAAATAGAATTAAACGCTTGCTTTTGACCTAAAAATTAAATCAGTCAAAATTTTACAAAATGCAGATATTGGGGAAAAAATAAAATTTGGAAATTGCTTTGAGTTGTCAGCAGCAATGTAAAATTTATATAAAAAAAAAGAATTTCTTCTTTTTTATTATTACTTATTTTGTTTCAATTGTCGCAATCCATTGGTTCCGTGATATCGTTCTCAATTATGAGAGCAAGCTCTAGACCACAATTTAAACAGCATATTTTAATCTCTATAAATAAAAGGAATTCTGAGGATAATTAATTAATTAATTGAGGCACAGGGGAAAGCAAATCTTGGCAATGCGCCAACTCGGTCCAGAGGAAGCAAATCTTGGCAATGCGCCAACTCGGTCCAGAGGTATAAAAGCAAGATAGAAAAAAACGCGCAGGTCTGTGCATTCAAGTACAACCACCCATATGTATATGCTGAAAGTTTGTTCTGACGCTCACCCGACGCACGTGGAGTGCCGATGGTCCGGGGAGAGTCACCGGGGGATCCGTCGCCAGCTGAGAGAGAAGCGTACCATACACATAAATTATTAAATAAACCTTCAAATTAAGCCCGGCGAAGCGGGCTGGGTATGCTAGTTGTAATAAATAAGTTTCCATCGCTTACGAATTGCGTAATATTCCACATTATTCGTTGCATACAACAGTGGCACATATTTGCCATCGGTGATACACTCTGGGCGATTGTCACCGACGGGGTTCGAACCAGGGTCCTCTGGACTTGAGTCCAGTACTCTAACCACCACGCCATGACCGTGGCGACATTTGCATTTTAATACTGTTATATAAATATTAAACTCGTGAAAATTTCGCTTAAAATTCTAAATTATTTAATAAATGTTGTATGCAGTTCGTACTACACCTAAAATAGCATATAATATTTTCCAAATGAAAATTATCTGTGTTAAATTAATGGATTAAATGTTCAAAAATAATGCACTTGTTTGATAAAGAAAAAAATAGCTAAAAAACGATAGTATCTATGGCAAATACGCAAAGATTATCTTCTAATTAATAACTATCTTGCTCATAAAAAAGTTGCATAATGATAATAAATCAAAGAATTTTCCAAAATTTCTAAATGAAACTTTTGGCTTAGATGCAGTATCTTCCCGCAAGCCGCCATTTTGTTTCCTTGTGATTTCTCATACATTATTATTTTACCTAAAACTACAAAATGCAACTGAAATGATTATTTAAAGATTGAATCATATATTTCAAAAAATGATATGAAATTAAACAAGACAATTTATTTTGAAAATTCAAAGATTGAAAGATCAAATTTTTAATAGCAAAAATCGTTTGATTTACTTATTCATTTATTATGTAAAACATTAAAGTAGAGTGAAAATAATTTTTTTAGTATGTATAAGCCTTAAAAATATTTGTTTTATGTTTCCTCAAAAAAATAATTGCAAAATAATGATAATAATAGCAATTTGTGAGAAATAATAGAGAAACAAAATGGCGGCTCGCGAAAAGATACTGCATCTGTTCCAAACTTTTTTATTTCATTACATTTTAAAGGGAAAAAGTTTATGGTTACAGAAAGAACCTATAGATGGCAGCACTATTCATTATAATGTTAAACAAGGCCATCTTATCATAACCTCGGTTTTTGCAGTAAAGTACACCAGAAAACTTTGAAGATTTTACTTTATTATTATTATTATTATTATTACAGCAATGAACCGTGAATTTCATCACGGTATAAGTTTCATTACAATACTTTCGACTTTTATAAATGCATAAATTAAAAAAATATATTCGATGAAAATGAAATATAACAATAAAAAGTGATTCAATGTAGGTTTCCATCAAAATTATTTAGATATTTCACCTTAGTTTATATTATGTTTAACTTATATATATTTCATCTTTACTGTCAAATTAAACAATTGAAAATTTTAAACGAATAAGTATTAAATAAATTTGTTTATAACTCCTTTTTCCAAATTTAAGTAATATTCAATGTTTGTCAATTTTTCCTTTTGGTTATATAAAGCAACATTAATTCACTGTTGAAAAATCAAAACACAATTGATTATGATTGATTAGTGCTATTTAAAAATTCGTTTAGATAAAAATATCGTTATAAATCAATCTGTAAAAAGAATATGAACAAAGTAAGGATTTTAGTCTATGAATCACCATTCATGTTTTAATATATTTTATATGTTTGATATATTTAAACATTCTTTCAAAAATTTATCAAATACGTAAAAAAATTATAATTTCCTGAGATTTTGGACCTATTTTAATAAATGATAATACATACAAACATCAGTATTTATCATTGGGTAAGACAAAGAAAGTTTTCAGCTGAATTAGTATTGTCTCCCCCCCCCCCCCTCTGTTAATCCTAACATTGAAATTACTCAATATATTGACACCTATTTAAGTATTTATAAAATGAAATTAAACTGCAGTGCAAAATGAACAGAGATTATACAACAAATATACTCCAAGTATATTTGTACTATAGTGATTTCTAATACAGTTTTATTTGGCAAAAACATAATACAAGATAATATAAATTAACGGTCATTAATTCGAAATTTGAAAGTTATTTTATTTAATTTCGACTATCTTTCAATAAAATTAATATTATTAAGAAATAATATAAATTGAAAATTTGAATATGTAACGATATCTTCAATAATTCTCTATTCAATCAAAGATTACAATATTAAATATAGATGCAACATACATGCAGCAATGTATATATAATTGATTAACAAAGACAAAAATATCAAAGTATAATATTAATATACATATAAATGAGGGAAAATCATCATTAGATAAACATTAGTATTGCGCATTACTTTGGATTAAACTTGAGCAAAACTTAGTAACTAAAAACTATTTAAAAAAACATTAATTGCCCAAAATATAACATAGTAGTTTTTTCATACATTAGGAAGGTTCATAACTATTGGACGATGGGTCGAAGTTTCAAAATATGCTTATAAATGAGATTCCTCGTCCCATCTCTTTGGACTACAGAAATTTGTTGTTAAAATATTTTAAAATGTATATTTTATCGGAAATCGCGATGTTTCTACATTAAAACTTGCACATTTCTTAAAAATACAGAAATATTATTCCGAAGTTTATCTTTTATCCGTCTTGCAGCCTTTCTTATAATCGACACAAGATGGTGGAAACAAAATCCATTAAAAAAGAAAGAAGAACAAAACAATTTTTTAATCACAATATATGCCTTTGTATTTCATATTTTGTCTAAAAAGATATTAATACAAAGTTAAATAAGGAAATGTTTGCTATTTTGTTATATTGTTGTCTTAAATGATATTGTAACCATGCGTCATTTGTGTACTTACATTCAGCATACGCACGTACAGATTTAAATACTTGGAAGATTTTGAAATGAGAAATAATAAAAAATAGTACAACTGCTTACAAACAGATAGATTTGAAAAAATTCAAACATATATCTGTAAAGTAAAAATTTGAATAAATACTAGAATTACACAGAATATTCAAGGTTTTTTTTTTTTTTTTTTACCATCAGAAACGCGTAATTTTTCATGTTTACATTCATTTTCATGTTTTCATGATTAAAGATGCACCGAATAGTGACTTTAGTCGAATACCGAATATTAGGTTAAAAGAATACTGAATATTCAGTTACAATAAAATTTTTATACTTCAAAGTTTAAAGGTGTAAAATGTTTTTTTTTTTTTTTTTTTTTTTTTTTTTTAACAATTTATATCTTTAATAAAATAAACTTACATTTTGATAAACAAAAAATTCTAATAAATAAATTTTATATTGGATAAACAAAATCTGTTTTCAAATATTTTTAAATTTACATTTCATGGTCATTATGAAATATACACATGTATGGCTGATTAATTTTTAAATAACAGCAGTAATAGCAAGGGGGGGGGGGGGGAATATTTTATGATACACCACAATATGATACATTTAGCATACGCAAGTACAGATTTAAATAATTGGAACATTTTCAAATGAGAAATAATAAAAAATAACACAATTGCTTTTAAACATATAGATTAGAAAAAAAATTCAAACATATATTTATGTAATCAAAATCTGAATAAGTATTAGAATTACACAGCATATTCAAGTTTTTGACTCAAAATATTTTTTACCATCAGAAACGCGTGATTTTTCATATTTACATTCATACATATATTAAATATATTAAGGATGCACTGAATAGTGACTTTAGTCGAATACCTAATATTCAGTTGAAACAATACTGAATATTCAGTTACAATAAAACTTTTTATACTTCAAAGTATAAAGGTACTAAAATGTTATCTTTTAAAACAATTTTCATACTCAATAAATGAAACTTGCATTTTGTTAAACAAGAACTTATAATAAATAAATTTTATAATAAAGAAATATGCTTTCAAATATTTTAAAATTTAAATTTCATGATAATTATGAAATATACATATGAATGGCAGGTTAACTTTTAATGCAAACACTAACAGCAAGGGAGAAAAATATTGCCGATGCTCTTAGTTATTTTAAATAAAATATACATTTATGAAATAAATTTTTGGATGTTAAAAGTAATAGCACGACGAAAACAAAATCTTGTATGATACAGGTACAATCTTACAATTATTTAAAATTAAATATATAAATTTTTGAATGTAAGCACTAATAGCAAAAAAGGAAAAATGTATGATATGCAATGCTCTGACAAAAAATAAAATTAAATGTATACAATATGGATAAATTTTTGGAAACAAACAGCAATAGCAAGAAGTAAAAAATATTGTATGATACACGATTATTTGAGATTTTTTTAAAATTAAGTATATAAGGTACCCGGGTTAATAACGCCACGTTAAGGTTCTACCAATTTTCACGGCTTACTTTTAGATTGTATTTTTCAAACAAATACAGCATCTGACACAGCAACTCATTGACTATCTATATAAAATAAAATAATTTAACAGATATGTATTCATAAAATGTAATGGCGTTTTTTCTTGACCAATGCTATTTGGCGTTAATACCCACCTATATGGGTAATAACGCCATGCAAACAAAACTATAAAATAAGATGGAATAATGGCATGTAGAATGCCCAATTCTAAAAATTCAAACTCCACAGCTCTAGAAATTGACAAATTGCAATCTAAGCTATTGAAAATGTGCAATTTTTATGTGACTCTGAAAGAAAAAGAAAGCTGTGGTGGTGGCGGGGGGGGAGGAGGCAAAAGAATATCAAATTCTAAGCTACGTTTTGCTTAAAAATGACCATTTAAATAGAATTATTAGAAACATTGCACGGATTATTTGAATCAGTATTTACATTCCCATGTATGCATTCTATGCGATAGAAAATATTGATTTTTTTTTTTTTTTTTTTTTTTTTTTTTTTGTGAAAGTGAAAGAAAAAGGAGTGAGAGGGAGCTTCAACAGAATATAACACCCTGTGTCTCTCTTTGCTTAAAAAGTCCCGCTTAAATATGATTATAAGAAACATTGCATGGTTTTAACCATTCATAATGTAATATTTTAATCATGTGAAGTTTTATAATAACTAGAGTTATATGTAATACGTAAATATTTTTGTTAAATCTTAACTGCTGTTAGCGTCTCACATAACGCTGAGTTTTTAAAGTTTCGGAGTTTAACTTGCAATTTTTAGTTTAACTATAGATACCGGGAAAATTTTGTTTCATTTGGAGTCATTACTATCTGTAGAAACTTTTGAATAGCTGAATTTTATTTATAATAGTCCTGTATATCAGGTTCAATACAAAAATAATATTCTAAAAGTTAATTTAACATTTTATTCATCGTTAGATTAAGCGGTCAGACAGGCCGCTCACAGTAAGTTATGCGACAATTTTTGTCACAGCAGTTAAGGGTTAATACTATTATAGTAATCTAGTAAATAGTTTTTAACCCATAACTCCACACTAAGGCGGATTCTCCAAGCCTACAGTTAAATTGTCGACGTTTTAAAGAGCATGCTTTAATAAATTTTTCATAAATTGAATAAAATTTTTGATTAAAAAATATTATCCCAAAGAAATCTCTTATTCAATTTTATACATAATTCATATGGTTATATATCATTATATCTATATTAGCAACAAAATTAACCTTTAACTGCTGTTAGCAATCTGACTGAACACTGTATCTCCTCCCCCCCCCCCCAAAAAAAAAAAAAAAAAAAAAAAAAAAAAAAAAATAGCGTTTAACTTGTATTTTCCAGTTTAACTATAGTTACAACTGAAATTCTCTTTCGTTTGGAGTTTTCGTAATATTGTTAGAAATATTTGAATAGATTAAATTTAATTAGAATTAATTCTGTACAAAAAGTTTAGCGCAGGAACAGTATTCTATGATTTTTAATCATGGATCGCATTTTAACCTTTAACTAATGTTACCGGTCTCGTAGACCACTATTTTTCTTTTAATTTTTTAGTTTAACTTGTAATTTCCAGTTTAACTGCAAACACTACCGAAATTTTGTTTCATTTGGAATTTTAGTACTATCAGCAGAGACTAAATAGGTGAATATTAAGTATAATACTCTTGTATAAAAAGTTTAGTACAAAAACACAATCCTATGAGTTATTCCCGCCTTTTATTCATCTTTCACTTTTGTGGTCTCACAAACAGCATCACATTCATATGTTACAATTTCTGTCACATCAGTTAAAGGTTAAATTTATAAAGTTTTGAAAAACCGAACGCTGAGAAAGCGGACAGTTAAAATTTCGAACTCAATTGAACAATCCAGTGGAAATTTAATAGAAACCTGATTTTGAATATGTTCGAATTTGAATCTCGCAAACATTTTGATATAGTTTTATTTACAAGAGTTAAAAATTATTTTTTACATTACTAAAAAAATAATAATATATAATAAAAAATAAAATAGAGAGATTATTTTTAAGTATTGGGCACCCCCCCCCCCTTAATCTTACCATTTCAACAGTGATGATAATGCTGTCCCATATTGATATATAAACCTTCTTCGGATATAGTTCGGCCACTTTTGAGAATCAACCGGGGTAATAACGCCAATCCCTGGAGTTATTACCCCGGGATACTTATTGCGCAGTAAATCCTAAACTACAAATTATCTCGAGAAGATATCCAAAATCTTCTACAACAATTTGAAAGTACATGAAATGCACTACAAATTTGTGTAATAAACAAAGTATTTCCGGATAAAAAATATAGTCTTCAGATCAAAAACCTTATCTTACAAATTTTAGATCAAGCGTTAATTTTAGTTGCTTGTTAAAACCAGGACCGTAGCCAGGATTTCCCTTCGGGAGGGGCTTAGTCTTGATTTTTTTTTTTTTTTTTTTTTTTTTTTTTTGTGATCTGATAGCAGTAGTTTGCATAATTTAAACCTTAAATAACCCCTTTAAGGGGTTAAAGGGGGGGGGTCGAAACTTTTAGAGCATTTGCCCTTATCTCATCTGTCATTTTAGGTAGAAGCATGAAATTCTAGAAAGTAATTTTCTAAAAAAATAATTGAACACATCTTGCTGAGATTTTAGTGCCCCTCTTTTAAAGGGGTTTAAGGAGGGGTAGAAAATTTTAGAATATCTGGCTATATCTCGGCAATTTCAAACTTTTTCAGAAACCCTCAGGTGATACATCATGTGATTGTTAAATCCTCGGACCACTCTTTCATATTATGAAACTTTCTTCCTTTTCCCCCTAACCCTAAATCGTTCATCCTCCAGGGATTCAATTTTCTAACTCAGTTTCTAATTAAGCTACAGCTAGAACTCTATTATAGAAGCCATAGCTACAGCAAGATTCGGTGTCATTTGAAAGCTTGAATGAGGATGAAAATCTCACAGACCTTCAACTCATGCGATCTATTTTGACTTTAGCTAGTTAAAGGGCATTCCACCCTTTTGGGAGGGAGGAAGAAATGAGGTTTTTCATGTGTAATATCGTTTAAAATTTTTTGCCTGTAGATAACTAAGCAGCCTACCCTTAAGCCCACCCACCCACCACCACTTAACTCATTTTTCCATCACTAAAGGATCTTTTAAATTTCAAATTTGTTGAGTTACTCCATACCATTTACAGAAAATTATGAAAAAAAAAAAAAATACATAGCAAATCTTTACAATCAGCAGCTTCTACCACGTTTTCCACAGAAATGAGTAGGTATGTATTTCAGAAAATATCAACTTAAAAATATAAAATCATACAAATTTAAGGTTCATTTAAGAATGTTATCATGATCCCTCAAAGCGCCGGACGAGTGAGTTAGTGGAAGATAAAATTAAGGAAAACATTGTCATTTTTAGCACTTTTCAACAAAGTAGAAAAATGTGTATGCATTCCGTTTCTCTGTCCAACTGTCAACGCTTTAACTCCTGTAAATGTGCTCGAATTTTCATGCAATTGCTAATCCTTATTTAAAATCCTCCAGGCATGTTTGGTATTGTGTATAAAGTACATGGGATTAATAGTTCATTTACAGCACCCAGAAGAATTCCATTCCATTATATATGGTTCATGGAGAAAAATGGTTCACGGTGTATTTTAATGACATTATGCTATATCAAATGTATTGAAACTGGTATAAATTACTGTATTTCACTACAATAATGTTAGAATGGGACATTCATAGCATTTTTAATTCATTTACAGGGTCACTCAAAAGAAATCGGTTACAATATTATCTTTTAGTAATAATTGCTGGAAATGTGTTTTTAATTTCGGCATGCGCTTTTAAATTTAACTGTTTTATGTTCGAATTCGCAATTATATAAATATATAACACCTATAGTCGTCGTCTGATCCGTCCGTCTGTCCATCTATCTGTCTGTTGATGTGTCTGTATACAACAGCACAAAAACTACCCAATTGACTCGTTTGAAATTTTAAATATACAGGGTGATTCAGCTCGTCGGTGACAAACTTTAAGGATCGATAGAGCACACCTAGACGAACATTTTTGAATAGGGAATGTAGGGTCCCTGACGCGATGGTAAGGCGCTAGGCGCTTTCGAAAATTTGGGTGCCGAAATTCGAAACGTCATAAAAACTAGGGAAATGGTTAGATTTTCTTGCTTGTTGCGTCGAAATGATTCTGTTTGTTTAGACTTTCTTCAGTACCAATTTGATAAGCGTATCTCTTAAAACATGGATAGGGGGCGCTGCAGACTTTGGAGAGCTAGACAACAACTTTAAGCCCGTTATTTTGATAATTTAACACATGCTCGCCAAAGTTTATACTCTAACTTAAAGTTTGAACCCAAAAGTAGAGCCCTGCAAAAAGCGTAAGAGCCGGAATAAAATGTCAAAGTACAGGGTGGTCGAAACTCGAAGGCTCCTAAGAGATAAACAAACAGATTTCTTGACTTATGGCATGCATTTTCATGATTCTGTTTGCTGGGGCTCTCTGAAACTCAGTTGAACGGTACAAAAAGAAACATCGATAGGGGGCGCTTTGGGCAAAAAACATAATTCGTTGACATTTCGGACGCTAACTGGAAACGGGGCGCTACGATCAGTTAGTAATAATGAAAACACATTTTCTACCTCTGCTCAACACTTCTGAATAAATTTAGACCAAAAACATCAATGATACTGGAAATTTATTTACAAAAAATAACACTACAGAAGATGCTCGAAATTTCGACCTTGGGTCATGATGCAGGCTTCGCACCTCCGTCGCATTGAGGAGTGTGTGTTTCCAACAATGCCAGGAGTATCTCTGATCTGCCCTGCAGCTACCACAATGCGCGCCACAAGTTCTTCAGCACTGCTGACAGGTGTATGGTATACCTCGGCCTTCAGGTAACCCCAAAGGAAGAAATCCAAGCAGGTGAGGTCTGGTGATCGGGCAGGCCAGTGAACTGGACCCCCACGCCCGATCCACCGCTGGCCATACCTTGCGTTTAGATGGAGACGCACGTCGTTCGTGTAATGGGCCGGAGCTCCATCGTGCTGGAACCACATCTGGCGACGCGAACCTTCGGGTACGTGCGCCTCCTCCAGAAGCTGCGGCAGCACTTGATCCAGGAAAATCAGGTAATTTCCACCTGTCAGCCGTTCAGGTAACAAATAAGGGCCAATGAGGCAATCCCCCAGAATGCCGGCCCACACATTTACTGAGAAACGCTCCTGGGCTGCTCGGCTTCTGGTTTCATGTGGATTTTCATCACACCACACATGACTGTTGTGGGCGTTCCACATTCCCTCCCGGCTGAAGGTGGACTCGTCCGTAAACAAAATGCTGTTTACAAAACGGGGATCCCTGGATCTCATCGCCAAGTACCATCTTGAGAATTCCACTCGAGGGCCAAAATCCTGCTCTCTGAGCAACTGCACCCGCTGGATGTGGTAGGGGTGCAGATTCCGGGAACGTAAGATGCGCCACGCAGTTGCTTGCGAAATGCCAACATGTCTGGCGATATCTCTCGTGCTAAGACCTGGGTTGTCCTCAACCAGGTTAAGCACAGCCTCTTCGTTGTCGGGGGTGCTCACTGATCGCTCCCGTTCAGGCCTGCCTCCGTCGAAAGATCCCGTTGTGGACAACCTCTGGTGTACTCGAGCGAAGAAGGCATGGCAGGGGATTTGCCTGTTGGGGTAACGCTCGGCGTACAACCGCTGAGCGGCTCGTCCATTACAACCAGCAGCGCCATACGCCAAATGCATGTCAGCCAATTCAGAGTTTGTGTACCGTTCCATCCTACTACCGATCTGCAGACAAGTAACCCGAAGCTTAAGTAGGTACCGCACGTTCAAAAGACGTGTCTGCGCATACAACTACGTCATCTCGCGTTGTCGTCTACGCATTACGTATCTTTTGCATATCGATATGGTACGATATCTTTTGCATAAAACAGCAAAAAGCACCTTATGTAAATTTTATTGCGCGCATTGTGCATGATTGAAACCAGCTATGTTTGTTAAAAAAAACAAACAAACTGCAGTTTTAATAGCTTCTTATGATAAGTAAATTACTCTCTTGTTTTGTTTCTAACTGATCGTAGCTCCCCGTTTCCAGTTAGCGTCCGAAATGTCAACGAATTATGTTTTTTGCCCAAAGCGCCCCCTATCGATGTTTCTTTTTGTACCGTTCAACTGAGTTTCAGAGAGCCCCTGCAAACAGAATCATGAAAATGCATGCCATAAGTCAAGAAATCTGTTTGTTTATCTCTTAGGAGCCTTCGAGTTTCGACCACCCTGTACTTTGACATTTTATTCCGGCTCTTACGCTTTTTGCAGGGCTCTACTTTTGGGTTCAAACTTTAAGTTAGAGTATAAACTTTGGCGAGCATGTGTTAAATTATCAAAATAACGGGCTTAAAGTTGTTGTCTAGCTCTCCAAAGTCTGCAGCGCCCCCTATCCATGTTTTAAGAGATACGCTTATCAAATTGGTACTGAAGAAAGTCTAAACAAACAGAATCATTTCGACGCAACAAGCAAGAAAATCTAACCATTTCCCTAGTTTTTATGACGTTTCGAATTTCGGCACCCAAATTTTCGAAAGCGCCTAGCGCCTTACCATCGCGTCAGGGACCCTACATTCCCTATTCAAAAATGTTCGTCTAGGTGTGCTCTATCGATCCTTAAAGTTTGTCACCGACGAGCTGAATCACCCTGTATATTTGTTAAAGAATTTTGTTGAGTCATTTCAAAATTTAGTAAAATCGGATAGATTGTTTAAAGACAGGGACTGACAAAAGTATCCCGTCAGATTACGGCCACTGGGATAAAATAGTTTCAAGTGCTTTTAAAAGTTGTTACTCCCGTCGAAACATAAAAAAATGATATGCATTTATGAAGGAAACTAAAACATAATTTTGTAGATGTGCTGAAAAAGAATATTTATTATTCATTTACAGGATATCGCAAAATAATTCTGTTACATAATGTTGTGTGTGGGGGGTGATATTTACGGCATGTTTTAATCATGTAAAACTATTTCTCATATAATAAAATGATAAACGTTGATGAGGTTTACTACAAGTTACTTCCTGTGTAGTAGAAAATGCGTTTCCATATTGTTGATTTAGATATAACATTTTATCTTACTAAGGGATCTCAAAACTCTTAAAGCTTCAAAATTTTCGAATTTTATTGTTTTTTAGATGTTAAACTCGTATTTTCACTGAACACTTTATTATAAATAGTTTCCTTGTAATTACCATTAGAACAGAAGCTAATCACTTCAGTTACAGAAGCTAATGGATTGTAGAACTATGTATGTTCAATAGTTTAAACAGCTATCCCGAATCTTTGAAGTCTCGTTTTTCAAATGACATTTTGGGGATAATGCTTTCGATATGTCAAAAACTTCTGAATATCTTAAATTACTTTTTATTCTTATTTACTTTTTTTTTTAATGATTATATTGAAGAGTTTTTCAAAATTTCGTATTAGCTAAATACAACTTTGTATTAAGAATATAAAAATGCTGTAAATATAAATATATTCAGGTTCAGTGTATGATTGCAATCTGAAGTGTATGTAACACCAAAAATTCCCTTCTAGTTGCAATATTTATTTTGTAATCGTTCGCGCAAGCTGTTAAACCAATATTCTGCTCGTTAAATAACTGACAGGTTTCAGCATTCTGTAAATGGTAATTCTGCATCTTGCAATTTTTTAAATACATAAAATGAAAGAACTTATTTATATCTTAAATCTCAATGAAAATTGTGTTTAAAAATCATATAAATTTGAAGATAGTATATGTTGGAAATGACCTCTTTTTGACATTTATTCCAATTTTAAAAGTCCTGAGACCCCTCAAATGGCTTAATTTTGTTACATTATTCTGATTGTCTTGGGAAGCTTTTCATAATCTATGCTTGACACATGATTTTTTTTCTTGTTTATTATCATTAGAGATAACTTTTCAAATTATTTCTAAAGTTTCGGGAGGGGCTTCAGCCCCCTTAGCCCCCTCCCTAGCTATGTGCCTGGTTAAAACAATAAGACCTAAAAATGAAGCAAATTAACTTGAAGCTGTTTTTTGCGATTTATATGACTCAAAGCCCTTCTGCGCAAAGCACATGGGTGTCATTTACCTGATTATTTCATAATTATGCAAAATATAAGCACTTGGCGTTATTACCCCAGGATACCTTATATGTATATATATGTAAATAAAATTTTTGATGCTAAAATTAATAGCCTGAAAGAAAAAAAATCAGTGAATTTGGACTCTTATTAATCTGCCTGCAGAAACACGTTCTTTATTTGCCAGCAACCACAAAGCAGTAGTCTTCTGAATAATCACGGTTTTGCCACAGTGTTCATACTCAGTAAAGCGACAGTTCTCTGGTAAAGGACCACCTGAAATTGTATATGTTGAAATAGAGCCAGTGCCCACAGGTTTGCAGCGGATAAATTTGCAATTGCCATCTGACGTACTAACTTCTTTTTCTCGACAGATATCAAAAGTCATACCTTTACAATTAAAAAAAAAATTAGAAAAATTTCAAAAAGTTTCGTATTGTTGAACATGAAATTTGAGAACAACCTTAAGATATATTTCCAGAAATTCGTGATCAGTATTACTATTTTTACAAAACAATTTTCCTGCCTGATACATCGAGGAAACAAGTCTGAGAAGTCTGTCTTGTTCTGGCCCGGGTCATTTGTGTAAAAAAAAAAAAAAAAAAAAAAAAAAAAAGTGCAAGCCTAATACCGGCGCGGCGCGAGTCTGCTAAAACAAGTAATCTCACATAAGACACGATGTCAATGTCTGATACCGATCTAAATTGGTGCTGATTAGTTTTTCTTGTAAATCGTTCAATTGGTGGAGCTGTTATGCAGCATTTTTTATGATTTCCGCAATAATTCAATCTCCAGAACTAAAGCACGGATTTTCGCAAAACTGCAGATCCAATTAGTCCTTGACATGAATTGTTATTTTCTATAGCTTGGCGAAAAATCGCTCAACAAAAGGTGCTGTTATGCTGCATTTTTTTTTACGATTTCCGAAATAGTTCAATCTCCAAAACTAATGTACGATTTTCTTCAAACTTCAGATTCAGTTAGTCCATAATTTGAATAGACGTTTTCTGCATATTGGTATAAAGCGCTCCACATATGGCACTTCTATGCTTCATTTTTAGTGATTTCTGCAATAACAGTATCTGAAAAATTAATGCACGGACTTCCATGAAACTTCAGATTTACTTTGTACTTAATACGAGCTGTATCTCAAGAACTAATGCAAGGATTTTCATCAAACTTCAAGATCAGTTAGATGTTGACATGAGTTGTTATAGATTAGGATTCGTATTACTCACCGAATAAGTGACGCTGCTATGTTGCATTTTGTATTATTTACGTTATTTTATCGATAGTCACATCTCAAGAACTAATGTACGGAATTTCATATTATTAGAATACCCAAGATCGGCATAGTTTACCATTTAATTTAGAGATATAGTGATTTTAAAGTGTTAAAATGTATGAGGTAGAAAAAAAAAATGGGATTACCCTATCTGACTCGTTATGTGTTTGGAAGACAAAAAATACACGATAGAAACGTTAATAATTAATTAGCTGACATTGTCTGCTATCATGCTTCTAATTACATTGAGATATGAAATTCCGTGCATTAGATTTCGAGATATGACTATCGCTAAAATCGTGTAAATCCTACAAAATTGAGCACAGAAGCACTACCTGTAAGACAATAGACACTAAAATTCGAGCCAAAATATAAACAAAACCAATTTATGTCGAGGATTAAATGAATCTGTAGTTTGGTGGAAATCCGTGAATTAAACAACCCGAGAATTCATCGAATAGAGCTGTTGCAGAAATCGCAAAAAATTCAATATAGCAGCGCCGCTTCTGAAGTTATTTATACCAAAATGTAAACAGTATCAATTCATGTCAAGGACTAATCGAATTTAAAGTTTGATAGTAGTCTATGCGTTAGTTCTCGAGAAAGAACTTTTACGAAAATTGTAAATATTGCGGCATAGTATCGTCGCCTGTAGAGCGATTTATACAAAAAAAAAAAAAAAAAAAAAAATCAGCTCTAATTTATAAAAAGGACTAACTAAATATAAATTTTTATTAAATTTCGGGATTAGTTATCGAGACAGAGCGCTCGCAAAATTTGTGTCATTTACAGACACACTGACAGACTTTGGTCACGAAAAACGTAAATTCGTCATAAACCGAAATTCGAAAATTATCACGAATCCAAAACTTTCTTCTTGTAAAATTAGAAGAAAATAATAAAGTATAGTTAGAACAGGATCCATTACAGGAAAATTGGATTATAAAATTAAAATCAGTGCTGAATTCGGACACTTTTCTCTGAGACATGGGGGGGGGGGGATTATAGTGTTCTGGTGTATAAATTGCAGTTTTTATTCACTGGAAACGCAAAATCTCATTTGTTTTCGTGGGAGGGGACATTTTATTCTCAGGGGGATGTCCCCCCTTCCCCTGGGCCACCCTTTGAAATCAACACTGATTAAAAAAATACGTGTGGCACTCAGGGACTGCCGCGGTAAAGCTATTGCATAGTATTTTTTATCAACTTATGCAATTATAATTATTTATTTATTTTTTATTTATGCAGTTTTTTTTTTTGTCTTCGATATTAGTTCATTTTTTTTTCTTTTTCTTTGATATTAATTCAAGTTACACTATTTGAGCGTGATGACAGAATAAGAAAACATTTTTTTTTATTGAATAAATGAGAAGTCTGCCGAACTAAAACGACGTTAGCCGAAGTGTTAGGTATTTTTCTCGTTACGGAATTTCTAGATTCGGTCGCCGCGCTCAAAGTTCGCGATAAAAGCTATGCAATAGCTTAAATGTGCCCCCCTGGGGGTGACACACAAGACATGCACAATATGAATAAGCAGTTGCAGATCTTTCAAATGATGTATCACACGATTGATGTTGTAAAGAAATTAAAAATGTGCCCCCCTGGGGGCCAGAGTGGGAGGAGGTGACACAAAATACATCCGTAATATGAATAAGCAGTTGCATACCTTTCAAATGATGTGTCACACGACTGATGTTGTAAAGAAATTAAAAATGTGCCCCCCTGGGGGGGCAGAGTTGGGGGGTGACACACAAGACATCCATAATATGAATAAGCAGTTGCAGACCTTTCAAATGATGTGTCACACGACTGGTGTTGAAAAAAAATTAAAAATGTGCCCTCACTGGGGGGCAGAGTGGGGGTGATACGCAGGGGCCTCGCTAAGGGGGGACAGGGGGAGCCTCCCCTCCAAACATTCGCATGTGTTGTTACACTTGGCAAATTTAATTAAAATTTTAATAAAAATTGTAGTATATTTTCTACTTTTGATAGAATTTGCAAAAATTACAACTCTAATTCGGAATATTATTAAAGTTTTTACAAATAAGAACTGTATTACTCTTTCTAAATGTGGTAACTTGGCAAAATTATAAAACGAGTTGGCAAATATGAAAATTTTACTTGGCAATTTAAGGTCTTCTCCCCCACCAATAAAAAGTCTTAGCGATGGCCCTGGTGACACGCAAAACATCCGTAATATGAATAAGCAGTGGCAAACCTTTTAAATGATGTGTCTTACGACTGGTGTTGTAAAGAAATTAAAAATGTGCCTCCCTGGGGGGCAGAGCGGCGGGGGACACACAACACATCCATAATAGGAAATTGGCAGTTTCAGACCTTTCTAAAGATATGCAACACAAGGGGTGTGGACAAAAATTTAAAAAGTTTCCCTTTGGGGGGGGGGGCGAGTGGGGTGCGGCGCCCCAAACATGCATAATTGGAATGAGCAGCTACAGTTCTTTTAAACGATACGCCACACGATGGGTGTATATACAGATTTAGAAAATGCACCCTGGGGGGGGGGGCAGAGAGGCGGGGATGGCGTACCGGAGGTGCAAAATATGAATTAGCAGTTTAAGGCCTTTCCAAAGATATGTCACATGATGGGTGTTTACGAAATTTAGAAAAGTAACCCCTGGGGGGATGAAGGGCGCATCGAATGCGTAAAAAATTATAAATCGCCAATTTTTTCTAACAATATAGCACACGATGGGTGTCATCAACATTTAAAAATATTCACATCAGGCAAAATTTTGAAAGATTTGCCGGCGGGGGGAGGGGGTGCATTCACATGAATAGTCACCGGCGAGGTCACCGGGCTTTAGAATGATGTAGATGTATCATACGAGTTCTCCCCCCCCCCCCCCCCCCCCGACAAGTTAGATGGCGACAAATTAGATTTTTCTCGAGATTTTCAGTTCGAGGTTATGAGATTATACTTGATTATACATGATTATACTAAGATTATATTGATTACAAGTGATTACACGGGATTACATTAGGATTTCTTTGATTATACCTGATTACATGTGATGACATGATTACGCAAGATTAAGGCGAGATTACAGTAAGATTACACTGATTACAGGAACGGTTGTACGAGATCACACTCCATTGAGAGACCCCTCGTTCGAACCACAGATTAAGTTTCGAACGCAGTTTAAATTTTGAGGCCATTTTCAGTGGTTTAAGATTTATTTTTATAATTATCCTCCTAATCTAAGTTCATGTTTATTCAGTGTTTCGTTGTGTTTGTCAGATTTCGAAAAATGTTTGGGTTCTAGAACAATACTTTTCTCAATGAAAATTGGCAACACTCAGTTTGTTTCTTTTCACTGCATGCATCCATCCAAGGACTTTTATTGAAACTGAAAATAAAAATTTAATTTTTCCAAAATGTGGCGGTCGCTGCGTTTAGCTCTTCCAAATTCCAAAGTAAGTCCTTTGAAATTTTAATGCTCTAAAGGTCAGTCAACTTTTTAACTACTTGGTGGTTAATCTCGTGCATTTATATTAACATTGGCTCTGCATTACTCTTTACTTTTCTCATTAAAAATAACTACCGGCACTTGATGCTTAATACAAATTATCCAAATTAAACAATTAAGTTTCTTGCGATTTCTTCTTAATTCCGTAGTGCCATGATACGGCTTTATGCAATTTAATTTACCTTTAGGATTTGATATAATTAATATCTTGTCTTTAGATTTTGTTTATAAATAATAATAGCACGAGCGTTTATAATTTTCAAGTTCTCCAGATTATGTTTACCAGATTGTATGTTGTTCAGCGTTGTACTGCGTGTCACATGAGCAGTTTATACATTTCTACTGTCACGTAACAGTTTATGTATTGCTACTTCAACTTACTTCATGTCTCGATCTCGAGTGTTCTAATAAATTCAATGGTTTAGTTATGGTCAGCTTGGTATTTAGTCTCTCTTATTATTTTAACATCTAGAGTTAACAAGATGTTACATGGTGTTCAGAAGTGTTGAAAATTAAATAGTGTTGTTACTGACCTTTTAAAAAAAATGCAAAGAGAATCTACCAATGCTCGCCTTCCACCAGAATTGGAAGATACAGAAGATAATATGGCCATTAAATGGAAGGTTTGGAAACAGGCTTTTGAATTTTATGCAATTGCTACGCAGTTAAATACTAAACCAGCTGAAGTACAAGCTGCTACTTTTATGTCAGCTATAGGACCTACTGCAATACTCATATTTAATACATTTAATTTGACGCATCAAAAGCAGCAGAATGTAGAAATAATCAAGCAGAAGTTTAACGAATAGTTTTCTCCACAAGTTAATGAAACCTATACCTGATATGTATTTTTTACATGCATTCAAGGTAAGCAAGAAACTTTTGATTCTTACATTACTAAGTTGTGTACAAAAGTTAAAGATTGTGCTTTTGGCGATTTGCAAGATAGTTTATTATGTGACCAAGTAGTTTGTGGTATTAATTCTGATAAAGTGCGTGAATTATTATTGGCTGAAAAAGATTTAACTTTAAATAAAGCAATTGATATATATAGAGCTAGCGAACAAGCTACTTTTCAATTAAAAGAAATGCATGCAGCTGCCGATAATACAGAAAAAAATATCATGATTCGGAATTCTAAACTGAAATCCAATACTAAATCTGATGTAGCGGTTTGTGAAAATAAAAATAAGCCAAAATTCAATAAAGCAAATAAAATATGTTGGCGATGTGCATAGGAGCCGACTTTGGTTCCAAAGCTGGGTCTGCCAGAAAGTGGAGTTATTTTAAGTCCGGTTCCTAAACATTTTTATTTGAATCCTGAAAAATCAAAAAACAATTTATTTTTTCATCCTCGGAGATTTTTCCACTCTTATTCCGTCCTCTGAGATTTTTCCACTCTTTTTCCGTCCTTGGGAATTTTAAAAAGGCAAAATTCCGTCTTGTTGGGCAGAAAACTTGCACCCTTGATCACAATACGTATATGTGACGGTCAACTAATTCGATTCTCCGATAATAATCGATATAGTCGTGAATAATAATGTAAAAAAAGGTCAGCGGCGTGGGTTTTAAGTGATATTTTAAACACATTTTCAAGCATGAAACCGCAAAAAGATTCAAAAAAAGGGGGGGGGGGGCAAAGCGCGTGAGACGGGAAAATGAGAAATTACTTAAAATAGCTTGTGTTTAGACATCTGCTACATTGAATAAGATTATATTATTCACAATTTTTTTATATACTTTTGTTCAAATGCTACATTATTTCAAGGAGAAGAGGGGGGGGGGGGGGGCGGATCAACAATTTATGCAAATAAGTAATTTTAAATTGAAAGTTTCTATTTTGAGTCAATTATTCTAATTTAATGTTTTTTACACAGCAATCTTTGCTAGTTTTGCAGTGCACATTTTCCCATGCTTTACTCAAAATATCAGTTAATAAATGTGGCAAGCTAATCGTGTTTTTTTTCTTTTTTCCACCATCTTTTGCCAAAATTTGCGTTCTTTTTCCGAAATTTGCATTTTTCTCGCGATCTTTTGCCGAAATTTGCATTTTCTCACGAACTTTTGTCAAAATTTGCATTTTTCTCGCAATTTTTTGCTGAAATTTGCATTCTCTCCCCTATCTTTTGCTGAAATTTACATTTCCCCCCGATCTTTTGCCGATATTAGTGTTTTTTTCGCGATGCTTGGCCGAAACTCGCGTTTTCCCCACGATTCTTTGATAAAATTTGTTTTCCCCTGCTATCTTTGAACGAAATTTGAGTTTTTTCCACGATTCTTTGCGCTTTTCTTGCTATTTTTTGACGAAATTCGCGTCTTTTTCAATGATTTTTTGCCGAAATTCGAATTTTTTCGCGATATTTTGCTGCAATTTACGTTTTTCTCGTGATCTTTTTCCGAAATTTGCATTTCCCTCAAGATTTTTTGACAGAAAAATTTCTTTTTCTTTGCTATTTTTAAATGAATTTAGAGATTTTTCCGCCATTTTTAATTTTTTTCCCAGATATTTTTTTCACGAAATTCGCGATTTTCCTTTGATTTTTTGCCGAAGTTTGGGTTTTTCTCGCGATCTTTTGCCGAAATTTACGTTTATGTCGTGATCTGTAGTCGAAATTTGCCTTTTTCCTCGGAACCTTTTGCTGAAATTCGTGGTTTTCCCATGATTCTTTGATAAAAAAATTTCCCTGCTATCTTTGAACGAAATTTGAGATTTTTTCGCAATTCTTTGTGTTTTTACTGCTATTTTTTGACGAAATTAGTGTATTTTTCCATAATCTTTTGCCAAAATTCGAATTTTTCCGCTATCATTTGCCGCAATTTACATTTTTCTCGCGATCTTTTTCCGAAATTTGCATTTTCTCCAAGATCTTTTGAAAGAAAAATAGCTTTTTTCTGCTATCTTTGAACGAAATTAGAGATTTTTCCTCTATTTTTTACGTTTTTTCAGCTATTTTTTAACGAAATTTGCGTCTTTTCTGCGATTTTTGTCCAAATTTTGCGATTTTTCTGAAGTTTTTGCTAAAATTAGCGATTTTTCTCTGATGTTTTGCCACAATTTGCGTTTTTTCGCAATCTTTTGTCGAAATTTGCATTTTTTTTTCTGGCAACCTTTTTCTTTAATTTGCGTTTTCTCCTGCTATCTTTGAACGAAATTTGATTTTTTTTCGCGATTCTTTGCGTTTTTCTTGCTATTTTTTGACGAAATTAGTGTCTTTTTCCATGATTTTTTTCCGAAATTTGCATTTTCCCCAAGATTTTTTGAAAGAAAAATAGCTTTTTCTCTGCTATTTTTGAACGAAATTAGTTTTTTCTCCGCTATTTTTTTTAACGAAATTTGCGTCTTTTCCGCGATCTTTTCCAAAATTTGTGATTTTTCTGAGGTTTTTTTTTCTAGAATTCTCGATTTTTCTCTGATCTTTTGCCAAAGTTTCTTTTTTCTCGTGATCTTTAGTCGAAATTTGCATTTTTCCTCGAAACCTTTTGCCGAAATTTGCGTTTTTCTCACGATTCTTTGACAGAATTCGCTTTTTTCCTACTATCTTTGAACGAAATTCGCGTCTTTTGCGCGATCTTTGGCCAAAATTCACTATTTTCTCGAGACTTTTTGAAAAATTCGGCCGATTTTGTGTTTTTTTTCTGCGATTTTTTGAAAGAATTCATTTTTTCCGCTATTATTTAAAAAATTCACATTTTTCTGCGATCTTTAGCGAAAATCCACATTTTTCTCTCGATTCTTTAACAGAATTTGCATTTTGTCCCACTATCTTAGAAAAAAATTCGCATTTTTTTCTTTCATTCGTGGACATAATACGTGTTTTTCACGCTACTTTTTGAAGAAATTTTCAAAGATCTTTTGACGATTTTCATGTTTTTTTCACGATCCTTTCACAAAATTGACATTTTTTTTTCGTGACCTTTTGACGAAATAGGCGTTTTCCCACGATCTTTTGATGAAAATAGCAATTTCCCCCAGCTATCCTTCGACACTGTTCACGTTTATTACCCAATGTTTTGACGAAATTTGAGATTTTCGCGATCTTATCTCCGAATTTTCGGATTGATGACCGATTTTTTTTTTTTAAATTTCGGAACAAATTACTCCCGCAAAAAGTCGGAAAAAAGTGGAAAATCGCTCATCCGCGAAAAAAATCTCATGCCTACATTTTTCAGGGTCTGCCAAGATATTGCAGGGTCTGCAGATATTTTTCAGGGTCTGCGCGGCAGACCCGCAGACCCGGAAGTCGGTGCCACTGGCGATGTGGTTTAATGCATGAATTTTGTAATTGTCCAGCCTTTAATATCACTTGCAATCTCTGCTCGTTAAAAGGGCATTATGCGCACCAATGTAAATTTAAAAAGAAACACAGATCTAAGAAACGAGTCATACAGGAACTTTCAGAAGTTTCTAATAATAGTGATGATGAGATTAATCATTATTTTAGCAATACATTGCACGTCGGAGAACTTTTGAGTTCACAGTATAATGCTTGGTTGACAACCGTAACTTTCCAAAATGGAATAGCTGTGAAATTTAAATTAGATACCGGTGCTGAAGCAAATGTTATAACAGAAAGTTGGCTAAAAAGCTTAAAGCTTTTATACACGACTCTAAAGTAAAACGCTTAGTCTTTTAATAATGGGTTTACATCAGTGATTGGCGAAACCGATATCAAGTGTATTGTTCAAAATGTGCCAGTTGATCTGAGATTTTTAGTAGTTAATGGAAATTTTAATTGTATATTGGTGTGTTCTACATGCGAAAAACTTGGCTTAGTTAAACGTACTCTTGAATCTGTACAGATTAATGAAATAGGAGCTGAAATTTCAGATGCAGTTTTTCAAGGCATAGGTTGTTTAAAAGATTTTGAATACGATATTGAACTTCAGGAAGGTGCAAATTTGAAAATTCATCCACCTCGACGAATTCCGAATGCAATTCGTCATACTGTTAAAGAAATTGATCTTATGGTTAAAATGAGAATTTTAAAACCGGTAACGCATCCTACTCCTGCTGTTAGCCCCCTAGTAATTGTAAAGAAAGGTGATAGAATACGTTTGTGTTTAGATCCAACTGATATCAATAAAGTTATAAAACGACGTCATTTTCATCTCAAAACAGTTGAAGAGATAGCAGCTCGCATTGGATCAGCAAAGTATTTTACGATGTTAGATGCTAAAAAAGGATTTTGACAGATTCCTGTGACTAGAAGAACATCAGATTACTTAACAGTTAATACACCCTGGGGAAGATATTCCTTCTTAAGAATACCATTTGGGCTTGTATCAGCCCCAGAAATATTTCAGCAAATAATGCATTCGCTCTTAAATGAATTTGAAAATGCAGAATGTTCCATGGATGACGTATTATTATCGGCAGACACGAAAGAAGAGCTAAGAAGATTAACTGTTAAAGTGATTAGACGTCTTTATGATGCTGGACTACGTCTAAACAAAGAAAAATGTGAATTTGAGAAAACGAAAATTAAATTTTTAGGCCACATTTTTACATCAAATGGAATAGAAATAGATCCATCAAAAGTGAAAGCTATTGAACAACTGAAAACACCAACATCTGTAGCTGAATTGCAAAGATTTATTGGAATGATTAACTATGTATCAAAATTCATACCTAATTTTTCTGAAATCACAGAACCTTTACGTAGATTATTACACAAAAATGTATTGTGGCAATGGTCTGAAGATCAAGAAAAGTCTTTTCTTAAATTAAAAAATATTCTTAAAAATACGCCAAAGTTGGCTTATTTTGATGTTAATAAACCTACATTTGTTTCAGTCGATGCCAGTTCACATGCAGTTGGTGCTGTGTTTCTTCAAAATGATAGACCAATTGGGTATGCGACTAAAGCATTAACAGATTCACAACGACGATATCCTCAAATTGAAAAGGAATGGTTTGCTATTCGTTTTGGGTGTAAAAAGTTCCACGATTATATTTTTGGTAAATCTGTTATAATTGAAACTGATCATAAACTGTTAGAAGCCATTGCAAAGAAATCCTTACAAGCAGCTCCTGCACGTCTTCAAAGAATACATTTTGATGTTCTTCAGTATTCTCCCAAGATAGTATACAAAAAGGGTAAAGATATACCGATTCCAGATGCTTTAAGTCGTGATTGCAAAATTGATCTTATAGAAGATGATGAGATTGAAACTTTTGAAGTTGTATGTGATGTTCCTCTTCCGTTGTTGACTTTTTCTGAATTACTGAATGCGGTAAATGAAGATTCTGAATTGCAAGAGTTAAAATGTTTAATTCTTGATGGTTGGTCATCTAGTATTAACTCAGTTTCTCCAGAACTTCGGAAATACTGGAACTTTAGAGAAGAATTAGCAGTTTATGAAAATTTTTTATTCAAATCAGAACGCTTAATAGTTCCATCTGCATTAAAGTCAAAGTATTTAAATTTAATCCATCAAGGACACTTAGGAATTAATTTGTCTTTACATCGTGCTCAAGAAATTATATTTTGGCATGGAATGACCCGTGGGCCATTCCAAGCAAAGTGGTCCCAGGGTCCAAAATTTTAAAATTAGAGATATAATTTCAAAAAAAAAATTATGTAGTTGAAAGTGTATATTTTCTTGTAATAACAGTGAAATTTGATTTAGCAAAGTTTAAGTGCTTGAAAACTTAAATTAATTAAAGATGTTTAAAAACTCATGTTTTTTGACAAAAGTTTTATGGAAAGAATATGTTGTATTAAAAATGCAATAAACACAGTAATTATTAAAATATCATCATATATCAGATTAAATACTTATATACTAACCCCCAAAAATTGCTAGAATAGTTTATTGTGATCTCGGACATTTTAACAATGATAAAATGACAGTTCTTAGATTCCAGTGTCACACACGTCACAAAAAGTTAAAATTTTTCCTCTTGTCATTTAATTACTAACATTAAAATATTGGAAACTTTATTTATAAGTTAACTAAACATGCTGAAAATATTGCAAATAAAAAAAATAATTTTGACCAAAAAATAAAATTATTATTTTTTTAATTCTTGTCACACATGTCACTATATGTGATGTGTGTGACTGTGACGTGTATGAAATGAATATCTGTTTAATTAAAAATGCTTAACTTCTTTTAAATATTTTAGGTATATATCAGCAATATATGCACAAACACCTGGTAGCTTATTGTAACTCATGATGCAATTAATAAATTCATCCATTTTATACATTTTTTCTTTTTCAAAAAAAGGCAAGATAAATTATTTTGTTTTCAAGAAAACTGTTTTTTCAGCTATTATTTCTATATATTTTATCTAGTCATTCTAAACAATTTGGAAAGGTATAGCAAGTTAGGGATTTTTGAACAACCAATTATCTTCTGTAAAATAATGCTTATTGTTTGTTTACATATAGATGACAACACATTTGCTATTCTTGTAGCAAAATAAAGTTGATGTCTATCTTTTTGTTTTCAAAGTGGTGAGTGATTTTTCTATCGTTATTATAAACTAATGAGAATAAATTTGTAAGCAATGATGCCTTATAATTTTGTTGTTAATTTAATATTTTTGAAAATAGCTTTTTTTAGTTTACAGCATTATTGTTTCCGAATAAGTAAGACTAAATGATTAGTTGTTCTTAACTTTATATATTGGAGGTATCACTGAAAACTAAAAACCAATCTTAACAATGTGAATTATATAAACAACTTTTTATCATTGAGTTTCACATTAACAATATTTTAAATTATCACAGTATTACAAAAAATATGTTTGAGTTTATGCAATGTTGTATTCAAGGGGTGGGCTGATGGAGCTGCAGCCCCCTCTGAAATTTGTAAGAAACATACAATGTAATTACAAAAGTTCATCAAAATGTAATGAAATATGCTAAAACAGAATTTATAGGAAGCGCAATAATATTCCATTTTAGACAGGTTTTCATTTAAAAAGTATTATTTTGCACAGAACACAAAACAACTATTTCATCCAAGTTTCCATTACACACAGACTATCTTTACACACCATAAAAATTATGCTAATTAAGACAAAAACCTGCTTAAAAAAGAAATTGTTTGCAATCCCATGCGATTCAATCTTAGCGAGTTCTGCTATAATATATGCATTACCTTCATGATAAAAATCTGTTTGAAGTGGAAAAAATAACTTTCTTATGATTCTCTCTTAGAAACTTTTACTATATCTCAGCCCCCTCCGAAATGATAAGTCTAGATACGCCACTGAATTTATATTTTCAGCTTAGAAATTTGCTATGAAACATTTCATAGCTATGTAACTTTACAAGTTTGATGTTCATGATATATTTAATTGTTGAATCAATAAATTGTTTTATTTTGTGTGGAGTTCAGTGACTGTATTTAATTATTTAAATATTGTAAGACTGTTAAAATGAAAAAAAAAAAAAATCTTTTTAAAGTTTGTAAACATAAGTTTAAACAACCAAACTTTTCATTTAAAAACTATAATTATCTACTTATTAGGTATTTATGAATATATACAGCATAATTGTTAAAGGTACTTTTCAGTTCCGAAAAGTACCTTGTTAAGTACCAGACGTCACTTTAGAGATATCTTATGGCATCTAGGTGCATTTTACATTTAACTCTTCAATAATCATAGAATAATCTTTGAAAAATTATAATTAAGCTTAATAGAGTAGATTTATTGAAAAAAAATAAGTTTATTATTGAACTTAAGTTTATTAATTAATAAAATTTAAAAAATATTAAGTTTTTTACTGCTTTTCTACAGATATATGACCATTTTAAATCTTTTCATGGTAAATTTCACACAGTCACACACGTCACATCATATGTCACACACGTCACAGTACTATTTATTCTTTTTTAGCCCAAGTATTTCTAGCTCAGATTTCTAACACCACTTTTTTTAATTGTTGTATATATGGCTTATAAATGATATTTTTTATTTTCATGAATATTATAGTAATTCACAGAAATATAGCAATACATAAGAGACATGAAGAAAAATGCTTACAAAATGGTCACACACGTCACAAGAATTAAAAAAATAAATTCTCTATAAATGCAATATAAAAAATTTCCAACCATGGTGATTATGTTTCAAGACATCTATAAAATATTCTAAAATATTGTTTTCAAAAAGAAAAAATTTTTTTCACACTCAGAATAATTGCAGATGTTTTGAAAATGTTGTCTGAATGTCACACACGTCACGCTGGAATGGCCCCCGTGATATTGAGCTCTTTATACAAAAATGTTCTGTTTGTCAACAGACAGCTCTTTCCCCAAATATAGAGCCATTGAAAATGAAACCCGTTCCTCAATTCCCGTGGCAAAGAGTGGCTACTGATATGTTTGAATTTTCTGGAAGCCATTATTGTCTTGTTGTTGATAGTTACTCAGGATATTTTGATTTTAAAAAACTATTGCATCCTTCATCACATTCGGTAATAGAATATTTGAAAGATGTGTTTGCAACTCATGGAATTCCAGATATTTTGGAATCTGATAATGGTCCACAATACTTGTCAGATGCATTTCACAAGTTTACCAAAGATTGGAAAATACAGCATATCCCATCTAGCCCGCATTATCCTGAATCTATGGTCTAGCGCAGGCCTGTCCAACCTTTTATCAAGCAAGGGTGCATCTCAGCTTTGGACAACAATGAAGGGCGCCATATTTAACGTGGCTCAAAACATGCAACAAAATTATATCACCCCCCCCCCTGGAACTCTAAAACTCCATATAAAAAAAGAGAGATAGAGATATTGTTAAGTTTTTAAACTATTCCTTGATTTATTTTGAAGGTGCAAATTTGGTGTTATTAAAAGTACAGAAGTAAACAAAACCATGATAGTGTCCAATCCATAGATGGTTTCAGAGAGAGAACCTGACAGTGCGTTCATTGATAGTGATACTTTTCTACGACTTTATAGAATTTTTTTTTCAAACAAAATGGTTAAAATTACATTAAATTCCAAAGATTTGAGGAAGAAAGCAAGTACAGTGAAGTGACAGCCCTTTTCCTGTCTTATAAAACAGTCAATAGGCCAGTGAAACAATATCATTAACTAAAACAAAAGAAGCTAAACTTTCATCCTTGAGGAATGGGAGGAGGGCGCTTATTTTTCTTCATTTTACTTCTCAACATATTAAAAAAGTTATTGCAAACTTTTACTAAAACCCATTGTTATAATTTCCACAAAATGTTTTATAAAGAATAATTATACATTAGTGAAGAAACTCAATAGCACATGATAATATTAACACGCATAATTAAGTATATTTTAGTTTTTGATGCATGAAACACACTTGCATGGGTATTAAAAATCTCTCTCAGAATTTTAAGTAAAGCATCCTTTTTAAAAAATTATAGTAACAGAAAACCTTCAAAAGGGCGCCACGTTGGACAGCCCTGGTCTAGCGGAACGCTACGTCCAGATAGCCAAATTGATTTTAAGAAGATGTGCTATAAATCATACAGATGTCAGATTGGCACTTTTAAATTGGAGAAACACTCCGTGTGCAAATTTGCCTTCTCCAGCTCAACGTCTTTTTGGAAGACCTACTCGAAGTTTAATGCCTATACATCCCTCTTTACGTTTGCCTCAAATGTCATCTACTGTTCCTCTTCAACTAAGAAGAGAAAAGCAACGTGCAGTTTCGACAACTAACTCAAGAAATGAATCTCCACTACTGAATAAAGGCCAATCTGTCAAGCTTCAAACTGATCATCGTACTTGGATTCCTGCTACTGTGTCAGATGCTGCTGATATTCCACGTTCTTATTATGTCACCACTCCTACTGGGAAAACTCTTCATCGAAACAGTACCCACCATGTCCAACAAAGGCTGTGATTGTACCCGATCACTAGGTTGCTGTTAATCCTTCAAATTTTGTTCGATCGGGGAATGGTAACAATGCGTCAGTTGACCCTCTTCCTGAAGTTCCTCGTCCAGATTTTACTCCACCCAAATCTAAAACAGTGATTACCCGCTCCGGAAGAGTTATCCGCCCTCCAGAACGTTTGAACCTATAAAATAATTTTTAGTCTTATCTTTTGTTGTTGTAAAGGGAGATGTCACATGAGCAGTTTATACATTTCTACTGTCACGTAACAGTTTATTTATTGCTACTTCAACTTACTTCATGTCTCGAGTGTTCTAATAAATTCAATGGTTTAGTTATGGTCAGCTTGGTATTTAGTCTCTCTTATTATTTTAACATCTAGAGTTAACAAGATGTTACACTGCGTAGTTTAAACCATTCTTGTGTGATGATTTCTGTTTCTTTTTCTTTTTTTTCTTTTCTTTTTATTTAATGGAGTTTATAATAATGAAGTTTTTTTTTTCTCCGAAATTTCCTTTTTGCTGCACGTCTTATCAAAAAAATATGACTGCCATTTCTTTTTTAATGTTTTTGCCGCCACTATTTTTAATTGTGATTCACATTCTTGTGACTGATTTTCATAAATTTAAAGTATGGGTTTAACATTAGATTATATTACAACAATGAATTTGTTTTGTAAATTTTCATAAAAACATGCTATTTGTACTTCCATTGAGATTCTTCAGATGATAAACTAACAGAAAAATACTTCTCCTTAATTTTTTTAATGCATCTTCAAAATAAAATTTATATGAAAAATTATTGGTACTTTATTATAGCAGTCCCCTCAATTTTAGGATTATGCCCAGGCTGCATCCAATTTCATGAAGTGTGAATATGTAAAACAGATATAAAGAATAAATATTGTGGCCAATGTTCTCGCTGACATTTGACCAGCATTAGTAATTTGGCTAATTAAAAATAAAAAACATTCACCAAATGAAAAAAGTATTAACTAAATAGATTCACCATGTAGCACAAAAAAATTATCTTTAATCCTTTAATGTACCCCTTTTTTTTTTTTTCAACATGTTCTAAAATAACCTAAGTTTTTATAATTGCGACGACGACTGTTATTAATCTAATTTTAATTATCCGTTACAAATACATTAAAAATATGTATGTGTATGAAAAATGAACATATTGTTTGTGATCATTATACTGTTCACATGTAGATGTTACAAAGCACCTGATAACACTTTCACTTAATGATGTAAATTGTTTGTGTACTAGGAATTTGTTGGCAGAACTAGAGCCGTACCGAGTACTTGGTATTCGGCCTACTCGGCCAATTTGCCGAGTACTCGGTATTCGGCCAAATTTTGGCCGAGTACTCGGCCAATACTGAGTAGTTGTAAGAATTTCATTTTTTAAGCATATGAATTGATAACTGATCTGTAAAAATTATTTGAATATCAATATATAATATTTGTAGTAATTCATAAAACTATTTACTCTGTATTTAACAATATGTCTGCAAAATATAAAAAAAGTTAAGAACAAAATCCCTAAAAAAGCTTCACATTTATACAAATAAAAATACTTTTTTATGTATAGGAAAACAGAAACGACTTATTTTGGATAAAGAAACTGAAAATACAATAAATGCAATAAAAAATTAATAATTAAATAAATTTATTATATTTCAAATTATGGTGCAAAAACACCAAACATTCTACATTATCAGTAGACAGGGCATTTCTTTAACTACTATAAATTTGGCCAGCCTCTATTATGTTCAGAATAAACAGTTGTTGAAGGTGCATATAAGAGTTTCTTGCAAAGTTGTACATAATTGAAAAAGTTTTTTTTTTTTCCCCTTACCATGCAAACAGTGTCAGTTTTACAAGTCTTCTGTTAAGAAAGCCTGTAACTCTTTTTGTACCAATTCTTCATGCGGTGATTTTAAACTAGTGCTAGTGCCACAGTGTTTTTGTTCATTCACAACTTCCTCAAAACATTGCCAGAAAATAGATGAACTTTTTGCTAGCATTTTCTCTTTTGGTTCGTTGACATTTGCATTTTCATATTTATTTTTAGGTGCGTTCGTAATTATGTAAATACATAGCACCTATTGTTGTCGTTCAGTCCGTCCGCCTGTATGTCTGCATATAACAACGCAAAAACTATCCAACTGAATTGTTTGAAATTTAAAATACATAATTATTACATAATTTTGTCAAGTCATTTCAAATTTTATGAAAATCGGATGCATAGATCAATTACAGAGACAATCAAAAAGATTCCGTTACATTACGGTCAATGGGGAAAAAAGTTTCAAACGCATTTTAATGGTGTTACACTCATTCGAACGTAATAAAATTGATATGCATCTATAGAGTACATATTATAATATACATTTTGCATAATCTGTGGTGCAAAGAATACTTGTTATTAATTTACAAGGCCACACAAAAGTATTCCATTACATAATGGTATAGGGAGAACATTGTTTGGTGTGCATTTTAATTGTAATTATTTACAATTTTATGAGATTGATATATGAGAGCAATATTTTTAAAACTTCGTTATTGTATGAACGCACTTCATTTGCTACGCTTCACGTGCAATTCCCAAGTTGTTTGTTTCTTTGGTACATTTTCAAGTTCTAGATCATCTAAACTCATCAATTTTAGAGCTTGCTTTTTAAGGCAATTTTAATTTACACATTTATAATTTCCATTGAAAAAGGTTAGTTTTTTACTGAGATATTTAAAAAATAATAAATTTAAAATAACATAATATAATCTACACATAAAAAAATGAAAAGAAACTGTAAAGCCAATACATTTTTTTTAATCAGAGGAAAATAAGGTACAGACAGTTACAAAATAAATATGAAATATGCGTTATTATTCAATGAATTGTTACAGTAACCAATAAACATTTTTATTTTTGATAGACAGATTTCAATGGTTGGAATAAATTGGAGGGTTAAAGAATGTTTAAATTTTTTATTAGTTTTGAACTGTCAAAAATTGTCTTTAAAAGGTGCACAGACAAATTTCAAATTTAATGAGTTAATTTGTTTATACTATATATGTATATTATATGATATGTACATACAGGTATAGATATGTGTACACAGGTATATTTATATATATGTACACCTAAGCTCACATTATGCACACATCAGTGTTTTATTTTCTTATTATACAACTACTCGGCATTCGGTACTTGGTACTCGGCCGAGTAGTCAGTGGCCGAGTACTCGGTACTCGGCTATTGGGCCAAAGTACTACTCGGTACACCACTAGGCAGAACACAACCTCCTAATGAGAAGCAAAATAAATTCTAGTAATGAACAAATTAAAACATGATATAATTATTCACTATTCACTGAGTGATCATAACTAAATAGTGATAGAACAAGAAAAATTGTTTTAAATCACAAAATCATGCATGCACCAGTTTAAGTTACAGTTTAAGACATGCTATATTTATACACTGAATAAATAAATAATAAAAATGCAAATTTATTCTAAATTATAAAATGAAGTATGGGCATATTCCTAAAACAGCCGAGACACCTGATTTTGGTGATTTTTTTTAACATGCGCCAAGCATCCATGAGCACCAACAGAGTTTTCAGCAACCTAGAGATTCTCTCCAATCACAACTTGTGTTTTTTGGAAGACAATTAGCGACATGCTCGGTTTCAAGGACGATTCCTTTATAAAAAATATTCTTTTTACAAACAATTTACAACTATTTAACTTCTTTTACCACGAATTTTCTCGAGTTATACAAAGATTTCTTTTCATGTTTTTGGAATTTTAAAAATTTACTGTTCTTGATCTACCGATTTAAAAAAAAATTTCACAATAAATATATAAAACCACTGACTTTCTAATATACAAATAATAAATAATATACTAATAAATCTAATTTCTAATAATAAAACATTATATGCACCAATTTCTAAAACAAAATACAATAGCCATAAAAGAAATTCACTTACCTTTACTTATTTACATTATGGAATCCTACAAATAGGATACTTTATTTTATTTATTTATAATTTATCCAAGAAAATAGATCACACGTTCCAAACTAAAAATCTATCAAACAAGCTAAAAGAATTCTTTCTGCTTCCAGATATCGTTTCATGCGGTAGATGATTCAGTAATTACAAAATTTGAAGCTTTTCTAGTAATAAATAAACTAACATCAATTCAATGTTTTCATCTAATGTCCAGTATTCAGGGAGATTTTGGGAATACAGAGATAACAAAACAAGATTGAACAATCAGAAACTGGCATTTTTACAGTTTTCTTTTTTTTAAGTGAGTGAATTTTCTGATTGGTCAATCTCGTTTCGCTAACAGCACAAATTCTATCTAGATTTCGGCTATGAAAAATACTTTTGTTCCTTAAAAAAACTCAGTGTGAAAAACTATTTAAACACTGTAAAAATTAAAAGAAATGAATTTAAAAAACACACTGCGTGCATTCAAGCTATAGGTCAAAATTAACATTTTTACCCAATAGCCACTGGCCAGTACAGATTTTTTTCACTGGCCAGTTTTTTTTATTAACTGGCCAGTAAAAAAAACACTAACATTTTGTATAAAATTGGGTTTTTTGAACTATCAACACTAATTTATTAATATCTTATACTTACCATTCGACTAAAAAAACTGGCATTAAATCTAATGCAAAAATATTGTGCAGTCAAAATAAAATGTAATCAAACAGAAAATTAAAAAATTGCATTAATAAACAAATTGAAATACATGAACTCGGCAATCCGCGTTAATGGGGTCCCGCAAAAACAACATAAATTGTAAAATATGCGTAAGGAGGCTTCCATATCTCACTTTAAAAATATTTCAAAATTAAAATTTATTAAGTAATAATAAAAAAAAAGTTACATAAAGAACACACGAAACTACTCTGAATTCGCATTAACGGAAGGCATAACATCGAGGATTTCTGAAACTTAATTTAAATTAACTTTAAATATTTGAAAACATGTAATCAAACTGAAAATTAAAAAATTGCATTAATATAAAGTGAAATACAGGAACTCAACTCGGCAATCCGCGTTAATGGGATGCCGCAAAACCCCACATAAATCGTAAAATACGCGTAAGCGGAGGCTTCCCAAATCTCACTTAGAAAATGTTTAAAAATTATTAAATAATGATAATAATAAGTTACATAAAGAACATACAAAACTACTCTGAATTCGCGTTAACTTAATGGAAGGCGTAACATCGAGGATTTCTGAAACTTAATTTAAAGCAACATTGAAAATTTGAATATATTACATAATCAAACATAAACTTAAAAAATTGCATTAATAACTAAATTGAAATACAGGAACTCGTCAATATGCGTAAACGGAAACTTCCATATCTCACTTAAAAAATGTTTCAAAATTTAAATTTATTAAATAATAATAATAAAAAGCTACGTACAAAACTATACGAATTCGCGTTAACGGAAGACGTAAAATCGAATATTTCTGATACTTAAATTAACTTTAAAAATTTGAAAACATTGTGTAATCAATAGAAAATTAAAAAATTGCATTAATAACCAATCTGAAATACAGGAACTCGGCAATCTGCATTAACGGAGCCCGCAAAACCCAACATAAATCGTAAAATATGCATAAATGGAGGCTTTGATATCTCACTTAGAAGATGTTTAAAAATTAAAATTTATTAAATAATAGTGATAATAATAAGTTACATAATGAACACAAATAACTACTGATTTCGCATTAACGGAAGTCGTAACATCGAAGATTTCTGAAACTTAATTTAAAGCAACATTGAAAATTTGAATTTCTAGCTTCCGTTTCTCAAACTATACGATAAGTCAGAACACGTGCAAATACGGTATCGCTCTCCTTGTCTTTACACATTAGCACGTAATAAAATGAGAGTTAGGTGCATGCATATGCAAAGCGAAGGTTGATTACCCTCCCTCCCTCTTCACCACCCCTTCTCCTTTCCAAGAGAGCGAGATTCATGACCTTTGAACCAATAAGAATTAGCTACCTAGTTTCTCTTCTTCCAGTTGGGAGAATCGATCAGGATGCTGTAAATTCTGAGTGAATTTTACCCTTTTACTCACCGGCATTGATACATCTTTCAACCATCGCACGTTTGGCGAGTGGTGTTCATTAAGTTTTGCGAGTGACGATAATAAAGTTAATTGCCACATTTTAAATGTTACTCGACGATTGGCGAGTGCTAATTTTGTGCTATAATTCAAGCGAATTATTTTAAATTGGGGAATTTCTTATTTGTGTATTTTACAGATATTGTTTATTAGGGATGCACCGGATATCCGGCTGATTTTTTGGTATCCGAAATATCATCGGATATCCGAATCACAATCACCGGATATCCGACTTCTCCATCGGATATCCGGTAGAATGCAGCAAAGCAAATATAGATGAATAACAATAATCATTTGATCCCAAACAATGCCTAAAAATTTTTGTTTGCAATGCAAAAGATGAAACGTTATAATAAGTTCCCTATCAATGAGTAAAACTTAATTCTCAAAAGTTTAAAAAAGAATTGCCAGCTTTCTTAAGATTTATATTTAAACGCTGTAATAAATTCAAGAATTTACGTTTATATCTTTTGGAAAAATGTATCTTTACTTTCAGATTGTAAAACAAAATTTGAAGTGTAAATAGCAAATAAAGCTTTTTTGCAAAAATGTATAAAGATAGAAAACCAACATTTAGAAATGCACAAATAATGCATGAAAAGGTAGCAAACAGTCGTTTTGAATCTACTATCGAGATTCTTCATCAGGACAAAACTCAGCATGCTAGAAAAAGCTAAGTTGAGCAAAGCAACAGAGAAGCGCAGGCTGAATTACGGGGGTGAATGATAGATTCAAAATGGCTGTTTTTGCTACCTTTACATGCATTATTTATGCATTTCTAAATGTTGGTTTTCTGTCTTTAGTCTTTACAAAAATTTGAAGTTGTTTATTAAACTATGATTTTATTAATTTTCTTTCTTTTAATTTAAACAATGAGTTAATTGGTTTTTAAGTTAAACAACTAAACAGACCTATTTTTACTTTCTTCCATCCTTGATAGAAGAAAGTAATGTTATCAATTTTTTACGACGAATTTACATGTTTTAGGGATCCAATATCCCAAAAACATGTTTATTCAAAACCTCTGTTTGTCCCAGTGTCGCCATCATACCATCAAAATGTGTATGAAGTTATACATAGAATGAACCAAATATTCTGTTTTTGGCTGTAGCCATCACACCCATATTCATTATGGAAACATTTCGCTGTAAGGCAGTGCTGTAATCACAATTTTTGCGCCATTTTCATTATTCTACCAACAAACACTGTATGAAGTTATGCATACAAATGAACCAAATTTCTTTGAATACGTTTCTGGTACAGGCTGTCAGATCTTTCAGTTCGAAAATATTTTGCCGGAAGCAGGGTTCGGTGATATATATCAATGGATATATATCATGATATATATCATGATATATATCCGATATTTATTTTCAAAATATCAAGCTTTTTGATATTTTCGATATTTTCATATTTGATATTTATTTTCAAAATATCATGATTCTTGATATTTTCATATATTTAATTTTTATTTTCAAAATATTTTTAGTCAACAAAAGTCTAAATGAGCTCTTCAATTGTTATTAAAAATTAACCCATCTGTAAATAACTAAACTGGAAATGTACTGGAAATGTTAAAAAAATGAGAGAAGAGCTTGCTAAATCTGAAGATTTTGATATTATTTACTATGGTTGTTCTGCTCACATATTAAATCTTCTTGCCAAAGACATAGAATTTCCAAATATAAGTAAAAATGTCATCAAGATAATTAAATATTTTAAATTTTTCTCATTTGCCAACTGCTTGGTATAAGAAAAATGGTGGAAAACTGCTAGTAATACCTCAAGCTGTAAGGTGGAACACAATGTTCGATACACTGAAGTCTTTTTTAGATAACAGAGGAAAACTGGTGCAAGTCTGTCAGGATCACAAACTTGAAATTGATAAAGAAATTTTCAATTTAGTGAATGATGTCAACTTAATGGTTAATTGCACAGATTACATAAATATTTTAACACCTATTGCAGATGCATTAGATGAAATGCAAAAAGATGACACTAAGATTGCACAATGTGTAGAAATTTGGTGCAAATTAAAGGAACAATTGGAAACATCTGGAAAGGATATCAAGAAAAAATTATTAGCAAGAGAAGAAATGGCATTGTCACCAGCACATTTAGCTGCTAATATGTTGGACCACAGATACTGTGGGAAAAAATTAACTGAAGATCAAAAGCATAGTGCTTTTAATTTCTTGCGTTCAGTAGACAAAGAACTTTTGCCCCTGGCAATGACATTTTTAGCAAAGAAATCTCCTTTTCCAAGTTTTATGTTTGAAACTGAATATATAAAGGTTGAACCAATAATTTGGTGGGACAATATTAAATTGGAGCAGCCCATAAAAGAAAAAATGTCCAACTTAACTAATCAGTTGTTTACAGCTTCTCCTTCAACAGCTGGATTAGAAAGAATCTTTTCCAGTTTCGGTTTAGTTCAGTCTAAACTCCGGAATAGGTTAGGGAATGAAAAAGCTGACAAGCTTACATTCATGTTTAAATTCTTCAATAGAAAAAAATAATTTATTTTTTATTTATTATTATTATTATTATTACTATTATTTTGTATCTTGAAACTTGTTCTTTAAAAATAAATTTTTTTAAAACTTGAAACTGAATTCTGTATTTTGTGTTTTGATGAGTGAAAAGGTAATTTGTTGAACATCACAAAAAATTGTTTGTCTTCATTTATTTAATCATCAAATTTACAAAGGAAAAAAAAAAGATTTAGAATATTGGTTTATGTTTTCATGTTAACTGTAATATGATTAAAATTTTAATTTATATTAAATCAAAAAATATTTGTAATCAATAAGCTGAAAATTTTGAAAATATCGGATATATATCGAAAATATCAGATATATATCAAAATATCGGATATTTTCGATATTTTCGAAAATATCATGATATTTACGAACCCTGGCCGGAAGATGGTACTGTAAAAATGATTTTTAGCTCAGAGGTTATCAAAACCTGTGAGCTTATGTGCTCACCTGTTCTGTATGTATATAAATGCGTAATGCAGTAACTCATGATAAAAATATCAGATTCACTTGAAATTTTAAATATAGGTATATTCTGATAAGGTGTTTCCCTGATTAATTTGGGGAATTCATTCTACAAGTATATGTGGGGGAACGGGGGCTAATACTCTTCCCCTTAATTTATATCAATGGGTTTTACATCCAGAATTATCAATTTTCAATCAAAATTCAAGCATAGGATCATTCTGATGAGGTGCCTCTGTGATTAGTACAGTGAAACCTCCAAATAAGGGACACTCCGAATAAGGGACACCTCTATTTAAGGGACAAAACTTCCGGTCCCAGTCCCTTTGTATAGGACGTGTAATGTATTTACCTCTGAATAAGGGACACTCTATTTAAGGGACACTTGAAAATGAGATTAAAAGGAATTGCTTTTGAATTTCAGATAATGAAGTAGTCTGAGATAAAAATGAAAATACAGATTTTTGTGAACTTATTAAACTGACACAGTCATGTTGATACAGAGGCATACGACACAATTGACAAGCTTTTATTAACCCACAATTTTGATTTGACTTCAGTGCGTTTATCCCCATTGAAAGTAATGCTGAAAATTAAGAAAATAATTCTGAAAGTGGGGGAAAAAAAAAAAAAAAAAGTGAAATAAAGAACTTTTTAGATGTTTTAAGACTATTCTTAAATCCAAAAGGGCAAATTTTATGACAAAAGTTTTAATTTATTTTTATTCAGAAATGCCTGAAACTAGCAGGCGTTGTTGTTCAGTGTCAACTATGTAATCGAACTCTTTTACTGTTTTTTCTTGTTCAAAAAAAAACTCAACAGATCTTTTTCAAACGCAATAGATCTTTTAGATAATATTGTCAACCTAAGTCTTTTGAATTGAGTTTATACGCGAAAGAAGAATAAGTACTCAAAAAGGGGTGGAAAATGTCTGTCGTCACATGATCAAAATCACTTATAACTTAATAGGTAATTTATTCAAAACTTGAAAATACAGTTCGATTCCAAATCGCTTCCATAATCAGAAGTTCCAATTTTATACCTTTCTGTTAAAAAAAGAATTTGCAAATGTGTCAAAATGTTTTCTGCTTACTGAGCTGAGTAGTTGAGGGATTTGTTGCCTTAAAATATGCAAAACAATTAAATAGGTCTTTTGTAAATTACTGTTGATAATGAAGAACTAAAATCTATAAGTATGGTAATGAACACTTGAAAAATTTATTGTGAAAAATTAAAATTTGCAAAACAATAATTTTTGATTACTTAAAGTATGATTCTTTTAAATGTTTTTATACTTTTTGCATGTATACAGTTTGCATAAAAAATACAAATCAATAATTCTACAAATCATTTAATGATTTAGTAATCAATTAAAAGTTTTAATTAATTCTCTATACCTTTTGTGTCTGATTAATGTAATTTATACGCTTTGAATACTCACTTTGAAACTTCACCTTTAATGTATTGTTATTTTTAGGGATGGGACGAATATTCGGCCACTATTCGGTATTCGGCCTATTCGGCCCTTTTGCCGAATATTCGGTTGGCCGAATATTGAAGGCTTGTTGACCGAATACTTCGGCCGAATACCTGTAGCCGAATATTTAGAGATATCTTGCCGAATATTGCTAAAATCTTGCTGAATAGTGAAAGATATCTTGCCAAATAAATTTCGGATTTAAAGAATTTCATTCTTGAAATCTTTTTTCCTCTAATCCAAATTGGCTACTTTATTTATGAAGTCATTCTCACTCTTACTTACAAAATATGGAGTTATTCAGATACTAAAAAATATACAGCCTTTCTGTATTTCCTATAAAAGTTAGTGATATTCTAGAAAATGCTGCCCAAGTTGGAGATTTAATTGTATGGGAAATGTCATCATTAGAGAATATATTACAATTCAAAATATAAAAATACTGCCTTATTCTAAAACGCTCGAATATTTTTTAATGTCTGCAAATTCCATGCACATATAAAAAAGGCTCTTATGAAATTCATAACTTATTTTCTATAAAGTAAGAAATGAAAAAATTTATTCACTAGGTGTGTTAATGAAGATTCATTTTCAAAATTAAATTAAATATATCACCATTCCAACTACAACGGTACATCTGAAAGCAGAACTGGTATCAAACTCGATACACATTAGATGACACAACTTGCTTTATGAAGATGGTTTTATAAATATTTTAATATAAATTCTAAATACTCAACAAAATTTTTTCATTCTATAGTTTTCACTTTTAAATAATTATTTGCATAATTACTGACTTAAATATGTAACATTATTATGTATATATTTTTAATTTAATCTTCCTTCCTTCATGTTGTTATCAATTCCTGTTTATCCTTTTAATGCTTGTTGAATAAGTGGAATATTGAAGTTGAATATTGTATGTGCCGATTCAAATATCAAAGATTTTGTTAACATATGCATTCTACTTTAAGCATAACCTTTTTCTTTAATGTAATTTGTAATTTAAAGCTTGGCATCTGATTTCAGAACAGTCTCATTCTTACAAATTTGCTTATCACTAGGGACACAAACTCTAAATGATCAAATTTACTTCATTAAAGGTTATTTCAGAAAATATGTCCTTGTGAGTTCTGACAGAGAGAGAGAGATTAAGAATATTATTGATTTTGGATACGAGAAGTATCAATTGATAGTAAAAGTGAAGTACATTCTTCATATTTTAATGGAAATATTTTCCCATCTTGACTTACTGAAAATCAATTTGATGTACATTAGAATAAAGGATATAATGCAATTTCATATTTTTTTGTGTTAAAATAAGTTTTTCAAGTTTAAAAATACATTTAAAAGCACATTTAAGAGTAATAATTATTAAGTTGCTCCTATTTTTGAAATTATTTATAATAAAAATTTATTTTCTTTATTGGAAAGAAAATGTTACTATTCGGCCAGCCGAATATTCGGTATTCGGCCTAAAATTTGGCCGAATATTCGGTATTCGGCTATTCGGCCAAATCACTATTCGTCCCATCCCTAGTTATTTTCATATCTTTCAGGACGATTAATTAAAAAATAATAAAAACTCCGAATAAGGGACACCTCTGTTTAAGGGACAAAAGTTCCGGTCCCAAAGGTGTCGCTTATTTGGAGGTTTCACTATATTAGGTACTCATTTGATAAGTATAAAGAGATGAAACAGGGAGCTATTTCCCTACCCTTTATTTCGATAAATGGGTCTTTTAAGCAGATTTATCAGATTTCATTCAAATTTTAGACATAGGATTTTTCTCATGAGGGCACCACCATCATTAGTTTTGGGAGTTCATTGGATAAGTATACAGAGACGGAACTGGGAGCTAATTCTCCAATCTTAATTTCAATAAATGGGTTTTTCATACAGATTTATCAGATTTCATTCAAATTTTAGACATAGGATCATTTTAATGACGGCACCGCCACGATTAGTTTTGGGAGTTCATTGGATAAGTAAGAGGGGGGACGGGGGCTAATCTCCTGCTTTTAATTTAGATAAATGGGTTTTTCATGCAAAATTCTCATATTTCACTCAAATTTTAGACATAGGATCATTCTGATGAGGACACCTCCATAATCAGTTTTGTGAGTTCATCGGATAAGTCTAAGAGGGGGGAAATAGGAGGTGACTCTCCCCGCCTTAATCTAATTTAATGGGTTTTTCTTGCAGAATTTACTGATTTGCTTTAAAATTTCGATATAGATTCATTGTGATAAGGTTTTTCCTTGATTTTTTTTCAGAGTTCATTGGATATGTCAGTGGCGCAGCCAGAATTCGGCTCTGGGGGGGGATAGAGTTGCTTCAGGGGTGATTCTGGTAGAAATTTTTTTTCGGAAATCGGCGGGGGGGGGGGGGAATTCCGCGAGTTACCCCCCCCCCCCTGCGAAGAGGGTTTACCCGCGATCTTCAGACGAAATAAGCGTTTTCCCGCGACCTTCAGACGAAATCAACGATATTTTAGCAAAATCGGCGATTTATTGCGATCTTTCGTCAAAATCGGCGGTTTTCCGCGATTTTTTTACGAAATCGGCATTTTTCCGCGACCTCTAGACGAAATCAGCGATTTATCTGCGATATTTTAGCAAAATCGGCGATTTATTGCGATCTTTCGTCAAAATCGGCGGTTTTCCGCGATTTTTTTTACGAAATCGGCGTTTTTCCGCGACCTCTAGACGAAATCAGCGATTTATCTGCGATATTTTAGCAATATCAGCAATTTATTGCGATATTTTGACGAAATCGGCGGTTTTTCCGCGATCTTATGACGAAATCGGTGTTTCTCAGTGGTTTTTTTTATGAAATCGGCGTTTTTTCGACGATCTTTAGATAAAATTTGCAATTTTACGCATTCTTTTCTAGAAAACAGCGTTTTATCCCCGCGGTCTTTCGACGAAATCGGCGTTTTTTCCGTGATCTTTTGATGAAAGCGGCCTTTTTTTTTTCAATGATCTTTTGACAAAATATTTCTAAGCAATCTTTTATCGAAAAAGGCGTTTTCCCCCCCAATTTTTTAACGAAATCGGCATTATATCAGAAATCTTTAGACGAAATCGACGTTTTCCCACGCGGTCTTCAGACGAAATCAGCGTTTTACCTGCGATATTTGGTGAAATTGCCGTTTTTTCCACGATCCGCACAGGAAATTCGCGTTTTTCGGCAATCTTTTGACAAAGTTCGTTGACAAAAACATTGATGAAATTGTCATTTTTTCACGAAATATTGACGAAATGTGTGCTTTTTCGGCGATCATTTCACGAAATTTGCATTTTTCCGCGATTGTTTTATCCGCGCGCAAAACCATACAAGTTGGCAACTGTGAGAATCATCTTCTGAAAGATCTTATCAAAGAATAAAGAACATTTCTCAGTTACATAGATTTTCAATCATGATATCTACTTGCCTGGATCTAGGAAAAAAGTGTTATCGAAAAAAAAAGTTACCGGAAAAAAAGGATAAGATAAAAATGTTACCGGAAAAAAGTATCAAGGAAATGATTTTGGGGATTTATTGGCTAAGTATGAGGGGGGGGGGGGAAGGTCGGCTTTTAATTTAAGTGAATGGTTTTTTCATGCTGAATTAACTGCTTTGATTTAATTTTTGGATGTACATTCATACTGAAAAAATGCTTGCCTGATTAGTTTTGGGAACGGACGATCCCCCTCCCTCTCCGCCCTAAATAAGAGGAATGGTTTTTAAGCAGAATTATCCAACGTGTGTCAAATTTTGGATATAGGTTATTTCTGATAAGGCTTATATATAGTATTATGGCTTTGCTCACTGAGTTTCTCTTTACTAAGTTGGTTTATTTGTTAAGTTCATCAATAACCCATTTTTAATTCCTCAAGTTCTTTATTAGAACCATACATCAATAAATTAAAAAAATAAATAAAACGACATTACAACTACATAGGAGCCACACTCCACTATTACAATTCGCTTAGCACGTACAAGCCATCTTACATCAATGTACTTTCTTGTACATTACCAGCACATGGCTCTCTTCCAACTACTTTCCTTCCCTCTCGATGCTCAAAAATCCCAGTGTCCCCCTCAGCTCATTGCCACTAGACCAGTGCAATTATTTTCTAGGCATGTCCCTTGAGATCAATAGCACATGTTCTTAACATCTTTTGCATGAAGATACTTTCAACTCTGCATACCTTTTCAGAATAAGACTTCGCTATCTATCTTCTGTCACGATTAAAGTTGTCAGTACGTCGTCACAGTATATAATGCCTGAAGAATTTTGGGAGTTTAATGGTTAAGTATAGATAATGCATGAGGGATAACCTCTCTTAAATAAAATAATTGGCTTTTTACGCAGAATTATCCGATTTGCTTCAAAATTGAATATAGGATTTATTATGGGGTTCTTTTGCTAATTGAAAAGGGATGCCGCGATTATTCCCCTCCCCCTTAAATTAGATAAATTGTTTTTTATGCACAATTATCTGATGTATTTCAAATTTTGACTATAGGTACTTTCTCATAAAGTGAATCCCTGAATAGTTTTAAGTGTTTGTTTATGTATCCTCAATGGCTGTTTGCATTTAAAACTGTGATTTATGTTGGTGCATAGCATTTTTCAGTACTCTATAAATATCGTAATAAAGAAAAAAATATCCTGTTTTTCTTAAAATCGTTTTGTAATTTTTTAAGCGTTTAAAGTTGAAGATCTATCAAGAACTACAGGTTTTGAAACAATTAATTTTCTAATTACTAACGTAGCTAGTAATAAAAAAAAAAATATTTTTATTACTACAAATTAATGAATTCACTAGTTCATTCGTTCGTGACATACAATATAGTTTGTACATTAAAATTTTCTAACATATATTTTTTTAATGTTTTATATCATATTTTGTAATGTGTAATATGGAACATTAATTAGTAAAAATCCAGTTTTAAATGATAAATATTTGGTGTAAATTAAAATGACAATTACAACAGATGATTTAGTATATTACTTTTTTCACAAATAAAAAAAAATAAATAAATAAACCATAAAAGTTAAAAATGCAAAATTAATGGAAATTAATCATTATAAGAAAAAAGGTAAAATATGTTATAATGTTTTCTGACATAATAGTTTTCAATCATTAAATTAAGACATAAAGAAGAAATTTTTTCAATTTTTATTTGCGCTTAGTTGCATTCAACTCGCTTTTTTATGTTACTTGAATATTTTTGAGGCAAACCTTTGCCGGGAAATCCCCTGATCAACAAATTTCCTAAGAGACTAGTCGACCGCGATATCTACTGGACATCCCTCTCTGTCGAATGGGGAAAGCAAGCTTCTTTCCCCGAAAGAGTTTCCTGAATGGACTGCTGCATTCCTCCCTATTTTAACTATATCTATTAGCTTATACGACTTACCATAATGAAACTACATCCAAAATTTGAAGCAAATCTGATAATTCTACGTAAAAAGCCATTTATGTAATTTAAGTGGGGTTATCCCCAGTTCCCCCCTCTATACTTAGCCATTAAGCCCTTAAAACTATTTAGGGATCCACTTTATGAGAGAAAACCTATATCAAAAATTTGAAATACATCGGATAATTATGCATAAAAAACAATTTATCTAATTTAAAAGGGGGAAAATCGTCCGTTTCCCTATTTATAATAAGCAAAAGAACCTCATGACTAATCGGGAATACGCCTTATCATAAAGAAGCTACATCCAAAATTTGAAGCAAATCGGATAATTTTGCATAAAAGCTATTTATTTAATTTAAGGGGAGTTATCCTCTGTTTTTGCCTTTATACTTAGCCATTAAACCCCGGATTCACCTTATCAGAAAGAACCTATATTTAAAATTTGAATTACACCGGATAATTCTGCATAAAAACCGATTGATCTAATTTGAGGGGGAAATAATTGCTTGCCTCCCCCCTTTATATTAAGGAAAAGAACCCCCTAACTAATCAGAGATATATTTTATCATAATGAACCTATGTCCAAAATTCGAAGCAAATCGGATAATTCTGCGTGAAAAGCCATTTATTTAATTTAACACTAGAACGGCGGTAGGGGTCATTTTGACACCTGAGCACTTTCGTCCGTGGATCACTTTTGTTTGGTTGGAAGAAATCGTTTGAAATTTTTTGACTTTTCCTAAATAGATAACATATATTTCTTTTATAAAAATCAGCATTCTAGATTGGTTAGTTTTTGAAATATTTGCAAGTATTCCTAGAACGGCGGACGGGGGTCATTTTGACCCCTTTGGTAAAATAGTCTTCGTACGCGAAGCATTGTGAAACCATGAGAAAAATTCAGTGATAAGCTTTTTTTCGGATGCATTTATACTGTCTCCCAGAGAAATACAAACCAGGGTGGTCACACTATATTGTTATTTCTAAGATAGTTGTTTTCCTTTGTTAGCTTTTTTCCATTATTTTGAAGAAAATATTTCAAAAAAAAAAAAAAAAAAAAAAGCAGGTGCATGGTTTTTCATACTTACATTTCTTTTCACAAATAGACAAATGTATTTTCACATTTGTTACTGTTGTTAGTTCAGATTACTCGCAGCAGGTGGTAACCGTAGGGGAGGGATTTTATGATTTGAGTACGAATTCCATTGTTCCTAAGGCAGGCAGTTGAACGTATATCTTCCCGCTTTCATCGACAAAAGGGTGTCAATTTTTTGGCCATAATCCCTTTCTTTGCGCCTGTCTGTTTTCGTTCTCGCAATAAAAGAAACATAGATGACGCCGGTGAAATGAATCCAGGTCCCTGTGTGGAACGAGCGAATACCAGTGACAGTTTGGCGGGATAATATTGCCGTCACATTCATTATCGCCTTACCTTTATTCTGTGAATGATACGCTGAAACATAAACTCTGTCGTTTGCTGATATTCTGACTTTTTTCCATCTTATTTTCAAATTTTACAAAATATGTCTTATAATCGAAAAAGAGGTCTTACTAATGAAGAAATAAAAAAATTGTTGCAGGAGCACTCTGAAAATGAGTCTGACGGAGGTGAAAATGATAATTTTTCTGTCGAATCTGAAGATGAATTTCAGACACAAACTATTAGTGAATCCGAGAACAGTGATGTGAACGAAGAACAGCTAAGCAGAAATAAACGAAAAAAAGCGGATCAGGGTATTATCAAAACTGCTTTTACTGCCCCTGATAACACTATCTGGAATGAAATAAATTCTAAAAATTCAGCTTGCGGCCGTGTTCCTGCTTATAATGTTCTAAAAGAAACGGTGGGACCAACATCTTTTGCAAAGACTCGTGTTTTTGAGGACAAAGTGTCTAGTGCTTTCAAGCTTTTCATTGACGATGCTATCTTGTTGCATATAAAGAAATGTACAGAATCAGAAGCTCATCGACAACGTGGAAATAACGAATGGAGTTTATCTTTAGCTGAGTTAGAGGCTTTTGTTGCTATATTATATATTCGTGGAGCAACAGGAGCAAAGGGTTTAGATTTATATTCATTGTGGTCTGAAGCATGGGGCATACCATTTTGCAAAGAAACTATCTCAAGAGATAGGTTCAAAGAAATAAAAAGATTTTTGAGGTTTGACGAAAAAACAACAAGATCTAGTCGATTACAGACTGATAAATTTGCTCTTGCATCTGAAATGTGGAATAAATTTATTGAAAATTGCAAAACATGCTACCGACCAAGACAAAATATTACAGTTGATGAACAATTGTTCCCATCTAAAGCTAGATGTAAATTTACGCAATATATGCCAAATAAACCTGATAAATTTGGAATAAAATTTTAGTTATCTGTTGACGTTGATACTAAATACCTCTTGAATGGATTTCCTTATCTAGGAAAAGATGAAACAGCAAATCCTCAATTACGTTTATCTGAAAATGTTGTCATGAAATTAACAGATCCCCATCTAAACAAAGGGAGGAATAAATATTACGACAGATAATTACTTTACTAGCATCAAATTAGCTGAAATGCTAAAATCTAAAAATACAACTTTGGTTGGCACAATGGAAAAGAACAGAAGAGAAATTCCTATAGCTTTGAAAAATATGCGCAGTACTCTTTATTCATCGAAGATAGTGGAACATGATAATATGACACTTACCATCTATCAAGCCAAACGAAACAAAAGTGTTTTTCTATTGAGCTCATTACATTCTACTGTAAAAACTGAGGACAGCCTGAAAAAGTTGCCAGATTCAATAGATTATTACAACGTAACAAAGTGTGGTGTGGATATTCGTGATCAGATGTGCCGAAAATACTCCGGTAAATCTGCTTCTAGACGATGGCCTGTACATATCTTTTTCAATATTTTAGATCATGCAGCTTTGAACGCCTGGATAATTTATAAAAGTGTAACAGGCAAGCCCGTCAGTAGAAGAGATTTTCTATTGAAATTAGGAGAGGAATTAAGAATGGTTCTTATGGCTTCAAAACTCCCAAAGATCCTTCCTGAATCTTTAGAAAAAACAAACGAAAATAAAGTGGATATAAAGAGAAAAAAGTGTCAAGTACAGAAATGCAATGGAAACAAATCTCAAGAATTTTGTGCATCGTGTTCCAAAGTTGTGTGCGGAAAATGCACTGGAAAAATTGTTAAAAATTATTTTTGTATCAATTGCATTAATGTCTAATACATGTACGGGACTATGTTAAGCATTAAAAAAATTCAAACGAAATGCTTTAGATATAAACCATTCAGCTACATTTATAATGAAATAAAGGAAACAACCGAATACGTTTCTCATTTATTGGATTCAGAGTGTGGTTCATTCGGCGAGTAAGTAGATTTAAAAAAAAAATTATTATTTTATAAATTGTGTTTTATTTTAGTTAACATTGGTTTTAATTTTTGAAAACATTTATTTTAAACCATTTTTTATTTCAAATTAATGAGTTTTTTGAGTAGTTTAGTATGTACCAAATTGATCGCCTTGCAGCCGTTACATACACAGTACTTTAAAAATAAAATAAAATATCGAGTAATATTAACTATAAATTATGAAATACAGGGAAATTACATATTTGTCACAATGTATGCCATTTAAAATTGTTTTAGCATTGTTATTTCAGTAGTTTCATCGAGGGGTCAAATTGACCCCTTCCGCCGTTCCAGTAGGTAAAATTTTGCCGCCGTTCTAGTGTTAAGAGGGATTATCCCCCATCCCCCTCCCCTTTATATTTAGCCATTAAACTCTTAAAACTATTCATTGATTCACCTTATCAGAAAGAATCTATATGAGCAAATCCATCTCGGCTCAGGCAGGGCATGTCAAATCACCATCACAGATTTTTTTTAAAAAAATTCAGTAGTTAGAACTAAGTGATTTATAAAATTTCCTAAAAGGATTTTTCCCTAAAAAATTTATTTCTCTGATTACAGCACTTTAAAGTTCATGATAAAATTGGCAGTTTTCAGAAAAACTGAAAAACGCTTCATTTTGAAATGAACACAATACCAAACATATTCAACATATTCAGTCAATTTATTTTTTATAAACAGTTATTAAACTGAATTTTACTTTGGCATAGTTTTAAAAAATATAGTGGCATTTTTACTTAATTAAAAAAATTAGATTTTAAGTACAAAATATATAATTATTAGTGAATTTAAGATTTTTTTTCAGAATGAAAAAAAATATTTTAAAGCTAAACATTGATGGCAATCCAAAGACCTTTAATGGGAGTTTTACAGCAAATTTTATTTTAACTCTAAGGTGCTTACAACTTTTGTAATTCAATTTTAAATTATGCAAAATTTTGTAAAATCACTACTTTTGAAATGCAATTTCTCAAAAACACCATTTTTTAAAAATCTGATAATATGCTCAATTCATACCTTATTAGTCTCTAATAAATACCTTACAAGCAAATCGTGTGTTTTTGCTTAGAATATTTTATATGATTTTTTGAAAATAACATGTTGTGTGTATTTTTCAACAGACCACAAAGGCAAGTTCTTCCTTATTTAACCGAACTTGTAATGTAATTAATATTTCAAACTAAAAAATACATCACTAGTACATAATTATTACTGTTAAATTATAGCTAATCATTTGCTTAAATTTAAAATTGCGTAAAATACAGCCAATAATAAAATTAGTATTGATCATATGTCATTTCATTCCATACTCATAAATGTGCTAAATTCATCTACAGTGTGTTAAATAGTTTGTTATATAGTATGGATATAATATATTAAAATGCAAATACATACATTACAACTGAATTAGATTTTTTTTCAAGTTTAGTTTTTTTCCCAATTAGTTTTTTTTCTCAGAAAACCAGAAGATCAAGCTTTTTCTTATTTCTCTGTATTTATAATAATATTTTTTAATAAAAAAATAATAATATGCACATTATTATGGCAGATAAATATAAGCTAATCTTCAAAAATTCCTATTCATAAAATTAAATAAGCCAAACCCCTTAAAAAAAATCTGCGCTTGTGATGCATTTTGACTTTGCTGAAAATTACTCACTAATACTGCCAAATGAAGTACAAAGCTACCACTGGCAGAATACTCAGATATCGTTAGTTACCTGCACAGCATACTTTAGAGAAGAAATAAAGAGTTTTATCATAGTTTCTGATGATTAACTCATGATACAGCTCATGCTGTTTGTGACATAGAAAAAGTAAAAAAAAGAATTATTTAAGTTGTACCAATTACAAACACTGGAATCACCTGTGTATATATCAGATGGAGCTGGAGCACATTTTAAAAACAAGTATCAGTTTTATGAATTGCACAAAAATAAAATTGTACTAAAGTAGAGGATATTTTCAGGTACTGGCCATGTTAAAAGTGCATGTGATGCTGAGACAAGCACTATGCAACAAAATTTAATCTCCAAAAGGATCCAATAAAAGCTATCCAAAATTCTGTCTCATTTGTTGCTGAACTATCTTCTCTGCTAAAAAATAACATTCTAGTCCATCCAGACAAAAATATTACTCAATCCTATAGAACTAATAATGAGAAAGAATATGCTAATGCAAAATCTATTGTTGGTATTAGATATAAACATTATAGGGTGATTGTAAATAATGAAAATTATATGGAACGAGCAAGTAAAAATGAATTGACAAAAGTTGAAACCTTCAGCCAAATGAAAAGACAATATTCAATACATAGTTTCCAAATCGGTGATGTCATTGGATGCATTTATGAAAATAATTGGTGGATAGGACAAATCAATGGTATATCAATCACAAGAACTAAATGACATTAAAGTATCATTCATGTACCCAACATGGTCCATAGATAAAGCATTCCAGTGGCCAAAAGAATCTGGAAAGAAAAAATATGAATGTGCAACCATTGGAAAATGTGCTTCTAGAAACAGAAAAATCAGTTACAATAGGACAATCTGAGCGACTTCATACCTTCAACGATAAGGAGTTGAAGTTAATTTAAGAAACCTTCACTACCTAATTCTTCTGTTATGTATGTATTTGCACATTAATATATTATATCCATACCATATAAAAAAATTTTTACACACTGTAGATGGATTTAACACATTCATGAGTATGGAATGAAATAACATATCATCAATACTAATTTTATTATTGGCTGTATTTCACGCAATTTTAAATTTAAGCAAATGATTAGCTATAATTTAACAGTAATAATTATGTACTAGTGATGTATTTTTTAGTTTGAAATATTAATTACATTACAAGTTCGGTTAAATAAGGAAGAACTTGCCTTTGTGGTCTGTTGAAAAATACACACAACATGTTATTTTCAAAAAATCATATAAAATTTTCTAAGCAAAAACACACGATTTGCTTGTAAGGTATTTATTAGAGACTAATAAGGTATGAATTGAGCATATTATCAGATTTTTAAAAAATGGTGTTTTTGAGAAATTGCATTTCAAAAGTAGTGATTTTACAAAATTTTGCAAAATTTAAAATTGAATTACAGAAGTTGTAAGCACCTTAGAGTTAAAATAAAATTTGCTGTAAAACTCCCATTAAAGGTCTTTAGATTGCCATCAATGTTTAGCTTTAAAATATTTTTTTTCATTCTGAAAAAAAAATCTTAAATTCACTAATAATTATATTTTTTATACTTAAAATCTAATTTTTTTAATTAAGTAAAAATGTCACTATATTCTTTAAAACTATGCCAAAGTAAAATTCAGTTTAATAACTGTTTATAAAAAATAAATTGACTGAATATGTTGAATATGTTTGGTATTGTGTACATTTCAAAATGAAGCGTTTTTCAGTTTTTCTGAAAACTGCCAATTTTATCATAAATTTTAAAGTGCTGTAATCAGAGAAAAAAAATTTTTAGGGAAAAATCCTTTTAGGAAATTTTATAAATCACTTAGTTCTAACTACTGAATTTTTTTGAAAAAAATCTGTGATGGTGACTTGACGCATATCAGTACTGTCTGCCTGAATTGAGATGGAATAGCTCATATCTAAAATTTGAAATACATTGGATAATTTTGCATAAAAACCAATCTAATTTGTGGGGAGAGGGGGTAATTGACCATCCTCCCTTTATAATAAGCAAAAGAACCCTATAACTAATCAGAGATATGTCTTATCATAATGAATCTATGTCCGAAATTCCAAGCGAATTGGATAAATCTGCATCAAAAAACTGTTAATTTAATTTGAGAGGTTACGGATTGGGGGGGGGGGGGATATCATATGTCCAAAAACTGAACCAAAACAGTTAATTCAGCACGAAAAACCCATTTACCTAAATTAAGAGCCTCCCCCTGATCCTCCCCCTAAATATTTAACCAATGAATCCTCAAAATCAATAACGAATTCCCAAAATCAATAATAAATTCCCAAAATTCTATGTCCTTTTTTTTCCGCTTTTGTAGTTTATGTCACTTTTTTTCCGGTTACTGTTTTTCCGGTAACCTTTTTTTCCGGTTACTGTTTTTCCGGTAACCTTTTTTTCCGTTTATCACTTGCCTATTTCGGGTGTTTTTTAAATAAGAATTAATATTAATTAAAAAATTTGTCTGAGAGTAGTCCCTTTAAGGGTGTATTTCGATTCTAACTGCTTATTTTCCGATTTATTTTTAAATTCATTTTTGCTCGCATATGCATCAAACTGGCAAATTGTCTTATTTAGAAAGTACACAAGGTGCCGTGATGGTCGATTCTTTGATAAATGCAGAAAATACTGCAAAAAATGCAATCAAAAACGGCATTTTGAACAGATTTTTCCGAAGCGGGAGATTTGGGAACGAATAAAAGTAATACTGAGAAGATAATTGTTCATAAATCAAATTCTAATGAATGGAGTGTAAAATGACATCACACGGCCCCTTGTATGTCTCTTCGAAAATCCTCTCATCAAGTTTCATGTTTCTACTTTTAAAAATGTGTCTGAAATTGTATCGGAAAATTTTGAGGTGTCGAAGGTGAAAAAGCGTTTTTTCAGATACACCCTTAAAGTAGTAGTAAGTAGAAAGTAGTTAGAAATTTGGCGCCCCCTAAATCTCTGCGCCCGGGCGACCCCCCCCCCCCTTTCGCACGGTGCTGTTAATATCTTTCCAGAAACATAAATATAAACCAATTATATATTTTCCAAACATACCTGGATTTCAAAAATGCTTGAAGGAATTCCAAAGATTAAAAAAAAATTATCTCTTATATCCATCTTTTTCATAATTTTCTTCTCTGAAGAGGATTTAATATCCATAGCGAAACGCACGATAAAGGAAACCTTAGCACCACAGCAACTAACAACATTATGTTTGTGGAATTAAATCCTTCAAAGCATGCGAACATGTGTTTTTGTTTTTCCTGGAATTTGCGAGTCCAGTGTCGTTTCCAAAAAGAGAGCAAGGAACAGATGCAACTGATTAAGACCCCCCCCCCCCCCCCCCCAGTGGTGCAGTATTGAAAAACCCGAGACGGTTTTGGCAGCGACAGGAAATGACCATTCTTTTTAGCCTTCGGCTAATTTCCAATAGTATAAATGAATACCGGCCTTTTCCGAAATGAGTGACCAGTTTTCGATACTGATACTGTTACTATGCGCTTTCCCCATTTTTCAAAGTAAATACATTACTGCCGCTTAAACGAGTCAAGTTTTTAAATAAAATTTGATTCAATAAAGCGGCAGATTTCGAGAACAAAACAAATAAAATTGTAACTTTAGTTTTTTTTTTATGATTCGGTTCATAAAAATGGAAATTTTTGTATTTTTGTCATGGCTCTGGGGGGGGGGGGGGGGGGGGTTTAACCCCCAAACCCCCCCCCCTCGCTGCGCCACTGGATATGTATAAATGGGGGATTGGTGGGACTACCCCTCTTAATTTAGGTAAATGATTTTTCTTGCAAAATTAACAGACTTACTTTAATTTTTTAATATAGGTTCATAGGGATAATATGCTTCCCTAATTAGCTGTGAAGTTCCTGTTAAGCATAAAAGGGATACAGGTGATTAAATGAGTTTTTATGCAGAATTATCCGATTTGCTTTAAATTTTGGATGTACATTCTTTCTGATGAGGCGAATCTCAGAATAGTTTTGGAAGTTTAATGGTTAAGTATAAACGGGGATAACTCCTTAAATTATATAAATGGGTTTTTATAAAGAATTATTCAATTTGCTATGAATTTGGATATAGGTTTTTTTATGTGATAAAGCATATCTCTGATTAGTTTAGGGAATCCAATAATTAAGTATAAAAAGGGGAAATGGGCGGGAGCTATCCCTCCCCTTTTAATTTGTTTTTCGAACAGCATTAACCCTTGAAAATATGAGGCTGTAATATACAATTAGTATGCGTAGTCTGTGAGCTCAATGCCATCAGTTTAAGAGGGAATATTCTTTTTATTGTAATTTTTTTTTCATAATCATTTTATACAGCGAATTAACGGTTCGTGCAGCAATAGGAACTTCGTATCTTGCTAAAACTGGCAAGAATGTAATTTTCTGAATTCCTTTCGCAAACAGCTGATGTATAACAGAATAACAAAAATACATTTTAATAAATATCATGATTAACTCATTCTTAATCTAATTATTTGACTGCAGCAAAAATTCTAGATTAAAATAAAAGTTGGTATAATATTGAAGTAGTATTAATATTTTATAATATTTTTTGAAACATTGAGATCTACGAAATAGAAGAGAGTTTTGGGATTGGTGCATCCAACTAGTTATTTTCGTGACTTCATTATAAATATTTAAAAGTTTTTTTTTTTTTTTTTTGCTTATAAATTTTAAACAGATTTAACTTAAAATGAAATTAAATGTAGCTTAAGGTAAACAATATTAAATAATTAAAACATGAAAAAATTAAACCTATGTTTGGAGATAACTCTTCAACCATGTATATTAGTAAGACATTTTATGTTTGCATTATAAAAAGGTGCTATGTATTTCTTTATGAAAAAGAAAATACTTTACAATTATAGACATTAATAAACATGTCAAATTTGTTCTAAAAATTATCAGAATTTCATTGTACAAATTATTAGCAATTATAAGCAGTTCATTGACAAATAGGCAGAGTATTTAAATATTTGAATTTCAGGACAGAATAGCAGGATTCATGCCCTAAAAAATCTTGTGGGCAAGACATTACTGTTTCTAAAAAAAAAAAAAAAAATACTTTTCAAATTTTTTTTCTTTATGAAGTGGCAATAAAGTCTCAGGACTGACTATTTTCTTGATATTTTCCACTATCGATTGACAAATCTCACAGTTTGCTCTTACAACAATTATACAAAAAAAAAAATTTCTGCATCTGACATTTTTCTCACAAATTTTTCTTGTTTGCTCATCACACAAAATTTTGCATTTTTTTTTTTTTTCTGGAGACTAACTGGCAAATTTTACAATTTATTCCTTTCAGCAGATTGACAAATTTAGTTATTTACTCTGCGACTGATTGGCAAATTTCCCTTTTTGTTTTTGTGACATTCTGATGAAATTAACAATTATTTTCTTGTGTTCAGCTGAAAAATTTGTGTTTTGTCTTTGTTATTGGCTGACGAATTTCATGATATTTCCTATATTCTTCAGATTAACAAATTTCACGATATTTTACTGTGATTGATTGACAAATTCCGCTATATTTTCCACTGTTCAAGTTCCCTCTAAGCTTAAATTTTTTCAGACAGGTCAACAATTTTTAAAAATTTACTTTTGCCATGGTGGACAAAATGAGCGATATTTTTTCTATGACCGATTTACATATTTTGCGATTTTTTTCCTGTGCCGGAGCAAGAAATAAGTAAAAGAGACAGTAATGGTCACTAAATGGGTCACCTTCTGGAATTAGCACTAAACAAAATGAGATTAAATCTTGCGTTGCTCATTGGAAAAAAAGAAAACATGTTTTTTTACAGTCAATGGTCCAACATTAGATGTTTCATTTTTCAAAATCATCACACATTTCCTCATCAGTGGGCTCAATAATCATACCTCTTTTTTTACTTAAAAGATCTCTTTTTTTATTAAAAAGATGATCTTTCATACGATGTTTCTGTTTGTATTTGTTTTTTTTCCATATCTTTTAATTTGCACCTGCACATTTTGTAACTTTTCTACTCTCTTCTTTATTAACAATGAAATTTTGATTTCCTATTCAAATAAAAATTCTTCTAATTTTAAAGAAGTACGTAAAATAAATAAATAAAATATGGACATTCATTGCCCAAAGCAAGATGTTTAAATATTTCCCAGTGAGTTATTGAAAATCATTAAAAGCATCATTTGTATGATCAAAACATGATTTATGTAATAAGTCATATATTACATATGTCATGGATTAAACATTAATATCCCTGCACGAATCATAAACAAAATAAAATGCGGACATCACAAGGTCCATTCTCGAGCTATAGCAACAACCGTTTTCCAAATGATTGAAAAAAAATGATGAACTTCAAGGAAACCATTTAAATAGTTAATGTGCGTAGTTCACAGAAATTGGGACATGAATTTTTAAAATAAATCATTTCTCATGTAATAGAAGAAATCTACTGCCTATGTCATTTTCGGAATTCCTTATGGGTTTAAAATTCCAATGCATAGTTGAACATAATTCAATTAGCTAAAATGCCAGGGATTATGGTATTGATGATACTTCCACTAAGTGATGTACAATCACAGAAGGATATTGACGATACAATCAACTACATGCATTATTCTCGCAAGCAAATTAAAAATGAATGCACACCAGATTTTACAAAATTAAGAAAAAAAAATAAGAAGAAAAAGTCAAACAAGTACAGTAGACTCTCTCAAATCCGCACAGCTTGGGACCAGAGGTTTTGCGGATTTTAGAATTTTGCAGATTTCTGGTCATTGCTTTGTTTACATTTAAAAAAATAATTTGAATGTAATTAATAATGAAATAAAAAGTATAATGAATGCATACAATATACTAAAATATTAAAAAAGTAATAAACTAAAATAATAAACATTTAGATTTTTTTTAAAATGATTAAAATACAAAAGGAAAGGTAAAGTTAATAATCAATACGTACAATTAAATATTCATTGTAAAAGAGGAAATGTGTTTTTCCTAAATTATTCAATGAAACTTGCCTCATAAAGGTACATTACTAATTCACATCAGGATCATAAAATAATGAAACTTTATTTCAGGTTTAGCCAGACTTAATAACTAAAAAAGCTTGATTAATACATAAATATATTTGGTAAGATTGTGATTACCAATGATATTAGCAATATCTTTATTTTTTCAGAAATAAATTATTCTTTCTTCATGAAAAAACATGAATTCAATAACCTTAACAAAAATTATAAATTAAAAAATGTATGAAATTGATATAAAACTGAAAACATCAATTTTTGCACCTACATCTGAACTGAATGTTTCATTGTTTACATCCGTAAAATATGTGCGGATTTTAGAGAGTTGCGGATTTTAGGAGTGCGGATTTGAGGGAGTCTATTGTATTTCCAATAATTTAATGTATTAGAAAAGTTGCTCTGTTCTGTTTGTCAAAAGTGCAACCTATAAAAGATTCTAAATCACACAAAATCTAAATTAAAAAATTCATTTAGCAACTCACTTATTAATTGAACATAACACTGGATGAAAATTGAAAAACAGATATGATATATACACTATATTGCCATTGATTATGGAACACTTGCGATTTTAGACATTTTACTAAATATCTAGAAAAATGCATGAGGAATCATCTCGAAACTCTTACAAGGGCACCACCAAACATGGTGCACACAGATTTTGATGATTTCAAAGTATGTTGTAGGGGTCATACCACTAATTATTCAGCTGAAAGGATTCTTTCAAATGGGCCTTAATTTTTGAGAAATTGGGGGTCAAAGTTCAGCGTATATTTCAAATACTTATTAGTACGAACGCCGCATGTGAATCAGTGGCGTCGTGGTAACGCACGAGCCTGCAAGTTGAAAGGTTGAGGGTTCGTATCAGTCCTCGGCCTTTTATTTATTTTTATGTTTTTTTACACTTTGCAAATTATAAGCAGAATTGAAAATTCTACAGCTTTGAACCTTTTGATATTTTCTGAAGAGGACAGTTTACTTTGTCAAAATTTTTTTATTATTATTTTTTCAAAATATGGTGAACTGACTGCACTTCAGGGTTCAACTAAAAGTACATTTTGCAACAAATAAATAAAAATTTGTATTTAATTAAAATTTTGAAAAAGTATAAGAAAATTTCAATATTTAAAAATCTCCACTACTTTAAATATTAATATTTTTAGATTAATCAGTCACTTTTTTTTCTTTTCAAATGTGTATTACACAATATTGTGCTTCGATTTTTAGATAATTTAATACTGCATTTAATATAATTTATATTACTAAAATACTCAATTCGTGATAAATATGTTTAAAAATATATTAAAAGTAAAAAAAAAAAAGGTTTAATCATCATTTGTAAAAGTGAAAAAATAAGACCAATAAAAAGAAATCTTCATTTATTCTGATAATTATGGAGGAAAGCAGACGATTAAAAAAAGTATTTTTATATGTATTATAAATTTTATCTCATTAAACAGAATATAAAAAATTACACGCTTCTGCTAGGAAAAAAATTTTTGATATGGAAATTTGAATATTCTGGGAAAATCTAATATTTATACATTTTTCATAACACAGACACACGTTTGACATCCTATCTGTTTCTAAGCAATTATATTATTTTTTATAATTTCTCGTTTCAAAATCTACAAAGGATTTAAACCCATATGAATGTAAATAAAATATGCTTATTTAGCTCAGAATTAATATTTTTTAGACACAATATAAAATAAAAAGGCATGTATTGTGATTTATAAGTTGTTTTGTTGTATTTTTGTTTCTTTTTAATGGATTTTGGTGGCGCCATCTAGTGCCGATTCTAAAAATGGCTGCAAAGTGGTTAAAAGATATAGTTTCGAGTATATTTCTGTATTTTATAGTAATGTGCAAGTTTTAATGTGGGAACATTGCTATTTTCGATAAAATATGGATGTTAAAATATTTTAACAACAAATTTACGTAGTCCTATGAGATGGCAAACGGAATCTCATTTTTAAGCATATTTTGAGGCTTCATCCCATCGTCTATTTCGTATTTCAGTTGAATTATGGAACGAGTGTTTTAATTTGATAAAAAAATAGATGTAATCTGTCATTTCTTATTTGTGCAAACGATAACTTATGTTCATGTTGAACTTTGGAGATAAATGTATTTACAGAAAATCGGAAAATTGAAAACTTGAATAATTGGTAACAACTTGCATTTTAACATTACTGCATTAATATTTTATTACTTTTTCGAAGATACGCATTACTTGAATAATCTAATCCTAAAGACGTTTAAAAAATTGCACCCGAAAATTATTTTGTATTATTTATACATATACAAAAAAAGGCAAGTTTTCATTTAGAATGCTATAAAATAAAAAAGCGAGAGGGAAAAAAATCATTATTTCAGGATTGTGCTTAAAATAAAAAACGCGAATAATAATTAATAAAAAAAAGTTCTAGGCGTAAACTAGTTTTGTAGTTTTGTCAATAGAAATATTCGTTTAAAAATTGCAGAAAAAAAATAAATTTTCATGAAAAAATTTAAAAATGTAAATGTAATTTATTAAGAAAATATCAAAAGCTGTAGCAATTTTGTAATAAAAATACTTAAAATTTGTAACGTGTAAAAATACAAAAATAAATAAATAAAAGCTGATGACCGATTCGAACCCGCAACCTTTCGACTTGCAGGCTTGTACGTTACCACAACGCCACTGATTCACATGCGGCGTCTGTACTAATAAGTATTTGAAATATACGCTGAACTTTGACCCCCAATTTCTCAAAAACCAAGGCCCATTTGAAAGAATCCTTTCAGCTGAATAATTAGTAGTATGACCTCTACAACATACTTTGAAATCATCAAAATCTGTGCGCACCATGTTTGGTGGTGCCCTTGTTAGTGTATAAATATAATAGTATAAGTCATACATCTCCGTGAAGATTTTTTCCCGAAACTCCAAAGGGGGCCGTCAACAAATTAAACAAGAATGAATATCTTTTGAATAACCCTGTCAAAACTAATGTAGCAAAAGAGCTCAAACTCTAGATTGTAATTGAATGCCTTATTGTAATAAGCCTTGTTCATTTTTATGCAAATAGCATGCATACTCGCAGAGTAATAAGGGTTTTTATAAAAATGATCCCAAATTTTTCCAAGTTTTTTCCTTATAATTTTCAGAGTTCTTAATATAAAATATTATTTTTTTCAGAAAATATGACAAACAACATTGCACACAATACCCTGTAATCAGAATTAAAAAATAATGAAAATTGTATAAAAAATGAGTTGGTTTGCTAAATAATTTTTTACTGCGCATGCGTCAACGATATCAAAATTTCATTTGCATATCATGTTAGCTAAATGTATAGAGCAACTTTTGTGAAAGTCACAAAATCATAACTTGAAAATTCTGACAATCGTCAATTGAATAAATCGAAAATCCGTTATTCTCAAAATGAAGCAAAAACAAGAGGGGTTGTATCCATATATTCATTGATTAGTGTCAATATAGAATACACAATATGGGATGTACTACTGCATTTGGATAAAATCCCTCATTTTTTTGCTTCATTTTGGAAACAACGGATTTTGTCCTTTTTCTATAGACGATTACTTTCAGAATTTTCAAGCTATGGTTTTGAGACTTTTACAAAAGTTGCTCTATACATTTAGCTAACATAATATGCAAATGAAATTTTGATATCTTTGACGCATGCGCAGTAAAAAATTATATAGTAAACCTACTCATTTTTCATACAATTTTTATTATTTTTTAATTCTGATTACAGGGTACTGTGTGAAATGTTGTTTGTCATATTTTCTGAAACAAATATTATTTTATATTAAGAACTCTGAAAATTATAATGGAAAAACTTGGAAAAATTTGGGACCATTTTTATAAAAACCTTAATTACTCTGCGAGTGTGCATGCTATTTGCATAAAAATGAACACAGTGTATTACAATAAGGCATTCAATCATAATCTAGAGTTTGAGCGCTTTTGCTACATTAGTTTTGACAGGGTTATTCAAAAGATATTCATTCTTTTTTAATTTGTTGACGGTCCCCTATGGTGTTTCGGTAAAAAATCTTCACGGAGATGTATGACGTATACTATTATATTTATACACTAAGAGTTTCGAGATGATTTCTCATGTATTTTTCTAGATATTTAGTAAAATGTCTAAAATCGCAAGTGTCCCATAATCAATAGCAATATAATGTATAAAGCTTGATTCTTTTCCTTTGTTTTAATTAAAATAAACAAATTGGATAATTATCTTGAATTGTTAATTTAAATTATTTCAATGGAAATTTGTCATTTCGGTATAAATTGTAAATATTTAAGTGGCAAGTAAAAAATAATAGGGTTAAAAAAATATTTTTTTCAATCTTATATATTTTAACTCCCCTGCATTTACAAATGTTATGAAGGAAACTCTCTCCTCCTGGGGAAAACCTGAATTTCAAGCCCTGATAGTCAAAGATATATAGTTTCTGAAAAATATATTTCAATACATTTAAAATGTTATAATTGTGTATGAAACATGTTTGCAATTTATTATTTGAGATGGCATTGGATAAAGAAATAAACATTCACCATAACTAAAAGCATATTTAGTACCGGATATCCGAATCCGGCAGGCAAATCGGATATCCGGCAAAATCAGTATCTGGTGCATCCCTATTGTTTATTTCAATAAACAGTCACAAAAATTACTTACCAGTGCCGTGCTGGTAAGTAATTTGGGGAGGGGTGTCACCAAATTTATACTTCCAACGTCATTTTTAGCTTGTCACAAGAAAAAGTTCGAGAAGGGGGCGCCAAATTGAGACTTTGACTCGCTCGCAGTTTCCTCTTCGCATGCTTCGTTCCATACTTAAAAATTTAAGAAAAACAACTACTTACTAGAGATAAAAATTACAGAAAAGGAATTTTAAAATTTTGCTGCGTAAATTTGCACAAAGTTATATATAGATTTTACAACTTACGTTCGTGAATTTTACACTATATGATTTTAAATTCTATAATTTTAAAGTGAAGCATTATAAGTGCATTAAAACAGCAAAAAAAAAAAAAAAAAATCAGAGGATCCACGAAACTCGCTGTGCAGGAATCACTAAACTGCACAAAACTCGTCAACAGCGCAGTCACAAACCTGTGTGTGAGCGCTTCGCAGCCATTAAAACTAAATAAAAACATCAGTGGATCCACGAAACTCGTCAACGCCGCTGTCACTAACGTGTGTATGAGCGCTTCACGCCCATTAAAACTAAAAAACATCAGTGGATCCACGAAACTCTCTGTGCGGGAATCCCTAAAATGCACAAAACTCGTCAACGCCGCAGTCACAAACGTGTGTATGAGCACTTTGTGCCCATTAAAACTAAAAAACCATTAGTGGATCCAGGAAACTTGCTGTGCAGAAATCACTAAACTGCACGAAACTCCTCAACACTGCAGTCACAAACGTGTGTATGAAGGCTTTGCGCCCATTAAAACTTAAAAAAAAATCAGTGAATCCACGAAACTTGCTGTGCGGGAATCGCTAAAATGCACAAAACTCGTCAGCGCCGCAATTTGTAAAACATGCATAAATGCTGTGTGCCCATTAAAACAGAACAAAAAAAATTGCTGGATTCAGAAATCTCACTGTGTGAGAATTCCTAAAATGCACAAAACTTGTCAACCTGCATTAACTAACGACTCTAAAACTGAAAAATTATTCTCTGGATGCTTAAAAGTTGCATTGAAGAAATTTCTAAAATGAACAAAATTGTGGTTATTAATGCAGATATCCAACTATTAAAATCTTTGTAAATTTTTACAAAAATACGGGATAAAATTTTGAAAAATCTGGTTAAACCGATCAAAATTCCTGAACTCAACTGTACACGTGGAAAGAATTCAGAAAACGATCCGGTAACAAGAAAAAGCCATTTATTGCCTTGCCACATTCAATGATGCCAAGTGTCTCGGGTGTTTTAGGATTATGTCTGAAGTATGCAGTATTTACAGTAAAACAATTAAAACAATTACTTACATAATTGTTTTAATGTTTTACTATATTATAAGCATTCATTAACTTCAGTTGCATTATTAATTACAATCAAATTACTGTTTAAAAATGTAAACAAACCCATGACCAGAAATCCACAAAATTCTAAAATCAACACAACCTCTGGTCTCAAGCTGTGCGGATTTGAGGAAGTCTACTGTATTCATTTAATGCAAGCTATTTATTAAGGGATAAAAATCACAATTATTTCTATATTTCTTAAGCAAATAGAAAAAAAAAATCAGGGACTTAATTGTTTGTACAAAAACACTAATTTAGAAGCTTTGTCTACTCCTAATTTATTATGAAGGCTTGAATGAACTACTCGAAAAGAAGAAAATTGTCTTTTTACTCCAGTAGATGAAGCCACGGTTGTTGTTATTTGGTAAATAAATTCAATTTCAATTTCGCTGATTCTCTCTTTACCTCCCATTACATAAAAGGATTTCCGCCAATGCCAATCATAATCTGTCATAATATCAGAAACTTTTTTCTCAAGCAATGGTAATTTTTAGAATGGGCCGTTTTTTGCTTGAAAATGTGCTACAGTGGTGAGAAGATTTAGACAATCTTCTTTAATGAATGCCAAATCTTCATTATTTTTCCTTACATTAAGTTTCATTTCATTTTGATTTAAAAGAAAGAACCTTAATAAAACTCCAGCAAAATGACAGCCATTAATAGTTTGTTCATATCTTGCTTTAAATTTTGTAATTCTATCGTTATCTAATACATTTTCTAACTTTTTGCCCAAATTTTTTTTTTTATGTGTGCATTCATGTGAAATTGCAAAAAATTGATTTAAATCAAATGATTTTTTTAAAAAAATCAGTTGATTTAAATCTAGATTTAAATCTTGATTTAAATCGGTTGATTTAAATCATGCCAACCTGTTTGTACTATGTACAAGTATGATTTTGTTATATAATGTATCTTTGTAGAACAATTTCTATCATTTCTTTTTTACTAGTAAATTACTGAGTCTTTGCAAGAAATTTCAATTTGTCAGGAAAATGCACCTATCTTTTGCAAGAATTCATTATTGGCATTCTTATTTATTCCTAAGGGATTCCCCTTTTTTAGCAACATTAAATATATATTTATGCAGCATAAAACCTTATGAAACTTTTACATGTCAATAATGTATGATATTTCTGGTAATAAAAGAAATACAGTGAAACCTCCAAATAAGGGACACTCCGAATAAGGGACACCTCTATTTAAGGGACAAAAATTCCGGTCCCAGTCCTTTAGTATAGGAAGTGTAATGTATTTACCTCTGAATAAGGGACACTTGAATATGAGATTAATCCTTTCAACTCGGGCATTTCTTACACAAATTTTACTCGGTTGACAACACTTCAAAAAAAAAAAAAAAAAAAAAAAAATTTCAAGTACATAATTTTAAAAAAATCTTTAATTAAATAACAAACATTTCTTTTTCTTTGTTACTGGTGCCAAAGAACAAATTTTGCAAAGAAAAAGGCTGCCCAGTCACACTGGACATGCATTGAAAATGTTAAAGGGGTTGATTTTTGCATTTGAGATAATGAGGCAGTTAAGTTGGTACAGAGGTAAGCAACTCAACTGATGAGCATTTATTTATCCACAATTCAGATGAATTCAGTCATATCCAGGTGGAAAACCTGATTTTAGTGATTGATTCGTAGGTTTATCATTGGGATATCCTGCACCCAGTCCTCCATATTTTCATAGATTTGAGTGCAGGAAAACACAATGGTAAATCTACGAGTCAACCAAAATCAGATCAGTCACCAAATTCAGATTTTTAGGTGTTTTCCACCAAAATAAGACTTAGTTGACCAATTGCGTTTTAACATGCATATTGAACTTTAGCTAATTCTAGAATTTCTAAGATAAAGTGATTGTCTGTGCTGCCACCCCCCATTCTATATTGAAAATTATGAGGAATGACTCTGAAAAGGTAAGAGAAAGAAAAATTGTAAAATAAAGAACTTCACAGATGCTTTAAAGTATACAAAGCAGTTGAATACTGTTTTCGCAAATACTACTTATAATGAAGGACTAAAACTTATAAGTAAGGTAAATGAATGTCTGAAAAGTTTAGCAGTAGAAAAAATTGAAATCTGCAAAACAGTCACTTTTTTATTGATTACTTCACAAGTAAGATTTTTCAAAAATATTGTTGCATTTTTTCCATTATAGAAAGATTTACGTAAAAATACAAATGAACAACTCAACAAATCATTTATTAATTAATAAATTAAAAAAAATATTCTCTAATATTTTTGTGCCTAATTAATATAATTTATAACCCTCGGGTACATTTAAACTTCAATTTTAATATTTTGTTATTTTTTATGTCCTTATGAATGATTAATTTAAAAAAATGTAAAACTCCGAATAAGGGACACCTCTATTTAAGGGACAAAAGTTCCGGTCCCATGGGTGTCCCTTATTCGGAGGTTTCACTGTATCAACATTATCTAGCATTTTTTGTCACTCGAGAAAGTCAGTAAAACTGAATTTATTTTTTAAAATAAAAACCTGTGAACCGCCCATTAAAATTTTTTTATCAGTCATCAAAATACACTTTGAGCTGCCTATTTATGCAATTAGAAGAAAATTGAAGGGGGTTCATTGGGGGAAATCAGCCATTGAAGTTAGACATTTTTTTTAAGTAAAAAAAATGACAAAAAGTCATTTTTTGACAGATTTTTTATTGAATGAGCTTCACAAAAATCTTTTTAAATGGAAGTTTACTTTATTCTGAACAAAACAAAAAAAATTTGAAAGCTCTAGTTTAAATCTGAAAGAAGTTATGGACTTTTAGGTTGTCACATGTACTATTTGGGTGCTGCTTTAAAGCTCATAACTCACAAACCATTTGGTCAATTTCAATATAAATGATATTTTTGGAATCAGCTTTAGAAATTCTACAAATTCACTGAATTTTATCAAAATTGGTGATGGTGGGTGCCATGATCTGGGTGATCTGGCATGGAATGACCCTACCACTACTTTACCAACAAGAATCAAAGCCGCTTATCTGAATTGTCCTGTTAGATCTTACATTCCTAACCCTCTCTGCTGCTTTAAATGCCAGTGATACGGCCACACTAAAACTACCTGTTACGGTTCCCTTACCTGTGCACGCTGTGCAGAAGTTGACCATGATGGTAATTCATGTGAAAAATCAGAATGCTGCATTAACTGCAAGCGTGATCATTCTGCATATTCCCGTTCCTGTCCTAACTGGATATGGGAAAAAGAAATCCTTCCTGTTAAAATATCTCAAAATCTCTCCTATCCTGAAGCTCGTAAAATTGTCGAATCCAGAACCAGGGCCGTAGCTAAGGGGGCGCTATGGGCGGCTCAGCCCCCCCTAAAATATTTTGAGCCTCCCCTGGAAAAGATTCCAAGGTCACTCAATGAATTTCTGTTCCGAAAATTCAAATGAAATTCTGTTCAAAAATCTTAGTTTTGAGAACCTTTCACAATTTTGAAGGATTACTAAATTGTATCTAAAAAAAAATCTTTCAACACTCCCTCATCTTCTTTGTACATATGAAGCTAGCATGATGTTTAATTTTGATCAGCTATACACTCAAAATTTTCATCATCCTATAATTTTCTTAGTATAAAATGAGGTTATTAGAATACTTTTTAATAAGAAACATAGTACCTACAATATGAATATGCGTTACTTTATCTTTCTGTGTCAATGCGAGAGAAAAAAAATTGAGCCCCCCTTACATTCTCTTGAGCCCCCCCTACATTCACTTGAGCCCCCCCCCCCCCCCCCCTATTGTTCACTTCTAGCTACAGCCCTGTCCAGAACTCCATCTGTTAGAATTTCCTACTCCAGTGTACACAAGCAGCAATCAACATCCGTAAGACACATACCCAAACTGATTTCAGATTTCCACCCAGTAAATCAACCTATAGAAATAGGTGAAAACTGGGAAATTCGATTAGTAGCCAGTGGCCGGTAGACCCAGTTTCATTAGTGGCCACTTTTTAAAAATAGATCAAAATGATTTTTTTTTTATTTATTTAGTGGCTAGTGAGTTACAAAGTTACAAATATTTGGTTAAAAATAAAACTGTCATTCCACTGAATCGGAAAATATCAATTAGTGATTAATACTGCAGATAAGTTTATAAGTGATAAACAATATTTAAATATATATTAATGCATTGTATAAAACAAACAAGGAATTTGTATTTTTAAATTTTAAATTTAAAAATATTTTCACATCTTTCTTGGCTATTTTTTTTTTACTTAAAATTGGTGATAATTATTAAGTTTGGCGAGTGTACAGATAAATATAAGTATTCCTTGCTTTGGCTGAGATTTCAAAACTCTGGATGTCTTATTAAGGCAAAATCAGAGAGTGCCAATGTGTAGGTGAGGTGGAGGAAGTCTGCTTGGTGGAAGTAAAGTTAGATGCTAATTTTTGCAGTATTACTCGCCCAAGTGGCAAGTGCTAATTTTGTCCTATATTTTTAAAGTAATTGGCTATAATGTTTCAATCTTTCTTGATACCTACATAAACTTTAATCATAAATAAAATATAAAAAAAATTGTACCAGCCAACTATTACTGGTACAATTAGTGAGCATATGGCAAGAGTGAAAGATTTAAGATACAGCAATGTCCTTAAAATCTCCTTGCATCCAGAGGTAAAAATGGTATAATTTATTTGAAATTCATGTGGAATTAAAATTGATGACTGTATTTTGTAGGAAAAACTATTTCTTGAAAACATAATCTAAATAAACATTTCATGGTAAAAAGCTAAAATATAGAAAATGCAACAAAGTTGCTAAATCTGCTTGCATCCGATAGAAAGAAAGACTTAACCAATTCACTAATTAGATCCAAATAAAATAGAGATGAATATATCCATTAAAAAAGTTGTATTTCACAAAGCAAATTAATAAGATTTTTTAATCGCCGAGTGGCGACTAAGGTGGCGATCGATGGCCGATTTTTAATTTAAAGACTTAACCAATTCACTAATTAGATGCAAACAAAGTAGAGATGAATATATCCATTAAAAAAGTTGTATTTCACAAAGCAAATAAATAAGATTTTTTAATCGCCGAGTGGCGACTAAGGTGGCGATCGATGGCCGGTTTTTAATTTAAAGACTTAACCAGTTCACTAATTAGATGCAAAGTAGAGATGAATATATCCATTAAAAAGCTGTATTTCACAAAGCAAATTAATAAGATTTTTTAATCGCCAAGTGGCGACTAGGGTGGCGATCGATGGCCGATTTTTAATCGCCACTTTTACAACTTTAATCGCCACGTGGCGAGTGGCGACCGTTAATTTATACCTATAACCGTAACACAATCAACCAGCACTCCAATTAAAGAATCTTGTGATGTCTGTCTGGAAACCCACAATTAGAATGTTGGCCACCATCTTCAGAACCTACAAAAATAATTAACTTAGAAAAACGGCGGCAGAAATTGTTAGCCCAATCTACCGAATCATCTAAACTCAAAACAAAGACTGTGACTGATCCATCTCCAAAAAATACTTCTGTTTCGTTTCATCCACATCTAATTTGCAGAGATCTAATACTGGTCGAAATGTTACACCAAGCCAAAAAACTTCTATTCAGAAAGATGGAACCAAGGGTGTTACAAGTCAAAAAAATCCCTCTCGGCTGGGCCTATAGGCGGAGGTAGATTTCGAAGAGTGCTCATTTCAACAACAACAACAAATATATATATATATATATATATATATATATATATTATTAGAGATAAACCCAGTTTAATAACTTCATTTGGCCGTTTATGAAAAATTTTTAATTTCATTTTTCTGCAAAAACTGGGTTTATCAGAATCATCTTAAGAAAAATTCAGCTCAAATGCCCATTTTGACAACATATTTTAAAATAAATTCTGAATTTATTTCAAAAAATCGACCAAAACAGTACATTATACAGTTCCTAAATAACAAGAAATTGTCAGTTGAATGCATTTGAGAAAAAAATTGAATTTAAAAATGAGTCATAAAATAACCGATTTGTTGTTTGAATACATCCTTAATTCATTAATCATGATTGCTTTGGAAAATTTTGTGCGAAATACTCACTTTGACAGCATTTTTAAAAATATATTCTATCTTTATCAAAAAACTGGCCAATGCGTCACGGTATGTAGTTCCTAAATAAGAGGATCTGTAAATTGGATGCGTTTGAGAGCGAAAATGGATTTTAAAACGAGTCATAAAAAACGCAATTTGCTATGTGAAAACTTCCTTAAATTTTCAAATCACGAAGACTTCGGGAAATTCTGTTCAAAATACCCTTTTTGGTAGCCTTTTTCAAAATATATTCTGTCTTTATCAAAAAACCAATCAATGCATCAAATTATATAGTTCCTAAATAAGAGGATCTGTAAGTTGGATGCGTTTGAGAGCAAAAAAAAAAAAAAAAAAATGCAAAGAAAAAGTCAGAAAAAAATGCAATTTCTTTTTTGAACACTTCCTTAAATTTTCAATCGCGATGATTTCGAAAAATTCTGTTCAAAATACCCTTTTTGGTAGCCTTTTTTGAAATATATTCCGTCTTTATCAAAAAACTGACCAACGCATCGCGTTATATAGTTCCTAAATAAGAGGATCTGTAAATTGATGCATTTGAGAACAAAAATGGATTTAAAAACGAGTCAGAAAAAAATGCAATTTCTTATTTGAACTTAAATTTTCAGTCCCGATGACTTTGGGAAATTCTGTTCAAAATACCCTTTTTGGTAGCATTTTTTGAAATATATTCTGTCTTTATCAGAAAATTGACCAGTGCGTCACTTTATACAGTTTTTAAGTAAGAGGATCTACCATTTAGATGCGTTTAAAATTAAAAATGAATTTAAAAATGAGTCAGAATATACGCAGTTTGGATTTGAGGTTTTTTCTCCAACTCCTATTTTTGTTTAATTTCTTTTTGCTATACGAATTGGTCCTATGAAAAACTTGTCAATATAAAAGTTGTAGATATTTTTGAGAAGATGTAAAATAAATTTAATCAGATTTGATATCGTAAAAATTGACTGAGTTATCAATTTTTCTCTTTTTTCACCACCCTTTTTCTTTTTCGTTTTTAATTTTTTTCATGGGTAAAAGTTGATTCTATCAAAAACTTGTAAGTACAAAAGTTTTAGATAATTTTAAGAACATTTACAAAAAATTTTTTTGGACTTGATATCTTGAAAATTGACGAAGTTATGAATTTTTTTCTCTCAAAACCCCTGTTTTTTTCGCCCCTTGAGCCCACTTCTAAATTTATCAAAAATCTGTCATGCATAAGCTTTTGGCCCATTTTTAAGAAGTAATATAAACTTTAAACCGATTCGATATCTACTTTAATTAAGAAGTTATGGCGTTTTTTCGGTTTTCACAAAAATGCCCCCTATTCCGACCCCCTTGGTCCGTTAACGAACTTAGCCAAGATTTTATCCCCTTTGATTTTATGTACCAGTTTGGTGGAGATTGGTGAAGAATTATAGAAGTTATTGTGTCCATAAAAAAGTGAGATAGATATATAGATAGATAGATAGATATATAAACTGATGCGATTGCATTAGGTAGTATTTCATACGAAATCTACCTAATACATCATCTAATACTCTCAGAAGACAGAATTTACAACAAAAACTTTGCCCACAAACCAATAAGAAGAAATCCTCAACCCCAGCTTCTCCACAGTGGAAGACTGTGGGGAAAGGAAAGAAAACCTCTTGCCTTAATTTGTTTATGAAAAATATGAAAGACCCTAAACAATTGTAACAATATGTGGAAGAGGCTATGGAATCAGAGTCATATAGCAGCGACTCAAATGTCGATGATGACAATACAATGTTACAAGAGTTTGGCCCTAATTGACCTAATGGAGTTTTTATTAATTTGTGTTTTAATCAATTTACATTTTATATACACTATGTTGTTTTAATTATGTTCTTGATTGAACAGTTTTTAACTTGTTTCATCTCCTTTAAGATTCCTATTTTACACTCATTGACTGATTTTAATTACAGCTTGACATTGCATTCTTTTATTTTTAATCTTGCTTTTATGTAATATTCACTCATCTTATTCATTGTTTATATTTTATCATTTATTATGAACTTGTACAGTTTCTTGTCTCTTAATGTTTTTATGGTTTTGTTCTCTTTTAATTGGTTTTTATTATACATCTCATTGCTGTCTGATTTTCAATTTTAATTAAGTTTTCATTTCGAGCTTGTCTTGGTGCAGCATGTACCCAAAGGGACCTTGTGCCATAAAACCCCATCCAACCAACCATCAGACTTTCTGCTCATTAAAAAAAAAACACCCTTTTTTTCATAATGCTCGTAAAATGTAGAAGAAAAATAAGAATGTTTTTTGATCAAAAATATCATGTCCATGTGACATTCATATTGTAGGCAGAATGTGGTCTGCCTGCAAAAATTGATTGGTCAGACCTTTGGTACGAGTGCATAGAGATCTGCATGGGCCGGAACCCGTAGGAAGGTTATTTCGGCCCGGCCCGTTGTAAAACTCAAAAGTACGGCCCGGGCCCGGCCTATACAAAAATCAGCGAAAACAGGCACGGCCCGTTACAATTTCTACAATTTCTAAAAAATTCAGATTTTTATCATATAACTAAGATTTTTTTAAAGAATACTTCATACATATCTATGGAATGATTTTACAGTATATTTTACAGCAAATACACATTAACAACATTGATGATTACTTAGATTCTTAGGCTTACAACATTCGAATAAAGATTCATTAAAAAATTAATATGGCTTAGAATAAAAGAAAGCTAAAAACAGCGTTAATTTTGAAGCTGTTTAATAAAAGAAAGTTTATAAATATATTTCTATATCATTTTGTTATAGATTTCAAATCCAAATTCATTCTTAAATTCAAAGAAGCTCCTTTCTGATACATTTCTAAATTAATTTTTTTCCCCCAGAAATGCATAAGATTAGCAGATATCTTTATTCAGAAACTATATAATCAAATGGCGTTATCCATTTTTTGATACAAGCAATTTAAGAATACTGCAAACAAATAAAATACTGTCATAATTAGCGTTTTGAATAGAATTTCCAGAAGCAATAGCAAGGGAAGGGAGAAAAACCTGCAATCATTTGAGAAACTATTATATCTCAACAAGGTTATACAAGTATTTTATTTACCAAAAATGAAAAATGCTATTCGATTCCAAATCATTTCAATAGTTAGGCTTATCACTTTTATACTTTTACAGTTTAAAATTAATCAGAAAATGTGTGAAACTTTTGCATTATTGAGAAATTAATTAAAAAATCATCAAGAAATATATATCCGAAGTCTAAGCTAACATAAGTTCTTTTTCATTATTAATAATTTTACAAATCATGTTTTCTGCCTATAATTAAGTCTAGTACTGGTCCAGCCAGCCTTTATGTAGAAAAATAATGCAAGCGTGATCTCGGACCGGCATGAGTCAGCTAAAAAAATATTAAAACGGGTTACACAATATAATTCTCCGATGCCGATACACTGTGCATTTTTATATTGATGCTGTCAAAATAGTATGGCCACATTTATACTTATTTTCGTTAAAACCATTTTCGTTGAAAGTAGCTCACATTTTATAGTTTCTGCTTAAATCTTCAGAACGGGCCGGTAGGCCCAAAATTTTTTTTTATCAGCCTGGCCCGGTCCGTCTGATTTTTTTTTTGCCGGCCTGGCCCGTTGAAAAAACTATTCTAAATCTGCCGGGCCGGGCTGGGTATGGGCCACGGACCGTGCAGACCTCTACGAGTGCACCATTCTAGTATTAAAATGTGCAACTTGCAGAAATTAAGACAATTTAGGGTCATTCCACGATGTTTTATAACGTCAGTCATGAAGATTATAACTGCAAAATTGTTGTCCACCGTTATTTTCAAAAAGTTTTCTTGGCTTTATTCAATTAATGAGGTATCCCTGATGAAAAAACTTTTTTAAAATAACGGTAGACAACAATTTCACAGTTATAATCTTCATGACTGACGTTACAAAACATCATGGAATGACCCTTTACAATTGTGCTCATTACCTGTAGCCACTAATATTGAGTTGTAGAATATTGAGTTGTAGATGGTGTTTATTAAAATATTTTTCTTTTCAGGTTTTAGTTAAATATCCTCGTCAACAAAAGTCATATTCTACATCAGCTTCTAGGTTTGTAAAATTGCATATTAAATCTTAACATAGTTAGCTTTCAATTTGTTGTATAACTTATTTTTTTTCTTAAATATTAAGCTCAAGAACTGCCTTCCCTTTTTTAAAAAGAATTCTAATACTTTAATAACATTATATATACATAATGACTTATTAAATTTTCAGATAATCTTAGAATTATAGTTCAAAGACCATTAAACAAGGATTCAAAACATAAATTCAGGCAGAGATAATAATTCTAGTCATTGAGATACATACTGTTAGCTAAATATGTGGTCATTTCAAGATCTCTAATCAACATTTTACTTTTTTGAATCAAAAATAGATAAATTATGTATTACCTTTTTTTCTACTTCTCTGCAGAAAAAAAAAATTATATGAATTGCATACGAAAGAATATTATTGAGTTATAATAAAATTTTAATGAAATTAACAAAGAAATATATAAACTGCTCAAAAGCAGAAAAAAAAAAAAAAAAAACTAGTCGGATGAGGCAATCCGAAAACGTTCTACAGTAGACTCCCTCAAATCCGCACAGCTTGGGATCAGAGGTTTTGCGGATTTTAGAATTTTGCGGATTTCTGGTCATTGCTTTGTTTACATAAAAAAAATAATTTGAATGTAATTGATAATGAAATCAAAAGTATAATGAATGCATACAATATACTAAAATGTTAAAAAAAAGTAATAAACTAAAATAAGAAAAATTTAGATATTTTTAAAAATGATTAAAATACTAAAAGGAAAGGTAAAGTTAATAATCAATAACATAGGAGCCGACTTTGGTCCCAAAGCTGGGTCTGCCAAAAAAGTGGAATTCTTTTAAGTCCGATTCTTAAACATTTTCATGTGAATCCTGAAAAATCAAAAACACTTTTTTTTTTCGTCTTCTGAGATTTTCTCACTCTTTTTCTGTCCTCAAGAATTTTAAAAAGGCAAAATTCCGTCCTGTTGGACAGAAAACTTGCACCCTTGATCACAATACATATGTGACAGTCAACTGATTTGATTCGCCAATAATCAATGTAATAGTGAATAAAAATGAAAAAAAAAAAAAAAAAAAAAAAGATCAACAATTTATGCAAATACTATCCGCAATTTTAAACTGAAAGTTTATATTTTGAGTCCATGATTCTGATTTAATGTTTTTTTACACAGCAATCTTTCCTAGTTGTGCAGTGCACATTTTCTCATGCTTTACTCAAAATATCAGTTAATAAATATGGCAAGCTAATCGTGATTTTTTTTTTTCAAGATCTTTTGTCGAAATTTGCATTTTCTCGCGATCTTTTGCCGAAATTTGCATAGTCCCCGCGATCTTTTGCCGAAATTACCGTTTTTTCGCGATGCTTGGTCGAAACTCGCGTTTTTCCCACGATTTTTTGCGCTTTCCCTGCTATTTTTTTGACGAAATTCGCGTCGTTTTCAATGATTTATTGCCGAAATTCGAATTTTTCCGCGATCCTTTGCCGCTATTTACGTTTTTCTCGTGATCTTTTTCCGAAATTTGCATTTTCCCCAAGATTTTTTGAGAGAAAAATTTCTTTTTCTTTGTTATTTTTAAACGAAATTAGAAATTTTCCGTTATTCTTTACGTTTTCCAGCAATTTTTTGACGAAAGTTGCGTCTTATCCGCGATATTTTGCCAAAATTTGCGATTTTTCTGGGGTTTCTTAATAAAATTCGCGATTTTCCTTTGATCTTTTGCCGAAATTTGCGTTTTTATCGTGATCTTAAGTTGAAATTTACATTTTTCTCGCAACCTTTTGCCGAAATTCGTGTTTTTCCCACGATTCTTTGATAAAATTTCTTTTTTCACTGCTATCTTTGAACGAAAATTTGAGTTTTTTTTCGCGATTCTTTGCGTTTATCCTGCTATTTTTTGACGAAATTAGTATCTTTTTCCTTAATCTTTTGCCGCAATTCGAATTTTTCCGCGATCTTTTGCCGCAATTTACGTTTTTTTCGCTATCTTTTTCCGAAATTTGCATTTCCCCCAAGATTTTTTGAAAGAGAAATAGCTTTTTCTCTGCTATCTTTGGACGAAATTAGAGTTTTTTCCGCTGATTCTTTGCGTTTTTCCCGCTTTTTTTTAACGATGCGTCTTTTCTGCAATCTTTGCCAAAATTTGCTATTTTCCTGAGGTTTTTTTGTTAAAATTCGCGATTTATCTCTGATCTTTTGCCTAAATTTGCGTTTTTCTCGCGATCTTCAGTCGAAATTTGCATTTTCCCTCGCAATCCTTGCCTAAATTCACGTTTTCCCCATAATTCTTTGATAAAATTTGTTTTTTCCCTTCTATCTTTGAGTGAAATTTGAGTTTTTTCCGCGATTCTTTGCGTTTTTTCTGCCATTTTTTGACGAAATTAGTGTTTTTTTAACGTGATTTTTTGCCAAAATTCGAATTTTTCCGCGATCTTTTGCCACAACTTACGTTTTTCTCGCGATCTTTTTCCAAAATTTGCATTTTCCCCAAGATTTTTTGAAAGAAAAATACTTTTTTCTCTGCTATTTTTGAACGAAATTAGTTTTTCCCCCTTGTCTTCGCGTTTTTCCGCTATTTTTTTTTAACGAAATTTGCGTCTTTTCCGCGATTTTTTTCCAAAATTTGCGATTTTTCTGAAGTTTTTTGCTAGAATTCGCAATTTTCCTCTGATCTTTTGCTAAAATTTGCGTTTTTCTCGTGATCTTTAGCCGAAATTTGCATTTTCCTCGCGACCTTTTGCCGAAATTCGCGTTTTTCTCACGATTCTTTGACAGAATTCGCTTTTTTCCTACTATCTTTGGTCTTTTGCGCGATCTTTGGCCAAAATTCACTATTTTCTCGAGACTTTTTGAAAAATTCGGCCGATTTTGCGGGGGTATTTTTCTGCGGATTTTTTTTTTCTATTAAGAATTCATTTTTCTCGCTATTATTTGAAAAATTCATATTTTTCTGCGATCTTTTGCGAAAATCCACATTTTTCTCTCGATTCTTTGACAGATTTTGCGTTTTGCGCCACTTTCTTAGAAAATAAATCGCATTTTTTCTGTGATTCGTGAACATAATGCTCGTTTTTCACGCTACTTTTTGACGAAATTTTCAAAGATCTTTTGACGATTTTCATGTATTTTTTCACGATCCTTCCACAAAACTGATGTTTTTTCGCAACCTTTTCATGAAATAGACATTTTCCCACGATCTTTTGATGAAATTAGCATTTTCCCCCCGCTATTCTTCGACACTTTTCACGTTTATTACCCAATGTTTTGACGAATTTTGAGTTTTTTCGCGGTCTTATGTCCGAATTTTCGGATTGAAGGTCGATTTTTTTTTAAATTTCGGAACAAATTAGTCCCGCAAAAAATCGTAAAATCGCTCAACCGCGAAAAAATCTCATGCTTGCATTTTTAAGGGTCTGCCAAGATATTGCAAGGTCTGCAGATATTTCTCAGGGTCTGCGCGGCAGACCCGCAGACCCGGAAGTCGGCGCCACTGATCAATAATGTACAATTAAATATTCATTATAAAAGAGGAAATGTGTTTTTCCTAAATTATTCAATGAAACTTGCCTCATAAAGGTACATTACTAATTCACATCAGGATCATAAAATAATGAAACTTTATTTCAGGTTTAGCCAGACCTTATAACTAAAAAAGCTTGATTAATATATATAAATATATTTGGTAAGATTGTGATTACCAATGATATTAGCAATATCTTTATTTTTTCAGAAATAAATTATTCTTTCTTCATTTTTACATGAATTCAATAACCTTAACAAAAATTATAAATTAAAAAATGTATGGAATTGATATAAAACTGAAAAAATCAATTTTTGCACCTACATCTGGACTGAACGTTTCATTGCTTACATCCGTAAAATATGTGCGGATTTTAGAGAGTTGTGGATTTTAGGAGTGCGGATTTGAGGGAGTCTACTGTATCTTATGCATGGTAGTACTTCCTGAAAAATGCAAAATAGCAGCACACTGGTTAGGTAGTACCAAAAGCTAGTCAGCATCAACTTATGTCAACTTATTACTGAATCTCAGGTTTGATGAAAATCCATGGATAAGTTTTCGAAATAGAGCTAGTGCAAAATCTTAAAAAAAAAAAAAAAAAAAAAAAAAAAATCTGCATAACAGTGCCAGATGTTGGGTGATGTACACCAAAAACTAATCAGGATCAATTTTTTATCGGATTTTAACTAAATCTGAAAATCTACACATTAGTTCTTGAAATACATATATTGCGAAATTGTGAAAAATGCAGCATAGCAGCGCCGTTTGTAGGGCGATTTACAGTCCTGGACAAAATTATAAACTCAGAAAAATTTTAATTTGTTTGCATCATAATATAAATAAGATTAGTTTTACGTTAATAAAATAATCATGAATATTGATAATAAGACATCTAAAATTAATGTAACTTATAAATAAAATGAAGTAAGTAATTTAAATAATAAAATACATAACTTAAAAAAAAAATATCATTATGTGAAACCTGGACAAAATTATAAACTCAAAGTTATGATTTTCTATATTCTGGCCCATTTGATATAAATAAATACAATTTGTGATAAAAACTAATAAATGCAGTCATTATGAATCAATACATTTCAATACATCAATTCGTGTTTGATTTTTTTTCATAAAATGGCATTATATGAAACCTGGACAAAATTATGAACTCAAAATTATGAATTTCTACAATCTACTATTTTTGATATAAATAAATGCGTTTTGTAATAATAAACTAATAAATGGAGCTATTAGGGATGAATATATTTGAATACATCAATGCATTTTTATAATTTTTAGTTAAAAGATTTTGTTAAATATGGTTTATTAATATGGTTTTTATATACAAGATGGAGTGGTCGACTTCCAGAGATACAGAAAGAAATCGAAAATATATGTTACGGACAGCATTTAGTACTGGAGCTTCTTCTAGCCGAATTGAAAATACTTTAAAGCTAAACGTAAGCACCCGAATTGTCATACGAATTCTTCAATAAGCGCCGAATATGAAATGGAAGAAAATGAAAGCTGATCCAAAACTTGAGCCCTATCACATGAAACCGAGATTTTATTTTGCACAACAGCACGTGTCATGAACAACATAGTGAGGCACAATCATCTGGTCAGACGAAAAGAAGTTTAATTTAGATGGCCCAGGCGGGATAAGATACTATTGGAACAATATCAAGCCTGAAGAACGGTATATCTTTAGTCGAAACTTTGGTGAACAATCAGTGATGGTATGGGCTGGTTTTTCTCAGAATGGTAAAATTGCTCTGGATTTTCTTAATTGAAAACCAAAAGGAGAAGACTACCAATTAATGCTGGGCGATAATCTTTTGCCATATGCACCGTTGATCGCTGGTGAAAACTGGGAATTTCTGCAAGATAATGCAGCAATACACTCTGCAAAAGCAGAAAAGAGTGGCTGCAGCGCTGGTATGTAAATATCTTGAATTGACCAGCAAGGAGCCCTGATCTAAACCCCATTATAAATTACTGGAGTGCAATCGTTCGAATAATCTATTGCGATGTACGTCAATATCAAAACACAAATGATTTTAATATGGCTATATTTTCAGCCTGGAACCAGTTATCTATGGAGCAGTTGGAAAAAATTGTTCAATCTATGCCGAGTCGCATATTCGAAGTCATTCAGAAAAATGGCGGTTCAACACGTTTTTGAATGTATGCATTGTTACTTTGCACCAGGATTCAAAAGTAAGTTCACTTCTTAAACTCTATAATTTTATGTTTTCAAGTTACACATGTACTATATTTATATTTTACTCATATTTTTTGAAAAAATATATATATAAATACATTGATGTATTGAAATATATTTATCCCGAATAACTCCATTTATTAATTTATTATCACGAAATGCGTTTCTTTATATCAAAAATACCAGAGTGTAGAAATTCATAATTTTGAGTTTATAATTATGTCCAGGTTTCGTATAATGTTATTTTACGAGAAAAATTAAAATATGCATTGATGTATTGAAATGTATTGATGCATAATGACTCCAATTATTAGTTTCTTATCACAAAATGCATTTATTTATATCAAATATGCCAGAATATAGAAATTTATAACTTTTAGTTTATAATTTTGTCCAGGTTTCACATAATGTTATTTTTTTTAAGTTATGTATTTTTTTATTTAAATTACTTACTCCATTTTATTTATGAGTTATATTAAATTTAGATGTCTTATTACAAATATTCATCATTATTTTATTTATATAAAGCTAAGCTTATTTATATTATGATGTAAACAAATAAAAAAAATTCTGAGTTTATAATTTTGTCCAGGAGTGTACATCAGAAACTAAGCAACACTAATCTATATCAGGGACTAACTGAATCTGAAGTTTTAGAAAATTTTGTGCATTAGTTCTTGCGATAGAGCTATTGCGTAATCATGAATAATGCACCATGGTAGTGTCAGCTGAGCGATTTGCACCAAAACATAATCAGCACCATGTCATATCAAGTAGTAATTAAATATAAAGTTTTATAAAAACCATGTCCTAGTTCTTGAGGTATGGCTACTGTGGAAATTGTAAATAATGAAGCATAGCAGTCCCGTGGCAGAAACACGGCGACATAGTCGCGGACACAGAAATATCTTGCGGACAGTTTTTGTCTGTACTAAAGAAATCAATTAAAAAAATTTGTCCGCAACTTTCAGACATTTTTTGTCCACAACTGTCGGACACTTTTTGTCTGCCATTGTTGGATACTTTTTGTCTGCACTAACGAAAATTTTTAAAAAATTGTCCAAAACTTTCGGACATTTTTTTTCTTTCGGCAGTACGCAGCTGTTCTCCTGATCCGGACGTCAAATTCCCGCCTCTCTCGCCAATTCATTCCTGCTTTCTTCAGCGCTGCAGCCGCTAATATGAACAGCTGTCTTTGTGAAGAACGCGTGCTTAGAACGGTGTCCTGGGATAATGTTTTTTGTGCTGTGTGTGATTCTAAAATGGTAAAAAAAAAAAGAGCACACATTTTTAAAGACGCCATCCTGGTCAAAGTATGACTGGAAATTATTTAAAAAAGTGGAAGATTCTAATTCCAAAAAAGAACAAATCAGCTCTGAATTTGATGAGTATCACGATCAGGAAAATATCTTGGAAAATAATAAGAACAATGGAAACTAGAATACTGCAATAATGAAGATATATCGCCAAATGATTTCTTTATGATCGAGCTGTGAAACGAGCAAGATATGGCGATGAAAAGTCTGCAACTCTAACTGATGTTCTACAAGCAGTAAAGAATAAATGTTACATAATTTATATTTACTTATTGTTAGTATACAGTACGGTACATAATTTATTTGAAAATTAGGGCATCCATAAAAAACTCATCACTGAGTAATAGCAAAGAAAAATGAGATATCTATCTGCCATTTGTTTTGCTTATTTAAATGCTTTGTTTATTCAAGCATTTAAGTTGGAAGTCAAGTAGATTATATTTAAACAGAAATAGTGCATATATATAGTCATGAAATATTTTTGCTGAAATTATCATTTTTCGTACTAAACATTATCAATGGAAAGCTTATCTCATTAGCGACAGAGTTCTTTGTTCTAAATAAACAAACCACAAGTCGTTATCAACTTTTTTTTTTCTAGCAAGTGAGCTTTTTTGCCATTGGGAATAATTTTCTTAAAACTTATTATATTTTAATAAAAATTTGGTACACAACCTAATTTATTATTATTATAACTTGTTGAAAATTTGAACGAAATCGTACAACTAACAACTGAAATATATATATTTTTTTAATCACATCTGCAATTCAGCGAAAAAACTTTAAAAAATGTTAGGCTAAAAATCAAAACCAGATTATTTTTTTCCCGCAATTCTTCGACGAAATTGCGTTTTTTCCCCGTGATCAGGAATGCAATTTTTCTAATGCTGATTTATTAATTGAGGTTTTTGGACTTTTTTTTTATATGTCATTATCGTAAGCAATAATAGAATGTACTGTTTATAGGAAAGAATTTAGATCCAACAGTACCATTTCGTTTGATAGCAACTCACCTTTCTCATATAAAATAGCTGCCTACAGATTTTACCTAAAACGTACCTTTGAAATTTGTTCGGACAAATTCCTACAAAATGAAATTAATATAGTTAGACGCACTGCTTACAATAATGTCCCCCCCCCCCCCCCCCGATTATATTAATAAATTACTTAAGCAAATTAAAAAACCTAAGCAAGAGAAATCATGTTACTCAGATAATGTTATATATTGTAAATTTGATTATATTCCGCAACTATATGAAAGATTAAAATACGCATTGATGAAATATAAGTTTAATAGCTAAACCTCCAACTAAGTTAAACGATTTAATTCATAAGAAAATTTAAAATTACATTTATTTTCTTAAAAGGTGAAGATAAAAAGATTAAAAACAACAGATGTTAAATGTCCCGAGATCTGTCGGACATACACATGTCCATTCTCAAGGGTAGCCATGAACTGGATGAGAAAACTAAAATTGACGGAGATACAAAGCAAAACATTAACATGCATGTGTAGGAATTGAGCCGCTCTATTTTCTTCAAAGGGGGGGGGGGGAGGAATTCATGTAGAACTTTCAGCAGTTAATCTTCTAGAAGTGCCCAGGATATTGTGCCATATTGCAGGAATATTATAAGAAAGGCTGTCGTTGCATGTATTATAATTATTACATAAAATTTCTATTGATTCCCAGATTATTGAAAGATAGTAGTTGGAAGCTTGAAAGATAATTTTTGCTTTATCGAAATTTATTTTTGTTTTCTTTCTGATTTAATCTAGATAATGCTGTACTTGGTTTATTGAATTTGATATCTGATAAATGTTCCCTCAATCTCTCACTAAATCTCCGGGTTGTCATGCCAATGTAAAATAAATTTTCATGATGCTCATTACTGAATGGGATTATATATACACCTGATTTGTCAGAATTCTGTATTGGGTCAATTTTCCTATGAATTAAATCCTTTAACTTAGATGGAGGTTTAGCTATTAAACTTATATTTCATCAATGCGTATTTTAATCTTTCATATAGTTGCGGAATATAATCAAATTTACAATATATAACATTATCTGAGTAACATGATTTCTCTTGCTTAGGTTTTTTAATTTGCTTAAGTAATTTATTAATATAATCGGGGGGGGGGGGGACCATTATCGTAAGCAATAATAGAATGTACTGTTTATAGGAAAGAATTTAGATCCAACAGTACCATTTCGTTTGATAGCAGCTCATCTTTCTCATATAAAACAGCTGCCTACAGATTTTACCTAAAACGTGCCTTTGAAATTTGTTCGGACAAATTCCTACAAAATGAAATTAATATAGTTAGACGCACTGCTTACGATAATGGTCCCCCCCCCCCTCCCCCCCGATTATATTAATAAATCACTTAAGCAAATTAAAAAACCTAAGCAAGAGAAATCATGTTACTCAGATAATGTTATATATTGTAAATTTGATTATATTCCGCAACTATATGAAAGATTAAAATACGCATTGATGAAATATAAGTTTAATAGCTAAACCTCCAACTAAGTTAAAGGATTTAATTCATAAGAAAATTAACCCAATACAGAATTCTGACAAATCAGGTGTATATATAATCCCATTCAGTAATGAGCAACATGAAAATTTATTTTACATTGGCATGACAACCTGGCGATTTAGTGAGAGATTGAGGGAACATTTATCAGACATCAAATTCAATAAACCAAGTACAGCATTATCTAGATTAAATCAGAAAGAAAACATAAAAATAAATTTCGATAAAGCAAAAATTATCTTTCAAGCTTCCAACTACTATCTTTCAATAATCCGGGAATCAATAGAAATTTTATGTAATAATTATAATACATGTAACGACAGCCTTTCTTATAATATTCCTGCAATATGGCACAATATCCTGGGCATTTCTAGAAGATTAACTGCTGAAAGTTCTACATGAATTCCTCCCCCCCCTCCCCTTTAAAGAAAATAGACCGGCCCAATTCTTGCACGTGCGTGTTAATGTTTTGCTTTGTATCTCCGTCAATTTTAGTTTTCTCATCCAGTTCATGGCTACCCTTGAGAATGGACATGTGCGTGTCCGAAAGATCTCGGGACATTTAACTTCTGTTGTTTTTAATCTTTTTATCTTCACCTTTTAAAAAAATAAATGTAATTTTAAATTTATATCATCATTGTTTGACAATTTGAACAGTATTGATGACTGTATAGTATTTAGTAATAGCAATAGCTGTTTCATTTTTTGTAATAATAAAGAAATAAAAATAAAGTGTGTATGATAAGAAATTCATTGATATAGAAGTGGAATTTGCACAGGATTTGAATGTCAAACAATCTCTAAAAGTCATATATACTATCACAGGTTTCTCCAGACTTTTCTTACAATGCCCTATTTTTGGGAAAACTGCATATCTGTTAAATACATTGAATGCGTCTTATTTCTAAAAAAATGAAACAAGTTTTTAAGTCTCTGGATTTGCAGGACCTAGGATTTCAGAAGCCTAGCAACATCATTGTGAAGAAATGACCCTGAAGTTAATTCTACCACCAACAATTCAAAAATCCATTTCAAACCTTGAGCACTTTGCCTGCAACAATAAGTTTGTTGCATTTCTGAATTTATTTATGTCAGTATCTGGAGGAAGGAAATTTTTTATAGACAGAAAAAACTTCTTAAAAACACCATAATTTTTGTTTTTTAATTTATTAGGCTTTTTGAAAGACCCCAGTCTTTCTTTGTCAGGCACAAAGAAGACGTGCATATATTATAAAGAAACAGCATGACTGAAATGAAAGAAAGTGGGAAAGGGTACAAGCTAAAGGGCGGGGGGCAGCAGCCAGTAGGAAAGCAGAAGGCAACAGCCAATCACAGAAGAGTATAATTAGAGAACATACACAATATAAAAGGGGAATAAGTAAACAAATTAGTAAAAGGAAATAAAATAAAATTATAATAAAATAAAAATACACACATATAAGAGTACAAATATACATATATATATATATATAAAAGCCTAATATTAATTACAGTAGTCTCTCTCAAACTTGGGACCAAAGGTTGTGCAGATTTTAGAATTTTGTGGATTTCTGGTCATTGTTTTGTGTACATCTTTTTAACAGTTATTTGAATGTAATTAATAATGAAATTTCAGCTATAAAGAATGCTTACAATATAATAAAATATTAAACTAAGTAATAATTAAAATAATACAGTACAGAACCATTTATCCGGAATGGTTGGGGTCAAATGTATTCTGGATAACTGGTTTTTCCGGTTAATTGGTTGGGCATTAAAAGCAGCATCCATTTAAGTTTTATGGAATATAAGTAGTTGTGGTATTACTTCTAATTTTAAATTAACCCATTTTAGGGCAAGCACAGAAATTTTATAAAATGTAGCATTATTTTTATTGAAATATGCTTAAATTACATACATTAAGACACAAAAAAGATTCGTGCATGAAAAATAATATTTTATATAATAATATAAAATATTATTTCTTATAATGAATAATATGAATATGAATAATATTTTTATGACTTTTGTTTTATTCTTATTTCATATACAGAATTTGCAACTTTAATCTATTTTAAAAACATATAATTCATTTCAATTGGAATAATAATATATTTTTAAAAAGTCGAATTTGTCAAAGGCGTTTCAAATTAAAACTCTAGCGTATTTTGAAAATTTTTTAAGAGAAAGTGTTTACTCCAATTGAATTACTAATATTTTATGGATGTCTTCAAAAGCCTTAAAAAATAGAAGAAAAATAAAATTCTTGAAAAAAATGTGTCAGAGTGTTAAAAAAAAAAAATATTTATCGAAATGTTTCGTATACGAACCTTTGGCCGAAAATGGGTTAATTATTAGATATCTTGAACTAAGAATCAGATGCAAGTAAGATCAAATGTTAGGAGCTTGAAAGAAGGTAATTTAATGAAAGAAGATAATTTTGAGAATTCCTTGGGAACAAAAATTCTTCTGTTTTTTCTGCATAAAAATGAAAACATGTATAACATAACTATATATGTTTCTATTTCAAATACTAGATGCTGTTATCAAACTATACAATTGTAACAATGCATATGTCAAACTGGCAAGGTACGATACTTTTTTCTACAAAGATTTTAACGTCAATCTATTAGAAATACCATTCCGAATAACTGGTTTTCCGGTTAACTGGTTTCCGGATAAATGGTTTCATACTGTAATAATTTACATATTTTTAAAAATGATTAAAGTATTAAAAACAAAGGTCAAGTTAATAATGTATCATTAAATATTCAGTATAAAAATTAAGTGTATTTTTCCTAAATTATTCAATGAAACTTGCCTCATAAAGGTACATTACTATATAACATTAAAATCATAAAGTAAGGAAGTTTTATTTCAGGTTTAGCCATATTTAATAATAAAAAAAGCTTAATATTCATAAATATATTTAATAAGAAGATTGTAATCACCAGTTGTATCAATAATATCTTGATTTTTTTCAAAAATAAATGTATTCTTCCCTCATGGAAAAAACGTGAATTCAGTAATATAACAAAAGTTACAAATTAATATATATGAAATTGATATAAAAGTAAAAAAAGTCAAATTTTGTCTCTGTTTCATTGTTTACATCTGTAAATTATGTGCAGATTTTAGGGTTGTGGATTTGAGAGTGTCTACTGTAATACAAAAAGTTGGTAATACAAAAATATGGTAGTACTGAAAAGGTTTCTCCAAGCTATGAAGAATATTTTAAAATCATATTTATCATTAACAATTTCAATTTCACAATTTAAAATAACTAGCTAAATTTTCAAGAAAATCAAATTCAGCAATATTATTGGCATTAAAGATTAGCATTTAAAAAATTAAAACTGTGGCCTGAATTCCCAGAGTGTTTGACAACAGAAGATTTAGAAATTTCTTGATTAATGATATAACAAGAGTGTTCTTTTAAGTAGATTTTGAGATTTCATTTAGTTTGACCAATGTAAGATAAATCACAGCCATTACAAGGAACATTATAAATTCTCTATTTATGAAGATCAAAAACAGGAGATCTAGTGGAAGGAAATTTGAATTTATTGACAGGTTTAAAGATAATGTTAAAATTGAAAAGTCTTGAAACATTAGCTATTTTGAAATATAAAGGTGAATAAAAAGAGGAGGATGACAAAATTATCAGATTGGCACGGTTTAAACCAATCTGTTTTAACCATGGTTTAAACCAATCTGTTTTAACCATGGTTTAAACCAATCGGTTTTAACCATGGTTTAAACCAATTGGTTTTATTCTTTAAAAAAGAAAAAAAAAAAGACAATTTTTTTAAAAATCTACTAACATTTTTCTTTTTTCTTTATAATTTACGTGTTTCAGGTTATTTATGGGATATAAATAATTTCTACTTTTAACAATTATTTCGGCATTAAGCATTAGCTATAGCGGATTTTGGTCCATTTTTTTACGTATAGGATTAAAATTATGCGTTAGTGAACATATCTATTGCTCTAAAGAAAAAGCTTCAAACATGTGAATTGATCAAAGATAAAGTTTTAAAATATTCAATATTTAGTTTAAATTATTTTAATTTTAAAAAAATGTAGATTATTTAGCTCAATTAATATAACGTGATTTTTAAGATTTTGCTCAAGCTGTAAAAGAAATTTTTCTTGATTACGAGAGATTATCTTTCAAAATTAAACTCAAAATATGAAGTCTAATAAGACAGTATTCAAAGATTGGATGCTAGTAATACCATTTTAATAATAACAATCTTTTTTTTTTTTTTCCTGTTATCTGTTGAATTTAATGACCAAAAATGTTGATTTCAAATTTTCACTCAAAAAGTCAACTTTGTGAAATCCACAATTCTTGTTACATATTGCAATGTTAACAATGAAAATTGTCATTAATAGTTACACTATCAGTTAAATTTGGTATTTTTTTTTCTATAATCAATTTTTTGATGAATTAGTATTTAATTATAATTTGGATATAACCATTTAAATTTCTTTGAGTAACAAAATTTCATCTTGGAGCAAGAAGTAATGGATATTCATAGACTACAGAAAATAAAAATTGACAACAAAGCAAAACTGAAACAACCATTGTGTTGTGTCAATGTTTAAAATATTGAATAATCAATAATATATGTACTATACGAAATTTAAATTTTCTTTAACCTTAGTTATTAAATATATTATGTTTTTATTTCCCATTGTAATTTTTGTTCAGTTGATTCTAATTTATGGTCAGACTTTAAAAAATAAAATGTAAACAAAGGGATGATCTATAATCCACCAAAATGTATAACCCACCAAACCCTCAGTTCCTAAGTGTGCAGATTTCACAGAGTTGACTGTGTTTGAATAACTGTGGAAAAGAATATTATGTTTATCAAATACATTAAAATGTTTATAAACAGTATTTTGATTATTAATTATAAAGATTTTCAGAGTATCAATGTTTTACTTTGTAGAGCAGCGTATTCTTTGAACATAAAACTGTTTCCTAATGCTGTTTAAATAACTTTTTTTAAATACATAAATTCACTGTTATATTCACTGTTTAAATACATGCATATGTAATAAATATGCATGCATATTTATTACATATGCATGGCTGTTTAAAAAAAATCATAGCATTAAATTGACGTGACTAGGTTTTGTAATAGCTTAAGCTCCTTTGGTTTTACATAATTATACAGTTTTAAAACATTGAATTATTTTTAAAAGTCTGGTTAGAATTCATAAAAGTTCAGTAATTCAATGAAAATTTATTAATTCTCTTATCCTCGATTACAAATCATTTTTCAACATGTTGCCAGAAATGTGGTACAAAAATTAAATTTTTTCAACATTTTGCGTAAGAATTGGGAAGGGGGGGATCATTCTGTTCATGAGTATCTACAGTATATAATTTTATGTTCTTGTCTAATCAGGCAGTAATATTCTATGTGAAAGCATCTTTTATGATAATGATATCAGGTATGAAAATCTTATGCGGCTTTATTTCTTATTTTGACAGCTTCAAATAATTGCCATTGTAGTAGTGTAGTCAAAGTACAGAGTGCTCATAAAATAACTTCCCCAATTTATGAATCCCTAGCAGCCTAACCGCTCAACCAATCAAAAAGAAATTTTAGATATTTATATGAAGGTATGCACTCGATCGTACTGATTTAAAACAATAGAGCTCATAAAGTTATGGTTAAAAATTTTGAAATTTTCAAATGGCAACATCAGTTTTTTTTTCATGTGCAAATTCATCAGCACATCGAAAAATCATAAATGGTATTGGAATAATCCATGTAAGATGAGAATTGTCTCAGGGCCCGATTATGACTAATTAGGGCCCTGGGCAATGATAAATTAGGGGACTCCTTTCGAATCATAGCAACGCTATTCAAATAGAACTTATGGTCACTTATAGATGTATGTGTAATGCAGAAACATATTTTCACACCTTGGATATAAATAGAACAAAATGCTTACCTCCATCAATTCTAAATTAAATATCTTAATTAAAGTACACCTTTTTTTTAATCTTTAGTATAGAACAAAACTACTAAGAATGTATATACAACACATTGCTCAATAGTGCACAAAACAAGAACTTTAATATGAACTTGTACAATTAAAATAAAATAAAAATATCAACGTTTCGTGCCGTCTTCAGGGAAATATGATAATTAAAGGACTAAAAGTTTTCTTCCTGATCGATTGATAATATTTCTAACTAGCTGACCTGCCCAACGTTGCCCGGGACCGTATTAACAATATTAAACTAACTTGAAATTTGTATGATTTTGTTATGCTTCACTTATTTTAGAATCATTTAATTTTACTTTATTTACTCGATGACAATATATATATTATTAGATGTTACTATGATCTGATTATTGGGAACTTTCAAAATACTAAAAATGATGTTTAGTTAACAGAATCAAGAATTCTTAGAATTAATAATAATCTTAAGAGGAATTCTCCTTCTTGTAAACAAGTTTAATTTCTATGATTGTGTTGTGTATAAATGATGCTCCAAAGTAGTTTCAATTATTATAAGTTAGATATCAATTAATAAGGATAGTAAGCAAGAATTCCAGAATTAAAGAAACTAATACTTAGATTACTAAGATAATATATTTATTGACCAATTTTAACAATTAGAATTTATTGATTTAGATATATTAACCAAACTTAATCATATTACAACAGGATATTCTTATAACAAATTAAAATTACAATTAAATATAACGAAACTCGTGTAGATTAAATGAATTCCCTAGGGGTAGCATTTAGAGTTTATTCCCCTAAACATAATAAACCACACTTACCCCTATTTCTAATACCCAAATCCCTTTTCTCCCTATATCAACTCCAGCATAATCATCGTCGGGAACCTCAGATCTGAGCAGATCCTCCATATGAATCCTTCATTGTTGACTCCAAACACCGCGACTAGAACATTGGATCCGCCGAGTCATCCCAAACGAACGGGCCCTGTCATCCTGTAGAAGAAACGAAGAGCGGGAACCTCCTTTGCTGCCGAAAAACACCCAGGACCGCTCACAGGCTGACCATCGCCTCCATCCGTACCTCGAGCATGGCTACTTTAAGATGCACCAGTCAGCTTTCAAACACAATACTCTCTCATCTCTAGCGCGAACAAGACAAATTTACAGGAACATAGGCTTCCAGTAAAATCATAACTCCCGTCGAACTTCATAAGACAAATATATAGCTTCTCAACATGAGAGTTTTATTCGCACGGAGGAGCGAGATACAAAGGCAAGAACTGTAACCAAGAGTTTGCAAGAGAAATGAAGATTTTTTTAAAAATCCAAATCAACTGTCTTATTTTTTTCTAATAATTGACCGACGGGCGGTTCCCTTAAACACCCCCCAACTTTCATTGGCCAAAATAATCAACGCCCTTCTTGATGCAGTGAATTTTTGAGTGACATTGACCATTCTGACCTCCGAAGTCCAGGAGTGTTAAAGTCAGCATTCGATGGAAAATAATTACCCCCTCAGTCCACCTGCGAGGGATACTCTACGTCAAAACCCCATCCCGTCCTCAATTTTATACATTCAAAAGTCAAAAGTCGACTCGGAAAACCTTTGTAACAGTATACTCCTATCCCGCGCCGACCTTATTTCAAAGCCGCTCAACTCTCATCCTCCCTGAGAAAAATAACAAATGTTATCCTAACTATCCCCTTTAATGATAAAAAAGAGAAAACTCCCAGCTGTCCCTATCTTTCTAAAAACATGGAGAGCCTTGAGTTTTAACTTAATATTTTTAGTATTATTCTGCTCCTAAAAACCAGTATAAGCATACTATAACAATTTTATCATTAACTCGAAGAATGTAGAAATGCATTGTCTGAAATACGTGGCAGCTGACTGTGTGAAAAATTGGTTTAAAAAACAATTAATATTAAGCTCTAAAAATACTTAAAATGAGCAATGAGAAACACGGGAGGGAACATGTATCAAACGATTGCGTTATTTTCGTGTTAACCCCTTGTGGCGTGGTGGTTTCATAGATATACAACTTATGTTTAATTCCCAAGTGCCACATTGGCACCGGAATTTTGTTAGAAAAAAATTACGGTTTATTGAATGCGTGAAATATAGCATTTTATTATTTAAAAATAAAGTTGTTTTCAAATTCCGGTGTCAGTCATTAATTTCAACATTTAAGCAATGAATTTGCCCTGCGCCACAAAGGGTTAAAGTGTTGATATTTACCCGTAAAAATCGCTGTTAAGTCACGTAACTAATTATTTTTTTTTCACATAGAAATCCCAAATGAAATATTTTGAATTTCAAACTAATTATATCACTCTTAAATCCGACTATACCGTGAATGAAATCGATAGTCGATCATAAAAGGTTGGTATGTAGTATTATAATTTTAGAATCCATTTAACAAAAGTAATTGTATATTTTTAATCAAAGCATGTGTAATGTTCACTCAGTGGATGAATTCCAAACCATAAACTTTTGTACCATAACCTGTCTGTAACCTAATTGTGACTTAACAGTACCCTACTGTAGCTTAAGTATAACATAAATGTAACCTAGCCATCACTTTATTGTAACTTATCCTTATTCTAACCATAACGTAAATGCAATTTAATTTTAACCTAACTTTAAATTAACCGTGATCTAACTGTAACCTAACATGAAATTAAATAAAATCAAAGACTTACCGTAATGTAATTGCAATCTAATCGCAACCCAAATGTTACCTAACCATATATTGGGTTCATGTCCATGGAAATTTTTTTGTCTTGTTCGGATCTTGGTTATGATTCATTAGAATATTTCTGTCGGGTTCAGATTTGGTTCGATTCAGATTTCAGGTATTTTTTGAAATTCGATTTAAATGTTCGGGTCGGATTTAGGTCCATGGAAATTATTTTGCCTTGCTCGGATCCAGTTATGGTTCTGTGAAATATTTTTGTCAGGAACAGATTTGGTTCAATTCAGATTTCTGCGTTTTCTTCAAATGGAATTTTTGGGTTCAGGTCTTCCTGCGTGTCCACAGAAATTTCTCTGTCTGATTCGAATAAGGACATGCTTCACTGGAATATTTTGTCAAATTCAGACTTGGTTTAATTCAGATTTCGGCTTTTACTTCAAATATAATTTCTGGGTTTGTGTTTTCTTGCGTGTTCACGGAAATTATTCTGCCTTGTTCGAATAAGAATATGCTTCACTGGAATATCTTTGTCAAGTTCATTGACAGAGATTGTGGTTCATTTTAGATTTCGAGATTTTTTCAAAGAAATTTTTTAGGTTGCGATTTGGTTCATGTGCCTGGAAATTTTTTGTCTTATTCGGATCCGGTTACGGTTCTTTAGAATATTTTTGTCAGGTTTAGAATTGGTTCGATTCAAATTTCAAGTATTTTTTCAAATAGAATTTTTAGGTTTGGATCTCATTCATGTCCACGGAAACTATTTTATCATACTCGAATACTTTTATGATTCTTTCGAATATTTTGGTCAGATTCAGATGTGGTTTGGGTCAAATTTCAGGTTTTTTCAAATCTGATTTTATAGGTTTGAGTCGGGTCTATAAGCACGGAAATTATCTTGCCTTACTGAGATCGGGTTATAGTTCTCGAATATTTTTATTGGCTTGAGATTTTGTTAGTTTTTTTTTTAAGAAAATATTTAGGTTCGGGTCAGATTTCATGCTCACCAAAATTATTTTCCCTTGTTTGGATCAGGTTATGCTTCATTTGAACATTTTTAGTGGATTGAGATTTGGTTCGGGTCAGTTATCAAATCCATAGTTTTTTTTCAAACGGAATTTTTAGGTTCGGGTCTGGTTTATACTCACGGAAATTTTCTCTATTACGGATCGGAGTGTGGTCTGTTTTTTTTTTTTTGGAATTGGGTTAAGTGTTAATTAGTCTAAACATTAAGATTATAATCACTTTTGCTACTATTCTTTTTATGACTATTTCTGATAATTTACTTTGCTATTTGATAATTTATTATGGTGTATGAATCATTTGTGGATTTGAACAATTGTACGCCAAACAGCTATTTTATTTTTGTTTAAAAAAAAATTAAAGCCAAAATATAATTTTAAATTGAATAGAATACATTTAAACTTTATCAATGATGAAAAAGGTAAACTCCTAGAAAACTTGTGTGATTTTTTGACTGCAACACAGCTAATGACTCATACATTCTAATGTTCAAAATGCCAAAAATCTGCATACAACCATACAGTAAAAAGAAATTGAGTTGAAGTATAATGTCTTGGAGTGACACAAAAAATGTAACCCCAAAATCTGCTACATTAAGTCCAAATAAGCACCAACAAAACCATGTGCTTTGACATGCCGATCAATTCAAACTGGTTTAAACCCCTATTTCTTTGTTTTTATTTTTTACCTTTTAAATGGTTATTGAATAGATGACTAAAACTTTGTTTAAAAAATAATGTTTTGTGCCATTATTAGCTGTAATATACGATCAGAAAGCATAAAAGATACAAATATATCAATCATAGGCAAGAATTATTTGATAATTTTTATCATATGACTTTGAAATATCAATATAGAAGCATCATTTAAGATTTTGCTTGAAAAGTTAATATTCTTTCGTTAATGTCTTAAAATCGTCTGCACTGTGAAATCTAGATTTAAGATTAATATTTGTTATTTAAGTTTTCATGGATGATTTTAAAAGAATGTTTTCATCAATATATTTTATATATTGACATAGAATTATTAATGTATTTTTAAATCATAAACATTTTTCATCTACGTCATAAAGTATTTAAAAGTTCTAAAAAAAAAAAAAGAAAACTTTTAGTAATACAATTTTTCGTTCAAATCAAATGTTTTCAATATTTTATTTAATTTTATTTTGACATTTAATTATTTCTAATTTTCCAGTTTCAATTATTTTAAAAGCAAACATTTTTTTAAATAAATAATATAATAGAAAAAAGACCATTTAAAAAAAATACTTCTTCGTAAAATGTTTCAGCTGTAATTCATTTCTTTCAATTCGTCTTATTAATACAAAATCCCTTCCACATGCTTTAGTTTGGGACATTAAAATTTGAGCGATAAATGGTTTCATATTGCAAACTGTAGGGTTAAAGTTATATTTTGTTTTCCCAGCTCTTCTTCAGTAGCAAGTATTTAAAAATTAAACTCATTTTTATAGTAGCCACCACCATATAAATTTGCTTTAATTTATAAGTTTATTTTGTTTGCTAATTATCTAATAGTTATTCATTTTTTCAGTTTAAAATTTAATAGTCAAGTACTTACAGCCAGTACGCATGCTTGTTTACTTTTTCAGTATGTGGTTGGTGGTGAAGTTAACTTTTTGACCTTTTTTTTTTGTGATTTGTTGTTCCTGGTGATGTCATTTTGACACAGTGATGTCATCTTGTTCTGTGGGTGTGTCTTTCACTTATTAAAACTTATTTATTTATTTATTTTGACAACACCTATAATAATTTTTCTACTGTATTTGCTGTATATGTTTGGCAAGCTTTATTCTCAATCAGTTCAACATATAAGTACCTCTGCATCTAGTTGTTTTAAAAATTCTTTTATTTTTAGTAGAAAATATCTACTTCTTTTCTAGTGACGTAAAAATTAAATATGGTTAAATTGTGTGTGCTTAAAAGTACTTATGAAATCTTATAATATTTGCCTGTCATGTTTTTCTTTATATATATATTGGTTTTTAAAAAAACTTTGTTTCTTTCCTGAAGATGTTCCAATTTACTTAAGCCTTCATGCAAATAGACTTCTTTACTTAGAAAGGTGGACAGTGTGACTACATACATTGTGGGGAAGGTATTAGACTGACCCTACACAAACCTTTTTTGTGGTTTACTTCACATCCACCTATCTTTTTCCTCCATGGCATACAACAGCTGTGATAAAAAATCATCATTTAAACTGACAGTTTCCCAGTCTATGAATTTTAAAGGTCTGTCCCAGCTTTTTTAATTATTTCTGTGAAAATTTTATGCAACCAACCATAAGGAAATGAAGGGGAGGAAAAAAGAAGAAAAAAAGCGATTTTTATAGAATTTCGAAATTCTGAAGCTCGGGTACATCAGGAGAGGTTTGGGGTTACTCTCAAATTTTTGAGACTCATACATGCTGTAGATTTTGCTAGCCATCGCAGACACTTACGCACACATACAGACAAACAGAGCGTTTTGTTCTTTCAATAGTATAGATAAATTAAAATTGAAATGAATTAAAAGTTTAAAAATATTGCCACTTACATGTGAGTAAAAACTAAAATATTGTAAGTGGCAACATTTTTAAACTTTTAATTAATTTCGATTGTAATTTATTAGAAATATTATCTCTCGATCAGGAAGCAAACTTTTAGTCCTTTCATTATCATATTTTCCTGAAGATGGCACAAAACGTTGATATTTTTATTTTATTTTAATTGTACAAGTTCATATTAAAGTTCTTGTTTTGTGCACCATTGAGCAATGTGTTGTATTTTTAATAAATACATTCTTAGTAGTTAAATTTTATAATGCAATTGTCCAGTATATATTTATAGAACAAAACTCTTTTATATAACTTTAGCAAATTGTTATTACTTTAAGATGAATTTAATAACTTCAACATATGGAAGAGTTGGAATCTGAAAAAGAAAGTAAATATATTACAATTTAATATATGGATTTGGGGGCCCCTTAGGTCTGGGGTCCATGGGCAAAGTCCCGATTTACCCATCCAGTAATAAGGGCCTGAATTGTCTTCACAAAAATAAAAAAAAATAAAAAAAAAAATTTCAAAAAAGAGTTTTGTAAAAACCAGTGACAATGTTTTTCAGTAGCCAATTTATTTTTTTCTCTTGTAAACTGAGTAATGTTGTAAGATTTGTTTTAAAATGTGATTTTGAGTTGTGTTTGTGTACGCATAGTAAAAATAAAAATGTGATAATTTGTTTCAGAGTGCTAAGTATTACATTACATAGGAACTGATTAGGATTGAGTGCCACGATATTACACCAGAAATTTTAGTCCTACGTGTATTGTTCTAACACCATTTATGATTATTCAATGTGCAAATGAATTTGCACAGAAAAAAGGGATGTTGCCATTAAAAATGTTGATTTTTTTTCACTGTAATCATAACGTGATAGCTCTATTGTTTTAAATCATCATGATCTCAAGTGCATACCTTCAAATAATTAAATCTGAAACTTCCTTTCGACTGGTTGAGTGGTTAGGTCACTAGGGGTAGATATATGGGGGAATTTTTTTATTACCACTTTGTAGTAATGTAGCTGTTCTTTCACTATATTTCAAAATTTTGTTCATTTCGGATTTTAAAAAAAAACCAGATTATTGTGGTCTAAATAAATAAAAAAAGATAAATATTTGTTTTTAAATAATTCTAGTGGAGGTACTGGAAAAGTCATATTTGGAATTGTTGCTTCTACTGGCCTAGGATTTGCTGGTGCTATAGTTTATGGAAAATATGAACCAAAATTCAAGAACTTGCTTGAACAATATGTACCTTTTGTAGATCATATTTATAAAATGTTTCCAGATGATGCTGTAAAAACTCTTAAGTAAGTACTTTCCTTTTTATTTATTTTATAGCATTTTCTCAATTTTACCTGTTTCATTTGGCAAAAACATATTTATTTCAGAAGTCAAAAAGATGATTTTATTGAAAAAAAGACAAAAGACATTGAAAAGGGTGCAACACCTAGCTTACTGAAGAAAAAATTAGATAGAGAAAAAGCATCATCGAGTGAAGTAAGTTTTGTTTTTAAAATAAAATCTTTAATTCTTTTCAAAGCCAGTTTTATAAATAAGCCAATTGAGTTATATTGTTTAATGTCTCATGAGTTTTCTTACTATTAAACTAGCATAAACCGCTTCTTTGCACAAAGATTTAAAAAAAAAAACATAAAGACATAAAAGCTTTTATTGATGGATTAACATTTGTAAAAGGTATATCAATTAAAGGTATATCAATTTGTAAAAGGTACGTCAATTTTATCCCTAAAATCCCTATTACCATATGAAGGAAATGCAAATTTGTTTTTATTTTTGACATAAGATTAAAATTCTGTCTTACAAAGGTAAATTGCTTTAAATTTCATGGGCAAACCAGGTAGTGAAACTGTTAACGGGGCTAAATAGTAAAAAAACCTCAATTATTTTTAAGAGGAAATGTGCATTTTCATGTATTAATTTGAGAAAATCAAATTATGACTGATGGAAAATGAGTTATTTGCATTAGCTCTTAGAATTCTTACTAAAATATGACTAAAGTCTTTTTTCAACTACTTTTTCCTTATGTTTCGGCAAAACTAATTTGCTGCATTTTATAAAAACCTAAAGTAGAGATGTCTAACCTTTTCACCTGAAAACTGTTTGTCACCATTATTTATGAGTAATATCTTCGCTTTATTGAGGAAAAACATGACTAGGACTTCACGCTCAGTCACATTAATTTTATTCTAACATTTTATACTTATTTATTATTAGTAATTAAGTTTTATCCAAGTGTTTGTAAATGCACTAATTCATGCATTTGATAAAACTGTAAAACAACTTCACACAAATAAAGTGTAAGTTTTTTAGCTCTTTAAAAATTGTACTTTTCAGCTAAGCCCCATTAATTCCTAAAGTACTTAAGCAATTCCAAAAGAAAAAAAAAAGTAGAATATAAATATAAGATCATACAGTTTTAAAATATTTTAATTTGGTTCAGGAATAAAAAAAATTCTGACAAACAGAATTTTTGTAAAATTGTCATGTCTCTAAAATAAAGTTTTAGTCACAGAAGAGGAAAAAAACTCTTTACAAGGTTCACATAGACTCCTTATACTCCTTAGAAACTACTTAGAAATGAAAATGTTCCCAAGTAGTACTTAGAACTACTTAGATAAGCAAAATACTCCTTAGAAACTCCTTAAATTGTATTGCGGTTTTGCACACAAGAGATATTGCTCCCGGAAAAAAAAAAAAAAAAAAAAAATCGCGATTGTAAAACGCACGGTAAACCCTTTATGTACGTCATTCATCACAAGCACAGCAGTGATTGGTTGGGATCATACTAATAGCCACCAAATTGGTTTACTTTTCACGGCCATAAGAGAAAGAAAAGTGAAAAGAATAATCCAGACACACCTCTAAGCTTCTGATTTCAAAAAGTGATTACACTGTTTAATACCTCCACAGCTAGATATACAACTTTCATAATACTATTCATCATCCTCAGTTTTGCTGATAACGGTAAATTCTGTGGGTAAAGTTTAACGTGGTTTCCCCACTTTTTGCCAATGTTCCGAAAAAAAAAAAAAAAAAAAAAATTCAAATTTAATTACGTTTCCTTCCCCCCCCCCCCCTTTTTAAAACGTAAGTTTATCTTATTCTAAAGTAACCTATTTATTTCTTTTCACTTACGTTTATCTATTTTCATTTAAGCTATTAAATTCCAGCTGCATCGCATATGTTTACGTTTTTCTAGCGCCAACTTGAGCGTATGCATGGTTGGTTGTCGCATGGAGTCACTTCAGGTAATCGTCAGTTACGCTGACGCAAAACGCAACGCAATCTCCCTGCGCGGAGAGTAAGTTTTCGTAAGTGACGGTGAACTTCACAAACTGTGAAGTTTATCAGCGTATTTCTTTTTCAGCCAATCAGAGATTGGTTCTTGAGTCCTTTGGTTTTTCATTTGAATTTCAGTACTGTATCTGGCAATGCTTTTTAGACCAGCTGGAAAATAAATACCGGCGGTTTTAAAAGTCCGTACGTTCTGCTTAGTTCTGCGGTATCGGTGCTTAGCTTTGGAATATGAAGTGAATTATTCTTTACCGAAGTGGCTATTAGAAGTCTTTAATGTTTTTTAGCATTCTTTTATGAAAGTTAAGCCGGAATTTTTCAAAGACACTACGTTAAAGGCAAGGGAAAGGAGAAAGAGCCAATCTCTGAAGGATGAGTATAAAATATGTTTATTGTTTATTTCATTATTTTTACTGACAAATAGTCAGTTTATTTCAAGTTGGGTTTTTCAAGTTACGTTATGCCATTTTTGTCTATTTAATAAAAGTTGGTGTTTTAAATCCATGTTTCATTATTTAGAAAATCACTTTGCATGAATTTTACAGATTGATAATGAATTTAGTAAATAATTTATCATTAAGAAAATATACTTACTTGATTTAATGAAATGTCAAGTTACTTTGAAGGTTATAACAATGCATTATCAACACTTCATACTGATTATTTTCTGTATTACTAGGCTAACATTATCAAGTTTAACTTTGAAATTTTAATGTCACTAACCCACCAGGGGTGTCGACTTGAACATCTCCGTAACGACATAAGCTTAAAGCCCCGACCAGCCCCTCTTCACAACTACTTTTAAAGCTGTTTTTCCAGAAGTTTAAATTTCATTTAATGAGATATTTTTCTAAGTTATCAGTAGAAGTTGAGGCGCACCCACAGGTTGGTAGCCGAGTAGCGTGGTTAAGATCTACAGCTACCTCTGGTATACAGGAAATATTTTGGATTAAATTTAAATGTATTTATGAAAGTGAAACACTTATAGCAATGAAGTTCAAAGTTAATATTTTTGTATTGTTGTTTTATTACTAGTTTGAAGTATATATTTAATGAAAATTTTGAAGTTTAAAAATTTTATATAGTAAGAAGAGATAGTGAGAAGAAATGGCTTCTTTTAATGATAATGCAATTTTAACTCGAGATAATTATCAAGCCTGGTCTTTAGAAATACAAAAAGTTTTAGATACAGAGGGACTTACTCTTTGGTTAAATAAAACCCAATGGCCAGAGGAAAGTAAACTTACCCCTATTGAAAAACTTCGATGTGATCAATGGAAACTGCGTGCTTCCGGTATACTTAAAACTTACATTTCTAGTGACATTAGTCCTTTAGTCGCAAGGTTGAGTGATCCTTCAGAAATATGGGACACTTTAAAAGAGCATTATGAAGTTACAGGGATAACTTCCAAAACAAATAGTTTTAATGATTTCTATGATATTCATATGCACTCAGACGAGGATATATCAGGTTTTCTATGTAGATTTGAGGAATCTTATAAGCGGGCAACTAATGCCGTTGTTACAATATCCGATTTAGATAAATGTTACAGGCTAATAGGTCATCTCCCAGATCAGTATCAGTACTTAGTACGTGAATTTAAAAAGTTACCGGATGATAAATTTACTTATAAAAATATTAAAGAAGAACTTTTAAGTGAAGTATCAGCTCGGGAAAGTCGTGAAAAGCGTAAAAATGAATCCTTGGAAACATTTCAAAGTGTGAGCAGTATTAATAAAAACGAAGAAGTTAAAAGTATTACATATTGTAGATACTGTGGTAAACGAGGTCATAAATCGGAATTTTGTAGAAATAAAAATTTAAGTTTAAAATCTAAAAGTGACAAGCCTAATAACACATATTTTACTGAATTAGAAACAAATGATTGTTATTCTTCAGAACTGTTACCCCCATGTTGGGAATGGACACTTGACTCTGCAAGTACGGCACATGTTTGCCAAAATAAAAACTTTTTTGTTTCTCTTAAGTTACCCCCTCCCGGAGCTATTGTCCGTATGGGAACCACTCCCCATCTAGTGAGAGGTGTAGGAAGAGTTTCTTTTCAAATTAAAGATAAAGATAAAATTCATACTCTTAAACTTACTGACGTCATGTATGTGCCAAATATACACCGAAACCTCATAAGTATGAGTAAAATGGACAAGGCTGGTTTACATGCCAAACTCGATAACGGTTTCAAAATTTATGACAGTAAGTGGAAATATTTATACACCGCTCAACGTAAAAATAACTTTTATGTTCTTAAAGCTCTAAAAACAAAATCCAAAGGAACAGAACTACAACATGAAAAGTTAACCCAAGTTAAATCAGATAGTGGGGAAGCGGAGAAAGAAACTAAAGTAAAATTCCGGTCAAATTCTTCAACCCAAGCTAAATCAGAAAATAAAGTTTCTAATATTCCAACTCCACCCAGTAAAAATCATATCTCATATGCGAGTAAAGTTAAAACTTCTTCCAGGCCAGAATTGAAATCTAAATCAAGTTTAAGTTCAAGATCTAATTCAGCCCAGGAAGATAAACCAAAAGTTGAACCTAATTCCAAAATAGTTAACTCGGGATGTAATGAAGTTTCTGACAAAATTGAAACGCAAACTTATAATAGTACCAAATTACCTATTCATAACCGACTTAACTTTAATCAAGCTTATGCAGCAGATAGAAATAACATCATGCTATGGCACGAGAGACTCGGCCATAGTAACATTAAAGTCATTAAGCAGATGGTCAATAATAAACTTATTGAGGGTTGCGATAAACTTCAAGGTTCCGAACAAAAATGTGAGCCATGCATACTAAGTAAGAGCACCAGAGCTACTCATCCAAGGCTTTCACATATTCGTTCCAAAGCAATTTTAGACCTCATTCATTCTGACATCTGGGATCCTGCGCCAGTAGGCTCTAGAAACGGACATAGGTATCTTCTGACCTTCATTGACGACTACAGTCGCCGAGCTTTTTGTTACCCCCTACGAACGAAAGATGAGGTTCCTTCGAAAGTAAATAATTTTATAAAGTTTATTGAAAGACAATCCGAAAGAAAAGTCAAGGTCATTCGTACCGACAACGGCCTCGAATTCTGCAATAAGCAAATAAATGATTTAGTCACCAAATTAGGAATTAAACACGAAACAACTTCGGCATACAGCCCCCAGCAAAATGGGGTTGCTGAGCGTTACAATAGAGTACTTTTTGAAGGGGTTCGCACCTTTAGTCAAGCAGCCGACCTCCCTCCCAAACTCTGGGTTGAAGCCGTAATGGCAGTGAACTATATTCGTAATAGAATCCTACATACAGGAATTAATGCAATCCCGTTCTCAAGGTGGTATGGACAAAAGCCATCAGTTCGCGATTTTCGCCGTTATGGCTGTGTAGCATATGTCCACCAGCCAAAGCAACAACGTAACAAGTTACAGCCCAGGGCTAAATGTGGTGTGTTTATTGGATATGGACTCGGCACAGCCGGTTATAGAGTCTGGTTTCCTCGTGAAAACCGAATTATTGAATCAAAACACGTCACATTTGATGAAGCTCAATTAGGAAATCCAAAGCAACAACCACAATTGTCTCATAACAGTATTCACGATTTTGAAGAACCGTTTACTGTGGGTTCATCTTCTACTCATGTTTTGCCTGACGTACATCCCGAAGAACCTTCTACTTCTAGCATTCCAACATTAGCAGAAATAACAAAAGAAAAAAAGCCAGATGATGAAAACAAGGAACTAAGTGCCGGTAAATCACACGATAACTCTTCAGATAAAGAAAATTCAGAAGATGAGTATGATTTTGTTAAAAAGATTGAATATGACACTACTGGCGATGGCAATGAAGAGGAGGATAGTAAACTCATTTTCACAAGAATCGTCACTACAAGAAGAAAGGGGGCGTCAGCAGGTAGGCATGACATTTATATAATTGCACCCACTAGTGAACGTTTACGAAGTACTAAAGACCTTGATGAATACTGTAAGCAAAACAATCTTTCATATGACTCTGACATAGCCAATTTTTCAACAAGTAATGATTATCAAGGACCCATCACTTTTTCTAAAATACACGAAGCTAATTTAACAGAAATTGTCATTCCAAAGTCTGCAAAACATGCTGCGACTCTCCCACAAGCAGAACAGTGGACAGACGCCATGAATAAAGAAATCTCAACCATGTTAGCAAGGAAAGTCTGGACTCCAGTACCATTCGACCCCACTAAGAAAGTGATCGGTACGAGATGGGTTTACACGGTAAAACGAGATGCATCTGGGGAAGTTCAAACTTACAAAGCCAGATTGGTTGCGCTTGGAAACAACCAACGAGAGGGTTTAGATTACAATGAAACTTTTTCTCCAGTAGTCAATTTTTCTTTGATACGTCTTTTTATTGTTTTATTCTCAATGATATTCAAATGGAAAAACTGCCTACTTGACGTAAAGTGTGCCTACTTGTATGGAAACATCGATAAGGAAACGTATATTCGACAACCATGTGGATACGTAATACCAGGTCAGGAAACTTACATTCTTAAACTTAATAAAGCAATTTATGGCCTGCACCAGGCAGGAAGGTATTGGTTCCACGACCTCCATACAAAACTCATCGCAAATAATTTTTCTGAAGTACCTGGGGTAAATTGCATCTACGTATATAAGAATATTGCAATAGTTTTGGTCTATGTTGACGACCTCCCCATTTTTGCAAAAGATGATGATGCTTTACGGGAAGTTATTGGTGTAATAGAAAATATTTATGAAGTTAAAAATTTGGGAGCCATTCACATATTACTAGGAATTCAGTTCAACAAAGAAGATAATAAGTTTAAAAATATAACCTGCTCTCAATATATTGAAAAGTGTATGCAACAGTTTAATGTTCAATGTCTTTCTAGGATAACATTACCAGCTTCTCCTGGCTTTATCCCAGTTTCAACTCAAGGGGGTGAAGAACTGCCCGAAAACCTTCCATTCCGAAGTTTGCTGGGTTGCTTGCAATACATAAGCCACAGATGTCGACTCGATATAGCATGGTACGTATCTTCAATCTCGCAATATACAGAAAAGCCATCGCACCAGCACTATCGGACATTGTATCGAATACTACTCTACCTGGCCAACACAGCTAACCTGGGACTGAAGCTCCAATCATCGGAACCACCTTTACAAATTGTAACCCACGTCGATGCATCTTGGGCAAACGATCTAGATGATCATAAATCCTGGTCAAGTCACATAATCCTCTTAAACGACAATCCCATACAATGGCGTGTCGCCAAGCAGACCTGCACGGCTCTCTCTCCAATGAAGGCCAAGTTCATCTCAGCTAGCGAAGCTGCAAAAGAAATAAAGTTCCTATCTGATACTATCCACGAAGTATCGAAATTCTTTCCTCAACTATTTCAACCAGGCTCAATACAGCGACCTATCATGTTGTGCGATAATACAGCAGCCATCTCTTTTACAAAGACAACGACGGACAATTGTCCGAACTCGTCATATTGATTTAAAGTACAAGTTTGTGAGAGACCTTTATCAAAACGGTGTCTTTGACATAAAACATGTGTCCTCAAAAGAAAATTTAGCCGACTTGCTTACTAAAGCACTGAGCAAAGATCAGTTTCTGAAATTTCGACAAATATTGATGCAGTATTGATGCAGTGTTTAAAAAAAAAAAAAAACTTTCTATCCCCTTAGGATATTATCTATGGAACTATGCCATACGCCGTAGTCCTGTTGATTCTTTTTCTTTAGTAAGCCAATGAACTTTATGCGAACTTTTCATGAACATTTTGAAATCAAATTCTTTAAGTCAAGTTGGACTGTGAGCTATTCCAGCCATTTTTCTACAATTAAGTGTATCTGCATCATATATTTTTCTTTTGCATCATATATATATATATATATATATATATATATATATATTTTCAAAGTAAATTTTCTGTACCTGTATTTATGTTTAATGTTACAAATGTTAATTCAAAGTATATATATGTATATTCTAAGTGATTTAAAGTGTTTAGCTCAATAACTCCATGTGGCAACCAGCTGGGGAAAAGGGGGCGTTCTGTGGGTAAAGTTTAACGTGGTTTCCCCACTTTTTGCCAATGTTCCGAAAAAAAAAAAAAATCAAATTTAATTACATTTCCTTCCCCCCCCCCTTTTTAAAACGTAAGTTTATCTTATTTTAAAAGTAACCTATTTATTTCTTTTCACTTACGTTTATCTATTTTCATTTAAGCTATTAAATTCCAGCTGCATCGCATATGTTTGTTTTTCTAGCGCCAACTTGAGCGCATGCATGGTTGGTTGTCACATGGAGTCACTTCAGGTAATCGTCAGTTACGCTGACGCAAAACGCAACGCAATCTCCCTGCGCGGAGAGTAAGTTTTCGTAAGTGACGGTGAACTTCGCAAACTGTGAAGTTTATCAGCGTATTTCTTTTTCAGCCAATCAGAGATCGGTTCTTGAGTCCTTTGGTTTTTTGTTTGAATTTCAGTACTGTATCTGGTGTCAGAATACTCACTACCCTTAACACTCTATAATATATACATATTGTAATAGTATAATGTAGCATGACTTACTGGTTTTTATTTTATTCCAATACTATTCTATCATTATCTTACTTCCAATCTCTTTATTTTTATTTTTCCTGGTTCCATGGCATATTCCATTTTTAAATCGGTTACTTATTTGTTTACTTTCGATTTGAACATCTTACATGTGCGTTCATGGTCGCTTTCTTCCGTCTGATCGCGATTTGCGATTTTCGCAAATCGCAACTTACGAGTAGCCGTATCTCCCTTTCGCAAAGCAGGAACTCATCCGCTCAACTCGGCAGACGCAAAGGGGGCGTTGTCCTCTGGCGATGTATAGAACGGCGAGGGGTATTTAAATCAGTCGGATTGTTTTGACTGCTGATGGTCTGACGATGTTTTGGTCTAGTAAAGGCCGTTTGTTGTCATAAATATTAGTTATGTAAGTTCAGTTGTAGTTTATCTTAAGTAGTGAAAGATGGTGTTGTCTTATGGAATATTCCTGTTAGTCGATAGCGGGAATGTGATGATAAACATGTTGCTGTCATGAACTGTGTTAACATCCAAGGGTTTTTTTACTTTCTTTGAACTATTCCTGGACTTTATTTTTTCGTCATCGTCCGATTTGAAAATTTCTTCTTCCAGTTATGCCATGGTGAGTTGTTCGTTTTGCAACCTGTACCGGTCATTTGGGCTTTACTTTATGTCATGCTATTTGTTTAATTAAGTATTTTTATTGTGTCAAATATGACTTTAATTTTATAGATAACATAATTTCAGAAATTACCTTTTTTTTTGGTTGAATCTTACCAGATATGATTTCTCTTCGTTTATTATTTCATATATACATATATTTTTATTTTGAATATGTTTTTTTCTTGAAAAATAAACGTTAGTTTATATTTTAATTAAATGCTTCTTTACTGACTTTATAACGCAACCACATATTGCCAATATTTATTTTCAGGTCACCAATTTTTAATTTCTTTATCTCTGCTTGAGTTTTATTTAATTTTAGAACGGTTCTGGCCTGAGAACCGATCACGGGTTATGGGCCAAAGCTACTACGCTTTTTAACCTGTTATGGTGGCCATAACCTTCGTTGGCAATATCGTAAACTAGTGGTAGCATGCGGCCATTAGACCTCCAAGTGATTTCTAGTGGGGGGGGGGCCGCAATAGCATTTTTCTTTTAATTTATAATCATATCTAATTATTCTGGTATAAAATAAAAAGGTTCTTTTATAAAAAAAAAAAAAAAAAAAAAAAATTTTGTCGTACTATTTGACTGTTTTAAAGTACGTTTTTTTGAAAAAAAAAAAAAAAATTCTTTTCCTTTCTGGTTAAATTTCATAAAGTCTAGTTAAGAGCATGGCAATGACCAACGTACAGGTTAGCATAAACAAACTGAACTCTCACAACTATGCAACCTGGGCAGCGGACGTAAAATACCTGCTGCTCGACAAAAATGCTTGGGGCATCGTGAATGGTACTGAAGAGGCTCCGAATACCAGTGATGCAGTGGCAACAAAAGAATATCAGGCACGGCTCAGGTCAGCACTGTCCATAGTATACTTAAACGTCGAAACTGAGTTCCGGAGAATAATAGAAAACATCGACGACCCTCATGAAGCATGGACAAAGCTGAAGACTCACTTTCAACCTGATAACCGTGCACGCCACATGCAGTTGTTTGGCGAGATCCTGTCCTGCAGAATACAGCCTGATGAGCCAGTCGACATGTTTGCTGCTCGCCTACAGAGACTTGCTGATCAGCTGGCTGCCATGAATGAGCCGATAAAAGAAATTTATCTAACATTCCAGTTGCTGAGATGGCTTCCTAAGAAGTTTGATAATCTCGTCCAGGGAATTTTGCGATGGCCCGAACAGCAGTTCAAGTTTAAAGATGTCCTGAGCGAGTTAGTAGCAGAAGAATCCCGCATTAAATTAGAAGAAGACAGAGGTAGCCTGGTCCAATCCCATTTTTCCCGAGCTCGAACACCCAAGAGGTCCGCATATAAGCCTAAGTTCAAGGGAAGATGCCACAGGTGTGGTCAAGGCGGCCATGTGCTTTGTCAGTGTAAATTGCCTCAACAAGCTTCCAGTCCCGAATCCTGCCTCCATACTACTTTGAGAGACTCCTCAGACTCCTCATTCCAGAACTCCTCGGTATCCAGAGGATCATCGGTGTCCAGTCCAGTTCGAGTCCAACCCTGTAATTCCAGACCTAGCAGAGATGTGCCTCGCAATAGAGCTAGAAACCAACGTCAACGTAAGCCAACAAGCCAGGTAAATTACCTCATTCAATCTAATCTTAGTAATATTAAATGTGGTGGAGACGCCTGGGTCTTTGACACAGGTGCCTCCCACCACTTTTGCAAAGATAAAAACCTATATGTAAAATTTAAACCTTTGCAAAATGAGGAGTTGGCTGTTGCCGTTGACGGAGCAACTTTTCCTATTGAAGGAACTGGTCTAGTGGACTTAAAAATAAATGGGGAAATGGTTCGCTTCGGCGATGTTATGTATTGCCCAAGTTTAAGGCACAATTTGATATCTGGCCCTAGGCTTGATAAAACTGGTGCCAAGTTCAGAGGAGGTGAGGGCAGGGTTAGAGCATATCGTGACAGTGGTACCCTATTTCGTGCTTTTCTTAAAGATGGCATTTACTGCCTGTACCCAGATCCTAGCCCTAAAAATAAAACTAAAACTCAAAATAGTCAAAGTCCTAAAAAGGTGCGTTTTCAAGCCTCTACTGTCCAGAAAGACGACTTTAAGTTATGGCATAGACGTTTCGGACACATTAGCTCCACTTTAATTGAACACACTGTAAAATGTAATGGTGTAAGGGGCTTACCACCTATTAAAAGTAAAGACTTTGAATGTGAGACATGTAAAATTAACAAACACAGGCGAACTTCCTTCCGTCCTATAAATCAAATAAGATCAAAACGACCCCTTGAATTACTTCATACTGACTTGTGGGGACCGACACAAATAACAGGTAGAAACGGCGAGAAGTACTTTTTAACCATAACTGACGACTTCTCATGAAAAGTATCAGTCTACCCCTTATGTAATAAATCACAAGTATTCAAGGTATTAACTGAAAGATTTTTAGGTACTAAGGTAAAAGAGGTCCGTAGTGACAATGGGCGGGAGTTTGACAATGAAGCCTTTACAAGGTATTTTGAGGAAAACGGGATACACCATGAGTTTACCAACGTGTATTCTCCGGAACAAAATGGGGTCTCGGAACGTTTAAATCAGACTATAATGGACGGGGCACGCTCAATACTTAACGAAAGCAAACTCAGTTTAAAATTCTGGCCAGAAGCAGTTCTATACATCGCGTACACACTAAACAGGATATGTCATAAAACACAGAAAAAGACACCCTTTGAGTATTACTGTGGCAACAAACCCTCAATAAGACATTTACGACCTTTTGGTACTGTGGCATACGTAGGGGTGCCCAAACAATTAAGAAACTCAAAGTTTGATGCTAAAGCCAAAAAGGGGGTTTTAGTGGGTTACGCGATGTCAACTAAAGGCTACAGGGTATGGATCCCCGATACAAATAAAATAATAGAAACCATAAATGTTAGATTTGGGGATGAATCTGTACCAAGAAATGTTCATAGACATAGCGAGCAAGGCCCAAGTTATTCAATAGGCACAAACCCTTTTACAACTTCAGAGCAGCACAACGGAAGCGACCTGGGACCCACATACATTTTAAGTTCAGAACAACCAGAAATTGACCCTTTAACCGACCTTCAACCTGACAGATTTCCTTTGGCAAGATCTCCATCACCTAAGCCAGGCACCTCAAAAACTGTTGAACCCGCCTCCGTTCACTCATCTGAAGATGAAAGTGACGAGGAAGGCGAGGAATTCTCGAGAACACTGAGGGATGCTGTATGGTTCCGTAAGGCCATAACTAGGCCTGATAAGTCGAGAACCGACATCTATTATTATGAGATGGGTGAAACGCAACGTTTAAGATCACTCAGAGAAGTGCGGGAATACTGTCAGTCTAATGGTATAAAATTTGATCCAACCATGTTCAGTTTCAAAGGGGAAAATAAATACCAGGGTATTGTAAAATCTACTTCCAGTGCTAGTTCAAGTCCTAGTTACACACCTCCACACACATCTTTATCAGAAACACGTAAAAACAATATATGACTAGAAGACTCCATACCAAACACATATAAGCAAGCCTTAAAATCCCCTCAGTGGGAACTCTGGAGACAGGCAATGCAGGAGGAAATAGACGTAATAAATAAAAGACATGTATGGGAATTAACATTACTACCACCCAACACTGAACCTCTAGGCTGCAGATGGGTCTTCACCATCAAACGAGACGATAAAGGGCATGTGGCAAGATACAAAGCAAGACTAGTAGCCCAAGGCTACAAACAGGTCAGGGGTGAAACTTATGACGAGACTTTTCACCAGTCGTAAATTTTAGTCTAATCCGCTTTTTCTTTGCCGCCCTTGTCTCATGTCTCGGATGGATTCACACGCAATGCGATGTGAAAGGAGCCTATCTGTACGCCCCTCTCTCAGATAACATATACATGAAACAGCCTCCAGGTTTTGAAATAAAAGGGAAAGAGCACTTGGTCTGTAAACTCCAGAGGGCACTGTATGGCCTCCATCAGAGTGGCCGGGTGTGGTTTTATGAATTATATAAAGTTTTAATTTCTCTTGGTTTTAACAAACTGGATTGGTGTAATTGCATCTATACATTTTCTAACTGCGCTGTTTTATTATTATCTGTTGATGACTTTGTTGTTTTAAGTAACCATCAGAAACACATAAATGAAATTTTAAAATTATTAGCTGAACATTTTGACATCAAAATCCTGGGGAAAACACGTAAACTCCTTGGAGTTGAGTTTGAGGAGGATAGGGAAGGTGTAGTGTCAATCCATCAAAGGCAATATATTGATGATATCTGCACACGTTTTAAGGAATATAACTTTCCCATCACATCACTTCCCATAAGTAAAGGAGTAGTGTACTCCAAAGCACAGTGCCCTCAAACAGATACTGAAATCCAGGAGATGTTAAAATATCCGTACCGAAGTGTTTTGGGTTGCTTATCTTTTCTTACAAGCAGGACTCGCCCCGACATATCCTATGCAGTAAATATCTTCAGTCAATTCCAGAGTAATCCAGGAATAATCCACTGGAATGGTCTTTTAAAGTTACTAGGATATGTACAAAGCACCAAACACTACAAATTGAAGCTACCTTGTCATAACATAAATCTAATAACATATACTGATGCCGATTTCGCCGCCAATCGTGATGACAGGACGTCAATGGGGGGACAACTTTTAATGTTAGACAAATCTCCTATCATGTGGAGGGCTTTTAAACAAAAATCTGTCTGCTTGTCTACCATGGAATCAGAGTTTGTGGCTTTAACAGAAGCAACTAAAGAGCTTCTTTGGTTCAGTAGAATCATAACTGAGTGTTATGATAAACACATTTTTACAGGCCCACAAACTAAACCAACCTTGTTAGTAGACAATATGGCCTCCATTGATTTCCTTAAGTCTCCCATAGAAAACTACAGAACAAAACACATTGACGTTAAATTATTTTTTGTTAGAGACCTTTTAAACCAAGAGATATTTAATGTAAAACACGTAACTAGTAAAGCTAATCTCTCAGACATCTTTACAAAACCCTTAACGAAGTTTGATCTTAAAAGATTCATTGAAGTGATCTTTAGTTATAAGTAATATATAGTGTTTTTAAATATGTTTTATTTAAAAGTAAAAAGTAAAATGTATAAAGATGTTAAAGGTATAAGGTGAAAAAAAACTCCCCCTCCTTTGGACTTGGGTCAAGTATTAAGATGCTTGTTTAGTTTTTTTTTAAGTTAAACCCTGAAGTTTAACAAGTTTCATTTTTCAAATCTGAGATTTTGTATATTTTAGTGTTTTCTTTTTATAATGTTTGAATATGTGATTATACACTTGTTTTTCTTGTTATTTCATTTTTTTGTCTCATATGCATATGTTCTATTTTTATACATAAGTTTTTCAATACCCTCATTTCCAACATCGCGGACAATTTAACTCCCGCTGGAATGTGATCAGACCTCAGGATGGTTCATCCTCCGGGGTTCGAGCAGCCCCAGGAAGCGGCTCGCAGGGGTGCAATTGTAAATAGCCAGAGTAGCCTGCAGGGGGTAGTGGCCTTCTTGAGTGTTCTGATCACAGGAAGGCCTGTCGCGGGCATCGTTTCTTTTAAGTTTGTAAGTCCCTATTTTTTGAACAATGGAAATGTCACATAGGTCCCGTCCGTGGTGTTGAAAATTGAGCTGTATTTTTTTTGCATATATAAATATGAAAGGGGTTGTTTTACGTTAAGGAATTGCATAACAAGTGTCTTTCACATTTTAAATCTTTGTTAAAGCATTTGCAAATGTGTATTATTTCGAAAGTTTAAGCATGCATGTTGTTGTTGTTGTTGTTTGTTTTTATGTGAGCGCTCACCGTCCTTATCATTATCATATTCACAGTCATTATCATGATCATGATCGTTAGTGTAATTATCATTAAATGTGTCTGTTTTGCATATCATGAATTTCCCATACATTATCAAAGTGTTTTTGCATAGTAATTCATGTTTTGCTATTCTTTATATTTGTAATGTTTATGAATCTGTCGTATGATAATCATTTACTCTAGTGTAATTATGCAAATGTTTGTAAATGTAATCGTGTATTGTCAAGGCAAGGATCAAGAATCGACATACTAAAGAATGTTACGGTATGTACCGGTAATCGTAGTCACTTGCATGTGACGAGGTAAAACGGTAACAAATTTTCATGAACTCTTTTGAAATGTTTGTGTACCTGAAAGACTTTGAAATTTTTAAGTTACTATGGTAACTAAAGACTCTTGTGTTATGAAAGAAAGTTGTTAATCTTGTTGTTGTATAGTTATTAAATTGTTATTCATATTGTGTGGTTATTAACATTGTTAAAAAGTTGTTCATTTTTGGAAATTAACCTTGTTATATGATATTATGAATTTGTTGCATTTATGCACGATAATATTGATTGTTCTTCATTAGTAACTGTCAAAGTATGATAGTAGATATACTTATATCCTATGTTTTTTGTAGTACGAGTGTTAAGGGGGGGGGGGGGCGATTGTCAGCATACTCACTACCCTTAACACTCTATAATATATACATATTGTAATAGTATAATGTAGCATGACTTACTGGTTTTTATTTTATTCCAATACTATTCTATCATTATCTTACTTCCAATCTCTTTATTTTTATTTTTCCTGGTTCCATGGCATATTCCATTTTTAAATCGGTTACTTATTTGTTTACTTTCGATTTGAACATCTTACATGTGCGTTCATGGTCGCTTTCTTCCGTCTGATCGCGATTTTCGCAAATCGCAACTTACGAGTAGCCGTATCTCCCTTTCGCAAAGCAGGAACGCATCCGCTCAACTCGGCAGACGCAAAGGGGGCGTTGTCCTCTGGCGATGTATAGAACGGCGAGGGGTATTTAAATCAGTCGGATTGTTTTGACTGCTGATGGTCTGACGATGTTTTGGTCTTCTAGTAAAGGCCGTTTGTTGTCATAAATATTAGTTATGTAAGTTCAGTTGTAGTTTATCTTAAGTAGTGAAAGATGGTGTTGTCTTATGGAATATTCCTGTTAGTCGATAGCGGGAATGTGATGATAAACATGTTGCTGTCATGAACTGTGTTAACATCCAAGGGTTTTTTTACTTTCTTTGAACTATTCCTGGACTTTATTTTTTCGTCATCGTCCGATTTGAAAATTTCTTCTTCCAGTTATGCCATGGTGAGTTGTTCGTTTTGCAACCTGTACCGGTCATTTGGGCTTTACTTTATGTCATGCTATTTGTTTAATTAAGTATTTTTATTGTGTCAAATATGACTTTAATTTTATAGATAACATAATTTCAGAAATTACCTTTTTTTTTGGTTGAATCTTACCAGATATGATTTCTCTTTGTTTATTATTTCATATATACATATATTTTTATTTTGAATATGTTTTTTTCTTGAAAAATAAACGTTAGTTTATATTTTAATTAAATGCTTCTTTACTGACTTTATAACGCAACCACATATTGCCAATATTTATTTTCAGGTCACCAATTTTTAATTTCTTTATCTCTGCTTGAGTTTTATTTAATTTTAGAATGGTTCTGGCCTCAGAACCAATCATCTGGCAATGCTTTTTATACCAGCTGGAAAATAAATACCGGCGGTTTTAAAAGTCCGTACATTCTGCTTAGTTCAGCGGTATCGGTGCTTAGCTTTGGAATATGAAGTGAATTATTCTTTACCGAAATGGCTATTAGAAGTCTTCAAGGTTTTTTTAGCATTCTTTTATGAAAGTTAAGCTGGAATTTTTCAAAGACACTACGTTAAAGGCAAAGGAAAGGAGAAAGAGCCAATCTCTGAAGGATGAGTATAAAATATGTTTATTGTTTATTTCATTATTTTTACTGACAAATAGTCAGTTTATTTCAAGTTGGGTTTTTCAAGTTACGTTATGCCATTTTTGTCTATTTAATAAAAGTTGGTGTTTTAAATCCACGTTTCATTATTTAGAAAATCACTTTGCATGAATTTTACAGATTGATAATGAATTTAGTAAATAATTTATCATTAAGAAAATATACTTGATTTAATGAAATGTCAAGTTACTTTGAAGGTTATAACAATGCATTATCAACACTTCATACTGATTATTTTCTGTTTTACTAGGCTAACATTATCAAGTTTAACTTTGAAATTTTAATGTCACTAACCCACCAGGGGTCTCGACTTGAACATCTCCGTAACGACATAAGCTTAAAGCCCCGACCAGCCCCTCTTCACAACTACTTTTAAAGCTGTTTTTCCAGAAGTTTAAATTTCATTTAATGAGATATTTTTCTAAGTTATCAGTAGAAGTTGAGGCGCACCCACAAATTCAATGGTGATTCTCGACCGAAATTTCCGAAAATTTAAGGCATCCTCTTCCGAAAATTTGAAATTGGGTTATCAGTTCCACGTAGTTGCCAACTTGTACGGTTTTGCGCGCAGAAAAAACAATCGCAGAGAAATACAAATTTCGTGAAAGGAAAAAGCACACATTTCGTCAATATTTTGAGGGAAAACAACGATTTCGTCAATGTTTTTGTCAACGAACTTTGTCAAAAGATCACTGAAAAGCGCGAAATTCCTGTGCGGGTCGCAGTAAAAATGGTAGTTTCACCAAATATCGCAGATAAAACGCTAATTTCGTCTGAAGACCGCGGGAAAACGTCGATTTCGTCTAAAGATTGCGGATATAACGCCGATTTCGTTAAAAAATCGCGAGAAAAAAACGCCGTTTTCGATAAAAGATTACTTACAAATTTTTTGTTAAAAGATCAGTGAAAAAAAACGGCGATTCCATCAAAAAATCACGGAAAAAATGCCGAATTCGTCAAAAGATCGCGGGGATAAAACGCCGTTTTCGAGAAAAGATCGTGTAAAAATGCAAATTTTGTCTAAAAATCGTCGATTTCATAAAAAAACAACTAAAAACGCAGATTTTGTCAGAAGATCGCAGAAAAACCGCCGATTTCGACAAAAGATCGCAATAAACCGGCGATTTTGCTAAAATATCGCAGATAAATCGCTGATTTCGTCTGAAGATCACAGGAAAGCGCCGATTTCGTCTGAAGATCGCGGATTCCCCCCCCCCCCCTCTCGCTGGTGGTAACTCGCGGAATCCCTGCGTAATTAGGGCTGTGCCAGTGCATGCCGCATAAATAACAACAAAAGTAGCAAGTCCTTAAAATTTTTTGGACTCCTTGGTTTTTTCATGTACTCCTTGGATTTTTTCTCCCAACTCTGTATGAACCCTGTGTTTACCATAATTCTAGAGCATAATCCAGAATGTGGATTCCAAATTTCATCTAAAATAGGTTGGGTAGTTTCAAAGGAAATGGATCTTATAGCTTGCATATTTCCCATATTATTGCACCCAATCTTGTCTTCTCTTAAGAAAAACTTCTTTCTACTTCTTTGGTCAAAAATTTACATTATTTTTACAATTTTTTTTTCACTTACAAAAAAGGAGATCTTCAAATATATATATATATATATATATATTTTTTTTTTCTTTTTTTTTGGGGGGGGGGGGAGGCATTGCATTTATTGATATTTTAACTGTATATTTAAATTTTGTTTTGTGTTAAAAAAAAAAAAAAAAAAAAAAAGATTTCTTTAAAATCTGCACATAATTTACAGATGTAATCGATGAAACTTGCAGTTCAGATGTAGGGACAAAATGTGGCTTTTTTATTTTTATATCAATTCCATGTATTTTTTTATATGTAATTTTCATTAGTATTACTGAAATCATACTTTTTCATGAAGGAAAAATAAATTCATTTCTGAAGAAATTGCTTTTTTGATTATTAAGTCTGGCTTAACCTGAAATAAAACTTCCTTACTTCATGATTTTGATTTGAATTAGCTGTGCACATTTTTGAGGTAAGTTTCATTGAATATTTTAGGAAAAATGCATCCAATCTTTATAATGAATATTTAATTATACATTATTGGTTATTTACTTGACCTTTGTTTTTAATATTTTAAAAATTATCTTAATTATTATTTTAGTTTATTACTTAATTGTTTTAATATTTTACTATATTGTAAACATTCATTATAATTTTGATTGCATTATTACTGTATATACTTGCGTGTAAGTCGAGAAATTTTAGACAAAAAAAAGAACTTCAAAGTGGGGCGGTCGACTTATACGTGAGACCTTAAAAAAAATTATTCTATAAAATATCTGAAAATAGCTTGCTAGCAAATCGGTGCTGCAGCACCCCATTGTGTTTGTAGAGTACAGAAACCCTTCCAATCTGGACAATTCTGAATTTAAGATCATTTTTAGTTTATTTTTCAAAAAAATAATCTACCCCACCCTTTTGCAAAAAAAAAAAAAAATGCATTATTTATGCCATTTCGGAGCAATTCAGAGGAGTCGGTCTTTTTTGAAACGATACTGAGGAATCGTTCCTTTTCAGAATCATTTCATTTCAAAACGAGTCAAAAGAATTGCTCCTTTTCGGAGTCGTTTCATTTCAGAACGAGTCTGAGGAATCGGTCCATTTCAGAGTTGGTGCATTTCAGATTGTTTCCGAGAATTCGGTCCTTTTGGGAACCATTTCAAAAATCATCGATTCTGCGAAAACGTTCCTTTTCGGAATCATTCCGAAAAGGACGGATTCTTTTTTAGAGATTGGAATTGTTCTTTTAGTTCCACTGCTGGAATCGCTCCTTTTGAATCGTCCTCAACAAATGACACATCTCTACTAAAAAAAAACGGATTAAAGTTAACATTAAAACAACTTATTTCTCACATATAAAAAAAAATTATTTCTCTCATTAAAAATAGAGAAAAAAAAATAAACTTTTTTTGGAAGGGGGTCGACTTACACGCGGGTTTTGAATTTTTCCTTATTTTTTAACAACATAAGTGAAGGGATCGACTTATATGCGAGTATATGCGGTAATTACATTCAAATTACTTTTTTAAAAATGTAAACAAAGCAATGACCAGAAGTTTGCAAAATTCTAAAATGCACAACTTCTGGTCCGAAGCTATGCGGATTGGTCACAATTATAACAAATTTCATTACCCTATTATAAAAGGGCATTAAGGCACAACACTAGGCACAGAAAAAGACCTGGATGATAATGTAAAGTCTATGGGGGACCCTTCTTTTCAAATATTTAGCCCAAAATTTAATATTTTTACACTATTTTTTGCGCAAGATAGCTGAAGAATCCACAACTGGGCTAGATTATACTTTTTCAGTTTTGGTTTCAGATTTAAAAAAAAAACTTTAACTTTTAAAACCAGTTTAAACTGGTTTTGAAATTGAAACTATCGTAATATAAAAAAAAATATGTAAGCAAAATCAAAAAAGTAAAAACTAGGCTGTTGTAGATCGTCTTCAGCTATTTTATGCAAAAAAAAAAAAAAAATTATGTAAAAATATTAAAATTTGACCGAGATATTTGAAAAGAACACTACCATAGACTTTACATTATCATCCGGATCTTTTTCTGTGCTTAGTGTGGGGCCTTAAATACTCTGGACATACCAACATTTAGTTTTAAAGTTTTTTTTTCCCCTCAATATGTCACATATTTGAACAAAACATCATTTTTTTGCATTTTTTAAAAACTTTTGCAAGCTTTAAAAAATAATCAATGAAAATTATATTTTTTCGTGGTATAAGATCTAACAAAAACAATTATCTTTCTTTCAAATAAAAAATGAAGGAAATCAGTTCAGTAGTTGTCAAGAAAAATGGCCACCCAGTTTGAAAAGCAGGGTTTCAAGAAAAACAAGTTTAAAACTTTACAATAGAATTACATTTAATGAACAAAAAATACTGTAAGGAATTGAAATATCATGAAACTGCTTTAGGCCACAGATAGTTATGTTTTTAAACATAACTTAATTTTCTGGCTCTAGTCTGAAAAAAAAAAATTCTTTTGTGAAAATCATGTATTTAGTAGAATGTTCCCTTTTTTGCAAATCATACATTTATTGAAAACTAAAAAGAAAAAATTACATAATTTTCACGCATGCCAACATTGATATATGTAAAATTGAAAGGAAGTTAAATTTAATCTGCCAAGTAACTATAAAAAAAAAAAAAAAAAAAAAAAAAAAAAAAAAAAAAGTTTCTCTTCAAGCGTCTTGCAAAAGGGTAAAATTGTAATGTTTTTTCCTCAACATTTTGTTTTAAATGTAAGAAAATATGATTCTTTCAACGTTATAAAAAAAACTTTATTATAAGCATGAATCTAATCCTTCAGAGTATGAATCATGCTTCGATGTATTGAAATTCATTAAATCTATGGAATTATAGTATTTTAAATATTGGTTATATTGCAGTGAAAACTGAATCTTAGTATATGGAATATTACATTCCAGACGCTTAGAGGGTTAAAATTTTGATTCAGTGTGTGTGTGTGTGTATATATATATATATATATATATATATATATATATATATATATATATATATATATATATATATATATATATATTAGCCAATGTTGCTAAAATGTATGAATGTTGTCACCAAACCTAAATTTTAGATTGATTAAATGCAAAAAAAAAAAAAAAAAAAAAAAAAAAAAAAAAATTATACAATAGGGGGGAAAAAAAATTGCCAGTAGCCTATTTATTTCACTAGAAATCTGAAATACGTACAGTACAGTTCCAGAAATCTGCATTTTTAAAATCCACAATCTTTTGAAATCCACATGCATTTCAAAATGTAAATAATAAAATGTACAATTAAAAGGAATTCTTTATAATTTTTATTCCAAATAACAGTGGATGAAAGTAAAATAGTTTTTAACGTAAAGTTTTGGGAGAATAATAATCATACAGGATATTACACAAATAAAATGCTTTCATTTCGTCGAAACTTGCATGCAAAAAAATGTAAAATAATAGAAATTGATGAGAAATGTAAACAAATTCAGAAAAGTTTCAGTAGTGGCAGTGGCACTATCAATTGAGTACTAATTAAAATAGTGAATTAATTTTATACTTCAACTAATTAATGCATGACATAATATGGAATGGCTCTTTATTTATCTAAAATGGGGGGGAATATAAAGATGGTTTAACCTTACAACAAACTAAAGTATATCTGAACACTGTTGAATTATGCAAAAAATTTCAACTTAGGTTCATAAGAGTTTTTAAAGAAGAAATTGTTGAATGGATGAATTATAAAAATGAAGTCTTAAAATCAAGTTGCAGATGAAGAAATTGTTTGAACCTATCTGAAATTGAATCTGACAGTGAATGTGAGAAAAAGGTTTTGAAGAAGATTAGGTTTTAGGTGAAAATTTTCAAGTTCTTGGATTAGCAGATTTGTATAGACCCACAGGAAATAATGACGGCTTACAGAATTCAAAAGAAACTTCAATAAGAGAAAATGGAAGTTCCCTTTTTTTATTTTCAATAGTGTATTACACAATACTGTGCATGGATTTTTAGATAGTCTAATACTACATTTTAATATATTTTTTTAAAATGATATTAGCTGTGTAAAGTGGTGAAATCTAACACATCTTCATATATAATTTTATTAATAACAACAATAATAACGGTAAGACTAATTTCATGTGCATAATTAACACATATGTAACAAATTGTACAAAACATTTTAAATCGCTATATAAAATACAAAAAAAAGCCTTAATATTCTTAAAACATGAAAGCGAAGAAAATGTAAACATAGAGGAGGGGGGGGGTAGTTTAAAGTTGTCATTTCTGTGAGGAATTGCCCTGGGTGTATTAACAAAATTTTCAGTATCTCAAGATATAATTGTCGTATGGATAAAAATGAGGTATTAAAATATTCACAATTAAGCAGGCTTTCATTTAATGTTTAAAATCAAAAATAGATTTTTTGTTCAGTTTTGAGGTAAACTGTCCCCTTAAAAACTTATGTTTACGTTTGTCAATTTTTAGAGAAAATAAGTATTTTTTTTATCAAAATTTTAAATCTAAATGCAAATCCAATTTATTTTTTGTCTGAAATCTCATTTTTTTAAACATACATAATTTATATTAATTAAATACTTTAATTCGTGATAAATATGTTTAAAAATACATTAAAAGTTAAAAAAAAAGTTTAATCATCATTTGTATAAGTGCAAATATAAGATCAATAAAAAGAAATCTTCATTTATTATGATATTACGGAGGAAAGGAAAGCAGACGATAAAAAAAAATAGTGTTTATATGTATCGAAATTTTATCTCATTAACAGACAATTTTCGCACTCCAATTGAATCACGAAAAGAGTATTTTGATTTGTAATAAAAAATCGTTATAAATGTAATCTATCATTTCTTATTTGTGCAAACGATAAATTTTGTTGATTTTGAGCTTGGGAGATAAATGTGTTTACAGAAAATTGGAAAATTGAAAACTTGGATAACTGGTAGCAACTTGCATTTTAGCATTACTGCATTAATATTTTATTACTCTTTCAAAGGTATGCATTACTTGAATTACCTAATCCTAAAGACGTTTAAGAAATTGCACCCGAAAATTATTTTGTATTATTTATACAAAAAAGGATAAATTTTCATTTAAAAATGCTATTAAAAAAAAGGTGATAGGGGAAAAAAAATTATTTCAGAATTGTGCTTAAAGTAAAAAATTGAAATAATTAAGAAAAAGGAAAGTTCTAGGTATAAATTAGTTTTGCAGTTTTGTCAATAGAAATATTAGTTTAAAAAATGCAGAAAAAAATAAATTTTCATGAAAAAATTCAAAAATGTAATTTATTAAGAAAATATCAAAAGCTGTGGCAATTTCTCTAGTTGTAAAAATACTTAAAATTTGTAACGTGTAAAAAATATAAATGTAAATAAAAAAGAAAACAAAAGCAGAGGCCAGATTCGATCCCACAACCTTTCGACTTGCGTGCTGGCATGAATCCACATTCAGCCCTTGTACTAATAGATATTTGAAATATATGCTGAACTTTAACCCCCAAATTCTCAAAAACCAAGCCCCATTTGAAGAAACCATTTCACCAGAATAATTAGTGGTATGACCCTTACAACATACTTTGAAATCATCAAAATCTGTGTGCACCATGCTTGGTGGTCTCCTTGTAAGATTAATCTTAGAAAAGAATATAGTGTACCTCAAATCAGAGGACAAGTTTAAACCAAAATACATGGGACCTTTTATTGTCGTACATAAATATTCACCAGTTTCTGTTCCCATCAAACGTTTATACTCATCTGATTACTCTGCATTCAGTGTCCACATTGATAGGTTAATTGTAGTCCCACCTAGAAATGATCATTTATTTGTGCATCATGAGGAATACATCAACTACCCAAGAAACAACTCCGTAAAATACAACTTAAGACCTCAAATTTAGCATTTCCCCACACAATATTGTGCGAACATTTATTCACAGTGAGTGCATTGCATCACACTTTGTATTTATGTTGGAGTTTTCTTTGAGCTAGTTCATGGCTGGTCCAAGTTCTTCATCACAGGAAGCTTCTACACAGCAATTGTGTCACTTAATAGCTGGGGGTATTGCCAATATTGTCCCACTTTTCCTTTCAACAGTTTTATTCTCTGTAATGCAAAATAATAATAATAGTTCACATTGCACATACATTAACCTTTATTTTAAATATAACTCATGATGCACAATAATCCTGTAACCGGTTATGACAAAACTGTTTCTCACTATTCTAGGATTGACCTTCCCTTTCTGATATATTAATAACATATCATATATATATATATTTTTGCCCCTTTGAAGTAAAGGCCCGTTCAAAAGTCGCCCAAGGGACCTGTAACTTCATTGTGGTGAGAAATAATTTCGGATTGGAGCAGTTCACACTAATTTCTTCTCAAATCTCCTGTTTGTTTTTGTATGTGTGACGTGTGCTCCTCTTAAAAATCAAAAGATTTCGGGGGGGGGGGGGGGGGGGGAGCAGAGAGTCCATATAATGTGGACTCTTGTCTATACTCGCACCTTTTACAGAGCTAGGCTGTAAGTTGATGGCATCACCTTGTCACTTGAAAGACTAAGGGCAGCACCTTTTTATGGAATGCATGTCACCTTCCTTTTTTTTTTTTTTTTTTTTTTTTTTTTTTTTTTTTTTTTTTGCTTGTCCTGCGTGGAAACACAATTTTTTTTTTTACAATTCACCTTTCCCATTTTGAAACATACATGATTTTTACAAATACACTTCATCCATAACATTTCATTAATTTTTCATATTTTATATTATTATTATACTTTATTTATATGGTTGGAACCTGCATTTCATATTTTTCATAACCTATATTTCATATTATTCATAACCTATATTTCATATTATTCATAACCTATATTTCATATTATTCATAACCTATATTTCATATTATTCATCACCTGTATTTCATATTATTCATCACCTATATTTCATATTACTCATGACCTATATTTCATATTATTCATGATCTATATTTTATATTATTCATGACCTATATTTCATATTATTCATAAACTTCATATTTTACATAAATTTAGATTTCATAAACCTTGGATTTCACGAACTTCATACGCTAATAATCCTACATTTTATACAACATTATATTGCATTTGGTGTACTTATTTTCAAACAAAGATAACCTTTATAAAGGAACAGTATAAATGGTAGGCCTACAACTTAAGTGAAAAGTGCTACAGAAAGCACAAATAATGACTGAACTTTAAGCAACAAAATGTCTATTTATGTTCCGGAACATCAAAAGAAAATAAACTGAAGCTGTTTAGGCATATTACAGCATGGCGCATAAATACATAAACTGTCAAAATAATAAAGTCATGAATATTTTAACATGAAGAATCTTACTTTTTTTGTTCTTTAATTTTTATTATTATTTTATGCAATTCTGAGTGAGGCATTTTCATACCCAACTCAAATTTCTAGAATCTCAAACCAGCGGGGGATATATATGATATCAATATATCATATTATTGAAAGATACAATGTCAAATTCACAAATTAATAAATTTATTTTTTTTTTCTCCAATAAAACATCCATTTCATTTAAAGTATCTCAAAGCCATTATCACAACAAGACCTATATTAAAATTGAAGTTATAGATATATCACCCCTTTTTTCATTTTTGTAATATGCAAACAATCCCCTTAATATAACTGAAACTTATCAAACACATCTACATCGCCCTATGCTAATCTTATATGGTCATGAATTAGGTTTGCAGTTTACATAGCAGTTGTCACAAAATAAAAATTTGTTACATAAACCTTTTTGGCCAGCGTACATGCTAAGATGCATGGCCTCCAATGCACCCATCTCCTTATATGGCATGCATTCACAGGCATCAGAACACTTCATAAACCCCTGGTCTAACTGCAAAGTTCCTTTGCTTTTTCAAATGCCAAAATCAAGGTTAAAAAACATTTTTGTCGCCAATTAGCAATTATTTTGTTAATATGCTAGATAAAAAAAAAAAAAAAAAAAAAAACTCTCTCAGAGCATTGCACTTATATTACCAAATGTAACCACCACCAAACATTGTAACCTTTTTGGTGATAATGTACAACTGAACTCATCTCAGTTCAGATCGTCAGAGGGATATTCTCTCTCTGCTTGCCCCTGTCTGTAAGGTTAAAAGAATTATGGTCACCCATTCTTGAACGGCTCAAAAAAAAAAAAAGTAATCTTTTATGAACCTGATGTTTATTTTTTTTTAATCACAGCCACCACCGATCAATTTCCATTTTTTCACACTGATATAGGATATCCTTAATATATGCAATTGATCTGACTTCAACAAAACATTTTTATACTGCAGGTATATTGGCAATTTACAAAACAGTTGACATGAACATATGTCAAAATTTATTATCTTAGCAGAAACCACACAGCAAGATCTGTTTGTTTTTCTTGTATTTTGTATCAGAATTTAACTAATTCTAAATTTGATTTTCAAGATATAGCTATCTAATTTCTGGTTATGCCCTCAGTCGTGGTCACCCCCTACCACAGGCATCTTTTGGGCAAGACTTTTTCTATCAAGTATTGTTATATATTTATCCTTCTCCCTTGGAATGTTTTCATGGACAGTTATTGTTCTTAAATCTGAATAGCTTGCAAGATGCTTGCTATCTTTTATGATCACTCCTGTCAACTGTAAATTTGTTAAAATGTCAAATCTCAGTATGAGAATGAAAGTATCTCTAAAAATAAAGTGTTAAAAATTTAACAGTTTGAAAACAGGCCACATGGTCAAGTTGCATACTCTCCTGGGAATTTCCAAGGAGTATGCTACCTGATATTTAACTGTTTTATTTAGTTTCCAAGAATTATTAGCTATTGATTTTTTTTTCATTTTTTTTAATAATTATTCTTAGTGATTTAGTTGCCCTGAAAAAGTTGATGTATGCCTTGGATAGCAAAAAATAAATGAATTTTTAAATTTCAAATTTAAGAAAACAACTTTCATTATCTACAACGCCTCTATCTAAAACTTTACTCCATGCTAAATCTGTTTTTTCTAAATTGTGATTTTTGCATGTTTTCCCTGTCTTTATCCCTTTCATATTAGATGTAATGTACATACCAATTTTAAAAGTCTCATATTTGTAAATTTTTAGAAAATTTTTGTTAATTTCTTACTTTTTAATAGGTTTTCTATGATCTTTTTATCATTAAGTCTGAATGTTTTAAAATCATTGTTTCTTTAACACGTAATTTTTAGGGTTAATTTTCATAACTAATATCAAATTCTTAAGTCACAACACATTATCTAATTATATTTGTAATCTATAATGAAAAGGATGCAACATAATTTATGTATTTATATTTGGCAATATGTCCATAGTTATGCATTACATAGTAACATATTCAAACAATTTATATTCATAACTAGGCATTCTCTTTCTCTATTATATACTCATGGTTTGTTTTTATATCCATAAATCAAATATTTTGTGTGAGTTTTAAATATATAAGCTATTTTTTTTTACAAAGTTTAAACACACAAATATGTACAACATCATGACATAAAAAAAACACAAATGGTTGTTTCGTGGATTCTTGGAACCCCTTCGTCAGTGCAAGAAAAAATATTTTTTTATAACATGGGTTCAGCGACTCCTTGATTATAGCCCCAAGTGCTGGCTAATGAATTTTCTGAAGTGGTAAGAGTTTATGTATCCAAAAAAAAAAAAAAAAAAAAAAGATATAACTGACAGGAAAACATTGAAAAATTGGAGTCACTATGCTGGATTCCTCCACACAAATAACAGGAAAGGGGTGCTAGTCATTTCATTTCTCAAGAAAGTAATGTGTTTATGTATGTAAAATGCTATGTAAAAGTCTAGATCAAAACCCAAATTACAATTAAATGTAATTCATTTTTGAACTCTGTTTTATTGTGGCCAATAGCAACACAAAACAATATTATTTTAATTTTGTTATTAAAAAAAAAAAATACTGTGAAAAAATTGTCTTAGTATCAAAGATTTTTTCATAAATTTAGAACTTAGGTACTTCGCTATTTTCTCATTTAACACTTGAAATAAAAGAAACTGTCACTAATCAATTTGATTTAACATCAATGATCCAAAAGTATGGTGTCACATTGAGTTCAAATGCAGTGTTAGCATGCAATGTATATATTCCATTTTATTTCTTTTGTGGATAAGCCAGTTTAGTTTTTAAATAAAAACATAAGATAACTACTATATTCAGTTTTTGAAAATAAAAAGTGATTATGCTTGTCTATTAAAAAAAGGAACACGTAATGATTTCAAAATTACGTTTGTGACTTCAATAAGGTTTATTCACCTTTAGCTGTATGATTTAATATCAATCAAATGATTAAAAAAAAAAGTTGCATTTATGCAAAAGTACGGTGATTAATTGGAATAGTTATCTGTAAGAGATTTGTATGCTAGAAAATTTTCTAGAAATAGTCTTCTTGTATGCCTTCTAGAAACATATTCTAGAAAAAACAAAGGATCTAAAAAATTGTAGAAATTGAAAATGTAAAAAATAAAACAAAATTAAAAAAACAAGGTTTTTGAATTTTTTATAAAAATGGTAATTTGGTGGATTTCGTAGAGAAACTGATAAGTTTCTAGTAAGATAAACAGTAAATTTTTTGGCTGGGTACTCTCCAAACAATCTTCCATAGTTGATATTAAGCATTTGGCCAGATTTTTTGCTAAAAAAATGTGAACGTATAATGAATTCATCACTTATTTTTGGCAACAAATCCCATTATTTGGCAAGTTATTTTTTTTTTGAAGCCTTCAACGAAAATAAAGACATTGTTCACAATGAGAGAGGGGAAAAAAAAAAAAAAAAAAAAAAAATCAATGAGCAAATTACTAATAATTCAGGTGATTTGAAACTTTAAAAAAAGGCAGTTAAGTTTGCACTTTTGCTGGAAGAAAATTTTATATTTTTATTAGCTAAAAGAAGTTAGGAGTGTTGGATTTTTTTTTTTCAAAGAAAACAACTCTATAATGCAAAGCTAGGAAAAAGAAGCTTTCATTTGCTGCTTGTGAACTTGTGTTATTTCATGTAACTGTCATATTTGTTCTATGAATTTTGCTTGAAAAAAGTAAAATCTTCAGTATTCCAATATTTTTCATGCACTTTTTATCTAATTTTCAGCAATTACTATTAGAAAATTAGATAAATTTGCTTTGTAAATATCAACATTTTTAAAGGTTCTCTTTGCTCTTTATTATCTCAAGTCTAATAGAATGCAATAAAATTGCTTATTTTTTTTTTATTTCTTAGGTTCCAAAACCACCCCTTGATACACCCAAATCAAGTGCAACTGGACAATCTAAAGGTTAGTGCATTAAATTAAATAATCAAAATACCAGTAGTGATTAGGATGTTTTAACTTTGCTTTACTGTTATATAACCTAAAATGCAAATTCTGAAATATTTAGATCTGTAATGTTTAATAAACTGATTTAGATGTGTTTAACATAATTAACTTTAAAGAGAGATGTAATTTAAAAAGTTCACTGATTGAAAAATATACAAATTGCTTTTTCTTAAATTAAAAACAATAATCTATCAACCTACTTATGAGAAAGGTTTTAAAAGGGGGATAAAAAGCTTCAAAGTGAGCAGTTATTTTATACTATTATTTGTAGGGAAGTTTATATTTTATACTTTGTCTTTATAGAATATAATAAAAGTATATGGTACTTTTATGTTAGCTGGATTCAAATCTCACTGTTTCTTGTAAATAACAGCTTTAATTTTTTGCTTGTATAGATTAGAAATAATGTTTTGATGTTGAAATGAAGTATTTTACTTTATAGTATTCTTATTAAATGAAATGAGTGAAAGGTACATACTTAGGCATGTATATTAAATGCATGTAGTATAGATATTTTAAATGAGATGAGTTGCACATTTATATTTTAAATGAAATGAAGGCAATATGAAGGCTGGTGGTGAAAACAATAATCAGCAATTTATTCCCTATATCTGGCTAACATAAAAGTACTAAATAGCTTATGATTTATCAAAATATACATATCTCAATATTGTATCTGTGGTTGACATTCTGCATTTTGCCATCCATTCAGAACATATTTTGTTCTCTTTGCTTTAGAACTAAGGATTTATCTATGTACAGTATGGAACCATTTATCTGGAAACCAGTTAACCAGAAAACCAGTTATTGGGAATGATATTTCTAATAGACTGGTGTTAGAATCTTTATAGAAAAAAGTGTCATACACTACCAGGTTGACATATACATTGCTTGATACAATTGTATAATTTAATAATAGCATCTAGTATTTGAAATAGAAGCATATATAGTTATAGATGTTTTCATTTTTATGCAGAGAAAACAGATGAATTTTCTTTCCTAAGGAATTCCCATAAATTACCTTTTTTCTAACTTCTTCAAACATTTGATCTTACTAGCATCTGATTAAAGTAATTTCCTAATTAATTTAAAATTAGGAGTAATATCACAACTAGGGATGGGAGTGCTCGGGAAAAAAACACAGAAAAATTGGAAAAAAAATCCTTTTCTTTTCTTTTCTTCTGAAGGCTTATTTTTCAATTTTTCCAGTTTGGAAAAAATGAAATTTCATTTATGAAATAATATATTGAAAATTTTGTGATAACTACATTCTCATACTTTTTATTTTATTTATTTTTATGTTGAGTGTCTGTCCCACATGAAAACTTTAATGTGGGTAATCTGATCTCTGAGCAGATTCTCGGCAGATTCTGTTCTCGGTTTTTTTTTTCTTGTTTGAAACACCTTCACAAAATTTCTCTTGAAAATAGACATTTCAGAAAAGTTTAATCTACAAATTGAATCTTTCACAAATGCAGTGATTTGAAGAAAAAAAATCTCATGCCATATAGCAGCTGAATTTTATCAAGTTGTATATATGTATGAATAACCTTATTGAAAATGTCTAAATAGGAACCTGAATATAGTAATAATTTCTTATTCCCAAATTCTCTATTTTTTGTAGAAGTATATGCAAGAAGTTCACAATTTCACAAAAACAGGATTGCATGAAAAAAATCTAGATATGTAATTAAATGCAACTTCTCTTTTTAAAAAAATAATTCAAGTGCAAAATTATTTCAATAATATGCCGATTAATGGAAATGGTAAAATTAAAAATTTAACATAAAATTTGAAGCATGCATTTATTACTTTTTTTCTATCTTGTAAGTATTGAATTCATGAAAAAATTGACTTTCAGTTTTTAAACTGAACTTTTTGTATTTAAACATTTTAGAAGGTCCTGAACATGATTTGATGTTTTTTTGGAAAATATCTGTCACTCTGTGAGTCTGTATGTAACAAAAATTTTATGGGCACTTTATCTCAAGAACTGATGCACATAATTTCACAAAACTTTAGATTCAATTACACCTTGATATAAACTCGAGATGTTTAGTTATTAGTGTATATCGCCCAACCGATGGTGCTGCTATGCTACATTATTCATGATTTTCACAATAGTTCTATCTCAAGAACTAATGTATACATTTTCATAAAACTTTAGATTAAATTAATCCTTGATATAACTTCGTGCTCATTACTTTTTGGTGTAAATCGCTCAACAGATGCTGCTGCTATGCTGCATTATTCATAATTATCACAATAGCTCGATCTCAAGAACTAATGGATGATTTTTTATCAAACTACATCTTCAGACAGTTCCTGATATGTATTAATGTTGTTTAGTTTTTTGTGTAAATTGCCCTATAGGTGGCACTACTATGCTGCATTTTTCAAGATTTTGTTATAGCTGATTAATTGAATGTGTTTTCAAGGTATTACACTTAAAATTGATCTCCATTTTACCTCCATAATGTACAGTAATGTTGCAAATACATGGGCAGTTGGCATTAAATAGGTACAACTGCGATGGAAAAAAAAAAAAAAATATTACAAATAACTATGTTCCAAATTATACTTTCACTCTTCATTAAATTTTGAATTTTTGTAGTTTTCTAAAGCACAGTAGAAGTTTATCTCTGTATGTAACTGCTTTTGTTAATTCCTCAAATAGTGAGCATTTTCTATTTGTAGTGTTCTGTTTTCATAACTTTTGAGTTCCACTCTTAGAAATATAAAATTACTATATGGAAACATTGAATATGGTTTCTTATTCAAGAATTGAATACCAGATTTCAGGATAAAAAGTAAAAAAATTACATTTAATTAAATTAAAAAAAAATATATATTTTTTTTTTTCTGATTTTAGTGAGTAAAAATCTAGCAGTCAATAAATCCTTTGCTATTTTTTTGGTTGCAGACCTGAGTAAGCCAAATTATAACTTAGTTTTGTTTGAATTTAGATTATAAAACTAAATCAAAACTTTTTTGAGTTGAGATTGGAAACCTATACCAAAACTAAACATATTTTTTAAAGGAAATAAAATTATAATTGTAAGAAAAAAATGTAATAATGTGAAAATATACATTTTTTAAACAAACAATGGAGTTTTTGAATACTGATATTCATAATAATGACAAAACTGCAATAATTTCTTTAAATTAGTATCATTTACTTAAAAATTATTTAAATGGAATGCATAATTTATTTCATTCCAAACTGCAGACATATAGGCTCAGGTTTTTACAATAGGTCAATTGGTAGTTAAATATGTAACTGAAAAATCATTTCAACAAAGATATGATATAACAAACAATAGTGTTTAATAAAAATTCTTAGGCTGTAAAAAAAAAAAAAAAAAAACTTTTAAAAGCAGGATTTGTTACTTTCTTTTTATTTTGTAATATAAAGTGAAAATATTTTTCTTTTAAGGAGACGGTGGATGTTGAATTTTTTTCTTTAATTTTTCATTCTAGCAATATGAAATTTTATGCATATACAGGGTGTTTCGCTACCAGACCGACAAACTTTGAGGGATGATAGTACACATGAAGACAAACATTATTAAATAGGAAACCAGGGTCCAAAACTTTAAACGATGATAGAAAACAGAAAAAAGGGTCGATTCATTTGCGGTTTTCGCTAAAATCATTCTTTATATTAAGATTTCGTTAGGAAAAAATTTTAAAGGTTACTTTCAAAAATTATCGATAGAGGGCACTTTAGGCTTTAGAGTAATAAACAACTACTTTTTACCGTTATTTTCTGCATGGGGTTGAAATTATTCTAAAGTTTAGAATTTAGCTTAAATTTTAAGTTCAAAATCGGAAACATTCGGATCGGGTAACTAGCAAAAATTTAACTGTGAACAAAGGGGTATATTTTAAACGCTCTTAAACGTTGGACAAACAAATCGATTTTATTGCAGTTTGCGTGTAGATCATTCCCTTGGTAACTATTTTATTCAAAACGACGTACAGCTTTGGTGTCCTCCTTTTTTGGTACAGGGTGCTTCCGACACATCTCCGACGTTTCAATGGCATTACTCCTAGGTGTTTTACTACCAGACCAACATACTTCCAGGAATTGTTAAGGATGCAAAGATGATTAGGAATTACATAGGAATGTAACGTTGAAAATATCTCTTTTGCGAGTTATGGTTAAAGTAAGTAGAGGAAAAAAGGCAACAGAAACAGCAGAGAAAGAGCAACACATTAATGTGACAGAAAGCAGTTTATTTAAATGTTTTACAACATTAGGTGTTAGAAATTACGACCAGAAGCAGTTCGGCATGCTTGTCAGCGGCGTCGCATGGAATTCCTCACTCTTTGAAAGATTCCAGGCATCTCTGATAGCTTTCTGGCAAGCTACAGAAATACCAGATGGTAGGTCTTTAACTAATGGCACGGGAGTCTCATACACCCAATTTTTCATTTGACTCCAGCAGAAGTCGATAAATGATAGGTCCGGCGATCCGGCAGGCCACCACGACCTATCCACCGTTGCCCAGATGTTACTTTTAAGTGTCGGCAAACGTCATTGGTAAAATGTGGAGGAGCCCCATCAGGCTGCTCATCTTTCAAGTACTTAATTCTGCTACCTTTGGAGTCGGTTCGCGAATGTTCACTTCAAAGTGATCGCTGTTCACATGCATTACCATTTAGAGCCATCTACCGCAAGGAAACCGCAGTGCCATCTATCGTCGCTGTTAAACTTGCCGCACTACTTCTGGTCGTGATTTCGAACACCTTTTGTGGTAAAACCTTTAAATAAACTGTTTTCTGTCACATTAACCTGTTGCTCTTTCTCAGCTGTTACTGTTGCTATCTTTTCTGCTTCCTTTAACCTTAACTCCCAAAAGGCATTTCCAACATTACATTTCTATGTGATTCCGAGTCATCTTTCTGTCCCTAACACTTCCTGGAAGAAAGTTGCACGGGTAGTAAAACACCCAGGAGTAATGCCATCGAAATGTCGGATATGTCAGAAGCGCCTTCTATCAAAAAATGAGTACACCAAAGCTGTACGTCATTTTGAATAAAATAATTACCAAGCAAATGATTTTCACGCAAACCGCAATAAAATCGATTAATTTGTCTAATGTTTATGAGCGCTTAAAATATCCCCCTCTGTTCACAGTTCAATTTTCCCAAGTTACCCCACCCCAATGTTTTCGATTTTGGACTTAAAATTTAAGTTAAAGTCTAAACTTTAGAACAATTTCAACCCTATGCAAAAAATAACGGTAAAAAGTAGTTGTTCATTACTCTAAAGTCTAAAGTGCCCTCTATCGATAATTTTTGAAAGTAACTTTTAAAATTTTTTTTCTGAAGAAATCGTAATATAAAGAATGATTTTAGTGAAAACCGCAAACGAATTGACCCTTTTTTCCGTTTTCTATCATCGTTTAAAGTTTTGGACCCTAAACTTTAATGACCCCTAGCTCCTACAGAAGACATTTGCGCCCCATGGTTTCCTGTTTAATAATGTTTGTCTTCATGTGTACTATCATCCCTCAAAGTTTGTCGGTCTGGTAGCGAAACACCCTATATACATTTCACCAAAAGCATATAGAACACCTTCAAAAAAATTTTTAAACGAAATTTTAAAATGCTCCTCGTGTTGTAATTTTTGAGATAGTTTCATGTTTTTGCATTTTTATCACTTAAAAACTCTATTATAAACAAATTTGTGTAAGATTTTGTAAATCGCTTAAATAGTTGATTTTTTACTGATTTTTTTTTTTCTAAATTCCATATCGATTTTCATCAAAATTTTGCCTTTTAATAAGTAAAAAATCAAATTTGACTGTCTTAATAAAGACTAATTTTAAAAAGCTTACACAATTACTTTCTAAACAATATCAGGATACTTCCTTATCATTTTCATAAATATTCATAAAAAATTAAATAGCAAGGAGCATTTCAAAAATCTAAAGTTGCTGAAAAATTAGTCTTGAGAAAAACAGATTTAAATTATATAAATAGACTTTATTTATTTCTTAAAACCTTCATAAAAGATATTTTACTAAGAAAATACCTGTTTTAGTACTATTATACCACAGAAATATACCTTTTTTGCGACGATTTTGCTATAGACGATTTTGCTCAAATAAAGGTCCACTGTCCCCTTAATACAAATAAATGGGGAAAAATGTTTATTTAATATTCTCTAAAAATATATAATTTATTTGGGGGAAACAATAATGAAAAAAAATTTTTTTTCCAACTTTTCCATTTTTTTTTTTTTTTTTTTTTTTCCGAAAAAACCCGGTAAACCAGTTTTTTTCCACCATTTAAATTTTTCTGGAAAATTTACATCTCTAATCACAACCACATAATTCCATAAAACTTATCAAATGGATGCTGCTTTAATGTCCAACCAGTTAACTGGAAAAACTATTTATCCAGAATACATCTGATCCCAACCATTCCAGATAAATGGTTCTGTACTGTAGTAGTTTTGTGTCAATATGAGATTTCATTTTTAGCCTCATTTCTTTCTTTATAACAAGGTTTTTGCAACAATGATTGAAGCACTGCTCTAGAAATCTCGGAAAGTTTTGTTTTCCTGATTTACACAAAGCATATTTCTTAGACAATTTATAAACAAGCTTCTTGCTCAAAACCCTTATTGCTTCATTTGATGTGTATATACATTTTTTTTTCTTCTTTAGTTATTAATTTTTAACCTGAGTTTTATAATTTGTTTTTAGCATGTTAAAATTAAAAAAAAATTAAGTTAAAAAATATTGTTTCAGTTTAATTGTTTAAAACCATAGCTAAATTTTTTACAATCATATATACTCATGTATAAGTCAAGAAACTTTTGACAAAAAAGGAACTTTATAGTAGGGGGGTCGACTTATACGTGAGACCTAAAAGAATCTATACTAATAAAAGAACAAAATGCTCTGTCTGTGTGTGTGTCTCTGTGTCTGCGATGGCTAGCAAAATCTATGGGACGTACGAAGTTCAAAATTTTTATGAGAGTAGCCCAATATCTCTCCTGATGCACCTGAAGCTCAGAATTTCAAAATTCTATTTATTAACGGAGTTATTAATTAAATTCCAAAGCTCACTCTCATAAAAAATCGCCTTTTTTTACTTTTTTTTCCTTTCATTTTCTTATGGTTGGTTGGTTGAATAAAATTTTCGCAGAAATAATTAAAAAAGCTGGGATAGACCTTTAAAATTCATAGACCGGCAAACTGTCAGTTTAAATGAGGATTTTTTTTATCACAACCGCTGTACGCCATGGAGGAAAAAAGATAGGTGGAGGTGAAGCAATCCGAAAAAAAAAAAGAAGTTTGCAATATGAAACCATTTATCGCTGAAATTTTAATGTCTCAAACAAAAACACGAGGAAGGAATTTTGTAGTAATAAGACGAATTGAAAGAAATGAATTACGCTAAAGCATATTTTACGAAGAAATAGTAATTTATTAAAACGTTTATTTTCTATTTTATTATTTATTAAAATAAATATTTGCTTTTAAAATAAATGAAATTGGTTAAATGTCAAAATAAAATTAAATAAAATATTGAAAACCTTTGATTTGAACTAAAAACTGTATTACTAAAAGTTTTTTTTTTTTCAGAACTTTTTAATTCTTTATAACTTAGATGAAAAATGTTTGATTTAAAAACATATTAATAATTCCATGTCAATATCTATATTAATAAAATAACAAATCACTCTGTCTGCGTGTGTGTGTGTGTGTGTCTGCGATGTCTAGCAAAATCTATGGGACGTACGAAGCTCAAAATTTTTATGAGAGTAGCCCAATATCTCTCCTGATGCACCTGAGCTTTAGAATTTCGAAATTCTATTTATTAACTGAGTAATTAATTAAATTCCAAAGATCACTCTCATAAAAAATCGCCTTTTTTCTTCTTTTTTTCCCTTCATTTAGTTATGGTTGGTTGGTTGGATAAAATTTTTGCATAAATAATTCAAAAAGCTGGAAAAGACCTTTAAAATTCATAGACTGGCAAACTGTCAGTTTAAATGATGATTTTTTATCACAGCGGTTGTAAACCATGGAGGAAAAAGATAGGTGGTGGTGAAGTAAACCGAAAAAAGGGTTGCAAGATTAAACCATTTATCGCTCAAATTTTAATGTCCCAAACAAAAGCATGTGGAAGGGATTTTGTATTAATAAGACAAATTCAAAGAAATGAATTACAGCTGAAGCGTATTTTACGAATAAATAGTAATTTTTTAAAATGGTCTTTTTTCTATTATATCATTTATTTTTAAAAAATGTTTGCTTTTAAAATAATTGAAATTGATAAATTCGAAATAATAAAATGTCAAAATAAAATTAAATATTGAAAACATTTGATTTGAACTAAAAATTGTATTACTAAAAGTTCTTTTTTTTCAGAACTTTTTAATACTTTATAACGTAGATGAAAAAATGTTTTTAATTTAACAACATATTAATAACTCTATGTCAATATATAAAATATAATTATGAAAACATTCTTTTAAAATCATGCGCGAAAACTTAAATAACAAATATTAGTCTAAAATCTAGAATTCAGAGTGCAGACGATTTTAAGACATTAACGAAAGAATGTTAACTTTTCAAGCAAAATCTTAAATGATGCTTCTATATTGATATTTCAAAGTACGGCTAGGTTACATTTATGTTATATTTAAGTTACGGTAGGGTAATGTTAAGTCGCAGTTAGGTTACAGACAGATTATGGTACAAAAGTTTACGGTTAGGAATTTGTCCACAGAGTCAACATTACGCATGCTTTGATTAAAAATATACACTTTTGTTAAATGGCTCTGAAATTACAATATTATATACCAATCTTTTATCATCGCGTATCGATTTCATTCACGGTATAGTCGGATTTAAGAGTGATATAATTAGTTTGAAATTCAAAATATTTCACTTGGGATTTCTATGCGAAAAAAATAGTTACGTGAATTAACAGTGATTTTTACGGGTAAATATCAACACTTTAACACGAAACTAACGCAATCGTTGGATACATGTTCCCTCCCGTGTTTCTCATTGCTCATTTTAAGTATTTTTAGAGCTCAATATTAGTTGTTTTTAAAACCGATTTTTCACAAAGTCAGCTGCGACGTATTTCAGACAATGCATTTCTGCATGTTTCCAGTTAATGATAAAATAATACAAAATTTCAAGTTCGTTTAATATTGTTAATACGGACCCGGGCAATGCCGGGCGGGTCAGCTAGTATTAATAAAAGAACAAAACACTCTGTCTGCGTGTGTGTGTGTGTGGGCTAGCAAAATCTACAGCATGTACGAAGCTCAAAATTTTTTTGAGAGTAGCCCCAAATCTCTCCTGATGCACCTGAGCTTCAGAATTTCGAAATTCTATTTATTAACTGAGTAATTAATTAAATTCCAAAGATCTCTCTCATAAAATATAGCCTTTTTTCTTCTTTTTTTCCCTTCATTTAGTTATGGTTGGTTGGTTGCATAAAATTTTCTCAGAAATAATTAAAAAAGCTAGAACAGACTTTTTCAAATTCATAGACTGGCAAACTGTCAGTTTAAATGATGATTTTTTATCACAGCGGTTGTAAACCATGGAGGGAAAAGATAGGTGGTGGTGAAGTAAACCGAAAAAAGGGTTGCAATATTAAACCATTTATCGCTCAAATTTTAATGTACCAAACAAAAGCATGCGGAAGGGATTTTGTATTAATAAGACGAATTGAAAGAAATGAATTGCAGCTGAAGCATATTTTATGAAGAAATAGTAATTTTTTAGAATGGTCTTTTTCCTATTATATTATTTATTTAAAAAAAATGTTTGCTTTTAAAATAATTGAAATTGATATATTCGAAATAATTAAATGTCAAAATAAAATTAAATAAAATATTGAAAACATTTGATTTGAACTAAAAATTGTATTACTAAAAGTTTTCTTTTTTTCAGAACTTTTTAATACTTTATCACGTAGATGAAAAATGATTTAACAATATATTAATAATTCTATGCCAATATATAAAAAATATTTATAAAAACATTCTTTTAAAATCATGTGTGAAAACTTAAATAACAAATATTAGTCTAAAATCTACATTTCAGAGTGCAGACGATTTTAAGACATTAACGAAAGAATGTTAACTTTTCAAGCAAAATCTTAAATGATGCTTCTATATTGATATTTCAAAGTCATGATATTTCAAAGTCATGGGCATGAAACCTGACCCGAACCTAAATATTGTCTTAAAAAAAAAAAAAAAAAAAAACTCGAAATATGACCCGAACAAAATTTGAAACCGATAAAAATATTCCAGATCCCAGATCCCAGCAAGACAAAATTCTTTCCGTGGTCATAAACCCGACTCAAACCTAAAAAATTCCATTTGAAAAATTCTGAAATTTGACCCAAACCACATCTAAATCTGACCAAAATATTCGAAAGAACCATAACCGGATTAGAGTAAGACTAAATAATTTCCGTGGACATGAACCCGATACGAACTTAAAACTTCCATTCGAAAAAATATCTGAAATTTGATTCGAACCAAATCTGAATCTGACAAAACTATTTCAAAGAATCGAAACCGGATCCGAACAAGACAAAATATTTCCATGGACGTGACCCCAATCCGAACCCGAAAAATTTCTTTGAAAAAAAATCGCGAAATCTGAACTGAACCAAATTTGAACTTGGCAAAAATATTCCAGTGAAGCATCTCCTTATTCGAACAACACAGAATAATTTTCGTGAACACGCAAGAAGTCCCGAACCTAAAAGTTCCATTTGAAAAAAAAACCGAAATCTGAATTGAACCAAATCTGAACCTGATAAAAGTATTCCAAAGAGCTATAACCCGATCCGAGCAAGACGAAATAATTTCCATGGACATAAACCCCACTCGAACCTAAAAAAATCTGATTTGAAAAAATCTGAAATTTGACTCAAACCACATCGGAATCCGATCAAAATATTAGAAAGAATCATAGCCAGACTCGAGTATGATAAAATAATTTTCGTGGATATGAACGAGATTCGAACCTAAAAATTCTATTTGAAAAAAGACCTGAAATTTGAATCGAACCAAATCTGAATCTAACAAAAATATTCCAAAGAACCGTAACAGGATCCGAATAAGACAAAATTTCCATGCACATGAACCGAATCTGAACCTAAAAAATTTCTTTGAAAAAATCTCGAAATCTGAAATGAACTTGATAAAAATATTCCAATGAAGCATGTATTTATTTGAACAAGGCAGAATAATGTCCTTGAACACACAAGAAAATGCGAATCCAAAAATTACATTTGGAGAAAAAACCGAAATCTGAATTAAACCAAATCTGAACTTGACAAAAATATTCCAGTGAAGCATGTTTTTATTCGAATTAAATAGAATAATTTCTGTGGACACGCAGGAAGACCTGAACCAAAAAATTCCATTTGAAGATAACACCGAAATCTGAATTGAACCAAATCTGTTCCCGACAAAAATATTTCACAGAAACATAACTGGATCCGAGCAAGGCAAAATAATTTCCATGGACATGAATCCGACCCGAGCATTTAAATCGAATTTCAAAAAATACCCGAAACCTGAATTGAACCAAATCTGAACCCGACGAAAATATTCTAATGAATCATAACCAGATCCGAACAAGACAAAATAATTTCCATGGACATGAACTCAATAAATGGTTAGGTAACATTTGGGTTGCGATTAGGTTGTAATTACATTACGGTAAGTCTTTGATTTTATTTAATTTCGCGTTAGGTTACAGATGGATCACGGATTGATTAAATGATAGATTAATTAAAAAATCATAGATGATAGATGATAAATGATTAATGATAGATTAATTTAAAGTTAGGTTAAAGTTAAATTGCATTTATGTGATGGTTAGAATAAGAATAGGTTACAATAAAGTGACGGCTAAGTTACATTTATGTTATATTTAAGTTATGGTAGGATACTGTTAAGTTGCAGTTAGGTTACAGACAGATTACGGTTACAGTACAAAAGTTTACTATTAGGAATTTGTCCACAGAGTCAACCTTACGCATGCTTTGATTAAAAATATACACTTTTGTTAAATGGCTCTGAAATTATAATACTATATACCAATCTTTTATCATCGTGTATCGATTTCATTCACGGTATAGTCGGATTTAAGAGTGATATAATTAGTTTGAAATTCAAAATATTTCACTTGGGATTTCTATGTGAAATAAATAATTAGGTATGTGATTTAACAGTGATTTTTACGGGTAAATATCAACAATTTAACACGAAAATAACGCAATAGTTGGATGTATGTTCCTTCCCATGTTTCTCATTGCTCATTTTAAGTATTTTTAGAGCTTAATATTAGTTGTTGTTTTTAAAACCAATTTTTCACAAAGTCAGCTGCGACGTATTTCAGACAATGCATTTCTGTATGCTTCCAGTTAATGATAAAATCATACAAATCTCAAGTTCATTTAATATTGTTAATACGGACCCGGGCAACGCCAAGCGGGTCAGCTAGTATATATATGTATTAATATCAGGTGTATGTATAATATCATGTGTATGTATAATATCAGGTGTATACATGTATATATATATATATATATATGTGTGTATGTATATGTATATATATATATATATATATATATATATATATATATATATATATATATATATATATATATATATGTGTGTGTGTGTGTGTAAAATATCAGGAAATTGTTTGCTAGTTGAATTGGTGCATTTCTACAGTACAAAATCAAAAATCCAGAGATCCCCCCCCCCCCAAAACCTCGCTGATTATCCTCGACAAATTTCGGATTATTTTCAACATATTTGTCAAAAAAATAATCTAACCTACCCAATTGCAGAAAACAAACAAAAAAAGTGTGTGATTTACATCAAGAACACATTTCCGGTATTATTAAAACGTTGTCATGTTAACTTAAAATACTGATTAAAGTTAACATTAAAGTAAGTTTATAATAGGTAACATGACATACTGTTATTTTTACTCTCCAAATCAACAGCAAACTACATTGAAGCGCCATTATTTCTGGCCACTGGCATGCTGATGCTTCAAAATATGTGACTTTTCTTGCAAAAATTGAGATTTTTTTTTTTTTGGAGGGGTATCGACTTATATGTGGGTTTTAAATTTTCTTTATCTTTACCTACATAAGTTAGAGGGTCGACTTATATGTGAGTATATACAGTAATCGGCTTTTTTCTTTTGCAAAATTCTCTAATTCCAGCATTCTTATGTAGTTAATGGCACAATCTTGATATGTCCTCGAATGATTATAATTATTTTGATTTCTTAACCTTTTTTACCATGTTAGTATTTTTATTCTTTTTTATTTAATTTAGAATTTCATTTGCTTAGCATGCAAATTATATTTACTATGCACATTTTCCTATTTTCATTTTTAGATGACAAACATATTGATGAACCTAATATTTTAAAAACAGAATCTAAAGCATCTGAGCCAGCTTTCAAATCATCTCAAATTTATGGAGATGCATGTTTGTTCAATTTTTCTTTCTTTTTATATATTTTTAATGTATATATTTTTTGTTAAATTAATATTTGACTATAATTTGGGGTTTTTTTTAGTACATGAAAATATGTTGAACGAATCAATTTCAAAGCTTAAGAACATTTCTAGAGAAACCATAAATGTTCATAAAAATGCTGCAGTTACCATAAAGTCCTATACTGAAAAATTATATGAAGCTCTTGATCTCTCTGAAGTATGTATTAATTCTAAATAAAAATAATTTTAATTTTTATCAGATAACATTTTACTTTCTGACTTGTCTATTTCTTTTAATCTAACATTTTATTTTTGGGATTTTAGAATTTAAATTTTGCTGCAATTTGTTAATTTATTTTAGTGATAATTTCATTTTTCTCATTATATCGTGTTTAAGTTATATATCCACTTGTATACCACAAAAATTAAGAACAGGTTAGGTTCTTTAACATAATGTTGTGCAAATCTTTTAATTATTGCAAATCATGCAATAACATCATCAAGATGTAAGTAAATGGGAAAAGTGAACAGAACTTGCAAAAAAGGAAATCAAAAGATACAAAGGGAATTTTATTGAAAAAATAGCTTCAAATGCAACTGGACAAAAGTCCTTGTGACAGGTAGCTAGCAACAAAAATCTAGTCTTGAGGAATGGATATGGTGTATACAGGGCTCAGCACAGGTCACTATTTTCACTAAAAGTCACTATTTTTCGCATTGGGCACTTTTTGTTACTATTTTTGATCTCAAGTCACTTTTTCCACTATTTTCGGAGAAAACTTTAAAAATCTCCAACCAGTGAAAAAATTTTCACAACAAAATGGCGGCGAATCGGCTCTTGCAACAGATTCGCCTTTTTTGCACATCCATTTTGTTGCGAAATCTTCTTCCATCTCCTGCTAAAAGGAAGAACCAATGCTTCTATTTTCCACCCCTTTCTCCCTACATGAGACTGTCCCCATATGGGATTGCACGTGATTTGTTACTTATCAAGTGTGTATCAAGAAATTGTATTTGAAAAAAATACTCGAGGCATTGGATGAAATGCAACTTCCACGAAAATATTTATTGATGTTGGGGAGTGACGGACCTTACGTCAATAAAAAAGTTCATAAACTAATGAATGAAGAAATTAAAGCTGTTGCAGAACGAAATCTTATCAATATTGGGACATGTAATATACACATTGTACATAATGCTTTTTTGAAAGGTTTGTCTATGTTTGGGGGGGAAGACACATGTGAACAGATCTTTATGTCAGTATTGTCTTGAAAATAAATTATAAAGATAAATTTCAAAAAATGCCGATAGAGGGCGCTTTAGACTTTGGAGTAACGAACAAATATTTTTTTACCGTTATTTTTTGCATCCCATTAATTTTTTTTAGAAGTTTAGACATAAACTTAAATTTTGAGTTCAAAATCTGTGGTTAAGTAGCGCAAACTGAACTGTGTTCAATGGGAGTGGGTAGGTTCAAATTTCAAATGATTATAAAAAACAGAATAATTTGTCAATTGATTTGTGGTTTTCACTAAAACTATTCTTTATGTCAGTATTCTCTTGAAAATAAATTATAAACATAAATTTCAAAAAATGTCGATAGAGGGTGTTTTAGACTTTGGAGTAACATACAACTATTTTTACCATTATTTTTTGCATCTCATTAAATGGTTTCGTAAGCTTAGACTTAAATTTTGAGCTCAAAATCTGAATAGTTGGGAGTGGTTAAGTAGCACAAACTTAACTATGTTCAGAGAGTTTAAATTTCAAATTATTCTAAAAAATGGAAAAATTGATCCGATTCGTTTCCAGTTTTCTCTAAAACCATTCTTTATGTCAGTATTTCCTAGAAAATAAATTTTAAAGAAATTTCAAAAAATTCAAAAAATTAGAGGGCGTCTTAAACTTTAGAGTAACCAACAACTATTTTTTTTTTTTTTTTTTTTTTTTTTTTTGTAAATAAATGTTTTAAAAGCTTAGACTTAAATTTTGTGCTCAAAATCCGAATCGTTGTGAGTAATTAAGCAGCGAAAAATTGAACTTTGTTCGTAGGGTGGGCAGGGTAAAATTTCAACTCCTGAACACAGTTCAGTTTGCGCTTCTTAACCCCTCTCAACGATTCAGAATTTGAGCTCAATATTTAAGTCTAAGCTTTTGCAAGCATTCAATTAGATACAAAAAATAACAGTTGTTGTTGGTTAATCTAAAGTTTAAGGCGCCCTCTAACGGAATTTTTTGAAATTTTTCTTTAAAGTTTTATTTTTGAGAAAATACTGACATAAAGAATGGTTTTAGATAAAACCGCAAACAAATTGACCAATTTTTCAGTTTTGTATAATCATTTGAAATTTGAACCTTCCCATCCCCCATTGAACACAGTTCAGTTAGCTCTACATAACCACTCTCAACAATTCAGATTTTCAGCACAAAACTTAAGTTTATGTCTAAGCTTAAAAAAAATTTAATGAGATGCAAAAAATAATGGTGAAAAATAGTTGTACGTTACTCCAAAGTCTAAAGCACCCTCTATCGACATTTTTTGAAATTTATGTTTATAATTTATTTTTAAGGCAATAGTGACATAAAGGATAGTTTTAGTGAAAACCGCAAATCAATTGACGAATTATTCTGTTTTTTATAATCCACTTGAAATTTGAACCTACCCACTCCCATTGAACACAGTTCAGTTTGCGCTACTTAACCACAGATTTTGAGATCAAAATTTAAGTTTATGTCTAAACTTCTAAAAAAATTTAATGAGATGCAAAAAATAACGATAAAAAATAGTTGTTCGTTACTCCAAAGTCTAAAGCACCCTCTATGGACATTTTTTGAAATTTATCTTCATAATTTATTTTCAAGACAATACTGACATAAAGAATAGTTTTTGTGAAAACCGCAAACGAATCGACCAATTTTTCCATTTTTTATAATCATTTCAATTTTTGGTGCCTATCACCTTCGGAAGACATTTGGGACCCTTAGTTTCCCATTTAATATTTGTTTTGATGTGTACTATCACCCCTTAAAGTTTTGCTTAGTAGTTTAGATACACCCTGTATTTTATTCAGGCATTGGAGTAGGTAGCATTTTTTTCTGGAATGAGCCTAAGATGATCCAAACTGATTTTTAGATTATATACGTTTAATTTTTATTGAATCAATTTTATTCTGAGGAGAGCCTAGCCCACCCATACTAGCTACGCACATGTATTCAGGTCTTTTCTAATGAAGAATTTCCCTTTAAAATTCCCTAATGGCCACAATGGTAAGTTGCTGTCTAATTAAATTTATTTACATAGTTATATATGCAGTATTTTTATATCTGTTATAGTTGATTGATTTAGAATATAAAAGTCCCTCTTACATTTGACGAGTGAGACCGTCTTTAACATGTACAATTATTAATTTATTTTTGTTTTGCTAATTTTTTGAAATCTACTATGAATGCCACTGATATTTTTAAAATAAATGAATTTCTTACTGCTTTCACATACTTCAAAATTCCTGCCCCCCCCCCCCCTCCCAAAAAAAAAAAAAAAGTTTCATATGCAGTTTTTTCTTTTTTTTAAGTAAATCAATATTTAAAGGGTTCAAATACATTTAAAAAATTTGTCAGGCATCATTTATACTGTATTTAATTATCAAAATTGTTTGTTTAGTCACTATTTGGTCACTTTTTTGAAGAAAACTTCAGTCACTATTTTCACTATTTTTGAGGCTACAAGTTGTGCTGAGCCCTGTGTATAAGGATAAGATTTACATAGTTTATCTATGCTGAATACAAGGTTGTCAGTGACCTTTCAAGAATAGTTCTCCATTCTTCTTGTAGTTTTAATCTCAGTTCTTGAATTGTTGCTCATGAAGGGCTGTCAAGCATCTCCTGAGAATTGAGAATATCCCATGCATGTTCCATTAAATTTAAGTCCAGGGACCTTATGGCTAATCCATGAGATGAATATCCTCATACTCTAACAGCTCTGCCACAGCTGCTGTATGATAAATTGTAACACTATCCTCGTGAAGCAGGGTTGGCATGGTTTTAACCATAGTTTAAATCTACTGATTTAAAAAAAATAAATAAATAAAAATAGGACAAATCTAATGTTTTTTCATCTTTTTAATCTGTGTATTTCAATTATTGGATATAGGTGATTTCTATTTTTAACAGTATCTCTGAATCATCTTGAAACATAGGAAGCCCAGATCATCTTTGTATGCATTTAGAATAGAAATTGCATGTGTTTATGAACATATATAGTGACCTAAACAGAAAACTTAAAACATATGAATTTAGAAAAGACAAAATGGATTAAAAATATTCAATATTTAGCATAAAATGTTTTCACTTGAGAAACAAGCAATCTAACACAGATCATTGGTTTAGAGGGAGAATCTTTACCAATTATGCTAACTGGGCTAACAACCAGTGAGCACTAGCTCAGATAACCTTATTTGTAATAGCATCTGGTCTGTCATTTAGGCAGCTCAACAGAATAAACTGCAGGTAAAGGAACTCCATATAAATGATGGATATGTAGATATAAACTGTTATATTTAACACAAACTGATTAGTAAATTTATCATACAAATTGAATATTTCCAACTGAGTAGGAAAAATACCCAGGCTGGGAATCAAATCAGATCATTGGCTTAACAGGGTCAATGCTTTACCATTTAAGCTATCTGGGCCGACAACCAGCAAGCACTTCTTGCTCAGATAACCTTATTGGTTATAACATCTGGTCTGTCATTTAGACAACTCAAAAAAATAAACCAGCCTGTGCATTTTTTCACTCACTTGGAAATATTAAATTTGCATGATAACTTTACCAATCAATTTGTGTTAATAAAATAAGTTTATTGAGGGGTGGATGATTTCTGCATATTTATCTATAGATTTATGATATATATTAATGATTCTTGGAATCTTTGGACTTCTTTAACCCTCTAAGCGTTTGGCCCATAATATTCCGTACACTAAGCTCCAGGTTTCACTGCAATATAAGCAATGTTTAAGATATTATAATTCTATAAATTTAATGAATTTTCAAAGCATTGAAGAATGATTAAGAGTCTCAAGGATTACATTTATATTCCTAAATAAGATTTTTTGTGTAATATTGAAAGAAGCATATTTTATTAGCATTTAAAACTAAATGCAGAGAAAACAACACAATTTTACCCATTTGCAAGACGCTTGGAGGGTTAACATTTGAGGGTGGTTTTAATTTTTTGATAGCATCTATTAAAAGGAGTTAAAGTACCACTTTTTATTTCATAATATAAGAAATTAATTTTATTTGAATGAAACTGCATTTAGATAATATAAATTTAATATTTTCAAGTCTACATAGTTCAAGAATTTTTGTCAAATATTGGATACGCTCTTCTAAGGAGGGAGAAAAAATAATGATGCCATCAAAATAACAAGAAAAATGTACTGTATGTTTAGTAATGATTCTTCTTAGTGGTGTTCTTAGTGTAGAATAGTGAGGGGGGGGGGGTCTAACTTTTACACCAAATGGGAGAACTTTCCATTTAAATAATTCAGAACTGGTAGTAAAAGCTAATTTTTCAGTATTTGCTGGATGTATGGGTCTGTGCCAATAGCCAGAGGCTAAATTCAAGGCGGGAAAATACTGGGCACTACAGTTTGTCTGTAATTCCATCAATATGTGGTAAGGGCTCAACATCATTTTTTATTATAGAATTTAATTTATGGTAATCAACATATAATCTAGTTTTTCTACCCTCATCATATTTTCCTACCAAAGTATAAAAAGAAGGGCTGTTGCTCTCTTTAATTAATACAGTATCTAATAAAGATTGAACCTGTTCAGATTTTCTTTTTCTTCTATTGAAGTATGGTAAGGCTTCATAGATATAGGTAGGTCAGAATTGCACTGTGGCTCAATATTAGTTTTACCCACATTATATTTTGAAAAAATGACTAAATAATCCTTCAAAAAGTTTCATTTTGTATAGAATTTATTTCTCCAAGTCAATTAGAATCATTATTATTAGATACCGTGAAGTATTGAGGAACCATGACATTTCCATTATCGGATCACAAACTCTGATACTCATTTCTAACATTAAAATGCAGTAAATTTAAATTACTATTGGATAAGTCAACAGTTTGATTTAAAACAAGGTTTCCTTGTAATACTTTACAGTTAGTACAGTCAATAATTAAATTAAATTTAGAACACTCTTGTAAACCTAGTATAGCATACTCTTCATCAGTATCGCTTGTCAAAAATCTAATACACTTTTGCACATTACCTAATTTAAACTATAAATTAGAAGATTTATTTATTACAACAGTTCTTTTTGCTTAACTAATAATAGTAGGTAGAATATTTATGATTTTAGCATTTAATAGTTTTAAAAGTTTTAAAGATAAAATTGAAATTGTAGAACCAGAGACACAAGATAATTAACATATGTTATTATGTTAATTATGTTATTAACATATCCAAAAACTACTGATTGTCAAATATTATTATGAAGATGTTGTGATTGGTTAGGTAAAGATGTAACATTTGATCATTGAGGATTAACATTAAATATATGATTTTTTTCCCAGTGATAAGCTTCTGGGATTCCTCTGTTCAGACGTTACCTACATGGTTGACTAGGAAGTTTTTTTTTTCTGATAATAGTTAACAGGTAATCTAGGACTAACAAACCTTGATGTTGAAGGGTTAAAGTTACTTGGAAATTAGGATTGATAGAATTTTGATGTGGGCACACCTGGTGTCTAGATGCATTATTATGCTAAGAAAATGGTCTAGGATTTTGAGAACTATTTTTAACATTGCTACTATTATGTGATGAAATTGCCACTAACTGTTTTACTAATTTATACCAGTCTGTGATACTTTCAATGGAATTTAGATAGTTTTGATATTCGGGTTCAACCCATTTGTTAAACCTTGCAAAATGATTGCTGCACTTAACTGTCGACCTACTTCTAAATTTTTACAAAAATAATTTTCCAAATAGCTAAAATCATGCAGTTTTAGAAAAGCAAAATCGTTGAAACAAGGATTATGTGCTTTTATAAATCTTTCAGTTAGGATTTTAGCAACTTCAAAATTAATACAGTAAAACCTCTATATAACGGACACCTCGGGAGTACAAAAATTGTCCGGTGTTTGTGTTGAATATATATTCATATTTTCAACTCCTGTATATTCTTATCATCATATAACCTGTTTAAACAGTTCTCTTACTTTTATTTCCTTAAGTCTGTTTTCTTTATAAAATTCCATAGTTTAAAATAAAGAAAATATATTTAGTCTGAACATTTAATTTAAATTTCAAGTCTAAAAGTAAAATAAAATATTTAAATAGTCTTTAATTATTTTGTACCTATGATTTAATTACTCTAGATATGTTTTTCCTTTCTGTTTCTTGCCTCAAACGTCTATTTACCTTTTACTCTCGGTAGCATGTTTTGCCGCTTTTCAGATCTTCCAACTTCACGCTGATGGAATTCCATCAACAGATGGTTTTCTCATCGCCTCCAATGTCCATTCACTTCATAGTCATTCACTCATCACTTATTTTAATATTTATTTATTTTCATTTATTTATTATTCCATAATAAATATATTCAATGAACATTAACTTACCTTTTAATTCCTTTCCGGACGTTATCAACTTTATCTCGTACAGTAATCCATCAACCTTAATAGTTCTTCCGTCAATAGTTCCCTCACGGACTCCATCTTTTGTTTACAACCAACACCGGCGAAAATCCGTTTCAAACTGATCATATTTTTCCGTAACGATATTTTCTCCACCAGATGGCGACTTGGAATATCGTACCCTTAATCGAATCTTTCATTCTTTTCATCGAATCTAATTTTGATTCGTACGGATGTCATTTTCTCATTAGCTCGTTTCGTGGGCGTTGCGCCGAAATAGTGTTTTCAATCCGGTCTGTTTAGTATAAAAATAAGATGTATATTTCAGTTCGACGTGCTTTTATCTTCCAACAATGGAAGTAATTCAAGAAGCTGGATGGTGGCTGGTCCCCATTCTGGATGTATTTTTGAATGCCTTTTATTAAGTTTATTTTAAAGTAGTTTTAATTTATGTATTTATGCCTACTACAAATGTGCACATCCATGTTGTGTTTTTCTACGATGTGTCATGCTAATGTTATGATGGAGTCTACTGTGTATTATCAACTGTAAGCCAAGTCCTGTATCTCAAGTAACAAATACTTTATTTAAATTTTACTTTTGACTTTTGTTTCTCCATTAAGAGATCGACTTTGACATTGCTCATTTACATTTCAGCTTCCAAAATGGAGTTAGTAACCAGCAAATGCTCCTGCTGTGCTATCTGCTTCTTTTAAGTTAATTGTTCACGTAAATAAACCTTCTAAAGGTTATATTACGTACATTACACGCTACGGCCGTGCGTTCATTTTTGACCTGGGAAAAGTTGACGGCTGACGATGGAGGGCGCTGCCTGTCCATCAGCATTTGCATTTCTCCTTGTGGTAGTTGCGGCGCATCGGAGAATGTTCTGGAGGACGATGATGCTGTGAGCTGAGCATGCGTAGTAGATTAGCCCGGCGTTCAGTACGATGTACTTATGTTCAAGACAGCAGCGTGTTTAGTTTCATTTGTTTTGTAGATGATGGCTGGTCCCAAGCAGTATTCGCTTATCGACGGCTGGTGGTTTTTAATACAGTGTTTATTTTCGTCTGAAATATGAATGTTGTCGTCCTTTTTATGAAGTAGTCTTAAAGAGTTTTAGAAGTGGATGAAGATGGAAGATTTCTTTTGGAGTTTTTTTTTCAACTTGAAAATATTTAGAAACATGGATACTTTATAGGCGCACGCTCTTGTTTCTCTTTAATAGTTTTAGTATAAGTTGTCTATTGAAATTGTCTTTCCTCCTCTTTTATTTTGAAATGAAGATGGTTTAATTTTATTCTAATCGCCACTTTTTACTTATAAGGTCATTTATGTCAGAAGGTGAAGTGTTACAGAACTTTAGCTTTCTTCTAGGGTTTGGGCAAAGTTTTCTGTTGGTAGTCACCGGATGTGTTTGATACTTGCTTGGTTTTCCATGATGCAAAGTACGAGGTGGAGCTGTGTCATACTTGTTTTATTTTGGTTTCCGATAATATTTTAATGCTGGGTTTGCGTGAAGTATCGGCAGTTTCCTATAAAGCAATGTATAATAAAAATTGGATTTAGCATCTGTTTGAAGTTTAATTATTGAGGGGGGACGTCAATCTTAAGTATTAAAGCTATTCTAATGGATTTGTAAAGTTTAAGTTATTTGAGTTAAATATGAATTAATCTTTTGAGATATAATAGTTTTTTTTAAGTTAATTTAAATTAAATATAAATTAATTTAGTTCTTTGATGCTCCAGTCCTTATTTAACTGTTTTTATTTTTAAAGTTTTTATTTTCTTTTAATATTGTTTATGTTAAATAAAAAAATAATTGGTTTTAAATCTAGTTTATCATTTTTCATATATATTTTTACAGCCATTTAAGTTGATTTAAACTTTGAATATAATTTACATTTTTACATAAATTAAGTTGGGCCAGCTTCTCAGCGTTATACGTCTCCATTTGTGCATTTATTACTGCTCTGCTAATTCAGTGCATAACCGTAATTACACATTGTAATTACTTCAATTCGGAGGTGTTCACTATTGGGAAAACCTCAGAGATTAAAAATGTTGCTAAGAAATGCTTACTATTTCACTTACTATTTGACTTTTATATGTCCTAAAACCTCTGCTATATGATTAATAAGATATTAAAATTATTTTTTAAGCCATAAAACTAAAATAAAACTGTTTATACCTTTATCCACTGTTTATGAGAAAAAAATCTGTTACAAAAGTTTGCTTTGTTTGCGATTACATGTAATTTGTTTTTCAATGTGAAGTTTTAACTCTATCAGTAATTTTAATTTTTTTGAACTAACTTTTTTTTACAAAAAAACTATGTAACTGCTTACTATATTTAACCACTTTTTGGAAATTTTCGATATTGCAGGAAACATCTTCAGTTTTAGTATCTCTTTCATCATCAGTAAACATCAGCTTTTGTGGGAAACTTTGAAGCAGTGTAATCACATCAGCAACTGGTTATTCCTCAATAAGTAATTCCTCAATAATATAATGAAAATTTTGGCAGTTTCTTTGCTTTTGATATATTTCATTAATTCATTTATTTTACTTAATTCTTCATTTGTGTTGGAAATGTGTGTTTTGTTTTCTTTTATTATAAAGCCTGCTTTTATGAACATTGGCGAACACTTTCTAGTTTTATATTTTTTATAGCTGAGGAAATCCAAATTATAGCATCGACTGCATTACCTAATTTTAGGCAGTTCTCACATGTATTCATAGTACATAACTTTGAAAGAATGTGGCATAATAAAAGCTTACCATACTACGCTTTAAAATTGTGTATTACGCCTTGATCAAGTGGCTGGCATACTGAAGTTATGTTTGTATGAAAAAACACAAATTTCAAATTGTCGAATTTCAAATGCTTTGAATGAAAACTTGCATTTCCAGCCCACCCCCTACATTTATCTGTGATCACAAAATTTGCGACAAATTACCTTGATAAATTTAGTTTTTTTACTTTTTTCCATTTTTTTTCCCTCGTTAAAAAATATTTTTTTACCCTTTATCGCCAAAATTACTGTCCGTTATTCAGAGCTTAAATATACAAAAAAAAATTAGGTTTTGGGAGTGGGGATTAAAAAACTCTGCTAAATAGGTGTCTGCTATTTGGAAGTGTCCATTATGGAGGTTTTACTGTACATTCTAAACATTTACAAACACTTTTAAAGGCTCCCCTTTCAAAACTTTAAAATTGTTTTTAAGTTTCTAATCACCATTTTTTTTCTTAGAAGATATATTTTTTTCAAAATATGTCAGACATTATTGTACATTCATACCTGAATCAGGATCAAAAGAATTGATATCTACTATTTCTTGACTCATTTTGTTATTACTAGAGACTTTAAGTTTAGAACGTAAAAGCATAAAAGATGGATAATTCATTTATAAAGAGATCTCATCATATGAAAATAACAGATGTAAAAAAAAAACTTTAAAATAAATTGTAAGTACCTTTATCTGTAACAACAATAATAATGATGACTTTAAATAAGAATGTAAATAAATTGATCCATAAAAGAACTCATCAAAAATAACAATAAGAAAATCTGAATAAATATAACAATACTGCAAATAATAAAATATCTAAGAATTTTTGACAGATTTCAATATACAGTACAGAACCATTTATCCGGAATGGTTGGGGTCAGATGTATTCCGGATTACTGGTTTTTGCAATTAACTGATTGGACATTAAAGCAACATCCATTTGATAAGTTTTGTGGGTACTACTCTGTTATCCCATCGACCAATTTTGCCAAATTATACAAATCGCCAAACTAATAGCCAAATTAGACATATTGTCATAATTTTTATTTTAAATAATGAAAAAAAAAATAATTAGAAGAATATTAATAAAAATACAAATAAAAAGTTGAAATAAAAATAACTTTATGACATTTTAAATGCGTGAATCGTATTTAATGTCATTGGATGTGACATCCAAGATCATCCATTATTGGCATTTAATCTTATAGTTTGGTGATAATTTTATGGTCAACAGGATAACCTAGTAGTACTGTTTTGTGAAACATATGTAATTGTGGTATTACTTCTAATTTTAAATTGATTATTAGATTACTTGAACCAAGAATCTGATGCAAGTAACATGAATTGTTAGAATTTGAAAGAAGATAATTTATGGGAACTCCTTGAACAAAAATTCTTCTGCATAAAAATAAAAACATCTATAATATTATAATATTATTTATTAATCTATAATATGATTATATGCTTCTATTTCAAACACTAGATGCTGTTATCAAACTATACAATTGTTTCAAGCAATGTATATGTCAAACTGATTGTTTGACCCTTTTTCTAAAAAGATTCTAACATCAGTCTATTAGAAATATCATTCCGGATAACTGATTTTCCGGTTAACTGGTTTCTGGATAAATGGTTCCATACTGTATTTTCAGGCAATCATATTGAAAATTTTAATTTGGAATACAGTAGATCATTCTAACACAAATCCATATAACACATAACTTCTCGGATGTAAGCAATGAATTTTGTAGTGAAGAAGCACCTGAATTCTCAAACTAAAATTGTTACTGTCTAAAAAAACTAAATTTAATGCATTAGTTTAATTTTATCTCCTTATTTTAGAATTATTTATGAAAAAAAAAACTATTACAATAAATGTTTTTGAAAATGAATGATTTGGGTCCAGGTATATCTGTATCATTTTTAAAGAGTATATTTTACAATATGTGGAATTATCTATATAATGCAAAAATTTATAATCCAGATTAAGAATGCAGAATAAAGATACTCTAATATATTTTAATAAGTTTGACATATTTGGCTGTATTTATGTAGAAAATTTAATGATGTGTGAAATATGATCCACATAATGCAAATTTCTATATGTGCACAATCTTGTGTTTTTAGCTTTGCGTTATATAGATCTTCTACTGTATAAATAGAAAAAAATTTTGAATAATAACTTCATTTATCTTCAAAGCTGTATTTCCATGAACAGAAAAATTATGCTTTAATTTAAGAACAATACTAAATTCCTTCTAATAAAGCGAATAATAATAAAATTTTAAATAAATAAATCTTATACTATAGTATGAGCAAAAATTGTGTGTAAATTTTATCTAAAAAATGGCTCTAACGATTTCAACAAAATTTTGTATTTTACAATTTTTGGTCACGAAAAGACCATTGAGCTTGGTTACACATTAAAGAAAATTTGATTAGTGGGTCATAATGGATCAGAGTCGAGCTACTAATATCTAAAGAATGGCTGAGTCGATTTTAACAAAATTTTGTATTCAACAGTCTTTAGGCACAAGAAAACTATTGGGCTAGGTCACATGTTCAAGAATTTTCGATTAGTGGGTTATTTTTGGGACATTGTGGGTCACTACAATTTTATCTAAGAAACGGCTCTAACGATTTTGACCAAATTTTTATATTCTACCGTTTTGGATTACATTGGGTTAAGTCGCATGTTACAGAAAATTTTATTAGTGGGTCATGCTAATTTTATCTATTAAATAGCTCAAACGATTTTGACTAAATTTTGTATTCTATCATTTTCAGGCGTGAGAAAGTCATTGGGTTAGGTGACATGGTCGAGAAAATTCAATTAGTGGGTCATTTGGGGGTCATAATGGGTCAGGGTCAAGCTATTTACATCTAAAGAATGGCTGTATTGCTTTTAAGGAAATTGTGTATCCAACTGTTTTTTTGGCATGAGAAGACTATTTGGCTAGATCTCATGTTCGAGAAATTTTGATTTGTCTGTCATTTTTGGGTCATTGTGGGTTAAACCAATTTTATCAAAAAATGGTTCTAACGATTTTGACCATTTTGTATTTTACCATTTTCGTGCACAAAAAGGCCATTGGGCTTGTTCACATGTTCAAGAAAATTAGATAAGTGGGTCATAATGAGTCAGGGTCAAGCTATTAATATCTAAAGAACGGCTGGATGGATTTTAACAAAATTTTGTATTCAGCAGTTTCTTGGCATGAGAAAACTATAAGGCTAGATCACATGTTTGAAAATTTTCGACTAGTGGGTCATTGTGTGTCAAACCGATTTTATCTAAACAACGGCTCTAAAGATTTTGATCAAATTTTGTATTGTACCATTTTGGATTACAAGAAGACCATTGGGTTAAGTCTCATGTTACAGAAAATTCGATTAGTTTGTCATTGTAGGTCACACTATTTTTATCTAAAAAATAGCTTGTATGATTTTGACTAAATTTTGTATTTTATAGTTTTCGGACACAAGAAAATCATTGGACTGGGTCACATGCTCTAGAAAATTAGATTAGTAGGTCATTTTGGGTCATTAGGTGTGTGGGTCAGGCTAGATCATATGTCCAAAAATTTTTGATTAATGGGTCATTTTTGGAGTCACTGTGGGTCAAACAAATTTTATCGAAAAACGACTCAAATGATTTTGACTTTTTTTTTTTTCACTTTCTGGCTCATGAAGACCAAAGGGCTAGGTTGCATGTTCAAAAACATTGGATTAGTGAGTCATTTTGTGTCACAATGGGTCAGATTCAAGTTAAATGTCTCTGAAAAAGTCTCAAAAGATTTTGGCAAAATTTTGTATTATGCTGTTACAGAGCATAAGAAGACCATTGTGTTAGGTTACATGTTCGAGGAATTTCGATTAGTGGGTCATTTTTAGTTACTATGGATCCAGATCAATCTAATTGTATTTTTTAAAAAAAACTCAATATTGAGAAAATTTTACGTTATACAGTTTTTGGGCATGGAAAGATCACTGGTTTAGATCACATGTTCGAGAAATGCCGATTAGTGGGTCAGTTTTGGCTCACTACTGGTCAATAAAAATTTTCCTAGTAAAACAACTCCAACAATTTTGATTTAATGTTGTATTCTATCACTTTTAAAGCCAAAAAGGGTGTTTGGTTACGTTACATATTCAAGAAAATTCAATTAGTGGATATATTTCGATCACTATGGGTGCGGGTCAAGCTAACTGTATCTAACAAATGGCTCAGATGATAGTGACAAAATTTTGTATTATAATTGTTTAGAGGCACAGTAAAATCATTGTGCTTGATCACATGTTCGAGAAATTTCTATTAGTAGGTCATTCTTGGAACACTTCGGGTCAAGCCAATTTGATCTAGAATATACGCCTTTAATGATTTTTAACTAAATTTGATATATTACTGTTTTCAATTTTGAAAAGACAACTGGGTTGAGTCCCATGTTTGAGGAATTATATTAATGCATCATTTTATGGTTCATTGTGTTTCAAGATAATTTTACATAATAAACAACTTAAACAATTTTAACTAAATTTTATATTCTTCCGTCTTTGGTTACCAGAAAACCGTTGAGATAAGTCAAGTGTTTGAATGGATTTGATTAGTGGGTCATTTTTGGTAATACGGGTCAGGGTCACGAAGCCGAGAAGATTGTCACAGCCAGTTGGCAACATTTGACCGAAAAATTTGGCTTTAAAGATTGGCACCAAGAACGTGTTTTGGCATTTTATAGAAAAAAAAATGTCGCTAAGTTTGGCTATATTTGGGAAAAAATGCTTTCAGAATATGAAAAATTTTTTTGGTATTCTTAACAGGAATTGAGAAGCATGGTTAAACCAATCAGAGATGAGTTAAAAATATTATTTTAATTGACATCCTTTTGTTGTAAATGTGTAAAAAATGTAAAATTTACAAACTTGTACGTACATACATAGTTTTCATATAAAAAGTTTTTGTAAATAATACTGTTATAAATAACATGCTTTATAGCAATAATACAGGGAGAATGATATAGTGAGAATATTATATCGAATTTGAACACACATTTGACAGAGCTTAGCTCAGTCACCCCTGCTAGTCATACATTAATTTCATAAACACTAGCAAAAGCCGTGCTTTGTTTGGATTCGCGAAGCATTATTTCATAAGATAAATATTTGAAAGGAACATTACTTTTTTATATTATTTTTGCATCTTTATTAAGTAAAAACGTTATCTCATGTTTTGGCGCATTTAAATTTTAGAAATGTAAATTCAGCCAAATAACTAAGAATTTCCTCGGATTTTTTTATTTATGATATAAGGCTGGTATAAATAAAAATATTTTCGAAGCAGAATTTTACAAAATATTTTTTTTTTTAATTTTTAACTAAAAGTTTTAAAGATGTTTTTACATTTTCCAATGACCAGTAACAGCGTTCGTTCTGGCCAATAAGTGTTCTTTTTCTCAACATTATTAAATTACTAATACATTTCAGAAATTATTTATAAACGTAGTTAATATATTTAATTTGGTTGAATTAAATTATTCTTCAATCAATTAAAATATTCTTAAATTATTCTTTAATCTTTCATTTCGAATACCACACTTATGAAACTTACCAAATTTAACAAAATATTTACTTTAAATACCAAATATAAGAATTAATTTTACTTGTTTACAATTCTTTTTGTTGCCACTTTACCAAAGTAAATACCTAAATAAATAAATCATAATGTAATTCTTTTAAAATCCGTAAGTATAAACTGCGTAAATAATTTTGGCAGAATAATGAAAATATATTTTATTTAATATGTTAATCAAGATTCTATTTATAATTACTAACCCCATAGTTTATTTTCCTTCTTAAAATAAAAAGATACGGGTTCAATTTTTTATTTGCAAACGATTTTGGCGGAATAATGAAAATAAATTTTATTTAATTAATTAATCATGATTCTATCTATAATTACTAATCCCATGGTTTATTTTCATTCTGAAAATAAAAAGATACGCGTTCAATTTTTTATTTGCAAAAATGCGTCCATAATAGAAAAACATGTAGAATAAATTAATTATTAAAATAATATTTTTTAAAGGTTATTCTGTAAAAAAAAAATAACATTCTGCAAATCTACATATCATAATTTATTCTTAAGTTTAATTTCAAGTCAAAATACTGAATAGATTTTTTATAAAATGTACGACAAAATGTAACTTGAGTGGCCTAATAGAGGATTCGCTTCGCTCATCCAAATTAACAAAATAATATAATAAAAGGAACTTACAACCAGGTGTTTTTTCTGGTCTGTTGACATGAGTGGTCTAAATTTTATTTTAAAAAGAATAAGAAAAATTTTAATGGAATTATTTAATTCCAAACTGCATCTTTTGTAGGCAAATGGTGAAATTTTAGGCTGCTGTCGTTGGTGAGGTTTTCAGATTATTTCACAATCATGATTGGATAACACTTCCAAAATTCCAGTCAATATTGAAAATAAGAACAGATGATGCCTTGTAATAAATGCATATTAGGTTCTATTATTCTGTGCAGCTAAATGTAAAATAAGAATGTAAATATTTCGAATACTGTCGACAAAATGTAAAATTCTGCTTTAAACCATGCCACTTAGCAAGAATATCATCGTAGATTTAGCAGCCATGTGGCACAAGCTGGTAAAGCACCAAATAAATTTCCTTTGGCACATTTCCCACTTAAATTAGACAGAAGCATCATACATCTTTTTAAGCATTTTTTTTTTCATGTCACATCACAATAAAACAGTTCCACTAAAGTTGGTTTAAATTTCGTATTGACATAAGATGCAGCTATTGTAAATAAACAGATGTTATTCCCACAATAGAAATTCACCAGATAAAAATTTCTACATCAGGTAACAGGGCTTTTATTAGCAATAAAAAAACATAGAAAAACTGCTCCAAAGCCATTGTAAAGAATTTATATCTGAACGTGCACTAGAATACAGGATTTTACAACTATGCTTTAAGTTGCCAATTTATTAGAAAAAGTGATTTTATCCAATATTAAAATTTTACCTGATGAAAAAAAGAGTTCTATCAGTCGCTCTGATGATTAAATGATATAATCTGGCTTCTAGCATTACTCACAGGGAACTCTGGGTAATTGAATTATTTTTTTTAATGTAAGCAAATTAAAGAATAAAAATGATAGGATTTTAGAGAAAGAGTTGCTTTAACAAATTAATATCTTTTTAGAATAAAATAAAGCATCAATCAAAGGTATCGAATATAAGTAATATGTTAAACATTGTAAAAAGAAAGGAGAAAACTCAATATTAAAAGAATTTAAAAAATAATTTAGAATTATTAAGGTGAAATGTTTTTATTATAAAAATACATGTATGCAGTTTTTTTTTTTTTTTTTCAAAATGTACTTCAATCAAATTCACCTCATAAAATTATATTAATAATTTACATCAAAATTGTAAAATAACTAAAAATTTACTTCATGTTTACCAGATTTAATAATCTAAAAATCATCATCAATCCCTTGACCTCCATGACATACATCCTGTATGTCATTCTCTAAACGTTACTGGTTGCACATTTGAACCAGATTGATCTGTGATATGCAACTGATATAGCAAGGCACTGGATCAAGATTAGTTTTATGACACAAACACTGTATACCACCTATCCTGGTATATATAGCTCTTCACTGGTGAAAAAAAAAAAAAAATGTTACAGATATCAGTGGTATCTTTAATTATCTTGAAAATAATTGTGTACTTCTTTTATGAGAAAACATTTCTTCAGTGATAGTAATCATAACTGTATATTAAAATATGCAAGAAATGATATATATTTAAAAAAAAGTTTAAATCTTTAATTTTTCCCCAACATCTTCATTTTAAGTTTTACTTTAGGTTACAAACTTGAACAATGTGCAGAATTTGGTGCTGAAGATTTGAGTTAGTCTGTTGTATTGCTACTATCATATTTCCAATTTCACAATTTTCATACTTGGTATTTCCAGCTTAAAAAGAAATTTTAATTTAAAATGTCATAAAGTAGAATTCAGTTTTTTTTTTTTTTTTTTTTTTTTTTTTTTTTTTTCCCTACTTATTTTATGATTAGAAAGTTAAACATTCCATCTGATATTTTTGTTGTGTTGAAGTAATTGAGAAAGATACAACAAATTAAGAAAATAAGCTTTTTGAATAAATTTGAGTCCTTGTTAAAATTGAATAAGTCCCTGTTGTAGTGATAAAAATTTTTTACTTTTAAATCAAATGTCATTATTTCTGAACAGTAATGTTTGTCAAATACCAATATTTAAAAATAGTGGTACTAAAATTGAGACTGTGTGAATCTTGCATTGTTTCAACCATTTGTACATCATAATGAAGGGATTAACAATAATTTATAGTTTTGTTCAGTTATCAGTTTTTCTTTCAGATAGCAGTACCTTATTTATTGATGTGCAGAAATATTAATTTTTATCTATAATTTGAATATGTAGTCATAATTTTCATGTTTCAGTATATTTTAGAATTTATAATGCAAGCTAAGTGCCATTTCATATTGGTATATTTTTTTATCTTTAAGAATAGTAATATTGTTTCACATTACAGTTGTATTTAAATTTGAACTTTGCATTCTTTCAGGGTGATAATGGTGATATGCTGTGGAAAGAAGCAAACAGTGTTAGAGTAGAAAAAGAAAAGGTATTAGCTCTTGCTAAAAAAAAAGCCTCTGAGACTAGGTAAATTCTTACCCTTAAGAATTTTAAATACATCATTTATGTATGAGCATTTTATTTTAGAAAACAGCCAAATTTACCTTTTGGTAAAATTGAGTTTGTGTGTACTTATGACTAAATATGAGCTTTTATGTAGAGAAAAAAATGTTTAAATTTTTGGAAATGTTTAACCCTCTGAGAGTATTTTTCTTTTGCTTTGGTAAAAGGTTATGGAAAAATTTATTATTTAGATTCAAATTGTTTGGGCTATGAGAAAAATAGTAAAATAAAAATCAGTTTAGGGAAAATTAGAAAGATAGAAGACATGAAAACAATTTAATGGGGAAATTTTATAGTCTGATTTTGTTTGTTATATGGGAAACACTTTTTATTTAATGAAATGTAAAACAGATTTTTAATAACTGTTTTTTTTTTTTTAATAGTATTTATTAGAAACATGCTAGTTTTCTTAAAGTAGTTTTCTCATTTTGCAAACATAAAGGAATGATATAATTTTTTTTAATATAATTTATACATTTTTTAATATAATGATCAAAGTAGTTACTTATAGTAGAAAAGAAAATTGTACACTTTGAAAACAAAAATTTTCTTGATTATGACAAATTTGTTACATTCATGGTTCTAAACAATGGATTGCTGCATCCTAATTCTCATCCTAATTCTTGAAAAATGAGATGTTTTTTGTCTGAAGTTTTCAAGGTCAAGTTTCTAATACTTATCCAGTTATGCCCTTTATTTATGAAAATAAACAAGATGTTGCTGACAATCACAAACACAATATTTTTATGAAATATATTTATTAATCAAGATTTTTTGATTAATAAGACTGGCTAAAAGTGAAATAAAACTTCTGTGCTTTACGAGTTTGATGTGAAATATAGAGGATACCTTTATGAGGAAAGTTTCATTAAATAATTCAAGGAAAATGTATCTCTTTTGTATTATGCATATTTAATTATGTATTAATTATTTACTTGTTTACTTTTAATAGTTTAAACATTTTTTTTAATTTCTCTTACTTTTTATCATTTTAGTTTATTTTTTGTTATTTACTATATGGCAAGCATTCATTATAATTTTGATTGCATTATTACATTCAAATTACTGTTTAAAAAATTTCAACAAAGTAATGATCAGAAATCTACACAATTTCAGATTCCAAACTGTTGATTTGAAGAAGCCTTCTGTGAGTTATTTTATATATGAATAACTGCAGTAAAAAAGAAAAAAAATCAGTATCTAATTTCATGACAATTGTAGTAAGTCATAAATGTTGGAATGTTTCGAAAAGCTTTTAAGAGTGTTGTACCTTTTGACTTGCTCGAGTGAACAACTGATCATGTTCAGAGGTACAACACTTTGCTATTGCAAATTGCAAAACATGCTCCAATTCTAGAGTTAGTATAATCATTTTCACAAGCTCCATCATATTTATAAAAGTCTATAGCTCTCATACTAAATTTTTATGAACAAAAACATAGCACAAAAAATATTATTAGGCAAAACTTTAACAAATAAATACTTGCCTTTTTATGATAAAAATGGATTATTAATAGTTACAGGAATTCTTTCTGACTTTAATAATCTATAGAAGGTTGTATAAGCCCTCTAGTGATGCAACTATGCACTAAATACACCCAAATTCAGAAAATGCTTCTCGATGGCACTGCAGCCTAAGTAGTCAAAGGTACAACAAGATTCGAAGTACACCACCTTTCTTTCCCTAAGAGACATGGGCATTGGCAGAGTTAAATCTAGGAAGACACAAGATTTTGGAACACATATGCCAATTGTTCAGTCTAATCTGCATTTTAAAAATGCAAAATATAAACATGAAATAATCTAAATTAAGAATTATTTTTCTTGTAATTTCTTGTTCAAGTTAATTTTTAATTAAACAAAAAGAAGCAGAATTTAACAATTAAGAAAAATTAAATATAAATAATTTTCTCCCTACATTTTTGTTTCAAGGTGCTGAATCTGCCACTCTCTGTTTAAAATAAGTTTGAAATGCATGAATATTGAAAAGAAAACAAATTTTAGAATTTACCATGTAGGGTTTGGAGAACATAAAGTTTAGGGAAATAGCACCCTCCTAACTAAAAATTCTTAGTTCATTCTTTTTATGTCTTGTGTTAATTTATTATAAAGTCACTTGAAAGAATTAACTTTATCATTTTCTTTAAAAAAAATTTTTAATTTTAAAATTGAGGGTGGGAGGTGGGGGGAGAAATTGCATTTCCATAAGAACTTGCCAGTTCTTGCCGAAATTTGGAATGTAAGTTATATAGGGCATGGGGGGGGGGGGAACGAAATCTAAAATAAAACAAGTTAGTTCAAATTTTGACTGATAGATGGCGCTTCCATCTACAAGAAATGACTTTGGGCAAATTTGGAACTATTTAAAAGGCCAGTAGCTGCTGCTGTAAAATCATTATGTACCATTCCTTTAAAGAAGAAACAATGAGCATTGCTGTTATCAGATAGGCATAAAAATAATCATTAATTTGTCAATTTCACTGCAATGTTACCAATGCTTAAAATGATTATGTAAAGAACCAATGTCGAGGCAGACTTTGAAAAAGATATGTCGCTCTGGCCGTTGTTGTAAAAGTGCTCAGTTTTCAATATTCTTCAACAAATGCTCGATCTGTGTCTTGTCCTATTGTTGTCCATGAACATTCTTTGCACCCTAATTACATTACCGTATGGAATAGTTTTATGTCTGATTTCATTCTTGGTCCCTTTAGTGAGAACTTTTCTTGGGGTCTTAAAAAGTGTTCCATCATGGGTACCTGTTACTGCGATCTTCTTCAGCAGCAGGTCATTGTAGCCTTACAAGAGCAAAAGTGTTTAGAAACTATCATATTATTGCAAGATAGTGCACCATCTCAATGTAACCTAAGCAGTAACAGCAGTGCTTCGTGGACTGCCACTTTGGAGATGATGAAGTAATTTTGAGAAGTTTTCCAACAACCTAGCCTCCTCATTTTCTGGGTTTGAATCCCTGTGACTTCTGATTGTGAGGTTTCTTGAAAGATCATGTTTGGAGGAAGCGTATGGTATCTACCTAATTTTAAAGCAAACATAATTCAACATGTTCGAAAAATTCCTTCACACTCTTGTTGAACACACTATAATACATTTTGAATATGTGCTTGATGCAAATTGAACATAGACTGTAAATAAAAATTTTGTGTTTCCAGTTTGATATTTTTTGTTTTTATGTGCCCTCTTCTCACCTGGTGGTCGAAATTTGAACTAAAATTTTTTATTGAACATTTTTTCCCCATGTTCTCTATAACATGTATTTCAAGTTTCATCAACATTGTTCAACCAGAGTGGACTCTATGTAGGTCTGAACAGGGTAACTTTAATTATAACTACCCTGTATATATGACTTAAAAGTTATACAATAGTGAATACATCCAGGCATAAGTTTCTTCCCGTAGTAGTTTCCAAAAGAGGAAATTTAACCTTTTTAAAAGAAATTTTGGACTAGGTTTTCTGAATAGATGCAAAAAATGGAAAGAAAATATTGAAAGCATTGCAGAGGTGGAAGATTAGCTGTTTGGAATAGAAAAATTTGACCCATTTCTGCTATACTTTAATTATTTCTCTGATATACTTTTGAAGAAAGATTACTTTGGCATGCTTATTATTAGCATGGAAAATTTTCTTTTGTTTTAGAAAAGAAGAAAAATTAATAAATGGCCAAACAATTCAGAATAATATTTGTACTGAATAATTAATCTCTGTATTTCCATAAATTCATCCAATATGTTTGGATTTGCTCAGTTAGCAAACTATCTTCCAATCTTCCTTTTTTTTTTTTCATTGGAGCATAATTTTTTTATACTACCTCTGACAATAAAGTTTGGTGAATAGTCCTGTAGCATTAATGTAGATGAAATATTAATGAAAGTTACCATACCATCCTTCAAAATAGTCATTTCTTATAACTAGTGGTGTACCGAGTAGTACTTTGGCCGAGTAGCCGAGTACCGAGTAGTTGTATAATAAGAAAATAAAACACTGATGTGCGCATAATGTGAGCTTAGGTGTACATATATATAAATATACCTGTGCGTACATATAATATACATATATAGTATAAACAAATTAACTCATTAAATTTGAAATTTATCTGTGCACCTTTTAAAGACAATTTTTGATAGTTCAAAACTAATAAAAAAGAAGAATTGATACATGACAACTACAGTTATTAACTAATATAAAATTTAAACATTCTTTAACCCTCCAATTTATTCCAACCATTGAAATCTGTCTATCAAAAATAAAAATGTTTATTGGTTACTGTAACACTTCATTGAATAATGCAAACATTTCAAATTTATTTTGTAACTGTCTGTACCTTATTTTCTTCTGATTCAAAAAAATGTATTGGCTTTGCAGTTTCTTTTCATTTTTTATGTGTACATATTATATTATGTTATTTTAAATTTATTATTTTTTAAATATCTCAGTAAAAAACTAACCTTTTTCAATGGAAATTATAAATGTGTAAATTAAAATTGCCTTAAAAAGCAAGCTCTAAAATTGATGAGTTTAGATGATCTAGAACTTGAAAATGTACCAAAGAAACAAACAACTTGGGAATTGCACGTGAAGCGTAGCAAATGAAGTGCGTTCATACAATAACGAAGTTTTAAAAATATTGCTCTCATATATCAATCTCATAAAATTGTAAATAATTACAATTAAAATGCGCACCAAACAATGTTCTCCATATACAATTATGTAATGGAATACTTTTGTGTGGCCTTGTAAATCAATAACAAATATTCTTTGCACCACAGATTATGCAAAATGTATATTATAATATGTACTTTATAGATGCATATCAATTTTATTACATTCGAATGAGTGTAACGCCATTAAAATGCATTTGAAACATTTTCCCCCATTAACCGTAATGTAACGGAACACTTTTGATTGTCCCTGTAGTTGAACTATGCATCCAATTTTGATAAAATTTGAAATAACTCAACAAAATTATGTAATAATTATGTATTTAAAATTTCAAACGATTAAAATGCATTTGAAACTTTTTTCCCCATTGACCGTAATGTAACAGAATCCTTTTGATTGTCCCTGTAATCGATCTATGCATCCGATTTTCATAAAATTTGAAATGACTCAACAAAATTATGCAATAATTATGTATTTTAAATTTCAAACAATTCAGTTGGTTGTTTTTGCGTTATATGTGGACAGACAGGCGGACAGACTGAACAACAACAATAGATGCTACGTATTTACATAATTACGAACGCACCTAAAAATAAATATGAGAATGCTAATGTCAACAAACTAAGAGAAAATGCTAGCAAAAAGTTCATCTATTTTCTGGCAATGTTTTGAGAAAATTGTGAATGAACAAAATGATTGTGGCACTAGCACTAGTTTAAAATCACCACATAAAGAATTGGTACAAAAAGAGTTACAGGCTTTCTTAACAGAAGACTTGTAAAACTGACACTCCATTTGCAAGGTGAGGGGGGGGGAAAAAATACTTTTTCGATTAACTTTGCAAAAAACTCTTATATGCACCTTCAACTGTTTATTCTGAACATAATAGAGGCCGGCCAAATTTATAGTAGTAAAAGAAATGTCCTGTTTACTGATAATGTAGAATGTTTGGTGTTTTTGCACCATAATTTGAAATATAATAAATTTAATTATTAATTTTTTATTGCACTTATTGTATTTTCAGTTTCTTTATCCAAAATAAGTCGTTTCTGTTTCCCTATACATAAAAAAGTATTTTTATTTGTATAAATGTGAAATTTTTTTAGAGATTTTGTTCTTAACTTTTTTATATTTTGCAGACATATTGTTAAATACAGAGTAAATAGTTTTATGAATTACTACATATATTATACATTGATATTTGAATAATTTTTACAGATCAGTTATCAATTCATATGCTTAAAAAATGAAATTCTTACAACTACTCGGTATTGGCCGAATACTCGGCCAAAATTTGGCCGAATACTCGGCCAAAATTTGGCCGAATACCGAGTACTCGGCAAATTGGCCGAGTAGGCCGAATACCGAGTATTTACCGAGTACTCGGTACGGCTCTACTTATAACTATGCACCACTGAGATCTGCTATACATGTCCTGGGAAATTCGCAATAAGTCTTCTTTTGGGGTGAAATTCAGAAGCTTCATCACGTTTCGTTGGATGTCGCAATATGGTCAAATCTCTTTCAAAGAGAGTTTGAGTCGTGAAAATAGGAAGAAGTCTGGAGGATTGAGATCTGGCGAGTATGGTAGGTGTTCAATTTGCATCATCCCTTAAGAATTTCTTTTGGTGTCTTGCAAAGCTTAGAACCAAACTTTAAACTGATCTTTTATTCGTTCATTTTCCTGTTCTCAGTTAAGAACCAACACACTGAACAAGCATTTACTGAAGCTCGTCTTGCACAGAACATAAACGATGCTCAATTGAACAATGGTGGGGGAAGATGGTCTACACTTGCCTCTATGCAGGCGTAGCGTTTTTTTTCCCTAGTGTTGCCAGATCGGTCGTTCTGAATTCATTCACCGAACTTTATTGTCAGAGGTAGTATTAATCAGTGTTATTGTATGAATACTCTGTTCAAATGTTTCTGAGTTATGAAAATTTATTGTCATTAAATTATGGAAAAGATTTTCCATTTTTTTCATTATATTCTGATTTCATGTTCCTCTCTCTCTCTGGTTGTACAACATAAAATGATTGCTAATTAATATTTTGAAGCTGAATTAACTACAGTAGACTCCCTCAAATCCACACAAATGTAAACAATGAAATTTTCAATTCAGATTCAATGGAAAAAGTTAGAGAATTTTTTAGTTTTATATCACTCTGTATTTTCATATATAAATCTGGAAAATATAGCTGAACTCATGGTTTTTCATGAAAAAAGTATATTTTTTTTACTCTGAAAAAAATCGAGATATCATTGGTAATCAATCTTTTTATCAAATGATTTACTAATAAATGCTTTGGTTATTAAGACTTTACTAAACCTGAAATTAAACCTACTTACTTTATAATTTTGTTGTGTGTTAATACAGTACATTTAAAAGGAATGTTCAATTGAATAATTTAAGCAAAACATATCTCATCCTTATTATGCATATTTAATTATAAATTATTTCTTATTTACTTGACCTTTGTTTTTAATAATTCTTAAAATTATCTTACCTTAATATTTTAATTTATTATTTTACCTAATAACTAATATTTTACTGTATTGCAAGCTTTCATTATAATTTGTTGCATTATTATATATCAATTATGTTGTTAAGCTACTGTAATTATGATTTCCTTTGTTTACTTTCAGAAATATCATTGAAAAACTCAAAAATGATATCAAGAAATTGTCTGAGAATGATACTTCTAGCCCTTTAATAAAAGAGGGAGAAGAATTGGCATCAAAATGCTTATCAGAACTTCAAAATGTTGAATCTGAAGTATGTAAATGTTTATAAAGAATTTATTTTTAGTATTTAAATAACTTTTTCAATGTACACTGGCAGGATAAAATAATAAACAAATCACTGTTAAAAGATACTTTGATGCGTCTAGTAAATGAAGTCTAAGAAAAATTAGTAAGTTGGAAACTCATGGTCAATGTTATCACATAGTTCAATGGTATTCATTTTCGCTAAACAGGAATATGCAAATTCGATAAAAGTTTGTGCAATATATCATTAGGAATACATTTAAAGGATTGCAAGAAATAGAATTTATTTGAAAGAATGAAAGTAAAACAGAAATCTTGCATTTTGGCCAGAGGTGTTGCACATCTTGTAAAAATTTTCTACTTATCTCTAAAAAAGTTGTAAAAAATAACGAAATGTTTCCCTTTTTTACATTTTTTCTTATACTAGGGGGGCCCCGCCCCCCTGCTCGCTATGCTCGCCTACCCCCCGCGTAATCGCTTCGCGATTCCAAATTATTGGCTTCCCCCTGCTTGCTGCGCTCGCCAATACCCCATGGTATGAATAAGCAGTTGCAGACCTTTCAAATGATGTGTCACACGACTGGTGTTGTAAAGAAATTAAAAATGTGCCCCCCTGGAGGGGGCAGAGTGGGAGGCGACACAAAAGATATCCATAATATGAATAATCAGCTGCAGACCTCTCAAATGATATGTCACACGACTGGTGTTGTAAAGAAATTAAAAATGTACCCCCTGGAGGCAGAGTGGGGGTGACACACAAGACATCCATAAAATGAATAAACAGTTGCAGACTTTTCAAATGATGAGGCACACAATTGGTGTTGTAAAGAAATTACAAAATGCGCCCCCTCTGTGGGCAGAGGGGGGGGGGGGGGGGTTACACACAAGATATCCATAATATGAATAAGCAGTTGCAGACCTCTCAAATGATGTGTCACACAATTAGTTTTGTAAAGAAATTAAAAATGTGCCCCCCTGGGGGGCAGAGTGGGGAATGACACACAACACATCCATAATATGAATAAGCAGTTGCAGACCTTTCAAATGATGTGTCACACAACTGGTGTTGTAAAGAAATTAAAAATGTGATCCCCCCCCCCCCTGGGCAGAGCAGAGTGTGGGGGTGACACACAAGGCATCCATAATATGAATAAGCAGTTGCAGACCTTTCAAATCTTGTGTAACACGACTGGTGTTGTAAAGAAATTAAAAATGTGTCCCCCTGGGGAGCAGAATGGGGGATAACACACAAGACATCCATTATATGAATAAGCAGTTGCAAACCTCTCAAATGATGTATCAAACGACTGGTGATGTAAAGAAATTAAAAATTTGGCGAAATATTACAGTTATCGCCAAGTTGGCGTCACTTTTAACAACTAATTTTGGTCGCCAAATTTGGCGATATATCGCCAAGTTGGCGACAAACTTGGCGATTGTTGGCGATGGTAGCCTTTCCTCTCTTTGTGGTAACCCATACGGCGATGCATAGACGGAGCCCTTTCCTGATTGGTCTATTCGACTCATGGAAGGAGTGGATAACCCGAATTCGTTAGTTCCGGAAATCTTCCACATCAGCATCATTCCAGGAGTCATTCCTTTTAAGGCTAGTTTTTTTTTACTATAGAAGGATTCTTCTTCAAACACCTTTTCTATCGAAATAGGATATTTTATATTTTGAAAATAGCAAATATGGTTAAAAAAAAAAAAAAAAAAAAAATCTCTCCCGAATTTTATATTTTTAGATGGAAAATCAATAAAGTTCTAAAAAAAAAAAAAAAAATTAAAAAAAAATAAAAACCAAGTTTTTTTTTAAAAGTTAATACCTGTAATTACAATTATATCTGTTCAGTAATTTTTCCAGGTATTATTTCTTTTCAAATTGGGGCCATTTATGCATGTCTCTTTTCACTAATAGTTTTTTAGAGTGTCTTAGAAGGTTTCTTTTAAAAACATTTCAATTCAGTACATACTATTTAAGATGCTTTAGAAAAAATGTATTTCTTTTTTATTAGTAAAAATAGTACTTTGTATTGGTTTACTCAAAATAATAATTTTCATAATATTTCCAAAAAACATTCCTTATAAATCTAAAAGTTTTTGTTAAAAAGTTCTTAATGATTATTCTTACATAAAAATCCAAAATTCATCTTAAAACACATCTATGTTCCTTAAAAAATACAAGAAGTTCTAGAAAAAATATACTTTGCCTGCTAGTCATATCAGACAGTACTCATTCCTCCTTTTTTATTTAAAAAACACTTTCACATACTTTGAGACATCTTCTGTTCAGAATAACACGAATTGATGAATTGAAGATGCCTCAGAGTAGGTAAGAACATTTTTCAAATAAAAAAGAGGGAGAGTGAGTTCTGCCTGATATGATTAATGGGCAAGGTATAATATATTTTTTCTTGAACTTGTATTTTTAAAGAACAAGTTTGTTTTAAGTTGAATTTTGGATTTTTATATAAGAATAATCATTAAGAACTTTTTAACAGGAACTTTTAGATTTTTTTTTTTTTTCTAAATATTGTTTTTTGGCTATATTACTGTAATTATCTATACTAATATTATAAAGAGGAAAGATTTGATTGTTTGTTTGTTTGTTTGTTTGTTTGAATTGAATAGGCTCCGAAACTACTTGACGGATTTGAAAAATTCTTTCACCGTTGGAAAGCTACACTATTTCCGATGAACATAGGCTAATTTTTAATTGATTTAGTAAAATATTTTTCTTAATAATTCAAAATTTCATTATTTTCATACAGAATCAATTAAAATTTTTCCGATAAAAAATAACCATTTTTCTTTCCCGTTGCCAAGAAAATGTAATCTGGTATAATATTAATAATAAATTAATTAATTCAATTAGTAATTATGGAACAAAACAATTTGTATGATTTTAAAATAGAAAAGAAAAATAATGAAATAGTTTACTGATAAATAAACGACTATTACTGGATTACCACGTGAGGCATAAAATCGCAATTTTGTTGTAATCGTGCCAACGTGATACGTAGATGATATCTGCATCTAAATATTATTGGCAATATTATTGTTTATATAATTTGTTTACATTTTTTGGCAATATTACATTATTTGGCAATACTTGATCTCCCATCGACCAAAAAACTGTGGCCAAAGTATAAGGTTAAATATCAATAATGGATGATCGTAAATGTCACATTCTTTTGACATTAAATATGTTTTGCAAATTGTTACGTCGTCAACTAATTTTAATTCGATATTTTATCTCTTTTCCTATTAATATTTTAGCAATTTATTAATTCTTTGGTTATTTAAAATAAAAATTATATCCATTTGTATAATTTGGCGAAATTGATCGACGGAATAATCAAATGGCACCAATTGTTTGTTTACACTCTATATGGATATTTAGGTTGATAGAATTAGCGTACTTATCGAGTCTCCACCAAGTCATGCCAAGCAGTCATTAAATAGTGTTTTAGCCTTACTATTATACCTTTTTCATCTGCAATTATTTTACCATCACTAAAAAGGGGTACTTCTAGGTTATCCCGTCGACCAATTTCGCCAAATTATACAAATCGCCAAACTAATAGCCAAATTATACATGATGACATAATTTTTATTTTAAACTAGCTGACCCGCCCGGCGTTGCCCGGGTCCGTATTAACAATATTAAACGAACTTGAAATTTGTATGATTTTATCATTAATTGGAAGCATGCAGAAATGCTTTGTCTGAAATACGTCGCAGCTGACTTTGTGAAAAATCGGTTTTAAAAACAACAACTAATATTAAGATCTAAAAATACTTAAAATGAGCAAGGAGAAACACGGGAGGGAACATGTATCCAACGATTGCGTTAGTTTCGTGTTAAAGTGTTGATATTTACCCGTAAAAATCACTGTTAAAACACGTAACTAATTATTTTTTTCGCATAGAAATCCCAAGTGAAATATTTTGAATTTCAAACTAATTATATTACTCTTAAATCCGACTATACCGTGAATGAAATCAATACGCGATGATAAAAGATTGGTATATAGTATTATAATTTCAGAGCCATTTAACAAAAGTGTATATTTTTATCAAAGCATGCGTAATGTTGACTCTGTGGACAAATTCCTAACCGTAAATTTTTGTACCATAACCATAATCTGTCTGCGACTTAACATTACCCTACCGTAACTTAAATATAACATAAATGTAACCTAGCCGTCACTTTGAAATATCAATATAGAAGCATCATTTAAGATTTTGCTTGAAAAGTTAACATTCTTTCGTTAATGTCTTAAAATCGTCTGCACTCTGAAATCTAGATTTTAGACTAATATTTGTTATTTAAGTTTTCGCGCATGATTTTAAAAGAATGTTTTCATAATTATATTTTATATATTGACATAGAGTTATTAATATATTGTTAAATTAAAAACATTTTTTCATCTACGTTATAAAGAATTAAAAAGTTCTGAAAAAAAAAAGAAAACTTTTAGTAATACAATTTTTAGTTCAAATCAAATGTTTTCAATATTTTATTTAATTTTATTTTTACATTTAATTTTTTCGAATATATCAATTCCAATTATTTTAAAAGCAAACATTTTTTAAAAATAAATGATATAATAGAAAAAAGACCATTTTAAAAAATTACTATTACTTCGTAAAATACGCTTCAGCTGTAATTCATTCCTTTCAATTCGTCTTAATACAAAATCCCTTCCACATGCTTTTGTTTGGGACATTAAAATTTGAGCGATAAATGGTTTAATATTGCGACCCTTTTTCGGTTTACTTCACCACCACCTATCTTTTTCCTCCATGGTTTACAACCGCTGTGATAAAAAATCATCATTTAAACTGACAGTTTGCCAGTCTATGAATTTTAAAGGTCTGTTCCAGCTTTTTTAATTATTTATGCGAAAATTTTATGCAACCAACCAACCATAACTAAATGAAGGGAAAAAAAGAAGAAAAAAGGCGATTTTTTATAAGAGTGATCTTTGGAATTTAATTAATTACTCAGTTAATAAATAGAATTTCGAAATTCTAAAGCTCAGGTGCATCAGGAGAGATATTGGGCTACTCTCATAAAAATTTTGAGCTTCGTACGTCCCATAGATTTTGCTAGCCATCGCAGACACACACACACACACACGCAGACAGAGCGATTTGTTATTTTATTAGTATAGATAACGAAAAAACAAATAATTAGTAGAATATTAATAAAAAGTCGAAATAAAAATCCCTTGATGATATTTTAAATACGTGAATCGCATTTAATGTCATTGAATGTGACATTCACGATCATCCATTATTGGCATTTAATCTTATAGTTTGGCGATAATTTCTGGTCGACGGGATAACCTAGAAGTACCTAAAAAAAATATTTTGAATGTGAAAGAAAAATCATTACCATGAAGAAATATTTGCAATTAATTTATCATTCATTCTAATAAAAAAACGGTACTACTAGGTTATCCCATCGACCAAAAAATTATCGCCAAACTATCAGATTAGATGCCAATAATGGATGATCGTGAATGTCGCATTCAATGACATTAAATAGATTCACGTGTTTAAAATGTCATTAAACGATTTTTATTTCGACTTTTTATTAATATTTTACTAATTATTATTTTTTTTTTTTGTGTGTGTGTGTGCATATTTTAGTGCATTTTTTCATGCTTAATTGAATGGTACTAAGCAAATTCTTTTAAATCCAGTACTTGGTGAGATACTTCACATTGTCCTAATTTGGCGATGTCTTCGGCACAAAAACCTGAAATTTTGAATCCTTATCTATCTATCTATCTATATATCTATACTAATAAAAGAACAAAACGCTCTGTCTGTCTGTGTGTGTGTGTGTCTGTGTGTCTGCGATGGCTAGCAAAATCTACAGCACGTACGAAGCTCAAAATTTTTTTGAGAGTAGCCCAGTGTCTCTCCTGATGCACCTGAAGCTCAGAATTTCAAAATTCTATTTATTAACTGAGTAATTAATTAAATTCCAAAGCTCACTCTCATAAAAAATCGCCTTTTTTCGCTTTTTTTCCATTTCATTTTCTTATGGTTGATTGGTTGCATAAAATTTTCGCAGAAATAATTAAAAAAGCTGGGACAGACCTTTAAAATTCATAGACCGGCAAACTGTCAGTTTAAATGAGGATTTTTTTTTAATCACAGTTGCTGTACACCATGGAGAAAAAGATAGGTTAAGGCGAAGTAAACCGAAAAAAGATTTGCAACACGGAGTAAGAAGTGTCTTACTCCGTGGTTTGCAATATTAAACCACTTATCGCTGAAATTTTAATGTCTCAAACAAAAGCACGAGGAAGGAATTTTGTATTAATAAAACGAATTGAAAGAAACGAATTACAGCTGAAGCATATTTTACGAAGAAATAGTAATTTTTTAAAATGGTTTTTTTCTATTATATTATTTAGGTTAAAGTTAGGTTAAAGTTAAATTGCATTTATGTTATGGTTAGAATATGGATATGTTACAATAAAGTGAATACATTTAGGCTAGGTTACATTTCTGTTATATTTAATTCACGGTAGGGTACTGTTAAGTCGCTGTTAGGTTACAGACAGGTTCTGGTTATGGTATAAAAGTTTAAGGTTAGGAATTTATACACAGAGTGAACCTATACGCAAGATTTGATTAAAAATAACACTTTTGTTAAATAGCTCTGAAATTATAGTACTATATACCAACCTTTTAGCTACCATCGTGTATCGATTTCATTCATGGTATAGTCGGATTTAAGAGTGATATAATTAGTTTGAATTTCAAAATATTTCACTTGGGATTTGTATGTGAAAATAATAATTAGTTACGTGACTTAACAGTGATTTTTACGGGTAAATATCAACTTTTTTACACGAAAATCATGCAATCGTTGGATACATATTCCCTCCCGCGTTTTTCATTGCTCATTTGGAGTATTTTTAGAGCTTAATATTAATTGTTTTTAAAACCGATTTTTCACACAGTCAGTGGCTACGTATTTCAGACAATGCATTTCTGCATGTAAAGAATTAATGATAAAATCATACAAATTTCAAGTTCGTTTAATATTGTTAATACGGACCCGGGCAACGCCGGGCGGGTCAGCTAGTATATATATAAATCTTTCCTTTAGGAAGTTCATCGGATGGTCTAAAATAATAACATGTTTTACCGTACCTCAGAAGCAAATTCAGGTAGAACCAATTCAAATGGAATTCACCTACTAAAAAAAATCTTAATTACTTTAGTACTTTTGTAATTTGTCAGTTATTTAGTCATTTTAGAGGTATTTTGTCGTCAAAATGAACTTTGAACGGACCAATGTAAGATTACATAAATCAGACAAAAATTGTGGGTATTTGATTCGATATTAAGATTGTTTATTTAAATATATTTCGTTTGATTCAAGATTATTTTAAAGATACTGACCAGCATAGCGGGCGGAGGCTGCTAGTTTTGAATAAACCAGTACAAGGTACTATATATGGGTCAATCCATGTGAAATCATCCAGACCATGTTGCTCAATATTTTTGATTTTTTTTTAATTTTTTACCAGGTAATTTATTGTACTTTAAGGAATCTAAAACAAGGATTAAAAATTTTTTAAACCCTTTGAATTTTTTTTTGGCATCCATTTTTTTGTCATGTCACAAGCAGTTTTTCATGAAAATAGTACGTTACAGAATCCTTTATAACTTATTTATTTCTAAACGAATCAAAATGATTTAAAAACCATTATATTTAGTAATGAATGAACTAAATTTTCATAATATGTATTTTTATGATAATTATTAAAAAAATTGTATAAAATAAGATTAAATGTATCATTCTTACAGTGAAAAATTTTCTTTTTTGACATAAACATTTTAATAGAAGAAAGTAAAATTCACCTTTACATTTATTTTTCTGAATATATACCCTAATGAACTGTTCTCAGAAGAAATATGAAACATTTAGAGACGCTCCTTCTTTTTCTATAGTTAGTCAAAGTTGGCATCTCAGCATCAAAACACTAAATTTGAAGTTCAATATCTAAAAAAGGACTGGCTAAAAAAATATGAAAAATTAGCAGGATAAACTTCTTATGGATGTCAACATGTACCAAAAAATATTATGAGTGATATATACGTGGTTTTAAAAATATGGAACTTTGAAATTGGCTTGAAAATCACATTGGTTTACACATTTTTTAAAAGAAAAACTACTCCTAAATGCATATTTTTTTATTATTATTATTTCAAATGCTACTGTTAAAGGTATAATGCATGTTTTTTCTTACATAGAATACATAATAATTAAATCTACTTTACACTCATAGAAATAATTATCTGGATATTTCATTGCAAAGTGTCTCAGTAATATTGTAGCTGTGTACAATGACTGTAATTAGTTCCAACGGTGTTAGTTCCTGAAGCATGTTACTTACAGGAACTGAATTATTTTTAGACAATTGAAAAGAAGTTGTTGGTCTATAGAGTACAGGTGAAAAAAAGTGAATAAACAGGTCATTGTTTTCTTCACTTAGCTCAAGAATTTTTCCAATCCACCACTTTTTATCATAAATGCACAAAATATAATCATTTACTTTGAATTATAGCAAGTTTTTCCAAATTTTTGAGATATTGTGATCATTATACGGTTCACATATAGATGTTATAAAGCACCTGATAACACTTTCACTTAATGGTATAAATTGGCGATATGCTCGTGTACTAGGAATTTGCTGGCAGAACAACCTTTAAGACAGAACACAACTGAGTTCTCCTAATGAGAAGCTAAATAAATTCTAGAAATGAATAAGTTAAAACATGATACATTTATTCATTATTCACTGAGTGATCATAACTAAATAGGATAGAACAAGAAAAATTGCTTTCAATCACAAAATCAAGCATGCAAGAGTTTAAGTTACAGTTTAAGACATGATATATTTATACACTGAATAAATAAAAAGCAAAAATGCAAATTTGTTCTAAATTATAAAATGAAGTATGCAGTATTTACAGTTTAAACCACAATATATTTATGCACTGGCATATTAAAAATAAACAGGACAGGACTAGAAAACTTGTTTTCAGTCATAGAATTTAACAAAAGAGAATTTGTAAATTTGTTCTTAATCATAAAATTAATACTCATATTCACTTAATCCTGGCTTAAAAAGAAATGAAATATTAAGTTTGTGAGCATAAATTAGGTTTTAATATACAGTAGACTCCCTCAAATCCACAACTCTATCTGCACATAATTTACAAATATAAACAATGAGATATTCAGTTCAGATATAGGGACAAAATTTGACTTTTTTAGTTTTGTATCAATTCCATACATTAATTTGTAATTTTTGTTATTACTGAATTCATGTTTTTTATGTAATGGTTTGATATATTGAAAGTATTCATTATAATTTTTATTGCAATATTTATTGCATTGAAATTACTGTTTTAAAAATGTAAACAAATGACCAGAAATCCGCAAAATTCTAAAATCCGCACAACCTCTGGTCCCAAGCTTTGCGGAAGTCTACTGTAATTATATTTATGTAAAAAAGTTATTTATACTTAAAAAAGGGCATCTGAAGAAATAAGCAGAATATATTATGCATTACGAGTTTTTCATGGTTTAAAAATATATGGAAACAAATGTGATTTTCAAGCCAATTTCAAAGTTCCATATTTTTAAAACCACGTATATATCACTCATAATATTTTTGGTACATGTTTACATCTATAAGAAGGTTATCCTGCTAAATTTTCATATTTTTTTAGCCAGTCCTTTTTTAGATATTGAACTTCAAATTTAGCGTTTTGATGCTGAGATGCCAACTTTGGCTAATTATAGAAAAAGAAGGAGCGTCTCTAAATATTTCATATTTCTTCTGAGAATAGTTCATTAGGGTATATATTCAGAAAAATAAATGTAAAGGTGAATTTTACTTTCTTCTTTTGAAATGTTTGTCAAAAAAGACAATTTTTCACTGTAAAAATGATGCATTTAATCTTATTTTATACAATTTTTTTAATCATTATCATAAAAATACCTATTATGAAAATTTAGTTCATTCATTACTAAATATAATGGTTTTTAAATCATTTTGATACGTTTAGAAATAAAAAAGTTATAAAGGATTCTGTAAAGTACTATTTTCATGAAAAACCGCTTGTAACATGACAAAAACATGGATGCCAAAAAAAATTCAAAAGGTTTAAAAACTTTTAAATACTTTTTTTAGACTCCTAAAAGTACAATAAATTAACTGGTAAAGAATTAAAAAAATCAAAAATATTGAGCAACATTTTTTTCTTTTTCTGGGTGATTTCACATGGATTGACCCAACAACACATCTGAAATTGTATTTTTATGTGCTAAATTGAAAGTATAAAAAATAAATCTTTCTAAGGCTCTTTAAAAGCTATCAGTGAAAACTTATAAGTATAAATTACCCCAATTTGAAATTAAATTATATCTGGAAAAATCTAAATATATAGATAGATGATCAATCAAGTTACATGAGTTTTTAAGCCTATTCTTTTAATTTTTCTTGCTAGTATATCATTATTAATTAATGTTGAGTTTGAAATGGTTTCTGTTTTAAGTAACTTACTTTGCATAACCTTTTAGTATCTGTAATCTTAAGCTCCTGTGCAATGCTGATTCTATTGCATACTGTAAATTTAATTGAATTCTAATGAAGTTCTTGTTTCATGGGAGGGATGGCTTTTTTGGAAATAACAAATTTAGAGCAACAATTATGCAAATTCGCCATCCTCCAAAATGCACAGTATTTTTTAATATAGCATGTGTGCAACCGGCAACTGTTCTTCTATTTCATTGGTACCATTTTCAAAAAATAATTTTTTTATACATTTCTTTAATTTCTATTATAAATGCTGTTGACATAGATCACAAATTATTTGAAAATTGTGGTGGGATGTCCATAAAAATGGGCTAGAAGGGTCTATGTTCCCCACACATCTGTTTTTAATATGAAGTATCAGATCCTGTTTGAGAAAGTGTAAGTAACTAAAAAAAAAAAAAAAAAAAAAAAAAAAATTAAACCGGGCAGATCTTGTAAATTATATCAAATAAAGAGGATTGTTAAAGAAATCTTTGCTGTCAAGGTGTCTAAGAAAAATGCCAAATGTGAAATTGTATTTATTTATGCAAAAACTTAAGAAATAAGTACCTTAGTATAAGTAATAAATTAAAAAAAAAATAGACCTTTTATGAAAAAAATGTACAAAAAAATAACTATGAACAATTGAGTAAGTAAGAATCTTATTCTCCTTTTTATTTAATTCAATAAATGTTCGATAAGTCAGATAAATCTGTGGAGAATGTAACCATGTTTTATATTAAACTGAACTACATTTTATTGCTTTCGATAATTTCCTAATAAAGTTGCTTTGTCTTGTGTACACCTCTTCATTTATATCATAAAATTTCAAAGTTTGGTTATCTCCCTTAAGAAATTTGGTTTGATACCCACTTATTCTTTTTAAAAATTTTGTTATGAAATAGTAATAAGATAATATGTAATTTTCTTTATTGTAAGAAAAAAAATAGAGGATTTAATTTGTACCAAGAGAGATTCAAAAAAGCTATTTGTAACTATTGGGGTAACTGGATCCAATATGGTCAAGTTATCCCTGATACATATCCCAGCTACTCTATTCTTAAAAAATTGATGAGGTAACTGAGTCACCGGCCTTACATTTAAAACATGAAATAAATATGTATAGATGTTTTAAAAAATTATTTCTTTACCATTTAAGTGTCCTAACTAGGGTTTTCCATCACATAACTTTTGGAATCAAAGGCTGATTCAACACACAATCGATATAAAAGCTAATATTTTGAAGTGGGATAAATATGTAAGGTTACCAAATAAAATTTCTCATGCCAATACTTTTTATGGCTACTATTTTATGAAATTTAAATTTGAATGGAAAATTTTGCAGGATGCTTAAAGGATTAATAAATGTACTTGCACTATTTTAATAAAAAGCTGATAAAGTTGAACAAGACTAATGTTGTTTTTGAAAAAAGAAACTGAAATTTGTTACAACCGGAGTTGGGCAAAATACATCGAAAAATCATTTTCGATACAAAATACATTAGTTTTAGAACCTAAAATACAAAATACAAAATACTTTCCTATTCTAAAAAATTCAAAATACATGTATTTTTAAAATACAAAATACATTTGAAAATTTTAAAAGTTTATGTATAACATTGGAGGTTTTCACAGACCGTGTCCGGCACGGTCAGCAGTCCGGTTTCGGACATATTTTTTTATCCACAACACTCTGGCTGGGCCAGCCCAGACTTGCTCTTCAGTTGTTCTGGGCTGGTCCGGACCAGATATCCGGTTTATATTTTCCTGGAGGATAGTCTCAAATGGACCTGTGCATCATTCTTTCGGGTCCCGGGTTTTACTTTTTTTCTCTGAAAATTCGGGCTGGGCCTGATTTATTCTGTCCAGGCTGGACCGGGACTGGACTTCATCCTTCCTAGAGGTCTGAATTAGTTAAAAATTATAGTATTATTCCGAATCCAGCCTGTAAGTTAGGTGTTCCGGCCTGAACTATCCAAAAATCAGTACAATCTGGCCCGACCCAGCAGTTTTTTCCAAATAATGTATGTATCTTTAAATTGCTATAATTTTATAATGAAAAGTTTTAATTTTATCATTTTTAAAGAATGGTAAATATATTTCTAGACAATTAAATTAAAGCTCAATAAAAAGAACTCTGAAAATAAATCTGTCAATAAATCCTGTCTTAAGTCTGTTCTTAAATCCAAATGGTTAATTTTTTGAAATAAGTTTTGATTTATTTTTTGTTTCAAATAGATGAAAGTAGCAAGTGTTGTTATTCAAAAGTAATGGAATCGCACTCATTTTCCCGTGTCTTTACACTGTGAGTGTTTCAGAATATATTGTCAAAGTGGGCGTTTTGTTCTGCATTTGATCGCGTAAGAAGATTAACCATTCAAACAGAAACAAAAAATGTGTTTGTCGCATGAACGAAATCGCTTATATATCAATAAGTAATGCATTGATCAAATAATCGAAAACACAGTTCGATTCCAAATTGCTTCCATAGTTAGGTCTTTCAATTTATATTTTTCCGTTAAAAAATGAGTTTGTAAATGTGTTAAAATGTTTTGCGCTTGTTAAGCAGAGTAGATGAGAACAGGCAAATGTGTTAATTCATGCAAAATGGATTTATGGCAAAAATGAGCTGGACCGGACCCAATAATTTCGCCTTCTTACATGTGTTTTCAAAACGCAACGTAAGACGTTTTTGTAACACTGATTAAATTCTTTGAAATTATAAATTATCGAAGTAAAAGAAGCAAAAGAAATAAAAAAGGAAAAGAAAGATAAAGAAAACAAATCAGTCTATGGAAGATATACACTGTTAAAAAAATTCTGAAATTCACGAATATTTTTTTCCTGAATTTCACAGAAAAAGTCCCTTTTCACAACAAAAGGGCATTGTCCATTACAAATCAGCAAATCCCACCATATTTCCTGAAAATAACAAAATAGGTGGAAATAAAAACAAAAAACGGAGACACTGCGTTGTGTAAGGGGCTCCGTGGCCGAGTGGTCAAGGCACCATACCGCTAATTGCCTGCAAGCGCAGATTGTGGGTTCGTGTCCCACTGGCAGCAAGAAATAATGAAAACATAAAAAGTCCCTTTTAAATTACATTTTTTCTGTTTATTTTTCTCTTATTTCTTATTAAAAAATCTTTTAATTAATTAGCCAATAAATAAATAAATAAATAGTGTATGACAATTTCAAAAAATTGTCTATAACATTATTTTTCTAAAAAAAAAAAAAAAATTGTTAATAAAAAGTTTTTTTCATTCATTCATTCATTCAAAAGAAAAAAAACTGGTTTTAAACAGTGATTTTTTTTTTATTTAAACTATTTAAAAAATAAAAATTGATTTAAAAAAATAATAAGCATCAATCTAAAATAAAATAAAATAAACTGTTTCAAATATTATAAAGAATGTATTTGAAAGGAAATCTTTAAAAAGCACAACAGATTTTCCCACTAATTCATAAAAGACATATTCTGTACAACCTGGCATCAGCAGCTTTGGCTCGGTTAGTAAGGATTTATTCCGCAATCAAAAGGTCCCGAGTTCGATCCTGAGGATGGTGTGACTAAATTGTGCAATAATAATAATACGTAAAATAACATAGCAGCTTAAAATCACTCGGTAATTTCGAATTCTTTGACGATTAATCGATTTATTAATTTTAAAAATTATATTAAATTATTATCATTAAAAATCAGACTTTGTAACAGAAAGTTACCGCTTCTTCAAATGGAGTTTTCCTTTCTTGTATGTCCCGCAACGGAAAATCTACTTACGGAACGATAACAATTCGGCTACATTGCTGCCGGTAGTTTCACCTGGAATTCAGATTTATTTTTAACAGTGTCTTTTATGCAATAAATGAAGAATACTTATAGATTAAATGCTAAAATATATACAAAAATATAAAATTTGTCTTGGATATAATTTACATAACAAATCAATCTATGGGAGGATATATTTTATACAATAAAAGAAGAATACTTATAGATTAAATGCTAAAATGTATACAAAAATATAAAATTCGTCTTGGATACAATTTAGTTTCGATTTAAGCATATGAGTCAAATGTTATCAAAACGATTTCTGACTCAGTTATATTTTGAAATCTCGATTAGCTTTCAAAAGAACTAATTTCTCAAATTGAGAATCACTCAATAAATTTCTTTTTGACGAATTTATTATGTTCGCAAAAGAAAAGAGTCTTTCGACCGGAGCACTTGAAGGAAGACTCATTTTAAATTTATGGAAGAGTTCCTTCACTGTAGGATAAGAGCTTAACATTTTGAGATCTACTGACTTGTCAGCTAAAAACTGCAGTATTTCAAGTTCAACAGCATTTTGAGAGCTTAACAAACATGGGGTGCAATCATTATAGATGAACCAGTCATCATCGGTTGCAATTTTATTTTCATCAGATTCTTCTCGCTGATTTTTTAAAGGCAATGCCGAATCTACTAATTTTGTATATTTAACCCCTTTTCCTTGAGAAGACGGCAACCAGCGCATCTTAAACAATGGCTGACAGCAGGCAGCTATAATAGCTTCATTTGCCTCATCATTTAAGTTGATATACGAGTTCCATCGTTTTTCCAAACTGTCAATGATTGCCAAACGTAAACTATCACAATGTTTAAGTTGTAAATTTTTCATATCTTTCAATTTTGTTTGAATAGTAAAAATTGTTGGTAACAACTGACCAAAAAAACAATTTTTTTTTCTCCTTGGAGACGATCTGTGGCGATAGCAATCGGCTTGAGCACGAGCACATATTCTTCGATATACTCTATTTCTATCACTTTGAAAGAACTTTTTACATTGAGGCGATGGAACAGATCCTCGAGTTTTTCTTTTTGTTTCAAAATTTGGCATAAAGCATCAAATAGTGAATTCCATCGAGTGGGAACGAGAACTTAATTTAGTATGTAGAACTTCTTTAATTATCTCCGCTGTCTTCGGTCTAATCGATAGTCTCCATAATATTGAACATTTTGAGATGGCAGTTTCATGAAGCCGTGAAATTGAAGATGTTTTAATAAATTTATTCACGTCAGTGGTAGCAGTTAAACTTTGAGTATGACTGGCACATCTTATGTGATTAGGCAATGTTACTTCGATTTTATTTGATTCAACTTCGTCGGTAAAATCAGGATTAATTTTTAAAAATTCAATCGATTCCACTCCAATATTTGTATCCAGTTTTTCTGCAAAATTTGATACCTCATTTCCTGATTCCTCATCTATTTCATAGTTTCGAATACCAAAATCTTTAAACGCTTTTACAAAATTAGAACCATTATCTGTTACAGTTGATATAATTTGGTTGCAAGATAGTTCAAATTCAGAATTGATGTCAAATAACATTTCTGCAATTTTATCATAGGTATGAGTCCCCTTAAGTCGCCGACAAGCTAATGCTGCAGACTGTCTTTCCAAATGTTCGTCGATCCAATGTGTGGTGACACCCATAAAACTTCTACTTTTTGATGACCAAATATCTGCCGTAGTGCAAACATAGTTCTAAAATTTAATTGCTTCCTTTACTTTAGAATTTATTTCAAGGTACATGTCATCTAATTTACGACCTAACGTTCGGCGAGACATAATACTTACACCAAAATCCATTTTTGTAAATATATTTCTAAAATCGTGATCTTCCACCGTGGATAAAGGCCTCATGCCATTTACTATGTAATTAAGTATAAGCTGATCAAATTTTGTCTGTTCTAAAGTTGAAGTACGAAACCCAAGTTTCGCTTGCTTAAATGCAGTGCCACTTCCTGATGATGATTCAGTTGATTGCTCATTGTACTTATGCTTTTTTTTCTGATTGTCTTTCCCCCATTCTTTTTTGTATTTCTCAAAATTTTCCACTTCTGATTCGTGTAGTCTCTAAAAGTAAAATGAACAAAAAACTTTCTTATAGTTATCCACTTATACAAAAGTTTACCCTGGCAAGTCAGAAACACGGGCACGAAACAAAATCTCGTTTGTGCAAAACATCTTTTAAACGTTTCTTAAATACAGTAGACTCCCTTAAATCCGTGTCCCTAAAATCCGTGAACGCCAGAAATCCACACATTTTTTTCAGATGTAAACAATGGAATTAAAGATGGCGCTGAAGTCAGCAGCTATTGCAACACCAATAATTCTTTAAATATATATATATTTAAATCCTTTTCAACGTCTTCCTTTTTTTAAATGTCAATTAAAATTTAATGTGCTATTCAAATGAATGTCCTTCAATTCAAATTCTGCAGTGTTAAATAATGTTTCCTAGACTGTTATCCCATGCTGCATTTCCATCAGCTCTTAGACTGCAAAAAAGTATTCTTTCTAAACCCTCTGAGCTGTTTCTCTATATTTTTCAGTTTCCAAAAACAACATAAATTGGCTATAGACACAAATACTTTTAACAAAATAGTATTTGAAGTTTATCTCAAATAAAGGAGCATGAACTATATTTTAGAAACAAATAGGAAACGAAAATTCAAATTAACATTAATTTTATAATTATTTTTATGAAAATGCAGGAAAGCCTTCAGGTGCTCAGAGTTAGTCTAAATTGAAAGGTTTTAGAGAGAGGGGCATCTGTTTGGTTATGGTTTTGGCAGATTTTTTTTAAAAATGGGTAAAGAAATGATAAAGAGAAATTCCAAAATTTAATGTTCTGTTCAAAGTACCAAGTCAATCATGATAGGACAGGCAAAATTTTTACATGTCAGGTTTTGCTTGTCCTTGTCCTCTTTTATGTATGAGCCTGGTTTGCAAATAGGTAAAATCTCATAAGTATATTTTTGATTTGATAAAGAAATATATTTTTAATAATTTAATATTTAGTTATACTTATTCACAAGCTTTTTATTTCTCTTATATTTCTATAAACTTTTAATTAATACATTTGCATTTAGGTTGCTGCTGCAGAGAAGGCAGCTAAAACAGCTGCTGAATATGAACAATTAGTGAAAACAAGTAAAGAACAATTTAGAAAAGAGCTTCAAATTGTATTACCTAATTATTTGCAAGGTGATAAAGGTAATTATTTAATTTATTTTTATTTTATTTTACTTATTTGTAATTCTTTTTTAAATCAAATTACTGAAGACAAATTATCTGAATTATACACTGTTTTTCAAGTGGTGACTATCTTCATTTTCCAACAGTTATATAACAGCAGCTGTACATTAAGATAGCTTTGTTATCTATGATAATCAACAATATTCCTAAAGAGACAGTGTACCATTGAGGTGACAGTCTCAAAGCAAAAGGGTTTCAACTTCTTTGGATGTGAGGTACTATATGGTCAGTCTCCTAGCTTTGTTCAATCCTGATTTAAAGTTTTGAATGTTTTTGTTTTTGGCACCTGAAAGAAACGCTGTCTCCCAAATACATGATTTTCTGGTGCACAGTGTATTTGTATTGAACAATTAAACTCTTGTTGCAATTTCTTGATCTTTTTGTATAAGGAAATATTCAGCATCTAATATTATATTTGATGTTCGTTTTGTTGTTAGTCATCAACCACTTTTGATTTTTACTTTTGTGAGAGAAGATACCTGTCCTTTGTTACAGTGGTTATTTGAGAAAGACTAAGCCTTCAGATGCCTTTCCAATTAATCATTATTAAGACTTAAGATCTTAGATGGTATATTTAAAATTATATCCTAATATGATGCTTTGAAAGATTTTGAACTCTTCTATACAGGGATGGGAATTTTCCGCTTTTTTGTTATTTTAAGAAATTCCGCGGATTTCCGCTTTTTTGTTATTTTGATATGTTTCAGATTTTTCACCCCAAAAATTCCGCTTTTTTCCGCGGATTTCAGAAATATGTAACAGGGATGCCGCGGACACGCTATAGCGCGTAAAATACACAAAAAGTCGGCGACGGGACGCTAAAAAAATGGAGCTTACGCGTCCCGCGGGACGCGTAATTTTCGTCAAAGAATCGCAAAAAAGGCAAATTTCGTTAAAAAATCGCGAAATAACGAATAATTTCCGGCTAATTTCGTCAAAAAATTCGCGAAAAAATGGCTAATTTTGTTACAAAATACCGAAAAAAAGTCGGATTTTCTCGAAAAAATGACAAGTTTTGTCCAAAAATCGTGATAAAACGGAAAATTTTGTCGAAACATTCGCGAAAAACGGTAAATTTTATAAAAAAAAAACGGTAATTTTCTATAAAGGATTGCGAAAAACAGAACATTTCGTCAAAAGATCGCGAAAAAATGGTACATTTCGTCAACGAATCTCAAAAAATTAAATTTCACTAAAAAATCGTTAAATAACGAATAATTTCCCTCAAATTTCGCAAAAAGATTCGCGAAAAAATGGCTAATTTTGTTACAAAATCCCGAAAAAAAGGCAGGTTTCCTCAAAAAAACGCGAAAAACGACAAATTTCGTCCAAAAATCGCGATAAAACGGCAAATTTTGTCAAATGATTCGCGGAAAATTACAATTTTCATCAAAATATCGTGATAAAACGGTAACTTCCGTTAAAATATCGCGAAAAAACGGCACATTTCGTCAAAAGATCGCGAAAAACCATCACATTTCGTCAAAAGATCGCGAAAAAACAACAAATTTCGTCAAAAGATCGCAAAAAACGGCAAGTTTTGTCGAAAAATCGCTTTAAAACGCAATTTTCGTCAAAGGGGCAAGAAAAGAAAGTTAATGCCTGGTAGATAGAATTTTTCTGTTCCAAAAACTAACTTTCTTGCTTCCAAATTATTCTTTTTGCTGCTCCAAAAACAGATTTTCCTGCTTCACAATCTTTTTTTGATTGTTCCAAATCTTTCTCAGTGAATGTAACTTCTGAATTCTGATAAAACCTATTCGTTAAACAAAAAGTACCCCCTTACTTGTGGTGCAATTTTTCATTCGTGCGTGTGATCAAAATGTAGTGCAATTTTTCATTCACACGTGTGAATACAATATGGTGCAATTTTTCGTTTACGTGTATTTTCAGTCTTTTTGCTTTTTTGCAGTTCCCATCCCTGTCTATAACATTAATCATACTTTGTAATTTTATCCAGTTTTCCAAACCTAAAACTAAAATGTTATCGTTGTGACTCTGTTTGCCACAACCCACTGTTACAGTAATAGCACATTCTCTATATCAAAAATCTTCCACAATAGCTTTGAAATGCTCAGTATATGACAGACATGTATTTTTGTATCTTTCCTACAATTAGTTATTCTGCTTATTTACATGCATAGACAAAAGTCTTGCATCTTTAGAGGCTACTTCAGCCAACCAAAAAAACCTGTTCACTAATGCTAATCCTATTCCTATGAAAGAAATTTTATGATTCTTGGTTGCATTTCACTATTTTTTAATTTTTTGCATTAGTTTGTTGAGATTGATCTGTACAAATGCTGCCCTTTATTTTTCCAATTTCGTTTGCAGATATTTTTTATGAAGAACATTTTCATTTTCGGAATGGTTTCAAAAGTGAAAACGTCCTCATAAAGAAAAATCTGCAGTCAAAATTGAAAAAGTAAAAAATGACCTTTTATACAGATTAATCTCAGCTCTCCAATGCAAAAAAAAAAATATTTAAAATTATTGAAATGCAACCAAAATATGTTTATAAATTTCTTCCATAGGTTTTGCATTACCGAATGTTTTTTACCTGACTGAAGTAACCTCTTAAGTGAGCTTCCAATTTGTTTTTGCTATTTTTTACTATTCATTTGCTTTTATTTTGTTTTTTGTTAGTCTATTTTTTTTTTTTTTTTTTTTTTTTTTTTTTTTTTTTTGTGTGTGTGTGTTCATGTTTATATCTTTCACGGATAACCCATCTATTTTTGTTTGCTTCATCTGTGTTTCTATAAAGAAAAAGAGCAAAATATTTTCTGGTGTAATTTTAGTTCTCAATATCATTTATAGCCTTCTTATTTATCAATTTAAAAAAAATCAGGAATTTAAAAGAACTTAAAATTAAGTTTTATGTTAAATAAGTTGTCAGTTGTAGATTATTTCTGAAATTTTCAGTATATTATTTTAGTTTTCAACCAAAAGCTTGGACATATATATCTTATAATTCTGTGTGCTATTATTAAGCACAGTACAGCTTAAATGAACTCTAATGGATTGTATGATATTATGGTGTAGATTCAATTCTTTTTATTCCTTTTCTAATTTAAAAGAAAAAAATATATATTTCTGTATAGGTTATTAAATTTTGTAAATTATTTAGTAAATATATAATGAAATTTTAGAAAAATAAAACAAGAACCAGGCATGAGATTCTTCGCAGAAAAAACGAAATTTTCGTCGAAATATCGCGGAATAAAAATACGATTTTCGTCGAAAGATCGCGGAAAAAACGCTATTTTCGTCAAAAGGTCACAAAAAGATGCTATTTTTGTCAAACTGTCGCGAGAAAAATGCGGTTTTCACCAAAATATTGTGAAAAAACGCAATTTTCGTCAAAACATAGCGAAAAAAACGCGGATTCCGTCAAGATATCGCTAGAAAAACCGCGGTTTTCGTCAAAAGATCGCTGAAAAAAACTTTTTTTCGTCAAAAGATGACGAAACAAAACAGGATTTTCGTCAAAAGATGACGAAACAAAACAGGATTTTCGTCGAAAGGTCGTGAAAAAATGCTATTTTTGTCAAAATATCGCGGGAAAAACGCGGATTCCGTCAAAACATCGCGGGAAAACGCGGATTCCGTCAAAACATCGCGGGAAAAACGCGGATTCCGTCAAAACATCGCGGGAAAAACGCGGATTCCGTCAAAACATCGCGGGGAAAACGCGGATTCCGTCAAAACATCGCGGGAAAAACGCGGATTCCGTCAAAACATCGCGGGAAAAACGCGGATTCCGTCCAAACATCGCGGGAAAAACGCGGATTCCGTCAAAACATCGCGAGAAAAAACGCGGATTCCGTCAAAACATCGCGAGAAAAAACGCGTATTCCGTCAAAACATCGCGAGAAAAAACGCGGATTCCGACAAAACATCGCGAGAAAAAACGCGGATTCCGTCAAAAAATCGCGAGAAAAAACGCGGATTCCGTCAAAACATCGCGAGAAAACCGCGATTTTCGTCAAAGTATCGCGGTGGAAAAATGATATTTTAGCGTACAGATCGCGGAAAAAACAACATTTTCGACAAAAGATCGCGGAAAATGCAAATTTCGTGAAGGAATCGCGGGAAAAACACATTGTGTCAAAGGATTGGCGAAAATCTACTATTTCATTAAAGAATTGCAGAAAATATTTGTTCTAATATTGTTTTAAACTTTTTTGCAATTGAATGGCAAATTAAACATTAGCTTGCCATGTTTGTTAATTGTTGTTTTAAGTGAAAACATGTTTAAATTCAAATTAGACAACTAGCTAAAATTGTTGTGTAAAACTATTGTGTAAAACATTGCATCAGAAGTATGAACTTAAAATAGATACTTTAATTTCAGAACTACTTATAATTATTTGCATATATGGTTTCACTTTGACCATCTTCCCCTTCCCCCCTTCTCCCCCAAAAATAAAATAAAACAGGATTCAAGCAAAAGTATTGGCAATTTTGTTGTGAATAAAATAAGCTTCTTAATTGCCTTACACGTGTGCTATTTCAAAATTATTTCCCATTTTCTGGTTCACGCGCTTTTCCTCTTTTTTTAACTTTTTGCAATCTCATGCCTGAAGAACAATAAAATTTTTTATTCTTATGATAATGTATGTGTTTTAATTCTCAAAATTGATTTTGCTTCATTCATGCTTTAGAAAAAAAAAAAATGAAAAGTTGTTTCTTTCTCTTATGATACATTGTAGCTATGTAACAGTTCAGGAAGGATATAATGCCTGATATATTTTCCATTTAACATTTAAACTATTATTCTTAATGAACCTATTTATTTTTCTTTAAGTAAATTTAACTGTTAAAATTGTTGATGTGGATAGTTATAAATAGTAATAATGAAAATATTTTACTTAAATACAGTAATTTTATTTTTCTTTTCCAGACAAGACAATAACTGAAGGTGATTTGAATTTATTGATTGCTCATGCACATCGCCGAATTGAACAACTTCAAAAACAAATAGCTAAGCAACAGGTGTTTTTTCATTAATTCTAATTAATATTTTAAGTCTGATTTTATCTAAGATAAACTTTAGATGAGTTCAAGCTGAATACATTCTAATTTTAATCAAAAAAGATTTTCCATTTTCTAATTTTGTTTGTTTATAGTCCGAAAGCTTGAAGATGTTAAAAAACAATTAGTTTAAAATATCACTTTCATAAAAAAGATTTGTTGTAGTGGAAACTAGGGCTGCAGTATGAGACCCATTTTTGAGTAAAAAAGTCACTTAAAAAAAGGCGGACTTCAATTCCAAATTTGTTTGTTAACTGTTTTAAAGTGAATTCAATCTAATATGTAATTTTAGATGTATAAAATGAGTTATTATTGCTATTGATGGACTATATCAGGTTACTCAAGTTTAAAGTTGACCAATTTACTGTGGTGTACTAAGTGGATACAGGGGTAGGTACAAAATAAGTACAGGGTACTTACTACTCAGGTACAAAATAGATAAAAATTGTTTTAATTCATAACTCTAGTAGATATTTTACATTTAGTATATAAGTGCATCCCCTCATATTTTTGAGGTTTGCTAATAGAACACAGGGTATAGTTGAGGTATACAAGAACCAAAAGCCTAGAAAATGAAGGCAATTTTTAAAGCAAGCCATGTGAGTAGAAATAAGATAATTTATATTAATGAGCCAGATAAGATTAATAAAAAATTGAGCAGGCTGACAAGTCAAATATAAGAAATTTGAAAGAATTAAACTATGTGAATAAAGTAGGAACAATTTGCTATGGGCATGAATGGGGTGAGAATAAATATAAAAGCATGACCAACTTTTTAGGAAGTGGACCTTAATATTTCAACTCATCCAGATCTCTTACCGGAGGTAATGTGAAAATTATAAATTTGTGCTATTTTTAGAGCAAAAGAACTAAGAACTTGTTATAACATTAAAATAGAAGTCTATTTTCCCTCTTGTCTGTATGACTAAAATTAAAAATTCTAAAATACCCTTTATTTGTTTTTGTGCACAGGAGTCAAAATGAGATGAAATTATAATTAAATTCTTTTTTAATCACTGGTACTCAAAATAATGATAAAAATATTAATATATTAATTAAAATATCAATTATTAAATATATAAAAATTTTAAAGTTTTAAAATTTATATTATATATTTTATATTAAAATTTCGTTATTTTTTTACTTTTTGAATTTCGGATTTTTCAAGTCTCCTGAATAAATAAAAAAGCCCAAATTATAAAATTAATTCAAAAAATGTAATTTATATATTTTTTCATTTGAATCCACAAAATTCAAATTACTCCAAAAATAATGAAACTTTCATCTTTGTCCTTCTTTTCATAGAATCTTTTTTTAATCTGGAGGATGCAGCAAAATAACTAAATTGTAATGATTTGGCTTTTTGTTTTCAGTCCACAGATGCAAAATAGCAAAATTTCCATTTTGTGTTCTTTAGATGTCGATAGTTGGATTTCTTGTGTTTGCAGATGCAAAATTATAAAATTAATAAAGCAAAAAACATAATTTTTTAATTTGTATCCCTAGAAAGATAAACAATGCCAAAATAGTGAGATTTTAGCTTTATTTTTCTTGTATTCCATAATTATTTTAACCAACGGGCAATACTAATATCCCAGTCTGAATATTAGTGTTGCCAACTGTGAGTCAAAGTAATAATGTCCCAGAGTCACAGTCAGCCATTTTCCTCACTGACTCTGCAGCCCTTGTAGAAACTGTAGTATATTCTATTTTTCATTTTATAATCTTAAGGCTTCTGTCCTTGCAAGCAAAGACACTCACAAGTTAATGCTATTTCTATGGGTAGGTTATTTTCTCATAACTCCTTTGCATTTTAACATTTTTATTTATTTATTTTGCATTCATTAGTTGATGTCTTTCTCTACATTGCTCCTTTTTTACTTTTTTGAATTTCGGCCGCAGATACTTTTTATAAAGTTACTTTCAAGTTATTGATTTATTTTTAGCACAAAATTATTCATTTTATCCTTGTGCTTTCTCACGAGACTGTTAAAGTTGAGTGTAATTAAGTTCGTATAAACTTTTTTCATTCATGTAACTCATTAGATAGCGCCATCAGTGCCTGCAAATACTACCTTGCTATGATGGTCTGATCTTGCATCAGACAATAAACATAAGTAATTGTTTTGCAATCCACCTGTTTAAGTGTTTGTTAGACATGCTTTATTGCTAAAAAATGTATTACTATTTTTTTCAAGCTTTGAAATTTCTTAGAAATATATTTTTAGTTAAGATTTCAGCTGCATTGCTTTTTTTAAGCAGTTTTTTTTGCAACAGATAGAAGAAAATCAAAGTTTTTTAATCCTTAAATTCTGTGTATTGCCTTTCAGGGGTTGTGCTCCAAGGTGGTTTACAGTCAAATATAATCTACTTCTAAAGAAAGGATAAAAAAAAAATTAATGGGAAATTTTTTTAGCTACTAAGCAACACGGAAAATGGCATAAAACAAATACTTAAAGTAATTTAGGACAATTGATGATTTGTATATGTAGAACAAATTCTGATTATAATACTCTGACTATTGCTATCACATTAAACAGCTTACTTTCCAACATAATAAATGCAAAAAATAAAGTAAATAATGGTATTCTCAAAGTTTAAATACCTAAAATCATCTTTGAAGCTGATCAATATGTAAAAAATATAATCGATTAAAAATCCATTTACATAGGATTTCATAAGGCACTGTCCTGCCTTTTTTTTTTTTTTTTTTTTTTTTTTTCTATCAAGTCTCCTTGTCCTATTTTTTGTGACACACAACTTGGAAACACTAGTTGTCATATAGTTTGACTTCATCTCACCGTGTACTCTACAAGTTCTGTTTTTGCATTGTTTCTCTAATCAGGGATCTCTGACGTGTACACTCATTAGAATATTTCTTGTTACTGTTTTTTAAATATGAAATTTATTTTACAGAATCCTTTCTTTAAAATAAAAAATTATGTTAAATGATTTTTTTGTTATCTGTTGTTTAGTATTAATTATTTGTTCACCCTTGCTTAGTATTAATTGTTTAACCCTTTCGGACACAGTGGTCCCATGTCGGGACCACATAATTTTAATTCCAGACTTACAAATGGCACCAAGAATATTTTAGTAAAATTTTGCTTTTAAAGTAACAAGTTTTTCATTTCTAGAAAGGTCTTAAATTCCGGTGTGAATCATTTCATTATTTTACGAACAGAATTTTTCTGTGCCAGAAAGCGATAACGTTATTAATAACTTATTTAATGAATAAGTTGTATGTGCCCTTCACCTACAAAACCTTTGAGATAGTGTCCCATTTGAAAAATATAATTCTAAATTTTCTATGATTTTGTAATTCTTGAAAATGATTTTTACTCTGGATTTCTAAATTATCGGAGACTTACAGCTATCACCATGAGATATGTGTGCATCATATAAGGTGCTTGTGACACATAAATCTACCACTACCTATGGCTTGATTACTACAGGGGAAACTTTTATCAATGTTTCCTAATAGAAATTTTCCTCTTTGTGACACAAGTTTTGCAAGCAGAAGATGATTGCTATTTAAAAGTTAAAGAACAGATGGAATTTAACGCCATTGATAATAAAACTGTAGTATGCTTTACCACTACTGCATTGATATAATAGTGTTGCATAACTAAATAAATAAACAACGTTAAAGAGCACAAATATTATAAAATAAAAGATGTTAAAAGCATACATGTTTTGCATACAATTTTTAACGTTAGCGCTGTGCTCTCCCACATGTTTTTTCAAGGTACGCTTCGTCTGACCGATGTACATTTTATCGCATTCGCAAGAAATCTTATAAATTTATAAGATTCCTTGAAAAAACGTGTGGGAGAGCACAGTGCTAACGTTAAAAATTGTGAAATAAAACGTTCCGTTATCGCCAGCCATTGCTGGTCCAATAGTCATAACTTTAAATTTTCCAAAGCCTCAATAATACAATATTGTTCATCTGTTTATGATTTAGACTTTTGGGAAGCTTATCATATATGGAAAAACTCTAGTAATTTAGTTAATGACATGTCCAGTACTCCAAGATTTTCTGATGTCTGGTTTCCATTCCTGTAATTTCACTCCCCCTCCCCCTTCCTGTTCTCTTTGATTTGGACTCGTCCAGTGAGATGTGACTTATGATTGGTCTCCTCTGGGTGCGCGTGCCAGCTTATTTTTACTGTTGCTTTGCGACGTTTCTTAATCAGTTCGCCTTAGCGACGAGCTCAGTTACACGGTTTATTTTATTTTATCTTATGATGTGACTTTCTTTTACGTTTTACACTTTTTAGCACTGATGATGGGACTTTAGGAGTCCCGAAACATGTATGCTTTTAACATCTTTTATTTTATAATATTTGTGATATTTAACATTGTTTATTTATTTAGTTATATATAAGCACAAAGTACAATTCTCCCCCCCTTCTTAATAGTGTTGCATGTTTTCAGTGATATAAATTATCGTGGCCTTCCATTGTTTGCAAGCACATAAGGTATGCATCTGTTACCAGAAATATTGGATGACCTACATCAAAATCACTCATTAGAAACTTAGAATTGGAAAAAAACAAAATAAATAAATAAAATGAATTGATTATTTATGAGTAAATCTACAAAATGATTATGAAGTCATGAAAATGTTAATATATTTCAGCATACTTAAATTAAGAATGTTTTCTTTTAAAAGTAATTTTCCTCAACTGAATTTTTTGGCGCTTTTACTACTTCGATACTTGCATCACATGATTCAACAAAATGATGATTTATTGGGACTTCCAGTAGACTTGCAAATGCTGTGTACTACTGAATGATAAACTAAAAGGAATTCATTTCTGAGAGCTAAGTCCCAAGTCATATTATTACAATACTCCTGCTTCATCTGAGTGGATTTATTTAATACACAATTTTTGATGGGAAAGAATCCCCAGGATTGGCTCATATTTTATACACACATACTTATATATATAAGAATAAGCCTTTTTAAAAAATCAAAGTTTAAATTAAATTCCCAAATTCTTTTTCTAACTTTAAAATTAAATGCTCAAAGTTAAATTTGTCTCTAATAAAGTTTTTTTCGACCCAACAAGTATTATTTCCAGATTTAAAATTTAGTTCATTATTAGTTAAAAATTAATGAAGTAAGCATACAGTTTTTTTTTTTAATGGTATGGTGTGCCAAAGCTATTCCTTGAAAAGTTTTCATTGATTGGTTCGGACATCAATCAAGTTTTTAATCCACTCATTAATAAAGTAATGCTTACTCTCCATTCTAGCTTCCTATTGGGAAGAAAAAAGAAGTACATTAATAAAAGCAATCCTTACAAGCAAAAGAAAGGCCTTTTTCAATAAAATTAATGTGTTAATAATAGTTAAGATTCTGGGTAACATGCCTGATTGAATGACTATTTTAACTTAATAAATGAAGAGTACTGAATTGAACTGTCTGATAATTTTACATAAGTGGTGATATAAAAAGAAGGGAATCTGCATAATATATTTTATATATTTGAATAAAATGAACTATTTTCTTATTTCAGGCTGTGATAGTAACATTAAAAAAATTATAATTATATTTGTAATTAGCTTTGTAAGCAGTTACTTTACAACTGTATACAAGCAAATTTAAATTAATTTTGACCCAATTAATATAAATTGTTCAAAATTTGAAAGGATATTACCTAGTTAAATTGTGTTAGTTATTCCCATGAATAGTTCACTAAGTAAAAATGTTAATTAAGCATTAACTTTATGATGATAGTTGTGCAGTTGTCCAAAAAAATTGTAATTGGTATTTGAAACTTTGATCTTTTTTGTGTATTTATTTAGGTGACTGAGAAAATGAGAGTTGATGAAGCTGTGAAAAACCAAAAGAGGCAAGATGAAATGATGACAGAATCTATGATACAGGCTGAAATGCAAAAGCGTCATTTAGATTTAGAGAGTGCAGTAGAAAATCGTGTATGTACAAATTCACACAATAATTGCTAAGTGTACATATTTACTTTTCAGTTTTGAGATTTTATAATTTATAAATTGTTTCTATTAAATTTAATAGCCTATATATTTTGTGTTTGAAGTTAGTAAGTATGTCAATTGCTCAATACATTGCTCACTAATTGATACAATATAATAAAGTAACAGTTAATTTCACATTAAAGATAATTGTTGAAAGGGCAAAAAAGTTTTAGCTATGAGATTAATGTGTCAGAACTCTTAGAGCTCAGGCTGTGTGTAACTAGTAGAGATAGACTGATAATTCAGTTTCCTTTTTGTCCTAAAATCTGAGTTTCATCAAAAATTTGTTTTTGGCAAATACGCGACTGAAAATTAGGCTGGATCGAAACTAGACCAAAACTATGTGTATTCCAAAAATCTCATTTCTTTTTACAAAAATGTTCGACATTACCTATTGATTTGAGCTGTAATGGCTGAAATAAAACTATTTATTGGTATGAACTTCATTCCTTATACTTGTCAGTTATGACCAACTCTTGACATGAATGCAAATTATAAAGTAAACAAAGCATATATCATTGAACTTTGTCACATGCTCATTAAAAGCAGCATACTTAACAGTAATAGGAAGTTTTTTATTTAAAACGAAAGAAATATTTTGAATAATCTTTGAAAAAGTTCTAGTATAACAGATAATCATAAACATATACTGTATTTTCGGGTATATAGTCCGTGGCTTATATTAAAAAAAAACCCTTCAAAAAAGCTGCTGCAACTTATACACAGTGCGGGTTATACAGAGATTTTTTTTTTTTTTATTTATTGGAAATCATGATATTTTTTCTACAATTGTTAAACCTCAAAAAATTTGAAAAAAACATCAAAATTTGTCCATTTTTTTTTTCACTATGCTGCGAAATTTAGAGAGTTCTCCCATGTTTGTAAAGGCTTTTTCTTACTGTTTAAATACAGTTATTTCTGGGTTTGGAAGAAAAGTCACAACTATCGCCAAGTATTGCACTAATAGATCTGTAATAGCTATCTGACCTCCGCTTCAAAATAATGTAACTTTTGACCTAACAAGTTTCAGCGACCAGTCCGGCAGGCCAAAAGAAAAAAAGTCATCAAAAATAAAATAGTCTATTCGCAGAAAAAATAGCTAGCTTCATCAAAGATCTCAGCAAAAGCAAGAATTTTATCAAAGCATCATGGGGGAAAAAAATGAAAAATTTATCAAAAGTTGCAGAAAAAGAGGGAGGGGCACAAATTTTATCAAAGTATTGTGGAAAAAATGCTGATTTCCTAAAAGACCACATGGAAATGCAAATTTTATCAAAGGACTGTTTGAAAAAAATTTGTATTTTATCAAAGGATCGCTAAAAAAAGTAACTTTTCTTTACGGATCGCAGTAAAAACATGAAATCCATCAAAGGATCTTGTGAAAATAGAGTATCTCGTCAGAAAACTGAAGAAAAAATGAAAATTTTCATCAAGATTGTGGAAAAAAAACTCAAATTCCATCAGGACCCTGGAAAACACGTATGTCTATAAAAGATCACGGAGAGAAAAAAAAACGGGAATTTCTATATAAGATTTTTCGATTTAATTTACAAATTTTTTTTATTATTTGGATATTTTTACTTTCGGAACGGGTTTCAAATATAAATGTATCCCAGTATTAAAAAAAAAAAAAAAAAAGAAACAGCAAAGGAAGTCAAAAAAGTAAAAAGCGGCTTTTGTAAAGAACGATCTTCACTAGCTAATGCAAAAATAAATAAATAAAACAAAAACAAAATATTGAAGTGCAAACTAGATCTTTTTAAAAATGTCTTCCATTATATTAATATTAGCAAACGGGTGTTCTCATGTAAATAACCGATACAGATTGCATTTTCAATGTGAAAGTTCCCCGAGAACGGCATGTGTTTATTTAAATTCCTCTGGATTTCACTCTTTAAAGTAAGATGTTAATGAAAAATGAAGTATATTGTGTAAAAAATAATTGTTTGTTTTAAATAAATACTCTTTTTCTTCCGCTCTGCTTACGAAATATTTTTGGGTTAAACTGTTTTTCATTAGCATAGCAAAACATTATCAATGAATCACTTATCAGATTTTCATGATGTCCCAGTTGCTGCATCTAAATAAACATGTCATAAGGGTTTTTTTCCAGCGAGTCAAACAATGAGCTTTTTGATGGATATCTATAATATTCTTAAAACTTAATATATTTTAATAAAAAATTTGGTATTCAGCCTAACTTATTATTGCCAATTGCTGAAAATTTGAACAATCGGTTAATTAATAGTGAAAATATTTTCTTTTTCGTTTTTTATAGAGAAAAAAGAGTTTTGCTTTAGTTTCATATTTTCAGTTCATTATTTCTTTTTGCTACTCGAACATTTTTTTTTTCAACAACGCAAAACTCCTGACTTATTCATGGTATCTTCTTTAAAAAAAAAAAAAAAACTTTTTAAAGAAATATAATTTGCATGAGAACTTAATGAAAATGAGTCTATGAGTTCTATGAAAAATGGAGTCTGCTTACGCCAGAACCGGACTTGATTTCATTGAGTTTTCTTGGCTGGGTGGGGAAAACTTTTAGTATTACAGACATAGTTAATATATTTCGTTCGGCTGGATCTGAAAATTTCGGCTCATCCACATTATTTTAAATTTTATGCCAGAATCTTTGAAACAGGAAAAAGAAATTCTGATTCAGATTTTTTTTTTTTTTTTTTTTTGAAAGGTTATAAAAGAGGGGGGGGGGGGGAGAAGAGGAAAATCTACTTCCTGCATTAACTATGTATTTTCCGTACCCTTTTGATGCAATTTGCGTATTTTTTTTTTTTATCTTATGCAAAATTTGCATAATTTTTTTGCTGTCTTTTAATGAAATTTGCCATTTTTTGTGCGATATTTTGACAAAATTTGTCGTTTTTTGCGATCCTTTTTACGAAATTGGCAATTTATTTTAACTGTTAACGAAATTGAAAAAAAAAATTTTTGCGACCATTTATTGGAATTTGTGATAAATTTTATGTCTGAAATTTTAAATTTATGACATTTTTTTTTTTGGAAAAAATTCAGAAAAATATCACGCTTGTTTGAAAAAAAAAAAAAAAAAATGTGCGTAAACCTGACATCACTTGAAATTTTACTATAAAATACGTAAACACCATGGCGTTTCTTCCGAAAATTATGGTACTGATAATCTTAATTTTTTAGCCGAATTACAGTATGTATTATGCATCACGAAAAAATTTGGCAAATTTGTGTTGAAAATTATGACTAATGGCTTCTAACTTCGAACTCTGATCGAAATATACGTTCGTAAATTGTGTATAGCCTGCGGACTATTCACCGATGCATCTCCGTGGCTTGTACATGAACTTTTTTTACTGCACTGCTTGATTTAGGGGTGGGGGTTATACACCCGAAAATACAGTAATTAAGAATTATGCATAGTTAATAAAAGTGTATAATTAAGAATTGTTTTTATGTAAAATTAGGAAAAAACAACTTTTGTGGAAAAAACCCCTCTAATTTAGTTAAGTTCACGAAAAAACCCCTCAAATTTTGTCAAAAGATCACAATAAAATAAAACCTTAAATTTCTTCAAAAGGTTGCAAAACAGCTACAAATTTTGTCAAAAGGTCATAAGAGAAATGCAAATTTCCCCAAAAGATCACATAACTGCAAATTTTGTCAAAATAATTTAATAAAAAACACAAATTTCACCAAAGAGGTGACAAAAAACATAATTAGTTTTGGGTGTAGATTCCCCCCCCCCCCCCCTCAATTGTAATCTTTCGGGTGGGAAAAAATAAAAACTCTTAATTCTATAAATGATCATTTAAAAAATTTGCGAAAATCATTAATTAGTCGTGAGAAAAACTGATGCAATTCCTGCAGAATACTTTTGATCAGCTAAATTTTGTTGCAGAATTTTACAAAGTATTCTGTTTGGGGCTCTAAAGTAAAAAAACTAACTTTTTAGACTGTATTTTTTACCTCAGTTTCTCTGAAATAAAATTCTTCTATTTTCTTAATTTGTATGTTGCTACTTTATCTTAACCCTATGCATTCGAGAAGTGACACTTTCTCGCGACTAATATTTCCAGGTGTCGCACATAAATCAAGGTTCCAAATGCTCTTGTCACAACTAAATTCTTAGTTTATTTTGCCATCTTAAATTGCAGATAATTCTGCCATTAGTTAGAATGAAGAAAAATACTTTAAAATTCTAGTTTCAAGAGCATTTGGGTTCCCGATTTATGTTAGACACCTGACTTTAAAATCATAAGTCCAAATATATTCTTAGTTGATTTGTTTTCTAGTGCTTTTGATGAAATTATTTAAACAGGGTTGCCACGCCACCTGGAAAACCGGGAAAACACAGGGAATTTTAAATCTCCTCCCAAAACAGGGAAAATCCAGGGAATTTTTTAAAAAATCTGGAAAACACAGGGAATTTGGTAATGGCAAATTATAACATTTCTAATTAGCCTTCATACACGTATATATTTTTTCACACTCAACATAAAATAAATGCGTTGCAGTACAGGGAAAATACAGGGAATTTTTTTTCAAGATTAGAGTGGCAACCCTGTTAAAGTATTTCTAAAGTGATTTCATTTTAATGAGTTTTGACTGAAGTTTAATAAACCTTTTCCTTTTTTTAATTATTCTTCTGAGTTTTGAGCATCAGTTTTCTTAAAATAGCAAATAAAGCCTTTGTGCAAAAATGTTTAAAGATAGAAAAACAACAATTATAAATGCGCAAATAAAGTATAAAAAGAGAGCAAACAGCTGTTTTGAATGTGCTCAGTTTTGCTCTGTGTAGCTCGCTGAGTTTTTGCACTGGTGAAGAATCTCTAGTAGATTCGAAACAGCTGTTTGCTCCCTTTTCATACTTTATTTTTGCATTTATAATCGTTGGTTTTCTATCTTTAAATCAATTTTCTTGTTTTCCTTTGCAACTATATTGTCTACAAATTTTTGTTTGGCTAATATATTCTTAGCCAAAAGAGACAAGATGAAACTAGCCAAATAGTATTTAGTATAGAGTTTTTTCTTTGACTATTCTTATTTCTGATGTGTGTTTTAGGTTGCATCATTAAAAGCTAAATTTGAAGCTGAATTGCACCAACAGTTGCTCCGTCAGGCTGCTGCTCATGCAGACCATCTTCAGGAAGCACTAAGGATACAAGAACAAGAATTGGAGAGGAAACATGTACTTACTTTGGAAGAAAAATTGTTGCATCAAAAAGGCGTTTTTATATCAGAGACTTCAGGAAATATGGCTCGGTTAAAAGGAGTTATTGAATACTTAAAAGGTAACAATCTGGCTTTAAGTTTTTGTACAGAGTGATTTGCTAGCACATTGATAGGTGATACAGTTCACTGAAGAAAATATTTCTTATATAGGAAAGCTATGTCGCAGTCTATTTTTGAAATTATAAATGCCGAGTATTGCAATACAAATCATATGATTTTTTTTTTTTTTTTTTTTTTTTTTTTTTAGAACTTTAATGGTACTGAAGATATTTTACCTATATGTTCAACAGACAACCCATAATTTCCGGCATATAATCTGCAGATCAAACAATTCTCTTTTGATGCAGAAATTTTATTTAGTAAGTGAAGTGAAATATTCAGGGATGCCACTTTTCCGCCGAAACCCGGATTTCCGCTTTTTTTTTATTTTTAAGAATTCTCGATTTTCGTTTAGCGATCACGAAGTAAAATAGCGATTTTCGTCCAACGATCGCGAAAAAAATAGCGATTTTCGTCAAACGATTGCGAAATTACACAGCTTTTTTCGTCAAGTGATCGCGAAATATAGCAGCGATTTTCGTTAAAAGATCGCGAAATATAACGGTGATTTTTGTCAAAAGATCGCAAAATAAAACTGTTATTTTCATCAAACGATCGTGAAATACAACAGCTTTTTTTCGTCAAGTGATCGCGAAATATAGCAACAATTTTCGTTAAAAGTTTGTAAAATATAACAGCGATTTTCGTTAAACGATCGCGAAATATAACGGTGATTTATGTCAAAAGTTCGCAAAATAAAACGGTCATATTTTCATCAAATGGTCGCGATATAAAACAGCAATTTGCATCAAACGATCTCAAAACGAAACGGTAATTTTCGCGAAATGATCGCAATGTGAAACGGTGATTTTCGTCAAACGATCGCGATGTAAAACGACGATTTTCGCCAAACCATCGCGATGTAAAACGACGATTTTCGCCAAACCATCGCGATGTAAAAGGACGATTTTCGTCAAACGATCGTGATGTAAAACGGCGATTTTCGTCAAACGATCGTGATGTAAAACGGCGATTTTCGTCAAACGATCGTGATGTAAAACGGCGATTTTCGTCAAACGATCGCGATGTAAAACGGCTATTTTCGTCAAACGATCGCGAAATAAAACGGCGAGTTTCGTCAAACGATCGCGAAATAAAACATTTTCCGTCAAACGATCATGAAATAAAACAACTATTTTTGTCAAATGAAAAAAAATCATGGGAAAAACAAACAAAGAAAAAAAAACTTGCAAATTTTTGCCATTTACTCCTGGAATAATCATTGAATCTATTGCTGGGTTACTTAAATTGATTTAAAATGATGTGATACATAAAATTCCTCACTGAATTTGTTGCTGTGTTAAATTAATTCATGTAAAATACTGTAAACTAAAGACAAATCATTTTTATTTACTCTTATAAATTAAGTTTACAAGAAAAAAAAAAAAACTGCATTTTTTTAAAATTTTTTTATAAACAATATAGTTTACAAAATTCATGCATAAATGTTGTGAAAAATGTCGTAATTTTACTTTACGCATAATTTCCTCTTTTTGGCTATTTTCTGAGTGGCATCCCTGAATATTTATTGCAATCTAAAATGTTGCATTTTATTTTCAAAGTTATTGTGTTCGAAAATGATTGTTTGATCCATGGATTTATATGCCAGAAATTACAGTTCTTTACTTACAAGGAAGGTCTCCATACGGGCATACTCAGAAAAATCTGAAAAAAATACAGAATGTTCTTCTCATATAGTTATATATGTTTATAAAAAAAATTTCGGCGGAATCTCCTTATAACGTCCGTAAAAAAATAATAAAAAATTCGTTTATTTGGCGATTTATCTCCGGTTGGCGAAAAAACGAAATTTTGAAAAATACGCTTTTAAGCTTCGAATACTTTTTAAAGAATAAAACTTTCGATTTTCAATTTATTTAAATAAGTTTAGTTTAAGTAATTTTAGTTTTGCATTTTTACTTTACTTTAAGTGTAATTTTGTCATATACGTTTATATGTACTTATAATGAAATGAAATTAATATATTTTATCATTTAAAACACAATTTAAATTGATTAAAATTTTCCGAATTGAAAAATACGCTGTTAAAAATCTGCTGCATTTTGTTGCAACGCACTCCCTTGCTTGTATAGAAAACGGTTACTTGGCCGTGAAATGGAGCTTTCTCATTGGACGGAATAGATATATTGTATACAAGCGGTGGAGTGCGTTGCAACAAAATGCAGCAGATTTTTAACAGTGTATGACACAGTCAATTCACCGTGCTATGGAGCATTCTCATTGGTCAGAAGAGAGATATTCTATAAAAGTAGTGGAGTGACGTTGCAGTAAATGCTGCAGATTTTTAACAGTGAAGTCAATTAAAATCAATTTTCAGATTCGTTAAAATCGTCTGCTTTTGGCGAGGAAATGCACTGCTCGCCAATTCCCGCGTCGCTTTCAGCTTTTCACGCCAATTATTCCAAACTATTTTATTTTTTTACATATCTAATAATGTAATTCCGCCGCTAATTTTCACTGATCCTTTATTACCTACATGAGTAGTTTAATTCGTATTTTTTTCAAAAAATTCTGAGTATGCCCCCAATGGAGACCTTCCTTGTTAGTGTGAAATGTGATAAATATCACTGGAAATCCATATATATAACCATGAGCTACTTTTCAAATTACAAAATGCTACTGTTTTTTGGACACAGATTGCAGCCATATCCATCAATTCTTAAATTGATTTCATATTTTATGGAAAGCAAATTATAGCTGCTGAAAATATCAGTAAAACACTTTAATTATTGTTGAAGTTATGAATTTAAACTCAGCTCGATTTGCAATGAAACACCCTGTATTTATATCTGAATAAGTGAAATGGAATGCATCTTTTCTATACAAAAAATCTTTTAGTTTGCTGTACAACCCCTCAAAGTTTGTATCTGAGGTATCAAATTACCCTATATATACCGTAATTTCCTGCGTATAATCTGCGGATCAAACAATTCTTTTTGGACCCAGAAATCTTATTTAGTGATAGAAGAAAAATATTAATTGGTGATCTAAAACATTACATTTCTTTTTTAAAAAATTCTGATTCGAAAAATAATTGTTTGATCGGCGGATTCTATGCAGGAAATAGCGTTAATCAGATATTATAATGCTTACAATAAAAGGGATAATTTTTACTGTTTACTTGATATGAAATTATCAATCAACTTAATTTTTTCCCTTTCAAGTACATTTTGTAAATTAAAATCATAAATTTAAAAAAAAAAAAAAGAAAATTTTAAATGAAAGAACACATGGAAGCTAAGCTAAATTAATAAAAATTCACTTTTGATTAAATCTATTAAAAAAATATTTTAAATTATAATAATCCTGATATGATAATTTTAAATTATACAATCGCAAATATCATAAATTGGCAAATAAAAAAAAATTAAAAAAATATGGCCAATGGATAGCAACCACTTAGAAAAAAATGTGTGGTATCATGAGCAAAATGTTTTGGTGTTTCATGCAATGCATGGTTATATAACACAAGCAAATGTTTCCTCAGTATATAAGTTAATGTTTCCCCAGTTAGATTAAATAATCTTCAAATATCTTTTAAATTAGATTAAATTTAATAAATGACATTAACCATATCAATTAGTGTGTTATTTCGGCATTCACAATTTTTTCTGTTTATTAAGCACATTCTTGCTAGTGCTACATTTACGATATTTTTTTTTTTTTTTTTTTTTTTTGCCATTAATTTTTTCCAAATTCTTTTATTTAAAGGAGGTGGATCAATAAGGGCTATTTTTCACCCATCATATACCCGGAAAAAAAAGTTTCAAATTCAGATGATTGTTCTGTGGCTTTGTATAGTTAAAGCTATGCATTTTCGTTTAATATAAGTTTTACGTGATAAATAAAATAGTAAGTCATGGAAATTATAGCCCAAATATAGTGTTTTGGCTTTTTCCTGCATTTTTGACATTTTTTGTCTTTGAATTAATTTTTTATTAAGAGACACTCGATGAACCCAATTAATTTTGACATGCAACGATTCTACTCTTTATAAGCTTTTATATGAGCATTATTTTTTTGGGGTTCAGTGTGCACTTCTACCTGTAAAAGAAAAAAAATTTATCATGTGAGAGAATTAAACGCACTACTATTGAAGCGCGTTCAGACTTATTTTGCCGTACTTAAAAAGTAATAACGTTGTTCAGACGTCAATATTGTTTTCTAAAATTGTTTTCGTAAATATTTAATAAAGAAATTACTAGTAAATAATGCTTGGATACCAATATCATTGTTAAAAAGTCTCACAGAAAACTTTTCGTATCTGTTTTAACAGAAAAGTTATATAGATATTTAGATGTTAAAAAAAAACTGAGATTTGCAGAGTGGTTCTAAATAGTGCTCTAAATGCAAATATGTATTTCGTGCTCTCCAGGCTCTAAATACTTCTATTTCTTCTTCTGATGTAACATTAAGAGATTATGCTTCAACGATTAAATTTTATGAGACCACAAATAAGAAACCTAATATACATTTATCAATATCTCATTTTCACAACTCGAACACTTGTTATATAATATGTAAAGGCAAGAACTGCCTCGTTATTATAGCAAAAGTTTTTGAAACTCAAGCTTTTATAGAAACTAGAATCTATATTTCATCACGAAAACGATGCTGTAAAACTCATATTGCTTTATCGGTAAATTGACTCTGAAAGATTTAAGTCCTGTAAGTGAGAATACGTCGATTTATAAAATACGATGCATGAAAATATTTAAAACAATATCAGAAATGTAGCAAAGAAGGCCTCAATTTTGATACACCGGGACACTTTTCCGAAATCTATATTCTCACTATTATATTCTCATGGGTATATTTATGTCTGATTTTAACTATATCTTTAAACTTGTAAAGTCCAAAATACGTTCCTCAAAAAAGTGGTCAACTCGTACTTGCTTTGCAGTGTTACTTATAAAAGAAAGAACTGGTCCCTATCATGGTGTTCTGTCTTCGTTATTCAATATAAGAAAAATAATATCTTCTGTAAAATATGAAAACCAGGCTTTGATTGAGAACGTTGTTCTAAAACATCGTAGAATACATCACATCACCAGAACACAAGTGATTGAAAAATATATGAGGCCTTCAGCAGGAAGATTGTTTATTCCGGATGACGACAATGATACTGTGATTATTGCTTTTGATAGTACATACATTTATATCTAAAAAAGTGTGAACTATTCTTTTTAGAGACATTCTTTCTGGCTATACAAAGGCAGACCTTTCATTAGGCATATGGTATTTGTCACTAATTACAATTCAAATTACATTTTAGATGTCTTCGTTCCTTACTTCGCGGAAACAAATAAGAATTACGCTAACATACTTACAAACACATCAAAAAAATATTCATATAATATCAGAGAGTGGCTGAAGCCAAATGATGTTGGGAGTATTGATAGATTTTATCGGGATTGTTTCGAACGAAATGAATATTGAACATGAAATGTCAAGATTCTTAAATAAGCAGCAACAGTTTTCAACAGAGGATGCTAAGGGATACCTCTCGTAACCAAAATTTGATTTTTTGGCGCACAATTTCTAAAACCTATAATATTTGGATAAAAACACAGCGAAACATTATAACACGATGGTACTGTCAGTGTAAAAGACGCTAAAGTGTCGTAGAGTGCTGGGAGCATGTTGTTTTCATATGTTTTCTGGCTTACAATACTGCTGTAATGTGCCATAGCTCAATCAAAATTAAAAAACGAAATATTGAGTATGTTCATATACTATACAAAATGCGGACATTGGATGGTCCATTAGTGATTCTGGTGATGCAATCGATAAGGAAAATAATCTAAAACAAATTATCTAAAAAGTCTGAAACTGTATGATTATTATTATTTTTTTTTTTTATTATTTCCGATATTTCATATATTGAAATAATAATCTTAGTAAGCTCCATTCATCTTAAATTTACACTTATTATTGTATTTACTATTGATTATATGGATTAAAACTAATGACAATAGTGTTTATGTTCGTTAATACACATAATATATGCTTAAATCTATATTTCATTTTCCATCAATTATTAAACTGTCATTCAAGATATTATTATTTTCTTAATTGTTATGAGGTATACTAATGAAAAAAATGTATGTCACGTCTAGGTGCTGATGGGCAAAAAATGGCCCTTATTAGCCCACCTCCTTTTTCTGTCTCTTAATAATATGTTAACATATTTATTACATTTTAATTTTAAACTATGCATTTCTTATTTTATTGTTCTAAAAAACTTTAATCTCTTAAAAGCAAAGCTTTCCTTAAAACCCCATTATTTTTTTCTTTAATTTTTTTCTAATATCTTTTATTTACCTTTTAAAAAAATCATTAGATTACCCACAGTTCTCTGTGAGCGATCCTAGAGCCTGATTGTGTCACATATTCATCCGATCAACAGCGAAAATTATTATTATTATTTGCCTACATAAGTTTGTATTGGTCTTTCCATAAAGTAATTGGTAAATATTATAAATGCAGCACTAGCAAGAATGTGCTTAATAAACAGAAAAAGTTATGAATGCCAAAACACACTAATTGATATGGTTAATGTCATTTATTAAATTTACTCTAAAGGTAAAAAGATTGCTATAAAATTCTTATTTTTGATATATAATGCAATTACTTTGACTTGAGAAGCAGATTTCTACATTTTTTTTTTTTTTTTTTTTTTTTTTTTTTTTTTTTTTTTGACTGAACACTCTCTTGGTAGATTTAAGTCTTTAAGAGGGGATGTTTTATTGTTCTAATATCTTTCTGTTTTATTATGGCTGCACCTTAGATTAATAGTTTAAACCTAAGTGTTGGGGGAATTGTTGCCTGTAATGTGAAGCACAAATATTTTCTTTTTTAAAAGATTGTCTATCTTTGATTTGAGAGCAGAAGATTAAAAGGAATTCATTTTTGCCCTACCACCATGTGTCACCCATGACTGTGAATACTACAATTGAGTGCTCTTTGTAAATGATACACAGTGTGTCCCACCTAAATAAAGCCACCATGCTTTTGTACCATAATTCGACAGGAAACAAAACCATGTGCACCAAACAAATATATCAAGAAAGATTATATAGAAATGCATATTTACAAGGAATAACTCGCTCCCTGCTCCACTTGGTCAGGAAAATAAATGAATGTAGAAAAAAGTGTCCCGCCAAAATAAAGCCACTACTGTTAATAGCCAATGTATCCACCATGTTTATATATGACTTGAAATATATGATGTGGCATACTAATCCCTGGAAGACGTTAGCATCATTATCTCAGGCCTCAATGATGGTGGCCTTCTGTTCTGCCACAAACTTGAACTGCCAACCATTGGCATTTAAAGCTCTACTGAGGATACCCCTACACATTTTCATGGGGACTTGGATGAAGGTACAGGGCAGCCCATTCTATGTTCTTAATTATCCAAAAAACGTTCCTAAGATGATTTTTCAAATGTTATGGGGCCGTTTTCTAGCTGGAAAATGCAACTTAGGTCATCAATTCTCTCTTCAGTTGAAAAGAAATAGGTTTCTAGCAATTTTTGGTAATTGGTAGCCAAGATGCGGTCTGAGGGAAGATAAGTTTATGACCATAGTCAAAGCTTTCAAACGCAATTAATAAGATTCCACCTAACCAGGCTGAGATGGGCCATGTTGAAAGCTATCCACAAGCAATGCAGAGTCAATAAGGCCAGATATAATCAAACCTGGAAGGGGCCAGGGTCATCTTGTTTTATTCCCAGATGAGAAAAAAATTAGTTTGGATAGCTGTCTTGCTTTCAGTTGGCATGACATGAAGAACAAGAAGAAATTTTCTCCAAAAGACAGCATGATGGAGGCTCATTAATAGTGTTTGGAAACTTTGTTATGGTGGTAAACTTAACTTGGCTCTTCCTTCAGACTGTATCTTGGTTATCAACTTCCAAGAACTGCCAGAAATCCATTTCTTGCCAACTGAAGACAGAATTGATAGCCTAAATTAGATTTTCCCAACGGAAAGTGGCCCCATAACTTTTGCAAATCCTCCTAGGAATGGTGTTTGGGTAATTAAGGATATGTTATGGGATGGCCTGCCCTGTACTTTCATCCAAATCCCCAAGAAAATGTGTGGGGAATCCTCAGTAGAGCTTTAATGCCAAAGGCAAGCTGTTCAAGTCTGTGGCAGAACTGAAGGCCGCCATCAATCAGGCCTGGGATAATATTGATGCTAATGTCTTCCAGGGATTAGTAAATAGTATGTCACATCGTATATTTCAAGTCATATATAAGCATGGTGGATATGTTGGCTATTTTCACTAGTGGCTTTATTTCGGCAAGACACCTATTTTTTATGCATTCATTTTTTTTCCTCACTAAGTGGCACAGGCAGTGAGTTATTCCTTGCAAATAAGTATCTCTACATAAACTTCCTAACTATATTTGTTTCATTCTCATTAGTTTGTTTTCTGTTCAATTACGGAACAAAATCATGGTGGCTTTATTTCGATGGGACACACTGTAAAAAGCCTTAGCGATTACATATTGTATGGTTATAGAACAGCATTTTTCAAATGTGTAAAGAGTGTGTGTGTGTCGGGGGGGAGGAGATTCTACATAAAAGTACATACATGCAATTTTCTTTTCAAAGTTTCACTGTCCCTTAACCCTAATACAGCTTTCTTATTAAGAACTTCTTCCTTTTTAAAAGTTCTCTCTGGTATTGACTTTCTCTTTTCTGAGTATGAAATTTTCTTTTTATTCTTGTGACAAAAATATGCATTCTCAAAATAACATGTGATTTTTTTTTCCTCGGTATCAATAATTGTTAGTAACTGTTATACTGGACCGTTATATTTTTCTGCACTATTTTCCAAGATTCCCTTTGCCATAAATTAAGGGCAATTTTGTTTTATTGTATTACAGTAGACTCCCTAAAATCCACACAGCTTCGGACCAGAGGTTGTGCAGATTTTAGAATTTTGCAGATTTCTGGTTATTGCTTTGTTTACATTTTTTAAACAGTAATGTCAGTACAATTAATAGTGCAATCAGAACTATAATGAATGCTTACAATATAATAAAATATTAAAATAAGTAATAAACTAAAATAATAAACATTTAAAATGATTAAAGCATTAATAGCTAAGGTCAAGTTAATAATAGTGTACGATTTAATATTCATTATAAAGATTAAATATACTTTTCCAAAATTATTCAACAAAATTTGCCTCATAAAAGTACATTACTAATTCACATCAAAATCATAAAATAAGGATTTTTTTTTTTTTTTTTTTTTTTTTTTTTTTAAAGTTTAGCCAGGCTTAATAACCAAAAAAATCTAGATTAATGCATAAAGAAGATTATGATTACCAGTGATATCAGAAATATCTTGAATTTTTTCCAAAAAATTTATTCTTCCTTCATGATACTCTATTCATGAATAGAGTATTACTAAGAAAATTACAAATTAAAAAATATATGAATTGATACAAAACTAAAAAAAATCAAATTTTGCCCCATTTTCCAAACTGAAAGTTTCATTGTTTACATCCATAAAATATGTGCAGATTTTAGAGAGTTGCGGATTTCTGGTTTGCGGATTTGAGGGAGTCTACTGTATTTGGAATTTGTGGATAAAATTAAATCCTTTAAACTACAAAATAAACAAGGAATATATATTCAGTAAAATTTTTATTTTTACACTTTAATTACACTTTGTTTTGACAATTTTAAGGCAAATTTTAAACATACTCAGAAGCAGTATAAAAATTTAATAATTAAAAAATATTAAATAAGCAAAAATAAATTCAATTAAAATTCAATTAGCTGCAGCTTACTATTAACCTCTAATCACAATTAAATGTAATGCACTTATATTTTTAATAATTTGCTGCTTATAACAAAGTCTTAAATCAGTAGTGTTAATAATGATACTTTGTGAAGTTCAATTGTGTTTTAAATAAAATTAATCATGTGTAATTTTAATTATTTTTTTAAGTAATTTCACTGCTGTAAAAAATAATTATACATTTATATGTGTCACTTGTACTGGATTTAATTTGCATCTGATATTAGGGTTGGGTTCTTGTGAAAAATTTCCTATATTTTGCTGAGGTTGCAACCATACCAATATATGAGTGAGAGATGCCAGGCTGGGTTTTATGCATCCTTGTACCTCAGATGGTAGAGTATTGGAGTGTTATTCCAAATATAGTCGTTCAGTTCCTGGCTTGGACATTTTTCACTTTGTTGGTTTTATGCATAGTTAGCAATATGATAATTTACGCATTTAATATTAATCAATCAGTTAAGAGTACAATAATATTTATTATAAAAAAAGTTACTTCTGGTTTTACTTTTATATGTGTTAGACATATTTTGAATGATGATTTTTAGAAAATTATTCTTTTGAAATTTTTAATATTGTTTATTTTTTAAATTTCAGATTTTTGGTTTTGTAGTTTTTGCCTCATAATAACTATTTTTAGTAATTCAATAGGCAATTGTTACTTTTATATAGAGCACAAAGATTTACTGGTTTTTGAAATTTACTTTTATTTACATAAATAAGCTACTATTTTTCACATTGAAATAAATTAAATATCTTCATACAGTATGGGACCTCAAATCCGGAATCCAGAAATCTGGAACTTTTTCTTACCTTAAGTAGAAAAAAATGCTTAATTTGTCTCAAGAATGAAAGAAAAAAGTACTTCATATGAAACTGATCTTCCGGTGTAAAAACAGTGAACAACAAGAGAAGAATTTTAAAGCTTTTGTGGAAAGCGATGTTCTAAAATTGATGGTGCATCAAAAAACTTTGCACAATTCAAAAAGTATTGATGTTGACAGAGTTTTAATGGAATGGATTTGGCAACGATGATCAGAGAACTTTCCATTAAACCGTGCAATTATTATGGCACAGGCAAAAAATTTTCATGCCGAGTTAAACATTTCTATGCCCTGTGATGGTTCAACAGGGTGGTACAAGTTTAAGAAGCGTCATGGATGACGTTTAGTTCAGATTTCTGGGGGAAGGCATCAGTGGATTTTGAAGCTCCCAATTCCTTCATCAAAAAATTTAAGGAAATCATTAACCTGGAGAAACTTTCAACAGAACAGGTTTATAATGCCGATGAAACTGTATTATTTTGGCGTTATGTGCCTAGGAAAACCTATGTGATGCCTGAGGAAACATCGTCTGAATTTAGACTCCAAGGAAAGACGGACTGTTATGGCCCTGCGCAAATGCTGCTGGAACCCATAAATGTAAATTATATATAATAGGCAAAAGTAATAATCCAAGAGATTTAAAGGGGGTTAAGATTTTACCAGTTCTTTACTGAGCGAAGAAACCAGGCATGAAAGAATTCCTCCTAAAGGAGGAATTCTACTTTTTTTAAAGCAATTTTGGACATTCTCTAAATTCATGCAAAAATGCAAAGAAAATTTTGGAAGGATAATAGGGGGGGGGGGTTGGAAAATTTAGTAATCTGACATTTTGTCTATTCAAAACCTTGGAGTTTGTTCTTGAATTGTTGTGCAAAACTGAAAAAGACACATAAAATGAATGGCGAGTTTATATTAAGTAAGCATCTGAAAGTCACATAAATTGTTATTCAAAATCTTTTGAAGAATGAAAATTTTTAGACTTAAATTCAAAGTGAAGGGAAGTTTCTTTTTGGAGTAGAATATTTTGTACTACTTATGTAACACTTTTGGGTAATTTCTGTGATATCTTTTTAAAGATTTATTTCTGAAGCAAAGATCAGTTAGCAGGGAAATTGTTTGTTTTTATTGGGGGGAAAAAAAAAAGAAGGAATATTTGTTTTAGAAAAAATAATGACTATACTTCACATAAGTTGATCAGTTGTACTTAGATTTACATTTTTAACATTATTAATACTTTAAAAGTTAAAAAAAAAAAAAATCATACATGCAGTTAGATTTAATTTTATTGTATAAGTATCTGTTAAAATAACACTTAAATTATAAGAGTTTGGCATTACTGTATAGATAGAATTTTCTGCCTTTTTTTTTCTCATTTCCCACTTTCATGCCTGATAAACGAGCATGGTTGATAGCAGAAATATTCAAAGAATGGGTCAAAAATCATTTTGTTCTGGAAACTCTTGACCACTGCCAGAAATAATTATAAGAAGCTTCAAATGCCTCTACTGCACCTTTACAAGAAAGAGTTTATAAAACTTATGCTAATTGCATGCAATAGTGGTAGTGGCATATTGAAATTCCAAAAGCAATTTAATGTGAAAGATTTGTTATGACGGGCAGCTAGTGCTTGGCAAGGCATTCCTGAGGAAACTCCTATAAATGGATGACATAAATTATGGCCATCATCAACCAGTTTAAACGATAGACAAAGTAATGGTGAATTTCGTGGATTTTCAGTTTCCACAGAAAAGACCCTCATCCAAGACCTGCTCAAGTATGCAAAATCCATGACATAACAGGCAAAGTAAATTTGGATGAGAAAGCAATTAAAGATTGTTTCAATTTAGATAACAATGCACCTATAACACATTCACTAACAGACCAAGAGATTTTGGACATGGTTTTAAATCCAGAATATTGTGATGATGATACCACCAATGATGGCGCTGATGAACAGAGAGCTACAAACATTCCCATAGATAAGTGCATTAGTCTGACTGATGAACTGATAATGAGATTAGAACAAAAAAGTTTAACCCAAGAACAGAACATGCAACTCTATAAGATAAAAGAGGTGTTGCAAAAAGAAAAGCTGAAGCAAATGAAACAATTGAAGTTATCAGACATTTTCAAAGCGTCTGACAAATAAAAATTGTCGACTTTGTTATTATACGGGGAATCGACCCACTTTAAAACGCATTCAATGTGGAAACCATCCACTATAAAAAGTGTGGAGTGACATGAGGAGAAGTGACCCGCGTCCCTTGCTCTGGATAGCTGCAGAGCGCTAACTGATGCCTCCTCTTTTAACAGTAGCTATAATTTTATGCTCTGTTATACATTTTTTTTTTTTTTTTCTAAGATTTGGTAAGCACACTTTCGATATATTTTTTTTTCTTTGCTGTAACTATGTTTTTAAAAATTAATAATTGTTTTTCTAAAATATATTTTAACTATGTGCTTTTAGAAGTTTAAATTATAAATCTTATGAAAATAGATTGTTTACCAAAATTCCATCATATTATTGCTGTTTGTAAATCCATTTTTTGAGTGAAGACCTAAATCTGGAAAGTCAGTGGTCCCGAACATTCTGGATTTGGGGTCCTTTACTGTACAAAATAATCACACATGCTGCTATAATCATTTTTAAATTGTAACTTTCTTATTGTCATAATAAAATATTATGACAAAATATCATAATAAAATGTAGAATTATATTAATTTAAATAAAGTTTCAACTGCAGTGAAACCTGCAGCCTAGTGAACGGATATATCCGGTCGCAGCAGTGGGAAGGTTTAAAATATTAGTACTCTTTAGAATCATTAAGAAACATCCCTATTACAAAGGTACCCCTAGATTGTGTTTAGTGTGCTTACAACCAATTCTGTTTATATTGTTTAAATTTTTATGGTATGATGTAGTTATATGTATATTTATTATACTCATCCATGGTATTTTATTGTGATTATGTATTTTTTTTTCCTTCAGCAAAAACTGAATTTGATGAATCTTCAAAGAAAGCTCAAGCTCTTTGGCTTGCCTGTCAAGCTATGAATTATAAAATAACACAAGATAAATCTGGAAATCTAAGTCCTTTAGCAATAGATATTGCAGCTTTAAAAATAGCTGCTGATGAAGATAATGAATTTGTTAATTCTGTTGTTGCTAGTATACCCACAACTGCTGTAAATAGAGGAGTGTTCACTAATGAAATTTTAAAACAGAGATTTGAAAAAGTAAAAAATGTTTGTAAGAAAGTAGCGTTAGTTGATGAAAATAATGATAGTTTATACAGATACTTTTTGTCATATCTGCAGTCATTTTTAATTATTGATTCTGTATCTATACCAAAAGAAGAACTAGATGACAAAGTAGCTGTTGATACTTCAGAATGGGATACTTTTGATATTTTACAAAGAATTACTTATTGTTTGAAGAAAGATGACCTGGAACAAGCCTTGCGTTATGCAAATCAATTAAAAGGAGAACCAAAAGCTGTTGCTAGAGATTGGATGAATGAAGTTAAACTACTGCTGGAAACACAATTAGCTGTCAAAGCTTTGCTTGCTCATGCTGCTGCTGTTGGTGTACAAGCATACCACTAGGCTTAAATTTAATATAAAAAAATTATAAACTAATCTACAGAGTAATTTTAAAAATTTTAGAATTTTTCTAATTTTTTTTATAAACTTTGAAAAAAGACTAATATTTGAATATTTTGTGATTAAGAATTTTACTTATCTGAAATTATAAATTTCTAGTGCCTTTTGAATGCGTTCTGGCTATTTAAAAAAAATTGCATTTTTTTTTTTTTTTTTTTTTCTCAAAGTAAACATTTTTTTTTCCCCACATTTAAAATATGTGCAGTAGAAAAAAATCACCTTGTATGAAACATAATTTTTGAAAAACAATTGCAGTGAATCTCTGAGAATTATTTAATTAATATTAATAAAGTTGATTTATTCTTCTGTGTTGTGTCATTAACATTTAAGCATCATTACATGAACAAAAGTTTTTTCTGGAGTTTGGCTACTTTTTCCTTGTTTGGTAAAAAATAGAAATAAATATTCATAATCATTTGAGCATGTATTAGTATTACATAAATTTTTAAAATCCCAAATTTATTTTATACATTTTTTTTATTTATAGTGCATCTGTAATTTTAAGAAACTTCATATGCTTTCAGTTTCTCAGTTTGAATTTCCACTTCAATAGTCTTAACATCGTTTATGCTCTTTACATTAATTTCTTGAAATTTTCTGCTAATTACGAATGAAGATTTTTCTTTTGTGATAAATTTTTAAAAATCTGACACAGTATTTTTTTAAGAGGGGAGAAGGGGTAATAAATATTTCCTCTATGATGTTCTCAGTTCTTCTTATTATAACAACATACTATAAATTTTCCTATTCAATTATCAGAACAGACTGTATTGTTTTTAGTTTTGATTGTTTCAACTGATTAATTGAAAAACTCAAAATATAAGCCAGAGACCAATAGCACTGCATCTGTGCTAGTTGTAAAATTACAATTTAAGATTATTTTAAGTTATGTGCATATACAATACAATACATAGAAATATTTTGTTGGTATTATTAATTTTACACTGAAATTATGTCCAACTAAGTATGTAATACTTTATAAACTTCCCTATAAAACTTAAGTGCACACACAGTTTCATTCAGTTGCATGGCATGTCATAATAAAAATAAATTTACTCGTCAAACAAAGAACTCTTTCCCTAGAGTTTCTCTGCATCTACACAGTACCATAACATAGGATTTTGCTACTCTAATAGCATAATGTTTCATCTGGCACAGCAATGCTGGATTTCTTGACATCTTAAGAAAATGTAATTTTATCTTTTTTTCAGTCCATTTCAGCAGTATTGTTTGTAAAACTTGGTTGTAATATTAAGCTTAAAACTTTTCTATCAAATGGAAATGAACGGTTTTAAATACATATTTAATGTATATACGAGGTGATTTAAAAAGTCATCTCCAAACGACACATGTGGATATGTCTAGTCATGAGGAGCAAGAATTACATAGGAACTGGGGGTCGAAAATACAATCAACGGCAGTGCAATTACATTGTGATCATAACACGAAGCCAAAAAAAAAAAAAGCATAAAACACCTTTTATTTTGCAAAAGACTTAATTAAATTACAAAAATATAAATAAAAAATGTGAAATGCGACATCATTTTCAGCTGCTTAAGCATTTCTCCTCATTCTAAGATTAGTCTCAATCTCAAAGCTATTGATATGAAATATTATTAAAAATCAAATAGGCACATCTAAGCATCATTTAACTTACTAAAATTATGAGTTGCATAACTACCTGGTTGTAAGTATGGAATAAAATAAAAATAAAATATGAATATCAGTGAGTGAGTGTAAAATATGTGCATGTTAGCATTACAAGTTATTGTGTTATGGATCGGGCATCTGCAGAATATTTGAATGTTTTTTTAAAATGACTTTGGTATAGCCAAAACATGTATATAATTTGTTCATAAAATATTTTTTTACTGTTTTATTATTTTTTAGCAATTAGTAGTATACAGACCTGCCTATTGCTACAAAAGATCATAGCTACTATGATTTGGACCTATAAGCTACAATGGTAAAAAAATTGGTCTCAAATTATGATTTTTCAAAAACCTTTTTTTTTCCCCCAGTTGGGATTTTTAGTCCATGCAGTATGGATTTCAGGACTGTTTGTTCCAAAATTTTTTTAATTTAAAATATTTGATTCTGAAATTTTTAAAAATTGGTCATTAGTCTGAAAATTTGGACATTAAAAAATTCTCAAGGGAGAAAAAAAAATCTAGGTTGCAAAACAAACTGTTTAACATAAATGTAAATGTTTAAACATTATTTTGTCAGTAGGTAATAGCAGCAATTTTCCACATTCCTGTCATGCGCATGGAAGTTTAGAAAAACTAATCCATTTGTAAACTGTAATATACGTGAATTATATAAATTAAAAATAAAATTATACATTTCTTCAGCCGTGAATTTCTTCATAGTTTTTTATCTCGGTATGGTTAAAAATTGTTACGTATGAAGGAGTTCTGACCAAAAATACTTATTATAGCTTTTCGCTTTTTATATTTATATTTTTTATTATTAAAGAACTGCCAAAGGCTGTGATATATTTACTGAAGTGAAAACTTCTTTAGGTGCGCTAGGTATTTTTGAGATGGGGAAAAATCACTCAACTTGCAACTACCGTAAACGGCACCTCTGTATATAAGTATCTATATTTTTGAAGGTCTCTTGCAGGTGGAAGCTGGCACCCTTCCCCCCAACATACACCTTAAAATTTCGCTCATTTAATTATCTACCTAAGCTACATGGCACTCTCGGGGCTATGTCCCCTCCCCCCTGTCGGTTATTCACAACAATAATTCTCATAACGAAAAAATTTTCAAACTTATAAGTGCTATAGATACTTTGAGAGCTTCATAGCGAGGAGACCACTCACAAAACAAAATCGGAATCGTTCGAAAGAATGAAGTTATCTGTCAGATGATATCGTTAGACTGTCGAAAATGTTTTCTGAGGAGCAGACTAATAATATATCAGTGCATATGCTCGAGAAAAATATTACAAGGAGATAGTGGAAATCTTCAAATCTCACACGAGGTCTTTACGGATTTGTAATAACAGCAAAGGTAAATAACGGTGACACTGGCCACATTTATCATTCTGCCACTTTTATTATTCTCGAAAACAAGCGAATTACTTTTTAAATAAGAAAAAACTTCGTACTTTACGATATTTAGATAGGTATTCCTGATTGTTAACTGTGGTGATCTGAAAATATTAATAGAATTTATTTCTTTATATAATATTTGCAAATTGTTTTTATTGTACATATGTGTACAGGGTGGTCATAAAAAAAACTTTGCCGGTATATGGAGCTCTAGCGGTCAGTTCGTTCAACCGATCAAGGTAAAATTTCAGATATAGCTATTCAGAGGTATGAGCTCGATATTCTGTGGATGGCAACAAAATGGCGCTCACAATTACGGTTATGGTTACAGAAACTCGAAATTTTCCAATGGCAACACCCATTTTTTTGCATCGCAAAATTCTCAGCGCATGCGAAAACCCTAAAGAGCAGTGGAACCGTACGTGTATAGCAAGAAACGGACACATTATGCATGCACAAAAAACTTCTGCAAATCCCCCCCCCCCCCTATAAAAAAAACATGATTAGGGCACAAGGAGTAAATTTGTGTATGACACAGAGTCAATACACTAATCTCTGATTACAACACAGATCGGAGAGAAAACTTTTATTTTCATTACACATTTTCCACATGGGTGCCATCACAGGCAATTACACATTGCATGGTGACGACTATGGACAATGCAGCCGAACGTTACATCACATGAGGGATGTTAGCAATCGCACGTTTGATAGAATCTTTCGAATCCGGCAAAGTTTCCGGATTGCACATGTACACTCTAGATTTTAGATATCCCCAGAACCTGAAATTCATATGAGTGAGGTCGGGGGATCGCGGAGGACATTGACGTTACCAGTTAAGGTGAAATGTGCCTCGTCCGTTCATAATATGCGAAGAGGTCGATCGTTATCTCCATCATATTGGATAAGAAATTCATTAACAAAGTCTATATGTTGTTGATGGTATCTCACTCGAAACATCTGGGCGCGCTGGTACCGGTAAAGAAACATGCGGATTACAGAGCGCAGTAACTTTAAGACCATTGATTTTGGCATATCAAATACACGAGATGCACCTTTTGTAGTTCGCATGCATCCTTTGGTCCCTATGTGATGCACTTTTATAATAGTATCTTCAGGAACAGTTGGTCTTCCGGATTGCAGACTATCCCAGGTGCACCCAATTTCTTCGAATTTCATTACTAAATCACGAAGAGCTTGTGAAATGCATAGGCCAGGTATTTGGCGATGGTTTCGACAGTAAACGCGCCAGATTTTCGCAGCATTCATTTCAGTTTGATAATAGTTTTACAAACTCATCATGAACGAAGTCATTTTGTTGGCATCTGCGAGCTCCAGCTGAAGAACTAACATTCCCACCCTACTTTTTATCCGTTTTCTACGCTGACTATCTGGCAAACGATGTTCCGTGATGGTATTTTGCCTCTGACATATTCCAATTTTCTTCGTGCACCTTGGTTGTGTTTTTGGGGGGCTGTTCGTGGAGCTGATTTTGTGCGAGCATAACGCGTCCGTTTATTGCAATAACCGTGCCATTCCAACGCTCTTTAGTGTTTTTGCATACGCTGAGCATTTTGCGATGAAAAAAAATGGGTATTGCCATTAGAAAATTTCGAGTTTCTGTAACTATAACCGTAACCATGAGTACCATTTTGTTGTCGTTCACAGAATCTCGAGCTCATACCTCTGAATACTTATATCAGAAATTTCACCTCGATCGGTTGATCGGACTGGCCGCTAGAGCTCCATATATTGGAAAAGTTTTTTTTATGACCACCCAGTATATGTAAAACAAGAAGTATTTAACCCGGCAGGAAGCTCCAGGGCCTAAAAGACCCGGAGTGCGTATGGTTTTTACAATTTCAACCGCTATTTTTTTAAAGTAATTTTCAACTTAGTTTATTGCAAAATTTGTAAGAATTTTCTCCGTCTAAATAAAGCGACTGTTTTAATTTGATTTTATTGGTAACAAAGTTGAAACAATTCATTCCCTGGGAAAGCGCGCGTTCTCCCGGGTTAATAACTTTTTCTTTCGGGGGGGGGGGGGGGGGGGGGGGGGGTAAGCAGCAATTTTTTTAGCGTTTTTTTTTATTTTGTTTTGTTATTTATCCAAAATGAAAGGCCAAAAACAAATTCCATGGAGCTTTCTTTGTTACGCAGTAATATTTTAATTTGCCTGAAATTTCTCTTGAACTTTTTTTGTTCATATTTCTTTATTTTTTCTTTTTCAGAAAATATATTTTGCGGGCGTGTTTTTTATAGTGTTAGCATATGCGTACGATTCATGACGTGCCTGCTAATACAGAGTAATGTTATGAAACATAGTGAAAAGGATAAAATCAAGTATTCTTACATTCGATGCAAAAATTGCAAAAAGTAATTCGGGAAATCAATTTTTTATTAATTACAAAAATTAAATTTTACGTTACATATTAAATGAATTCAAATATTTTGTTTATTTATTTATTTATTTATAAGACCGTTTTCATGAGACCGCGAACTGAAATTAAGGGTTTAGAAAATTTTTAATTCTATTTCCTTTTAATGATGTTACATTATTTCGAGCATAATAAAATTGATATGTATTTACACTGTAAAAAATTTTAGAAACGTTTCACATCTGAAGCTAGACGTTTAATTTCTGAAAAGAAATTTCTGGTTTCATTTTATTTCGTTTTGAATACGGAACAACTCAAAAAGATTGAAAATCTTTTTGCTACTATCCGTATTTTTATCTATTTATCGTTATTAACTTAAATCGTTTCATTATCAAAATGAATCTATTCGTTTCAGAAAAAGCAACTAGTTGCCGTTTCCAAAACGGAACTTAATACAACTTTTTTTACAGTGTATGAAGTATATACTATAATATACATTCTGTACGATCTGTGGTGCAAAGAACATTTGTTTCTGATATACAGGGCCCCACAAATGTATTCCATTACATAATGGTATGGGGAGAACATTTTTTGTTGCGCGTTTAATTGTATTAAACTATTTAACATTTTATGAAATTGACATACGTTTCTGAGGAATACAAGTTATTTCCTGTATAATTGAAAGCAGATAGTATTTACAGAGACACACAAAAGATTTCGACTACTATACTGTATCCGAAATACTGTATACAGGGTGAGTCATAAATATCGAAACAATAGGCTATCTCCTTAAATATTGCCCCTAGACCCATACTTCCAATTGCAAAGTTTTATCAAAAAAGGTAAATTTTTTGATAAGTTGCAACTCCATGTGGAGACTATTTTAAAAAATACGAAAATTAATTTTTATACGGCCCCCAGAGGATAAAACTTCCAATTAGAAAATTTTTCCTTATCCATTCCTGAATCGAACAAAAAAAAATTCATCTTGATATCTGCAAATCCCTGAAAGATATTAAAATCCAAAATTTTCCAAAATTCGTGACTTACACCACTTAAGCATATTTCTGAGCGCAGCGAAATCAACTCATTTGAAATACAATTTAGGGATCGACCATTAATTTACGCATTATTAAATGTCGATCCAAGACAATACTTTAACTTTTAGATATAAAATAAAAGCGTATAGGTTTTTGCTTTAAACTTCCTTAAAATATGCTAGATGTCTGCAATAACTCGAGCTTGGCGCCAGGCTCGTAACTGACACGACCCATTGGCCGGACTGTCTTATTAAACACTTATTAAAAGTGTTATTAAATTAGGTGATATTAATTAAACTCTCATTAAACGTGTCTTTAAAACTTATTGCCGCAGGCAATAAGATTAGTAAAAATAGTAATAGCGATAATTACACTTCTATTAACTGAGTTATATGGAATATATTTTTATGTAAATGTATATTTTAATGTTAATGGAAATATATTTTAATAAATTACACAGAAATATTTTCAAAAATCTAGTTTTTACTATTCAGATTCAAAATTTATGTGGTTTTAAACCTATTTTTACTTTTTTCTTTCTTCACAAGAGAAAAGTATTGGATTCATGAAAATTTCGAATTCCGGTTTTCGACGGATTCACACGTTTTAGGGCTCAGAGATATCGAAAAACATGTTTTTACAAAATATCTGTCTGTGAGTCACTGCTTTTGTATCTCTGTATATGACATAAATTTTGTGAGCGCGCTAACTCAAGAACTAATCCACGAAATTTAATAAAAAATTATATTTACTTAGTCCTTGATACAAATTGGTGCTGAATAGTTTTTGTTGTGAATCGCTTAACGGGCGACCCTACTGTACAGGCTTTTGTGCGATTTCCGCGATAGCTGTATCTCCAGAATTAATGCAAGGAATATCATCATTCATCAGATTCAGCTAGTCCTTGACATGAATTGATGTTGTTTATATTTTGTTGTATATAGCTCCACGTGTGGCGCTGCAACACTAAATTCGTTACGATTTCTGCAATAGCTCTACATTAAGAACTAATGCAGGAATTTTCATAAAAAGTCAGATTCAGTTACTTCTTGACATGAATTGGTTTTGTTTACATTTTTGTATTTATCATCTTTCGGGTGGCACTGTTATACAACATTTTGCATAATTTTCACAATTTCAGTGACGTCAAGTATTTATGCATGGAATTTCGTATCTTTAGAGTCCTCCGATTGCTACATCCGAGTAGTTTATTTATTCCAAACGGCATTTAAAAAAAAACAAAAATATTTATTCGAATGTTAAAGTCTAAGAGTATAACGTTTCCGTTTCGTATTTTTTTTATGCTAAGCTTCCACTAATATTTCGTTATAAGTGTATTTAATTGATCAAGGTTTAATGCATTCGAACCAAACATCTTTTAAGAAATTTAAAACGTTTAAATTAAATATGCCAAAGATTCATTAAACACCTGTTCTTGTTTTAAAGTGGATAATTGATTCGCAAGTTAAACAAAATTTAAAATATATTTGCAGTTGAACTGAAAACTGTATATTAAACTCTAAAAAATGAAAAAAAAAAGCAGCGGCATTTGAGACCGTTTACAACGGTTAACACCTTGGGATTTTTTTTTTATGCCTGCCAATTATCTACAATAGGGATATAGATCGTGAGGGGAAGGGTGCTCTCCGTGAGGGTCTTTTTAAGGGAACCTAATCCGTATTTACGCAAAGAAATCCAGGGTTCAAATAAAACCACGGGAAACTTTGAACGGTTAGGCCGACGGTCGCGATTGGGTTCGAACCCAGCACCTACCGTCTACCAGTTTGGAGGCCCGTAATTAGAGATACCTTTTACGCATCGTGTAATAGCAATTTTAACAAGAAAAATATGAAGTTGACAGGGATAAAACAATGAAAAAAAATGAAATCGGCGTGATAAAAAAGTGAGGTTTAAATCAACTGACGCATTTAAATAGTAATTAAAGAAGGCGAGAATGGCAAAACTTAAACAAAATCTGAAATCGAAACTATACAAGACGGAGTTAATCATCTAGAAACTTTTAAAAAGCATTTAAACGTTAGGACCCCATCTTTGTTTAAAACTAAATGCACTTTTCTGCATCAGATGTTTTTATTTCAGTATTTCTCATTTTTAAACTGACGTAAGTCAATGCGAATTCAATAGTTTTTTTAACACCTTAAAAAAAATGTCCAACGCGCCGAAAGTTTTCACCTCAGAAAATTTACGATTTGTTTACAAAAAATTTCATTTTTTTATTGCTATTTTAAATACTTTTATTTTAAAAAATACGTATTATTTAAAATGCTGAATCAAAATTGAAAATTAGACACTTTCATTTAATCAAAAGAAAAAAATTAATCGCGACAAATAATATTTTGAGTTATGACAATTTTAATTTATTCTAAATTATTTGAAAAAAAAAAAATTTATTAAGAAAGCTTATGATGTGATATGCTTACAAGTTATGTGGTTAACCATCACAAAACATTCCAAATTCTAACTCTAAATAAATAAAATAAATGTTTCCTGGATAACTTACAGCAACATTGTTTCTTCAATTACACGCATTTCAATTTGTGTCTGATCCCTTGAAACCTCACGATTTATTAAGATTGTCATAACTCTCTGAGTTTTGAAGATATCAAGATGAACTTTTTTTTGTTCAATTCAGGAATGGATAAGGAAAAATTTTCTAATTGGAAGTTTTATCCTTTGGGGGCCGTATAAAAATTTAATTTTCGTATTTTTTAAAATAGTCCCCCCATGGAGTTGCAACTTATCTTATCAAAAAATTTACTTTTTTTGATGAAACTTTGCAATTGGAAGTATGGGTCTAGGGGCAATATTTAAGGAGATAGCCTATTGTTTTGATATTTATGACTAACCCTGTACAATTACATCAAGACCTCAATATTTTTAGGTGCGTCAGTAATTATATAAATACGTAGTACCCTTAGTCGTCGTTCAGTCTGCAAGCAATGAATTTGCTCTGCGCCGCAAAGGGTTAAATATCCACGTGCTGCTAATTTAACTGAAATGGGGAGGGGGAGGGAGGTGGTTACAGCATCTTATAAAAACAAATAAATATTTTATTTTATTGCTTAAAAATGCTGTTACAGCAATGCAATGTCATCATGTTATTTATGGAATGGGATTACTGAAATAAAAAGTGCAGCTCTGAATAATACATAAGCCTCCCATCCCTTTCTTGATGTCTACTTTAAAATTCACACACTTATATTTTTTGTAACCCACCAATTAGTGTAAACCTACATTTACAAATTTTTTAGCACTTTCCAACAAAGTTGAAAAGTGCTTATGCATTCGGTTTGTCTGGCCGTCTGGCCGCGCTCTAAATCCCTTAAATATACTCGGATTGCTATGAAATTTTTATACGTTATGAGATTTATCCTAGCACGAACCCTATTGAAAATGAAGTATCTACCATGATTAGTTTATCTACAGGGCGAATCAAAAGTTTTCCATTCCATGGGGAAAAATCGTTAATATACTCGGATTGCCATGAAATTTTAGAACGTTATTGACGTCTACCCTAGCACGAACCCTATTGAAAATGAACTTCTACCATGATTAGTTTATCTACAGGGCGAATCAAAAGTTTTCCATTACATAACGGTCCATGGGGAAAAATCGTTAATATACTCGGATTGCCATGAAATTTTAGGACGTTATTGACGTTTACCCTAGAACATGTCCTATCGAAAATGAAGTTTCTACCATGATTAGTTTATCTACAGGGCGAATCAAAAATTTCACATTACATTACGGCCTATGGGGAAAAATCGTTTCAAAGGAATTTTAAAGATGTTATACACTGTCAAACATATTAAAATATGCATTCTATAAAATATAAGGTGAAAATGTAGCTATTATTCATTTACAAGGCCACACAAAAGAATTCCATTAGATAATGGTAAAAGAGGGAATTGTGTGTGACATATTTTAAATATATTAAGATTTTTCATGTATAATAAAATTGATATATGTCACTGAAGCTTAATATAAATTATACGCTACTGTCTTGCATAATAGGAAGTACATAGCATTTACAGGGCCATACAAAAGATTTCAAATAGTATATTCTTTCCGAAGTACCGTATATGTGTCCGATGATGGCTGATGGAGGGATGAAATGCATTTTAATTATGATATGCGCTCGCTAAATATATGCAGATTATATGGTGTGTATAAATGTTATAGTTGATATACAGGGCTATCCAAAAGAGCTCATCAACGTTACTGAATATGGGCGTAAATTATTTAAACGTGGTTCTTAAATAAGCTATGCATTTTTAAGCTGAGCTTCACTCAATTTACTGAGAAATGTTTGCAGAATATAGATAAAAGGATATACAGGGACACGCTAAGAATTCGGTACATGGACGCTTATGAATGATGATTTATGAGAATGTGATTTCAGTTGTTTTAAAAGTGTTTTAGTTTACAGTAAATTTTAGCCTAATGCTGACGTGTAATAAAGGTACAATGTAAACTACAGGGCTGAACAAAAGTATTCAAGTATGTTTCCATCTAATAGTATGAATTGCTGAAAAAGAATTTTCAAGCTATTGGGTATTTTCTTTCTAAACTAAATTTTCCCATTATATCAACTGACATATGAAATACAGGGCTGTTCAAAAGTACTAGAATACATATTTGGGTACATTTGGCTATACACTATTATTTCCCTAAATAACAAAGTTTTGTTAAAGATTTCATTAAGTGTTGGAAAGTGCTTCATAATCTATGCTTAACGCATGATTTTTCTTACTTGTCTGAGTTTATGAATTGATAACAACTTACAGGCTTAATGCCATAATCTAAATACACATAAAAAGAGGTAATTTTTTGTACGAAATGAGTAATTTCTATGACAAGTAAGTGATTTTAGAAATTTTCACACTTACCTGTGTATATATCATTATATGTAAATTACAATAACATGCCAATTCGTGTAAATTCAGGCATTTTTCAGCATTTATTTGTGTTTTTCAAGTGATAACAAAATGCACACTTACTAGGAAACCTTCCCAGGTGTAAATTGCGGATTTGGACGAGTGTGCTATCAAAAGAAAGATTTCGTCATGTACGTTTAAAAGTGCAATGGAACTACCCGTCCGGATCCAACCGCTTTCGGAATAGAAGTACTTGAAGTGTGAATGAATGAATATATAAATTGACAGGTAGGTATATAAATTGTTCGCAAGTTAAAATTTCTTTGCATTGTTTTTAATCCATCTGATAATATCTTTTCCCAAAAATCCTTTACACCCACACATTGCCAGTTATTTCTCCTGTTCTAGACAGGCATTTCGCATTCTATGAAGTTTTCGCGAACGCCTGCATTAAGAGAGTTTTTCCATCTGTTTTTCTATTTCCAGCACTTTGTTTTATGCAATTTTTTCGGGAATATGTGGCGTGACGTAATGGATAAACTGTATGTATATATAGTTTGTAAAAAAGAATGTTTTTCTTATTCTGGCTTCACTTGCGAACAATTTATATACCTGCCTGTCAATTTCTTTATTTATTCATTCACACTTCAAATGCTGATATCTCGAAAACGGTTGTATTCGGACGGTTGGCCCCAGTGTACTTTTTAACGTACATCACGATATCTTTCTTTTGATACCACACTCGTGCAAATCCACAACTTACAACTGGAAACGTTCCCTAGTTAGTTTTATAAGCTAAAATACACATAAAAAGAGGTAAAACTTTGCAAAAAGTGAGTAATTTTCATGACAAGTGTGTAATTTTAGGAATTTACACATACATATGTGACATTTTCAAGTTAGGGGCCAGAAACATCATCACCGGGTTTCCCTTTCTCCGCACAGAAGTCATGGCCATCGAGAATAAAAAACAAAATAAATAAATGTAGAAGATCCAATAAATCGCTCATTGGTTGCTGCAAGTTCATTTTATTAAACTGTGGTTATAATAGAGAGAAAAGCTCCTTTTGCAAACGATCTTTTACCGAAATATCCAAAAAATATTCCATCATTTACTACAACCAGCCGTACTCATGGAAGAGAGAACCCAAGAATCCTTCTTACCACCTCTCGAGGCTTCCTCTTTTAAATCTAAAAAGAAAATTCTAGAACATTCTTTACTCTCAAATCATCATTTTTTTATATAAACATAATTCATGCCCAGAGCCGATTTTAATATTCGACAGACGACAATTTTATTTAAAAAAATATTATTTAACCAATTTATAATCGAGTCAGAATTTTCAAATATCTTAGGCAGACGATTTTTTATAGACGATTAATTTTAAGAGAAAAAGAAAAGAAATGAATTTATTGATATGCACAATATCAAATGTTGAATGAGGGAAAATAAATAAATAGATAAAATAAAATAATGATATTTTTTGAAAGGTATGGTTTTGGAATAAATTTAACAAGACTTTCTTAAAAAGGGTTGATAAAAACATAGAAAAATTGAGTTTTATTTGGAATATTAAGAAATAAAGTTTAATTAAGAAAATTTTTAATTTAGAGCCATTTTTTAAAATTTACGCATACTGGAATAAATGTTTTTTAAGGCGAATTAAGAATTTATATCGTTTCCATAAAGATTAACAGATTAGATCTAGAAATAAGATTTTAATTTAATAAGTTGAAGTAAGTACGGAATATTAATATAAGGAAATTAATATAGTATAAAAGTTAGTTTTGGCGAAAAAAAATTTAAAATTTGTAATATTATCTCCCCTCTCCAAAACTTTGTATGAAATTGATAGTTAAATAAAACTACAAGTTCAGACAACAGAAATCTAATAATTTAGAAAAGTTAAATTTTGGAATAAAACTGTGAAACTCAGGAAGCCAAGAGATGGAAGAAAAGAAAATTAACGCAATATAAAAAATATTAGAGATTAAAAAAATAGTTAAGAGAAAATTAAATAGAATTAAATTTAGGTAGGAGCATTTCCCTGAAAGAAATACAATAATGTTACAATATGACTTACTATTTGTAAGTGCATAGGAGATAATACATACAATAAAAGTAAATAAGTTATAAATATTAATAAGCAAGAAATATTAAAAATATAATAAAAAGAATAAGAAATCTCCTTCATGGGAGTTTATAGTATTTCAATAACTTAATCAGTAGTCCAATAAAGAAAGTTTCCTAAATAAAAGTCCTCCGGATCCAGTCTATTAAACAGTATCTCTTCAATAGTTCACTAAATTTTTTCAGTGATAGAGTTCATTAAATAAGTCTTTTGTTAGATTCCAATATCTTTTAATGATATATCAAATTTTCAATAATAAATAGTATCACTTCAAAACATTAATAATAAATAATATAGAAAAATTCAAATAATAATAATAACAACAATAATAATAAGCAGCATAATAAGATTCAAAATTTATAGCAATAATAATAGTAATTCTCCATATCCTAATATTTCTCAATAAGAGTATAACCATAAGAAAATATCACAATTTGTTTATTATTGATAGGGAAAATATTGGTTGAGGATAAAAATAATTACATAGCAACTAAATAATTTTCTTATCTTCTAATAGCATAAGAAAGTATTTTTTGCTAGCCGAAAGTATACATAAAAAAATAATAATTCCAAAATCCAAATAAAATTAAATCTAACTATTTAGAAAATGGACTCTCAACCAGTATTTCCTTACAATAGTTCCTTTCTGATACTCTTTTACAAAATTGTCAAGTTTGGTTATAAGTTTTCAAATTCCAAATGTAGAATAATGTTTTATCTACACATGGTTTATAAACTTTAATAATAAAAAACAAATAGGAATAAAAGGTGTCATTCTTAATTGAGAAATGGAAATAAAAATAGTTTGTTTTTTTGAAAAACTTTTAATATCTGTAGTTTTCACAATCACTGAAAATCACATATTATGTTATAGGTTTCGGTAGAATCAAGAGATTTTATAACTGTTATCACATAAATATCTGTTGAATAAATAGAATAATACTAATGTCAAATAAATGAATAAATATAGTTAGACTTAAATACACTTAAAAAGAATAAGAATTAAAATTTAATCTACTGTCTTGACTTTAGTTTGATCTAGCGATTGTGATTGTGTCTTAGGTTTTGTTTGTTTTTTGGGTTGCTCATGAAACAATTTAAAATCTTCTGGTGAAAAATAGGGTCTTAATTTAGAAACATGCACAATAACGGAATTCTGTCCTGTCTCATAATTAAATTTATCTATTTCATAAGTTACATCAGAAAGTTTATTTATAATTTTGTATGGTCCAGAGAAAGTAGGTTCTAATTTTCGAGTGTTAGGGTATTTAAATTCTTCATTAATTACAGTCTTGTATTTTTAATGGGGATTCAACAAAATTTCGATCATAGAGTCTTTTACTTTTAAGGTGAAATTCACGAGTTCGCGCTTTCGCAATCTTGAGGGCTTTCTCTACTGGAGGGTAATAGTTCTGTTTTAAAGGAGATTCATATGGTAATTCACCATAAAATAAATAGGCAGGTGGGAATTTGGTGATAGAATGGGGCGTATTGTTGTATTCTTACTCATTAGAATAAATGAAGCACTTCTATTTTCTTTATTAAATCCTGATCGTAAAATCATTCGCAATAAATTTCAAAGTTAATAATTTCTATCAATTACATAATTTTTCAAAATTACAATATCAGATCCATAACATACAATAAATAATAAATAAATAAATTAGTAAATTGATAAATTAACTTCAAATTACTCTCACCAATAAAATAATAAATAAATAAATAAATAAATAATAAATATTTTTCCTCAATCATAAAAATAATAGAAATAATAATCAAAACATTTAATAAAATAACTTACAGTTCTAGAGAAATCTTCAATAAAATTCAATCTCCTTTAAATTCTTCATCATAGATTTGAAAATCTTAAACTAGAACAACTCCTTTTCTGCAGTCATTCAAGAAATCATGGCTTCAGGAAAATCAAGCTGACTCAAAGCAAGTACTAATTTTTTCAAATCATACAGACCCAAAACACTTTACAGGAACAACTCCTCTGTTAAATCACTCCAGAAATCAAGAGAATATGGCAGTTCTTGTTTAAGAACACATCCAATAATGACGGGTAAATTATTCAGCGATCCACAGTTTTTATTATCGCTTCGTTCCATAGCAAATTTCTTTAATATCCGAAAAAGGCAGCACAGGCATTAGCAATCCTGTCGGACTCTAGAAAAGATTGTGACATTTTCAAGTTAGGGCCAGAAACATCATCGCCGGGTTTCCCTTTCTCCGCACAGAAGTCATGACCATCGAAAAAAAAAAAAAAATGTAGAAGATCCAATAAATCGCTCCTTGGCTGCTGCAAGTTCATTTTATTAAACTGTAGTTATAATAGAGAGAAAAGCTCCTTTTGCAGACGATCTTTTACCGAAATATCCAAAAAATATTCCATCATTTACTATAACCAGCCGTACTCATGGAAGAGAGAACCCAAGAATCCTTCTTACCACCTCTCGAGGCTTCCTCTTTTAAATCTAAAAAGAAAATTCTAGAACATTCTTTACTCTCAAATCATCATTCTTTTATATAAACATAATTCATGCCCAGAGCCGAGATTAATATTCGACAGACGACAATTTTATTTAAAAAAATATTATTTAGCCAATTTATAATCGACTCAGAATTTTCAAATATCTTATGCAGACGATTTTTTATAGACGATTAATTTTAAGAGAAAAAGAAAAGAAATGAATTTATTGATATGCACAATATCAAATGTTGAATGAGGGAAAATAAATAAATAGATAAAATAAAATAATGATATTTTTTGAGAAATATGGTTTTGGAATAAATTTAACAAGACTTTCTTAAAAAGGGTTGATAAAAACATAGAAAAAATGAGTTTTATTTGGAATATTAAGAAATAAAGTTTAATTAAGAAAATTTTTAATTTAGAGCCATCTTTTTAAATTTACGCATACTGGAATAAATGTTTTTTAAGGCGAATTAAGAATTTATATCGTTTCCATAAAGATTAACAGATTAGATCTAGAAATAAGATTTTAATTTAATAAGTTGAAGTAAGTACGGAATATTAATATAAGGAAATTAATATAGTATAAAGGTTAGTTTTGGCGAAAAAAAAATTTAAAATTTGTAATATATATATGTAAATTTGTCTAATTTACACATTTAGTTTCTAGAGTGTAGGTATACATTTCTTTTGAAATCGGTTCAGTAGTTCCGGAGACTAGCCCCTACAAACGAAAAAACAAACAAACAAACTTTTCCTTTTTATAATATAGGTATATATAAATAATTATATGCTAAATTTCATGCTAGTAATCCCCCCAGTAACACAAAAATGGCATTTTTTGCTCCTGCACCCCCTTAGGATTTGTGGCATCGACATAAGATAAAGCCTATGTTTGATTCCGGGGGAATACCATCATTTTGGTACCATTACTTTTGAAATCGGTTCGATAGTTCCGGAGATTAACCCCTACAAACAATAAAACAAACTTTTCCTCTTTATAATATAGGTATAGATTGCTTTTGAAATCGGTTCGGTAGTTCCGGAGATTAACCCCTACAAACAATAAAAGAAACTTTTTCTCTTTATAATATAGGTATATATAAGTAATTACCATGCTAAATTTCATGCTTGTAGTCCCTTCAGTAACGCAAAAGTCAAAGTTTGAGATTAGCGATTAGCCCCTAGAAACAAGCAAACAAACAAACAAACAAACAAACTTTTCTTCTTTATAATATAGGTATAGACAATGTTTGATTCCGGGCGAACACCATCATTTTGGTACCATTACTTTAGAAATCGGTTGGGTAGTTCCGGAGATTAATCCCGACAAACAAACAAACTTTTCCTCTTTATTATACAGGCATAGATAACTAACAGTTTACTCACAAATTTCTCGTAAAAAAACAAGTTCTCACTACATCGGAATTCACTATAACCGTATAAAACTATAACGGCCCAGAAAAATATCTCATTAATTGCTCATTTTGTAAAACATACACAGCTAAAACATGGAAAGAAAAGCTGTCGAAGTGAAACAGATGGTTTCTCTTTTAACAAACTACTCGATTTATAGGGGTTGAGGTCATCCCCCATGGATCCCTATAAAGGAGCAGCAGCCTGCCACGTGACTTAAATGTGCGGGACCTGTGGGAATATTTGTGAAATGGCTTCCTAGTTTGCGTGTTCTAGTTGTAATTGATGAGGTGGGATCAATGGTATTATACAATAGTTCACCTCTTTCAATAAGATATTATTGTGGGATTTTATTCGAAAGAGCTGCAAGTAGTTATAGGAACACGTGACTTCTGCATAGATCATAGACCATATAATGAACTTTATTGATTTTGAGAAATGATAGGTCACCTGAACTGGGAACCTTTCGAATCGATTTTTACACTTGATTATATCTTCTGCAAAAGTACCGAATTTTGAGAGATTGTTGAATTTGACTTTAGTTTGAAGATTAACGTTGATTGGTAAAAATGACGACGTCTTTAATATATTTATTTAATTTGAGAAATGCTTTAAGTATATCACAAGGTTTTTGAATTGGTATAGTGATAATATTATTTCTTTAAATATGGGAAATTGCATCGTTTATAATATTATTATTTAATTGAGTCATTCCAAAAATAAAGGTCCCTTTTGAGAATTTTTTTTTCAAAAATTTTTTCATTTAAAATGAAATAAAAATTCATTGAGAGGATTGTATACATATTCAAGAGTAGAAATTGAATATCAGCAGCACACTTTTTTAAAAATATTTTTCACTACACTTAGAAACACAGACATATAGGCTGAAAAATGTCTCCTGTGTTACCATATTTTAAATAATCTTCTTATTTTTTCTTATTAAAATAGAGAATCGCTTTTACAATAGTAACACTTTGATATAAATGCTCTTTTTCAGTGCCATATAATTCTTTGTTTATGCATATATTTTTTCATGCTATAGGCATATTATGTCCCCCGTGTTACCCTTTTTTGTATTCTCCCTGTATAAAACTTTATATAACTTGGTAAAAATTACTCTAATATAGTAAAATTATTGTAAAACTTATTTATGCATATTAGCCAGTGCATATTATAAAACTGATTCATAAGAAAGTTTTTTTTTTTTCTTTTGTTCTAATAAAAGAAATGTCAGTAACACAGGGGACAATAAAGTAACAAAGGGGACATCCTAATTGAACATAAAAAAATTAAAAATCTTAAAAGTGTACTTATGTATTAATTAAAAATGTATTTCTGATACAGATCAACAAATGCATTAAAAAACAGGATATTCTGTTGCATTTCATTTTTAAACTTGGGTTTTTTGTCCCTTAACAACATATCAACCACTGTTACCTACTGTTAACAACATGGTAACACGGGGGACTAGTAACACAGGAGACAAAATGAAATAAATTATCACCTGTGTATTATTATTTTCATAGAAACAATGTAAAGTTAGATGGAATATTTTCTTTTAACTAAGACTTACAATTTAAATGCCAATAAATTAGAAAATTAATAATTAATCGAAATAAATCAATAGTAACACAGGGGACACACAAAAAACACACCCACCTTCAAAAATCACCTTTACTTAGATAATATTCCTCAAAATTTAACAAATGACGAAAATGACTACCTAGGATGAATGCTAACTCTAAAAGTACATGAATGACTACTGTTAACAACATTTACGTTGCAAATTTTTATTTTAATGGGAAGAAAAAGGTGGCGGGACACACGAATTTTTCTTATAAAATAAAAAAAAAATATTTACAAAAAATATTTAAAGTATATAGGGATAATATAAAGACTACAAAGACATAAAAAATATCCTGAAAGATAACTTAAACGATACATTATAGTAAAAAAAAAAAAAAAAAAAAACAAAAAAAAAAAAAAACAGGGTTTAAAAATAAATAATTGTTCTTGAGACATGGCTTTTTACAGGACACAATTATTATGAAAGTTATTTGAATAACAATAAATGGAATTTATCTCAAATTTAAAAATTGCGTTAAAGAAAAATATCTTTAAAATATGTTTTCCAATATTTAAATTTAATTTTGAAACAAAATTTTAGAAATATAGCAATACAAAGTGTCGGGACACCAAAGGGTGCTTTATTTTTGGAATGACCCATTTATGTAATTGACTGCATTTCTAAAAATCCAATTTTATTTTCGGTCAAATTGCATTTTGTAAATTTCGACAGGAATGGATCACCTAATATAAAAAGTATTTTTTTTTCGATTGATGCTTATTTTGTAGATGCAAAAGTGGAAAATGCATCACATGTATTAATATCAGAAATAAGCACAATCATATTGTATCAGAACATTACTCCCCCCCCCCCCCCCCTACAAAATGTCACACAAATGGATAGATTCAATAAAACAGGCAAAAGAGATATCAACCTGCAACTTAAGGCTGTTCTGAAATCCATAGGAAGTACTTTTTCACCTATTTCTGAATTTATTTTTGTTGGGAAACGCATCGAATTGGCAGGTGATCGTTTTCAATAGCTACGTAATCGAATGGCGTTTTATATTTTATGGTGAAGACAAGAGATCTTTAAAAAAATGCTGTCAAAATGGGCGTCATGGGAAAAAATAGCTTATAACTCGATAAATAATTTATTTCCCATTCAATTCCAAATGTCTTCAATTGTCAGGCTTGCCAATTTTATGCATTTGCAGTTAAAAATGAGTCAGAAAATATGTTAAATTATTTCGCGTTTCTTGAGCGGGGAAACAGAGAATCGCCTACTTAGGTTGGATTATCTGAGTATATAATAGATGTTATTAATTGACTAATAGGAGAAAAGAATTCCTATCAACCTGTACTAGGTACCTGACTTATATAGGGTAATGTAGTTAAGATGCTAATTCAGTCAAACGAAAAGACCGGTTCGGTCATGCTAATCCTATGGAAGGCATCCCACAAGGAAGGTCTCCATACGGGCATACTCAGAAAAATCTGAAAAAATTACAGAATGTTCTTCTCATATAGTTATATATGTTTATAAAAATAATTTCGGCGGAACCTCCTTATAACGTCCGTAAAAAAATAATAAAAATTTCGTTTATTTGGCGATTTATCTCCGTTTGGCGAAAAAAAAGGAATTTTGAAAAATACGCTTTTACTCTTCGAATACTTTATAAAGAAAAAACTTTCTATGTTCAATTTATTTAAATAAGTTTAGTTTAAGTAATTTTAGTTTTGTATTTTTACTTTACTTTAAGTGTAATTTTGTCATATACGTTTATATGTACTTATAACAAAATGAAATTAATATATTTTATCATTTAAAACACAATTTAAATTGATTAAAATTGTTCCAAATTGAATATGACACGGTCAATTCACCCTGCTATGGAGCATTCTCGTTGGTCAGAAGAGAGATATTCAATAAAAGTAGTGGAGTGACGTTGCAGTAAATGCTGCAGATTTTTAACAGTGAAGTCAATTAAAATCAATTTTCAGATTCGTTAAAATCGTCTGCTTTTGGCGAGGAAGTGCACTGCTCGCCAAATCCCGCGTCGCTTTCAGCTTTTCACGCCAATTATTCCAAACTATTTTATTTTTTTACATATCTAATAATATAATTCCGCCGCTAATTTTCACTGATCCTTTATTACCTACGTGAGTAGTTTAATTCGTATTTTTTTCAAAAAATTCTGAGTATGCCCCCAATGGAGACCTTCCTTGCCAGTCGAATTTCAATATTTTTAAATGATTCATATATTTGCTTATTTTATTTTATTTATTTATTTTGCATTGGATAGTTGAGATCGGTCTGTACAAAGACTATTTTATACTTTTTCGATATTATTCACAGATATTTTTAGTGAAGACACTTTCATTTCCAGAATCGGTTTCGAAACTGAAAATATCCTCAGAAAAAAAAACCTACAATCAAAATCGAAAAATTAAAATACGGCCTGCATATAGATCGATCTCAGCAATCCAATACATAAAGAAAAAAACATTTAAAAATATTGAAGTGCGACCGAGATAACTTTATAAATTTCATCAGCAGGAATAGCATTAACAAACGAGTACTTGTGTTTGACTGAAGTAGGATAATGTTAAATAAGTACCATGCCAATAGTCTGTCTAAAAAAAAAAAAAAAAAAAATCATTTAAAAATATTGAACACTCTGCAAATCTGGTTTAAAATAATTGAAGAAGAAAATACTTTATGGTAATATACAATAAATACCCGACCTTTGATCAAAATAAAATAAATAAAGCCATTTTTTTTTGGGGGGGGGGGGGGGGTAAAGTAGAAAATTATATTTATTTTAATTTTTCTTTTTTCTTGAAGAAATGCTGTCTCAAAAGTTTAAGCACTTTATGCAATTTTTTTTAGAAATACGGAATCGGCCGTGTGTAATGACGTTGTATGAGATCATATTGCAATAAAAAAGTATATAAAAGTATATAAAAGTATTGCAATATAAAAGTATAAAAAGAGGAGAAATTATTTCCTCTCGTTTTAAAAAATGCCCAACTATAAAGGATTCACAAAATGTGAGATTCTGAAAGTTTTTAAATTGAAATTGCAAAATAAAACTGTTTCTGAAATTGTGAAAGTTTTAAATCTATCAAAGCGAGGTATATATATGAAATACTCTCCTAGAAATGTTACTTTAAAGCGGAAACCAAGATGTGGATGACGACGTATGACAACTGCTCAGACTGATCGGAGAATACAGAGATTGGTATCTTAGTCAAAATACAGTAGACAAAAAAAGTATTAGAACAGTGTGAATTTTGTAGATTTTTAAGTAATAAAACTATTTGATTGCTATAAAAGATATATATTAAGCAAAGTTTTTACAAAAATATCCCATTTTTGTAACAAACACAGATTAAAAATTAACAAAACTTTAAAAAAAAAAGTAAAAATAATAAAATTTGCATTGCAAAATAAGTATTAGAACATCAGATTGCAATGTTGAAACATAAAAAAATAAGATAGTTGAAGACTGAAATATGAAGTTAATACTTGTTATGCAGTCCTTTTGCTGCAATTATTGCTTCTAATTGTCTCGGCATAGATTCTACTAAATCAATGATTTTTGAGGACATGGTGTTCCATGCGTTTTGCAATGCTTGTTTCAAGCTTGATTTGCTTGTTATTGAGATTTTTATATTTTTTGATCAAGTAGATGCCCTAGATGCTCAATAGGAGTCAAGTCTGGTGATTGTGGTGGAGTTTCTAATCTTCGGGGTACATTATATAAAAGCCACTCTTTGGTTTTATTGGCAGTATGTTTGGGATCTTGATCTTGTTGAAAGAAAAATGTCTTCTCCAACCCTAATTTTCTTGCACTGTCCTTCAAATCATGCCGTAACACATCAATGTATGATAAAGCTGTCATTTCCCCATCAATAAACTGGATATTTCCCATTCCATTTTAAGCCATGCACCCCCAGATCATGACATTCCCCCTTCCATGCTTTACCATCTTCAGTAAATTTTGAGATTCTAAAGCAGCACCTTCTTTTCTCCAAACAGTGAGTACGTGTTTTGTTTTGAAAATTTTGAACTTGTTTTTGTCAGAGAAAATTCCATTTTTCCTGAAATCTAATGTTTTGCTTTTATATTTTTTGGCAAATTGTAGACTTTTTTTTCTGTTGTTTTCTGGAATAAACGTTTTCTTTCTTGGCCTTCTTCCTTTTATACCAGCCCTATGCAAAACATTTCTCACAGTCTGTGAAGATACAATCTTTCCTGATATTGATTCAATATTTGTGGCCAACATCCTTGCACTTCCAGTTGGATTTTTTTTAGCATCTTTTATCACTTGTCGCCTTTCTCTCACAGTCAGCTTGCTTGGTCCCCCCTGATCTTCTTTTGTTATCCACAATACCAGTCTCTTTTTTTCTTTTTAAGAATATTATGAATTGCACACGATGACACATTTAACATACTTGGAATTTCCCTCAACGTTTTTCCACTATGATGCAGTAAAACAATTTGCTCTCTTTTTGCAAGTGGAATCTCTTTTGTTTTGGGTGCCACGACGAAAAACTTGCACGTAAATTATTTTGAATTGATTATCAACAAATGAACTAAGTATCCTTTGCATGACCTTGACACTTGAAAATAACTTTGAAAATTTAACAAGGTTGAATTACAATTTGCATGTTGGTTTTAAATTTGTTCTAATACTTTTTTGCGGTGCGAATCTCGTTTTTTTAATTTATAAAAATAACATATTCTGTTTAAATAATTTTTGATTGCTTATTGAATACTAAGTAAAAAATATTATTATATATAAATT